>CM065680.1:5859325-5864325 GCA_017654935.2 Phymorhynchus buccinoides | reverse complement strand
GGACTATCATTAATTTTGTTTACATGACTTTACAGTATTTCATTTTGTTTTGTTTTTATAATTGGCATCATTTGTCGTATTTTACAGACTGGAAGGCGACCTTGCACCTTATAATAATGACGGAAAATATGATGTGGCCCAGCACCACGAAAGGGACATTAAGTGTCAAAATTACAATTCTGAGAACATGGTACAGTTAGAAGCTTCAAGCAATTCTCTTTCAAATGATATAAGAACCATTATTGTAACTTTTTTTTCCATTTTAGAGTTATGAGCATTTAAAGTTGGTAGAATGACTGTCGGCCATTTTAACAAATCACAGTCTAACGTTTAGCCTAGCTGAAGAAAATGCATCAACTTACTCATTTTAAAGCACTCGTTGGAGTATTGTGAGACCATAACAAAGATTGTCCTTTATAAATATGAAAGCCGAGATGTTAGAGAGCACGACAATACCCAAAATGAATGTTAAGCAAAAGAGATGTTTGACTTTGCAAGCTTGTTGTGAGAAACAAGCCCAGCGACTTAATGTCCCTTTCGTGGTGCTGGGTCACATATAGTAAGAAACTATAATAAAGCTTTGAGTCAAATTTGGTGCGTGCAAATTATGGTACCATTCCCTTTGTAATTCGTAATATAGAGTAGCTTTTCATCCAAGGGAAGTTTCTGTAACGTGCATTAATCAAACGCCGAGCCAATTTCTTAGCAGTGGGGTTGTTTAGCCACTTGAAGACGCACATAGGGGTAATCAATAACGTCTCAGCGTATCGATTAATTAATGATCATTGAGGCGGAACAAAGTGTGCTGACAACATGTAGAAAGGATGAGCAACAGCCGTAATGGAAGGAAGGTCTGTGGTGAGGGGATCAAAAATCAATAGTGTCTCCATCGAGATAGGTAGGTAATGAATGAACGAATGAGTGAGTGAGTGAGTGAGTGGGTGGGTGGAGTCAGTGAATGAGGGCTAATTAGGTAGAGTGGGCATTAGGTAGGCTAATTACATTGTACTCTCTCTCTTTGCCCCCAACTCTCCCTCTCTTTTTCACACACACACACACACGCGCGCGCGCGCGCACACACACACTCACACACACACACACACACACACACACACACACACACACACGCACACGCACACGCACACACACACACACACACACTCTCTCTCTCTCTCTCTCTCTCTCTCTCTCTCTCTCTCTCTCTCTCTCTCTCTCTCTCTCTCTCTGTACAGCAATCAAAATGAAGCATAATTTTTACTCGGCATGAGTACAAAAAAAAGTAATCACAAACCCATAAACATAAGGGAAGGATACAGAGGGGCGAGTGGATTCGCAATAAAAGAAGAAAAGGCCACGGAACCATCCATCGACACCAACTAGCAAGACAATTATTACTATCGCTGTGATAAGAACAGACAGGAAAGCAGTACTTACTTCCCTTAAAACACGGGAAACGACTTGGAAAGGTTTGTGAGAGTGTGACAATCTGTCCATTTACACCATACTGCCAGAGAAAACATCTGTCCATTTACACCAAACGTCAGGAAGAAATTGTCCAATTACCCCAAACTCCAGGAAGGAAATGTCCATTTACCCCAAACTTCAAGAAGGCACGACTCTCACGACTAAAGGGTCAGCCACACTGCACACGATTCAACCAAAATGCGATACGACTGTGACGATGTCTGTGAGTCATGATTCACGTGAAATACTTCAAATTCAAATTCGATTTATTATTTCTCAAGAACAAATTTCGTCCAGGTGCCGTACCACAGAAACATTGACATTCAGCATGCATATATTAAATATAAGCACAGTTTTGGATGACAAGTCACATAAGAATCACAAAGATGAATGAGTATTACAAAGATGAACAAAATGCATAATGATATTGACATTTGGCACGTATGAATATAAAATACATATTTTAGGATTACACAGGTCACATAGATACAGACAACATAAGGATTAAGGTATAATCTTTCAACACGAGTAGACATTCAAAAGGATCATGAGTTTAAGAGGTGGATGGATCTGGGGATGAAACTTTTCAAAAATGAATCTACTATTCACTTTAGTCACGTAGACCTCAATCCAGGAATCAAATACAATTTGTTTTAATATTAAAACACAGATATTTCATCAGATTCGTGTACGGGGGACTACAGACATAGTGAACAAAGCTAGTAGGATTTCATCACATTCATGTAGACAGTGGAATTACGCGCGAATCATGCCTCACAAATGTCATAATCGGCTCGCAGTGAATCGAATCGTATGCAGTGTAGCGGTCCACTTACACTTACGTCGGCCATTCGTCCGACACAAACATCGAATCTTCTCCGCATGACTGCCCATTAATCGATGATAAGACAGTAGGGCTATTGATTAGCCCACCCCTACACTTTGCTCCAGGGGTGATGACACACGGACGGATTGTGCCAAGTGTCCAACATACAAAGATGAGCTCCGGGGCCGTTTCGCAAGGGCGAGCGTTCATAGCGGTTCAGCACAAAACGGTTATAAAGAAACGCTATCGTTTGCCGATTGTTCGCGAACGTTAGCACTCAACCTTGGGAGGTTGATCGCGGCAAACTATCACGTGACTTTCACGGGCGGCAATACATTTCTTGTTTCTGATTGTCCCATTACGGTTGGGTTAAAATTACAGTCATTTTATTTGGACCAATCAGACAAGAACTTGTAATATATTTTTCTGCAAACGTGGCAGTGTGGTTAAGACTTTCGCCTGCCAAATGTAATGCGTGACTGCAGCGTGAGTGACCCGTGTTCGAATCCCGGCCTCGCCTTTTCTTTCTAGTTTGACAGAAAAATCGAACTGAATGTCGAGTCCTTCGGATGGGGACTTAAAGCTAGTGTGACTCGTGCGCTATACGCACGTAAATATCTCACGGCAGTTGAAAGACGGCAAGAGCAGGGATAAATCCAGAGAGAGAGAGAGAGAGAGAGAGAGAGAGAGAGAGAGAGAGAGAGAGAGAGAGAGAGAGAGAGAGAGAGAGAGAGAGAGAGAGAGAGAGAGAGAGAGAGAGAGAGAGAGAGAGAGAGAGAGAGAGAGAGAGAGAGAGAGAGAGAGAGAGAGAGAGAGAGAGAGAGAGAGACGCAGTGAGAGAGACAGAGAGACAGAGAGTGCTAAGAAACGGCCTCTAAATGAAATGCCACCTGAAGTCATGGACTATGGGCGATAACTCTATCTAACCACTCCAATAAGAACGAATGCTTTAAACTTGCCTATTCGCCATTCCCTGTGGGGATACCGGGGGTCTTTTGTATAAACAGTTCCCCCACCTTCTGGAAGTTCTGTGCTTGTAACTTCCTCTAATCTGTCACTCTCTTTAACTCTGCCTTTTCCCTTTGCTTACTGTCGTCTACTATCTTTCTGCCTTACCGGTCCATTCTCCTGCCTTTTTTCTACAAATTCTTACAAATATATTTCTCCAGCCAAAGACGAGCTTGCTGGTATTTCTTATTTAGGCGCATAGCGGCAGCGTGACGCATCTACGCTCATTATGACAGGAAACTGTTTGAGCGAGCAATGAAAAAGAAGAAGTTTAATTCGGCATCCAAAAGACAAGCTTTTCGCACATAACGTGTCAACATATTTTTTATTAAGTGTACGTACACATACAAGCGGAGATTCCGTGCGGAAACCCGTGCGCAATCCGTAAACAAGTAAAATAAAGAAAGGAACAATTTGCGCACGTGTCCGAATTTCCCTTAATCCGTATTATTTTTACCCTTCTTTATTTTACTTATTTATCGATTGCGCATGCGATTTCCGCATGGACTGTGTACGAGGCCTTACTCGTGTTTCTGTATGCGCTTTGGCTCAAGAATATAATTTCAAAGAAACCGTTTTCTCGTAACAAGATTTTATACATTCCCTAGTCTGAGCGATCGAAGAAGAAAGAAAGAAGAAGAAGAAGAAGAATCCCTAGCGTTTGAGCGAATGTCGCCATTGCACAATTCAATCCCACATTGAATTTGCCATGTTTGTGACATCGACTGTGTTGGCTAGGGTCGATCGTGTTAGCTCAATTTTGTTGGGGTTTGTCCCCAGGGTTCGTTGGAAAATGAAAGAACTGGGAGGATCTGGGACTTGTCACGAATGTGGAGTGGCTAGGGACGCAAACTCGCACGCGACAAGAGACATCCACTTATCCCATTAGACAGAGAAAGGGAGTAAAATGGATTCACAGAGAGAGAGAGAGAGAGAGAGACGAGGAGGAGGAGAGAGCGAGAGAGAGAGATGTGAGAGAGAGAGAGAGAGAGGGAGAGAGAGAGAGAGAGAGAGAGAGAGGGGGGGGGGTCGGGAGGGAGGGGGGGGGGGGAGTGCGGGTCGGAGACCTATATAAATTGTAATGTTTGGTCTATTGCGTCGGATTTTAAGCTATGGGCGCAAACAAATGAATGAGTTTAAACGTTGGCATAGATTGAAGCTAATTGTTTTCATTAAAAAACCCACTATTGCAATAGAGATGAATAGGCTTGATAGTTCATGATAACAGCGATAACAAGCCAGGGATGCAGATAGGTGGAGAGAGGGAACAGACCGAAATAAGACGAACAAAGAACCGAGATACAACTGATTGAGTAACAGACTGATGAACATGAGATGACTGTCGACAGACAGATCAATAGACAGACAGACAGACCTACACAGACATAGCGAATCGTTGTCAAGTTGAGAATAGCCCTTGTACCAAGAAATAGGAGGACGTGAACAATGCACCAGCAAGCTGCAAACTAGTTACGAATAAGCACGTATGATTATATATTATTAGGTATTACGTATTGCGTATTAGGTAATTAAATTATTTTATAGTCAGAGAGGCGTGTCTGTGAAATTCGGGTTGCTCCCACCTGGAGAGCGCGTCGCAGCCAGAGGCGCGCCACCCAATTTATGTTTTTTGTGCATGCAATGTTTGTGTGACTGATGAGGAAGGAACGAGTGGTGGGTGGGTGGGGATGGGGGATACATT
>CM065680.1:5849325-5851825 GCA_017654935.2 Phymorhynchus buccinoides | reverse complement strand
ACTTCTTTCAATATGAATATCATTTCTATATAATACAAAACGGGACTTCTTCTTCCAATATGATTATCATTTTTATATAATATAAAACGAGACTTCTGTTTCTAATATGAATATTATTTTATATAATAAAAAACGGGACTTCTTTTTCCAATATGAATATCATTTTTATATAATAAAAAAACGGGATCTAATATGAATATTATTTTTATATAATAAAAAACGGGACTTCTTTTTCCAATATGAATATTATTTTTATTAATAAAAAACGGGACTTATTCTTCCAGTATGAATATCATTTGTATATCATAAAAAGCGAGACTTTCTTTGTATTGCAGTATCTCCAGGTCCGACCTACTATATGTACATTTATAAATATGTCATATTATTATATGTACCTATTCCAGGTCGGACGACGTTAAACACACTGTCTTCTTCGTTCTTTACTATCTTTTACTGTCTGGTACTTGACTGACAGCTCGCATTAACTCTTTCTTGTGTTGTATCACTAGCTATATATTGTGAGACATTTTACTCTGATCTATAATAATGATTGTGTTCAGGTAAGAAAATACGTCTTTGGGGGGTGCTTTGACATCAATAGTTTGCAATGCGTTAAACGATAATTTATATTAGGGTATTCCTTATGAATCAGTATACTTATGCAAAGCGGAGCAGACATGTAACGCAAACACACACAAGCGCACGTACGCACACAACAACAACATACTGTATTTATACGGCGCTGAATCTTGATATAAATCAAATCAAAGCGCACACACACGTTAGCATTCATAACGCATTCAAACAAAAAATGCAATTCAAAGTGAACACACACGTATGAAATAAATGGTATACAGCAGAAACAGACCTAAAGGCAAGAGAGATAAGAGAAAGAGAGTGCAGCTTCAATGACGGGGAAACAGGTGGGGTTTGAGGGTAGATTTGAAAGCAGAGAGGATCGGTCGCTGACGGAGGGAAAGAGGAAGTTTGTTCCAAGATGTCGGTCCTCAACAGTTGAAAGCTTATACCTGGGGATCTGGAGAGAAAGAGCGTCATAAACTGAACGTAAAGTGCGAGCTGGCGTATAAATGGAAATATTGTCGAAGAGGTCAGATGAAGCAGCTTAATGGATAAATTTATAGAGTGTTTAATTTATACTCAATTCTGTCAGCGACTAGGAATCCAGTGCAAAGAACGGAGAAGAGGGCTAACATAATCAAACGTTTACTTCCTAAGGACAAGACACACGCACACAGACACACACACACAGACACACAGACACACAGACACAGACACACACACGCACACGCACACGCACACGCACACGCACGCACGCACGCACACACGCACGCACGCGCACGCACGCACGCACACACACACACACACACACACACACACACACACACACACGCGCGCGCGCGCGCGCGCAACGCACGCACACACACGCACGCACGCACACGCACACACACACACACACACACACACACACACACACACACACACACACACACCACACACAGTGCCATTGAGTGACTACCATTACAATCTGTTCTGACGGATGGCCAGTGGAGGGACAGGTCCAATATTGCCACAGTCAATAACTAGCTGTGTAGCTTCTACTCCCTAAACCAACACCATTTGTCACGTGTAATTAGTCTGTTATTATCTCTGGTGGAATATCACTCACCGAACTTCGTTGGGAAGCCATTAGTAGATTAATATATTCCCCTGTCATGTGTTTTAGTGCCAACAGTGCTGGTGTTTATATAATGTCTATAGTTTTTGTCAGACGCTGGCTTAATAGAGACAACATACTTTTCTTTTCAGAAAATGGGAACGAACAATCATTGACATTTCATTTTGTTACCAACACTACCATCATTGGCAGTGCTTGGGATCTGGTGTAAAATTGCAAGATACTATCCCAACAATCATCATATCATAAAAAGGCATGTGTGTGTCTGTCTGTCTGTCTGAAACATAAAACGGGCCTTATAACTCCGCCGTTTTTCGACCGAATCGCTTCAAATTTGCAATGAGCCCTAACGGGGCGATGGCAACGGCAACCGAGGCGGCCGTGTTATTTGCGCGGTTTGGCAAATGCGTGAAACGCGTATCCACCGGCCTCTCGGCGCCCGTATCTCCGGTATTTCTGGACAGATTGCCTTCGAATTTGGACGATAGATGACCGGGGACAGTGACTATCCGTGTGCTGAACCAAAAGCGAATCGATAGAGAAACGCGCGCAATATACGCCGCTTAACCTTTTCACAAACCGCGGCGTAACCAGACCCGACATTGACTCACAATTTGGAACGGACATGACCAGTGATAGTGACTATCTTGTTGCAACATTTTAACATCATCTGTTCAAAATGCGCGTGCTATGACCCGACTTACATTTGCGCTGACCGAAAACGGATGCAAAGTTCAACACTATACGGAGAAACAACTGCCCACCAGCGAGAAAACAGATGGACAGCAAAGATTACTTTAGCAA
>CM065680.1:5839325-5844325 GCA_017654935.2 Phymorhynchus buccinoides | reverse complement strand
AGAGAGAGAGGAAAAGGAAGAAGGAAGGAAAGAAAGAAAGAAGGAAGGAAAGAAAATAATGAATGAGAGAAAAAAGAGAGTATCAAATAATATGACAACTAGGAGATAACTGGAGAGTGTTAGTCAGAGAATGTAACGGGAATAGAAAGACACTGAAAAGCAAGCTTACACACACGCACAAAGACAAAGATAGAGAGAGAGAAATATATATCGGCAGGTCAAAAGGAAAAGAACAAGATCAACAACAACGACAACAACAACAGCGACAAGAGACCACAAATACTCCTGACAACGGCAAGAATCCCTCCACACCCCAGACAAGAAATTCAGTTGATCAAAGATCAACAGGAGGCTAAATAGTGTTGTATTGCACTTCAAAGTGTAAAATAATAATGAACATGTCTTTTCAAAATATCTTCAACGTGATGTAGTTGGTTACCTTAGGAAAGAAGAAGAGAAAAAGTGACATAACATATGAACGTGTCATAAAAGACGTTTGTCATCGATCGCTCAGACAGGAACAAAAAGAAGTTCAACGCAATAAAGCGAGATCATATTATATTGCTGAAAATGTAGGTTTAGTTCTGTAAGCAGATGAGATTCATCTTCCAAAGTATTTGTGATCCTAAGTTGTTTAAAAAATATACTTATGGAGAGTTCACGTTTCCAAGATTTTGTTTCACAATGTCAGAAAAGGCTTTTAAATAACAAAATGCTGTTTTCGTTAACACATAATGAGAGTGACATCAAAAATAAGAAGCACCAATTGAAACAAATGTACACTTTACACATTTTCATGAAACCAGACAAAGATGATAGGGTTAGGATCAGCCTAGAGTTGTTGTCATGAAACTGAAAGAAACCAGACTTTGAGATCAAGAGTCATAAACATGAAGAGAATAGGATTAGAATCAGCCTAGGGTTGTTGTGAGTAAACTGAAAACAAACCCCAGACTTTTAGATCGAGACTCATCAACACGAAAAGGATAGGGCTAGGATCAGCTTAGGGTTGTTGTCATGAAACAGAAAGAAACCAGACTTTGAGATCGAAAGTTGTAAACACGAAGAGCATAGGGTTAGGATCAGGCCAAGATTGTTGTCATGAAACTGATGAAAACCAGACTTTGAGATTGACAATCATAAACACGAAGAGAATAGGGTTAGGATCAGCCTAGGAGTGTTGTCATAAAACTGAAATAAACCAGACTTTGTAATTGAGAGTCGTAAACGCAAAGAATATAGGGTTAAGATGAGCCTAGGGTTGTCAGTAAACTGAAAAGAAGCAGACTTTGAGATCGAGAATCATAAACATGAAGAAGATAAGGTTAGGATCAGTCTAGGGTTGTGGTCATTAAACTGACAAAAAGCAGACTTTGAGATAGAGAATCATAAACACAAAGAGGAGAGGGGTAGGATCAGCCTAGCGTTGTCATGAAACTGAAAGAAACCAGACTCTGAGATTGAGAGTCATAAACATGAACAGAAAAGGGTTAGGATCAGCCTAGGTTTGTTGTCATGAAACTGAAAAGAACCAGACTTTTTAAAAATGTTATTGCTGTCCCATATGCTGGGTCGTACAGTGGCGTTGCTCCTACGCTGCTCATTCTGAATCCCAAAGCGCAGCTACACCCTGGCTTGTTCAAATCGCAGAACCCGAGACCAGCCATCCAAGGGGAGCGAATCTTTGTAAGCCGTCAGAAAGCAAACAACCGAGGAAGAACTAGACTTTGAGATCGAGTCAAAATACAAAGACGATAGAGCTAGGATCAGCCTAGGGTTATTGTCATGAAACTGAAAGAAACCAGACTTTGAAATCGAGAGTAATAAACACGAAGACAACTTTTATAGCGCCTAATCTTTAAGCTCTAAGCGCTTTACATAAATCACTAAAATGAATAGTAAACACAATGAACAAAAAGTATACATCAAACATTGACCAACACCCCCCTTCCCTGATCCCTCAGTCAATTTCTCAATCACGCCCAAATAATGAATGACATAATCTACAGTACACTTTCGCAACCAACTTGAAACACTCACACTGATGGACACTTAAAGACGCCCAGGCCGCACTATTAACAAATCACACTCACACCCACACTTATAACGATAGAGAGAGAAAGAGAACGAGAGAGAGAGAAGAGACATACATACAGACAGACAGACAGAGAAAGACAGAGATGGAGACACAGAGAGTCAGACAGAGGGACAGACAGAGAAAGAGAGAAGAGAGAGACACACAAACAGAGACAGAGATATATAGGACTGAAATACAGTTGCATGCATCATAAAATAACAACTTACTATAATTTGTACATACAATAGTCACAAAAAAGGCACATTATATTCAATATTAATAAACATTCACCCCCCCACCCCACACACACACACACACACCGACACACACGCACGCACACACGCGCATACACACAAACACACACAGACACACACGATTAGTGGAAAAACATTAAATGAATGACACTCACACACATACTAATAAAATAGCATTTTAAAACACTTATAACGTAAAATCATTTTAAAACAGTGAGACAAAATGGATAAAGAAATCAAAATACACAAGTACATAAAATGTACTCCTGTAATGTAAACACGAAAATAATAGAGGATAGGGTTAGGATCAGTATGAGCCTTAAGTTGTTGACAGGGAGGGTTGTTGTAACGAAACTGAAAAGAACCAGACTTTGATCAAGTCATAAACACAAAGAAGATTGGGTTAGGATCAGCCTAGGGTTATTGCCATGAAACTAAAAGAAACCAGACTTTGACATCGAGAACCGAAATAAGAGGGGTACCAGCCTATACATGTTGTCATGAAACTGAAATAAACCAGATTTTGAGATCATAAATGTTGTCATGAGAGCCAGCCTAGGGTAGTTGTGAAACAAAGAACCAGACTTTGATACTGAGAGCCATACAAATGAATAGGATAGGGCCAGGATCAGCGTAGGGTTATTGTCATAAAACTGGGAAAAAAACAGACTTCGAGATCGAGAGTCGTACGAAGAGGATAGGGTTAGGATCAGCCTACGGTTGTTGTCATTAAACTGAAAAGAACCAGACTTTGAGATCGAGAATCATAAACACGATGAGGATAGGGTTAGGATCAGCCTTGGGTTGTCATGAACCTGAAAAGAATCAGACTTTGAGATCGAGAGTCTGAAGAGAACAGGGCTAGGATCAGCCTAGGGTTGTTGTCATGAAACTGAGAGAAACCAGACTTTGACTTTTGAGATAGAGTCATAAACACAACGAGAGTATGGTTAGGCTCAGCCTACGGTTGTGTGAATGAAACTGAAAAGAACCAAACTTGGCTCATGTTCATCTTTGACTGTCAAATGATTGTGTCCGTCTGCTAACCTTTGTACTAGGCCTATAGAGACTTACCCTGCTTCCATAGCTTTTGGTCAGATTGCTAGGCTAAAGCATATTCATGAGTCTCTCAACGGTCGTGTGATGCACACAGATGAAGAAGAAAGGGGGCGGGGTCAAGGAATAGTCAACTGATAAATGAACGTGAGGATAGAAGAATGTAAAATCCATCCGTAAGTATTTCTTCAAAATAAAGGGTTTGATGAATTTACAATGCCAAGCAATACAGAAAGAAAAAATGTTGTTTCTAATATCCGAGTAATAGCAAAACGAACAGCTTTGCTTCACAGTATACTCCCCCCCCCCCCCCCCCCCCCCCCCCAGAGAATATCGTCTGCTAAATGAAATCCATTTGACATGATACATTTCGCTTTGTTTTGAGGCCCTGTAAAGGTTTTTCCTGCCAAAAAGGCGAAACATAAAAATGTTAAGTGTGCAGTCATTTTACTTTTGTTTTTGTTATTATCATGATGAATGCATTTTTTAATTTATCTTTTTTTGACAATGCACTTGCTGTGATTTAGCAAGTTTGGCAAGGCACTTCTGTGATTTTGCAAAGGCTTCAGACAACACGTCATCGGTGTGAAGGGGTGGGGTGGAGCGTGGCCGACAGTAGCTTAGTATAGTTAGCGATTGGCAACGGGGGGAGGGGGAGGGGGGGGGGGTAGCAAGAATGTTTAAAGGTGGACCCTGACGGATGAGTTTTTGCAAGAAACATGTCGAGATCACCAGAAAGACAGCCTTTTCAAGGATCAGAAAACTCACTTTGCTCTGGTTTCCTAGAAATTAAACTGTAAAAACAGCGTGATTCCTCTTTGGCAGAGATACTGGAGAAAAGCCATTTTGGATGGGGTGGGTGAAGTTCACTTATTGTGGTTGAAGCGTTTTCTTTTTTTTTGTAGTGCAGTAACAAACAAAATGGATCTGGTTCTTTTGTTGTGAGTAAAACTCCTTTAGATAAACGGGTAAAGGTAAAGATGTGCCCCCCCCCCCCCCCCCCCCACTGCATTTCTCGGTTAATTTGCAATTTTCCGTTTTTGCCTTTCTTACCAAACATAAAGCTGTATTTTATGAACCTTTTTAGCTAATAACCTTTTTGGAATACTAACCCTAGCCCTAACCCTAGCCCTAAGCTTAACCTTACCACCCACCCAACCGTACAAGACGGAAAAACGCAATCAACCACGACTGTGACAAATGACGCCGTACACTGCAGTACATGGGGGGGGGGGGGGGGGGGGGGGGGGGTTCCTATTAGATAATGGCCTAGGGTTATGGGATAGGGTTAGTATTCCAAAAAGGTTATTAGCTAAAAAAAAAAAAAAGGTTAATGAAATACAGCTTTATGCTTAGTAAGAAAGGCAAAAACGGCAAAATGGAATTAACCGAGAAATGCAGGGGGGTGGCACATCTTGACCTTTTTTTTTTTTTTTTTTAATGCTTGTATTGCAAAACTTTCGTGCAAACGATTTAGCAGCCATCAGAAAAGAGACAGCGCTCGCCTTCTCTTTGAGTGAAAGCATTTGACTTCCTGCTCCTCCGCCAAAGAGGAATCGCCGATTTGACTTATAGAAAACCAGAGCAAAGTAAGTGTTGCAATCTCTGTAAAG
>CM065680.1:5826825-5829325 GCA_017654935.2 Phymorhynchus buccinoides | reverse complement strand
AAATCACCTTTCTTCCATCTCTCCATCTCTCAATCACATTCATTTCATATCACCTTTCTTCCATCTCTCCATCTCTCAATCACTTTCATTTCATATCACCTTTCTTCCATCTCTCCATCTCTCAATCACTCAATCACATTAATTTCTTATCTCCTTTCTTCCATCTCTCCATCTCTCAATCACTTTCATTTCATATCTCATTTCTTCCATCTCTCCATCTCTCAATCACATTAATTTCTTATCTCCTTTCTTCCATCTCTCCATCTCTCAATCACTCAATCATATTAATTTCTTATCTCATTTCTTCCATCTCTCCATCTCTCAATCACATTAATTTCATATCTCATTTCTTCCATCTCTCCATCTCTCAATCACATTAATTTCTTATCTCATTTCTTCCATCTCTCCATCTCTCAATCACATTAATTTCTTATCTCATTTCTTCCCTCTCTCCATCTCTCAATCACATTCATTTCATATCACCTTTCTTCCATCTCTCCATCTCTCAGTCACTATTCATTTCATATCACCTTTCTTCCATCTCTCCATCTCTCAGTCACTTTCATTTCATATCACCTGTCTTCCATCTCTCCATCTCTCAATCACATTCATTTCATATCTCCTTTCTTCCATCTCTCCATCTCTCAATCACATTCATTTCTTATCTCCTTTCTTCCATCTCTCCATCTCTCAGTCACTTTCATTTCATATCACCTTTCTTCCATCTCTCCATCTCTCAATCACATTAATTTCATATCTCATTTCTTCCATCTCTCCATCTCTCAATCACTTTCATTTCATATCACCTTTCTTCCATCTCTCCATCTCTCAATCACTTTCATTTCATATCACCTTTCTTCCATCTCTCCATCTCTCAATCACTTTCATTTCATATCACCTTTCTTCCATCTCTCCATCTCTCAATCACTTTCATTTCATATCACCTTTCTTCCATCTCTCCATCTCTCAATCACATTAATTTCATATCTCCTTTCTTCCATCTCTCCATCTCTCAATCACAATTTCATTTCTTATCTCATTTCTTCCATCTCTCCATCTCTCAATCACATTCATTTCATATCACCTTTCTTCCCATCTCTCCATCTCTCAATCACATTAATTTCTTATCTCCTTTCTTCCATCTCTCCATCTCTCAATCACATTCATTTCATATCACCTTTCTTCCATCTCCTCCATCTCTCAATCACATTAATTTCATATCTCATTTCTTCCATCTCTCCATCTCTCAATCACATTAATTTCTTATCTCCTTTCTTCCATCTCTCCATCTCTCCATCTCTCAATCACATTAATTTCATATCTCCTTTCTTCCATCTCTCCATCTCTCAATCACTTTAATTTCATATCACCTTTCTTCCATCTCTCCATCTCTCAATCACATTAATTTCATATCTCATTTCTTCCATCTCTCCATCTCTCAATCACTTTCATTTCATATCACCTTTCTTCCATCTCTCCATCTCTCAATCACATTCATTTCATATCACCTTTCTTCCATCTCTCCATCTCTCAATCACTTTCATTTCATATCACCTTTCTTCCATCTCTCCATCTCTCAATCACTTTCATTTCATATCACCTTTCTTCCATCTCTCCATCTCTCAGTCACATTCATTTCATATCATCTTTCTTCCCTCTCTTATTCATATATGTGTGTGTGTGTGTGTGTGTGTGTGTGTGTGTGTGTGTGTGTGTGTGTGTGTGTGTGTGTGTGTGTGTGTGTGTGTGTGTGTGTGTGTATGTGTGCATGCGCGCGAGTGTGTGCATGTGTGTATGTTTGTTCATCTGTAATAGAGATAGAAAGAGACGGGGGGGGGGGGGGGGGGAGAAAGAGCGTGTCAACAAGAGGCAATTTTTTGATTGTTTTGCTTGCCAGTTATTTGTTTATTGTTGTTGTTGTTGTTGTTGTTGTTGTTGTTGTTGTTGATGATGATTTTTTATATTTTTTTGCGAATACGCGTGTGCTGTAAGGGATATTCAATCTTAGCTTATCTATAAAAAATGCGCTAAGGATCCGAGGAGGGTCCCTGAAAACTCGAGTACCGCGTAAATGTGTGACTTTCGCTCTCGATGCGGGTCAAGATACGCGCTTCGTCTATTTATTCCGCTAGGTCAGATTAAAATTTTGCTTTTGAAAGTTGATTTTGAAGGCACAATATTTCTCACCTTTCAATTGGCATTATTTTGAAGCTGCGTCATCTGGTCCGACTGACTACTTTCCCTTCTTCCTTTTATAATGACATTTTTACATCGACTTTTGACGAAGCCTTAATAGCTCGATAGGTGGAACGCGGCGTCGCAAATCCGTAGGTCGCGGGTTCGAGTCTGCCCCTCGCCACAAATGGTTTTTTTGTTTTTGGATTTTTTTCGAGGGGGGGCTTTTTATCATTTTTGTTAAAGGAGAGGGGAGTGGGCGGAAGGGAGGTGGCAACCACATATTGTTTTGTCTCTTTTCTTCATTATTTTATTTTTTAAGAGA
>CM065680.1:5816825-5819325 GCA_017654935.2 Phymorhynchus buccinoides | reverse complement strand
TTTGTCTTCTTTCAAAACTGGCCTGAAAACTGTTCTCTTCAAAAAAATACCTCTGTTGATCTCCTGTGTCTTCTCCCCTTCAGTTCACCCTCTGTGAGTTTTTGCTGAGTTGGACTATGTGTGCGTGCAGTGCGATAATGGGCTAATTGTTTTTTTCATGGATTTTTGTATGGTTGTGTTTCCACTTTTGTATAATTATGTTGTTTTTCTTCATGATTATTGTATGTATGTTTTTTGTAAAGCGCTGTGAGTCCTGCTGCGCCAGGAGAACGGCGCTATGTAAGAGTTATTATTATTATTATTATTACGCACATAGACGATTAGCCTGATTACAAGTAAAAAAAACACGACTTGCGAGCACACATAATGCATGTGTATTCAACAACAACAAAAACGCTTTCTACAAATTGTAGGAATTAGCCGAAAAATAGGGCGTAACCTACCTGCGAGCAATTTAGTTGTGCAAATAACATTCTGACTCAACAACGTCTTATTTCTTCTTCTTCTTCTTCTTCTTCTTCTTCTTCTTCTTCTTCTTCTTCTTCATCTTCTTCTTCTTCTTCTTCTTCTTCTTTTTATTGCAGAGAGCAGTGCGTTTCCATTTTCTCGAGCTTAACAACTGAAACTAATCATGTTGATAGGGTAAAGACGTCTATTATTTTCCCGTTAATCAACTGATAAGGCAACAGCTATTCTGGGTAGAGCGTGTTTGAGCTAAGGGGAGGGGGTGGGGAGGGAGGAGAAAAGAGGGGTGGGGGAGGGGGAGCCAATACTATATATTGTTTATTTTGTCTACCATTCTTGCCTACATAATCTCTTGATCAACAGACAGGTACAGTAATTGTGTGTATTGACTGTGCGTTTGAGTTAGGGATTGAGAGGGGCAGGACAAACTATAAAGCGTGGGTGCTACACGTGTAAGTGTTTATTTCTGGTCCAAAAGACATAAGACACAAGGATAGAGTACACTACATGTTAAGCAACTCAATAAGATCATGTAATTAAAAATAATAACTTTTCGTCAAACGTTCAACAAGTAGACCTAATTCCGTTTAGCTTAATCCATGCATCCCAGCTAAAATTATGTCATATTATTTCGCACGTAGTGTTGTGGAAGATGCTATTTTATTTTCATCTATGGTGAAAAGCTTGCAAAATATATTTGTTTCTTTAAATATATTCATAAACTGTATTATTCTTATGTTTATTGTTGTAGTCGTCCATCACTTTAAAAAAAATCAAAATATGCGCACAAATTGTCCAACACACTACAACCAGACCAGTAACTACAACGAAGCACTAAGAAAACGGTAGAAATAGTACTACAAAGTAGATGTTTTCAACATGTATCGTTTCCCTCATAACGCAATAACCTGGCTCACATGTTCACATTTTTGACGTTTTGATAAAAATTAGGGGGGTGGGGGGAGTATCTTCTATGGTATCTTACTGACACTTAAAAACAAATTATAAAATTACGTCAAAAACGATTTTGATTGATACCTTTTGTCTAACGATATAGCAGTTGGTAGGTGACAATCCAGTCTGGGGTTATGTTCCAACAATTATTTCGAGTTTTGTTTTTGCTTAACTATGATTTAGGAAACTATGCTATAAGACTGATGTTACATAGTTCTTATTCCGTGATATAGACCACTTCTCCCTCCGTGGGGACACCGGGATGGGGGGGGGGGGGGGTTTCTAGTTCCCCCACATTCTGGAAGTTCTGTGCTAATAGCTTCCTCTAATCTACCACTCTCTTTGTCGCTGCTTTTCTCCTTTGTTTACTGTCATCTTCCACCTTTCTGCCTTACTATTCCATTCTCCTGCTTTTGTTCTAGAAATTCTTATAAAGAGTTTCTCCAGCCGACGACGGACATGCTGTGCCCAACCGTTTCTTAGTTAGGCGCATAACGGCAGCATGTCGCATCTGCGCTCTTAATTGAATGGAAACTGAGCGATCGACGAAGAAAAAGAAGAAGAAGAAGAAGAACACGAACAAGAACAAGAAGAACAAGAACAAGAAGAACAAGAACAAGAAGAACAAGAAGAAGCCGAGAACGCTTCTAAGCTAACTTCAGTCACTCGAGTATTCATCCGCAAAGGAATTACCTCGGCACGAAGGAAACTTGGGGTCTGGCTCTGGGTGGGTGTATGATCCACGAATGTTTCATAGTTAATGATAGCGAGGAGAGGAGCGCGTACATGGCTCGTGAATTGTGATGGCAGCAGAAGGTTTGGAGAAGTGTGTGTGTGTGTGTGTGTGTGTGTGTGTGTGTGTGTGTGTGTGTGTGTGTGTGTGTGTGTGTGTGTGTGTGTGTGTGTGTGTGTATGTGTGTGTGTGTGTGTGTGTGTGTGTGTGTGTGTGTGTGTGTGTGTGTGTGTGTGTGTGTGTGTGTGTGTGTGTGTGTGTGTATGTTTGTGTGTATGTGTGTATGTGTATGTGTTTATGTATGTGTGTGTATGTGTGTGTGTGTGTGTTTGTTGTTGTTGTTTGTTC
>CM065680.1:5809325-5811825 GCA_017654935.2 Phymorhynchus buccinoides | reverse complement strand
ATTTAGCTTAGCAATAAGTAATTATCAAACATATGAAAGCTTCACAACTTAGAATAGCTCACAGTGAGACATTCTCCAACGTAACATAGCTTAAAATGGGACATTCTCCAACGTAACATAGCTTACAGTGACTAGACATTGTCCAACGTAACATAGTTTAGAATGAGATATTCTCCAACGTAGCATAGCTTGCAACGAGACATTCTCCAACGTAACATAGCTTACAATGAGACATTCTCCAACGTAACATAGCTTACAATGAGACATTCTCCAACGTAACATAGCTTACAACGAGACATTCTCCAACGTAACATAGCTTACAACGAGACATTCGCCAACGTAACATAGCTTACAATGAGACATTCTCCAACGTAACATAGCTTACAATGGGACATTCGCCAACGTAACATAGCTTACAACAAAACATTCTCCAACGTAACATAGCTCACAATGAGACATTCTCCAACGTAACATAGCTTACAACGAGACATTCGCCAACGTAACATAGCTTACAACGAGACATTCTCCAACGTAACATAGCTTACAATGAGACATTCGCCAACGTAACATAGCTTACAATGAGACATTCGCCAACGTAACATAGCTTACAATGAGACATTCGCCAACGTAACATAGCTTACAACGAGACATTCGCCAACGTAACATAGCTTACAATGAGACATTCGCCAACGTAACATAGCTTACAATGAGACATTCGCCAACGTAACATAGCTTACAATGGGACATTCGCCAACGTAACATAGCTTACAATGGGACATTCGCCAACGTAACATAGCTTACAATGGGACATTCGCCAACGTAACATAGCTTACAACGAGACATTCGCCAACGTAACATAGCTTACAATGGGACATTCGCCAACGTAACATAGCTTACAACGATACATTCGCCAACGTAACATAGCTTACAATGGGACATTCGCCAACGTAATATAGCTCACAACGAGACATTCACGAAGGTAATTTAGCTTATAATTAGACATTCTCCAACGTAATCTAGCTTACAATGAGACATTCTCCAAGGTAACATATCTTACAATTAGACATTCTCCAACGTAATATAGCTTACAATGAGACATTCTCCAACGCAACATATCTTACAATTAAACATTAGCCAAGGTAATGTAGCTACAAGGGGGTATTCACTGCCCAACTTGACCTAACCTACAATGGGGCATTGTCAAGTGTAACATAGCTTTACAACAGGGCACTATTCACATTCGCTTTACAAAAGAGCAGTAACTTCTTGTTCTTCTTCTTCTTCTTCTTTTGACTTCTTCTTCTTCTTCTTCTTCTTCTTCTTCTTCTTCTTCTTCTTCTTCTTCTTCTTCTTCTTCTGCATTCCCAGGCCATATGGCCAAAATTGGTAAGTACGTATGCGTCCGGTTTTCAGTTTTCACTGGTCTCCGCGCTGCGTACATCCGACACATTCCGATTTCGGAGGAGATCAAAGGAGAAACATTAATGGAAATTTAAAAAAAAAATTAAGACAGGAGAATGGGCCAATAAATCAGAAAGATAGTAGATGACAGAAAGCAAAGGGAAAAGGCAGAGTGAAAGAAAGTGGCAGATTAGAGGAAGTTACAAGCGCAGAACTTCCAGAATGTGGGGGAACTATTTTTACGAAAGACCCCCCCCCCCCCCCCCCACCCCGGCATCCCCACGGGAAGAACGTAACTACAACACAGAATATTTATTTGCCTGAATTAACTTTGCTTCACAAGGAGATACAACGTACTGTCGCTTTACAAGGGGCACTGCGTTGAACGTAACATAACGCCAAACAAGGCACTGACTAAACATGATTGTGTTAAACCCTGTCAAAGTCAAAGTCAAATGTCAAAAATATTTTACTGTATCGCTAGAAGAAATTACAGTGTGGTCTCGTACAAGCACAATGCAAACTAGAGCGTTAAGACGCTAAATCACCAACCGCGCGGCAGTGTTATTCGGCTCCAGTGACCTTGACCTTTGACCCATAACTTTCATTATCGAACTTGGCCTAGATCTTCCTACTACCTACCCGCATGCAAAATTTGAGCACCCTAAGTCCATCCGTTCAAACGCTAGAGAGGATACATACAAACATACAAACACCACCTCAGACACGAGTGAAAACATTACCAATCCGCTCTCTACGATCACGGTTGGTAACAAGGAAACACATTTGCATGCATTAACAATGGAAACCAAACTAAGGGAAAATGGACAACAAATCATGCTTCGCAAGAAGTTGGACATATTTAGAGTCGATACAAATGACTATCAACACAGTAAGAACTGCCCTCTTTCCCACCATTTTCTATCCTCGCACTCATTTACATGGAATGCAAATCATGCGACACAAAAATCAAAGTATACAATGTAAGCTTGTACCAAGGAGTAGCTAATACTATCATAGCTACTTCACATACCCTTCAATCAGTTGGAACAAGGAGTAGCTAATACTATCATAGCTACTTCACATACCCTTCAATCAG
>CM065680.1:5759325-5804325 GCA_017654935.2 Phymorhynchus buccinoides | reverse complement strand
AATCAGTAGGAATTCAGAAAATGATTCATTTAGACAGTAGTATTTGACAAGAATCATTTAGTATTTTATTTTATTTTATTTTTTTATAGTCTAGTCACAGTCTTATCCCTGGGATATTCGGGCTGTCTCCCCCGGAGAGTGCGTCACAGCAAACGCAGCACCTATCTATTTTATTCTTTTTTTTTTGGGGGGGAGGGGGAGGAAGGGATGGAGGCAGACTTGGGAAACCTAGCTCTCTATCTGGACAAACCAGGCAGCGGGATTTCTCCCTGCTCTTACCGACTTTTAAGCCTAACTGCCGTGGGATTCTAACGTGCGTAAAGCGCACGGGTCAGACTAGCTTTAAGTCCCCATCCGAAGGACTCGAAGTTCAGTTCGAATTTCCTGTCGAACTAGAAATAAAGGGTGAGGCCGGGATTCGAACCCGGGTCACTCACGCTGCAGTCACGCATTGAAATCGGCAGGCGAACGTCTTAACCACTCTGCCACCTTCCTTCCATGCTTCACAAAATGTCCCAATTGGATAGTCGTACTACTGCAGTTGCTAGAGTGAGTCGGTCCTTTGAGGCTCCAACAGACATAGAAGTTATTGAAGTTTCTAGGAGTAAGCTTATATAATATATAAGGCCTTTATTGAATCTTCTCTTCTGGCTGAAGGAAAGCCTACGGTGATTCGTTTTGACATCTAATCTCTTTGCATGTCTGGTTTCAAACTTTAAATTCCATTACTAATTGTGATTGTCTGTTTGCAAACGTCTGTCTGTCTGTCTTTGTTTCTGTCTGATTGTCCAGCTGGCTGGTTGGTAGACTGCGTGAACGACTGCTTGTCAATCTGAACCGGACTCTAATGAATCTTTTATAATTATACTGTCTGGTCCTCCCTCTATATTTGTTTACTTGTCTCTCCTAAGTCTGTTTAAACCTCTCTCTTTCTCTGTTTCTCTATGACTTTATCTCTGTCTCTGTCTGTCTATGTTGTATTCTGTCTGTACTGTCTATCTGTCTGTCTGTCTCTCCTCTCTCTCTCTCTCTAGCTCTCTCTCTCTCTCTCTCTCTCTCTCTCTCTCTCTCTCTCTCTCTCTCTCTCTCTCTCTCTCTCTCTCTCTCTCTCTCTCTCTCTCTCATCTCTGTCTCTAGTCATAATTACAGTATGATTCAACCCTTCTATACTTTTCTGTCATGGGTGTCACGCCCCTTTCAGCAACACACACACCGCTCCACACACACACACCCTCTCCCCTTATTTATTTTCTACAGGTTTGTTACAGTATAAGACTAATTAAGTAAATACACGTTTATTTCGGGGTGGGGGGTGGGGGTTTTTTTCTCTTTTTTTTTTTCGTTTTTTTTAATAACTTGCTTATTTAGTATTCTCCCCAGTACCTTGTTCTTTTCCTTTCGAATGTTGAAGGTTTGCACACAATTATCACATTTCTCTTTTTGCAGAATAAACGAAAAGAAAACCTACGCTGTTACCACTACTTGCCATTAACCATTTACCACCAACAACAACCATTATCAGCACCAACAATAACCACCACCCCCTACACAACTGCCACCACCGTCGCCAAGAACAACAGCAACAGCAACAACAACCACATAACAAATAACACCATCATCACCACTACCATCACGAGCTACCATCATCCCTAGCAACAACTAAAACCAACTACAGTGTAAAAATAATAAAAGTAGATCAACCAGCCGCGTGACAGCATTTTCGGCTCCAGTGACCTTTGACCTTTGACTAATGACCTTCATTTTCCAACTTGGCCTATCGATATCCTAACTACCTATCCGCATGCAAAATGTGAGGGTTCTAGCTCCCTCCGTTGAAACGCTAACGTGGTAAAAACAAAAAAACAAAACCCACATTGTCAACAGAAACAAACGGACAAACACCACGTGAAAACATTAACCAGCTTGCGCCCCGCGGCTGGTTGACAAGACTCCTCCTTCACCATGCCACCAGCGACAACATCATCAGCAAGGTCGTACGACTGTCGGATATGGAGACCCTACCTGTGGACCTTCGGGGCCTCGCTGGCGTCGTGCGTGGCAGGGGTGCTGGCCCTGGCAGCCCCCAGCTGGACTGAAGGGTCCGTGGGAGACCACGAACACCTGGAGACGGGCCTGCTGCTCTTCTGCCGCCTCAGAAACTCCGAGCCTCACCAGCGACTGTGCGCGCCCTTGATGTTCGGCAGCCAGGAACGTGAGTGATTTTGTTTGTAAGCTTATGCGATGTCACGTGATCCCGAGAGTAAACTGTTCTTTGCGCTTTCCTAGAGTTTCCCCAGAGAAACTGTTCTTTGCGTGTCTCTAGAATGTTAGGATATTAGGGAGACGCAAAGGGGTGTAATTATAGGCGTGTCGTCAGATCCCATGCGGTGTACTTTGGAAGTTGTGGCATTTTTGTTTTGAGGTATACAGAAAATCAGAAGCGTGTAGTTGGTTGGTTGGTTGGTTGTGTGATTGGTTGGTTGGTTGCTTAGTTGGTTGTTTAGTTGGTTGGTTGGTTGTTTAGTTGGTTGGTTGGTTGGTTGGTTGTATGATTGGTTGGTTGGTTGGTTGGTTGTATGATTGGTTGCTTGCTTGCTTAGTTGGTTGTTTAGTTGGTTGGTTGGTTGGGTTGGTTGCTTTGGTTGGTTGGTTGGTTGAATGGCGGGTTGATTGGTTGGTTGGTTGAATGACTGGTTGATTGGTTGGTTGGTTGGTTGATTGTTTGGTTCATTGATTGGTTGGTTGGTTAGCTGTTTGGTTGATTGGTTGGTTGGTTGGTCCAGTTGGTTGGTTGGT
This sequence comes from Phymorhynchus buccinoides, assembly GCA_017654935.2. Lineage (NCBI taxonomy): Eukaryota > Metazoa > Mollusca > Gastropoda > Neogastropoda > Raphitomidae > Phymorhynchus > Phymorhynchus buccinoides. Next base: position 5,801,529 of record CM065680.1, on the reverse strand, counting down.
TAGTTGGTTGGTTGGTTGGTCGATTGATTGATTGTTTGGTTGATTGGTTGGTTGGTTGGTTGGCTCGCAAATGGATGGTTGGATGGATGGTTGGATGGATAGATGGATCGATGGGTGGGTGGGTGCGTAGATGGGTGGATGGGTGGATTGATGGATGAATCTATGGATGGATCGGAAGATGGGTGGGTGGGTGTTTAGATGAATTTATGGATGGATGGTTGGTTGGTTGGGTGGTTGCCTGGCTGGCTGGCGAATGGCCGGTTGGCTGCTTGGTTGGTAAATGTTCCGCCTGGTCAGCTGTATAGAATGGCTGTCTTCTGATTGGTTTTATTGATTGGTTTGTCGTATTTCCTTCTTCTTCTCCTCACTGACTGCCATTCTTTTCTGTCTTTCATTTCCCTCAATGCTTTCACTTGTTGATTGGGCTATGCCCCTTTGGTTCGTGGTGGGTGATGCTGATGTTCACTGTGCTGGTTGGTGGCAGGGTGGATGGAGGGTGTGCGGGTGATGCTGATGTTCACTGTGCTGGTTGGTGGCAGGGTGGATGGAGGGTGTGCGGGTGATGCTGATGTTCACTGTGCTGGTTGGTGGCAGGGTGGATGGAGGGTGTGCGGGTGATGCTGATGTTCACTGTGCTGGTTGGTGGCAGGGTGGATGGAGGGTGTGCGGGTGATGCTGATGTTCACTGTGCTGGTTGGTGGCAGGGTGGATGGAGGGTGTGCGGGTGATGCTGATGTTCACTGTGCTGGTTGGTGGCAGGGTGGATGGAGGGTGTGCGGGTGATGCTGATGTTCACTGTGCTGGTTGGTGGCAGGGTGGATGGAGGGTGTGCGGGTGATGCTGATGTTCACTGTGCTGGTTGGTGGCAGGGTGGATGGAGGGTGTGCGGGTGATGCTGATGTTCACTGTGCTGGTTGGTGGCAGGGTGGATGGAGGGTGTGCGGGTGATGCTGATGTTCACTGTGCTGGTTGGTGGCAGGGTGGATGGAGGGTGTGCGGGTGATGCTGATGTTCACTGTGCTGGTTGGTGGCAGGGTGGATGGAGGGTGTGTGGGTGATGCTGATGTTCACTGTGCTGGTTGGTGGCAGGGTGGATGGAGGGTGTGTGGGTGATGCTGATGTTTACTGTGCTGGTTGGTGGCAGGGTGGATGGAGGGTGTGCGGGTGCTGTCGCTGTGCAGCTGGATGCTGATGTTCACTGTGCTGGTGATGAGCCCTCTGCTGCACCGCCACGACCACCCCCTCTCCTTCTCCCTCCTCACCGTCATCGTTGGAATAACGGCTGGTGAGAGGATTATGATGATGATGATAGTGATGATGGTGATAATGATTGACGACGACGACGATGATGATGATGCTTATCATGGCTACATTGTTGCCGCTGATGATGATGCTGCTGCTCTTATTTCATGTAGTCTATTGACAAAGGCCCCCAGTGTGACAGCCTCTCACTCTCTATTGCCCAAAGTTGAACTTGCTTTATTAAGCTGACTCAAGATTTCTCGCTCCTGTGCTTGCTGAGTATTCTTCGTCGAAAATCGAGCTTAACCCGTTCACCGCCAAAGTCGCATTTTAGCACCACTGTGATGTAACACCTATGTCACTAAAAGGCATCAAATCAGGGTCTAGTACCCAAAGACCCTATTGTTGTAGTTTTGGGAAGTAAGGATAGACCTTGTTTTATATATGTCACAGAAGAATCCCCAATACTGTAGATGGATTTTGTTCTCTACCCAGGTATATTCAATGGACATTTTTAGCTGAAATATGGCTGGCGGTGAAAGGGTTAAGAGGATTTGGGAGGAGTAACTCGTTTTTTTTATAAACGTAGGAACAAATGTAAAGCACTACTACTACACACACACACACACACACACACACCTTTTTTTTTTCTTTCCCCCCAGTGTGCGGCTGGGTGTTCTCGGAATAGCCAGGGGTGCTCGGTCGTACACGTCCTCTTATCTGTCTAGACTTATTATTTTTGTTTTTGTTTTTCCTGCGCTGCATAATTCTTTGAACCCCGATGTCAGTAATTGCCGGTTACGGCAGGTGGACATTATTGGCAGAAGAAGAAGAAGATGTAATGAATAGGACTACTTTGTCAAAAACAAACTGGCAATTAAAAAGCCTTGGAAAATAATATAACATCAACACACATAACCCAAATAAGTGTTTGTAAGTAAAACATTGGCGATTGGGGGAAATATCTTCTCAGTAAGCAGGGCTTTGTTTTCTTGTGATTTTATGTGGGCAGCTACCCTTGGCATCATCGGAGCTCTCGTCTTCGTCATCGCTTGGACAACGCGAGAAGTGGTGGTGAAATATGACGTCATCATTTCTTGGGGCTATGGAGTAGATATTGTGTGGCACGTCACCAGTCTTGTGCTCTTCGTTTTGATCGGCGTCGCCAGCAGGCACATTTGGTTCAGCAGCTTCAAGGCCAAACGACGCCATTAATTAAATTAATTAAATACCTAATCTCTCTCTCTCTCTCTCTCTCTCTCTCTCTCTCTCTCTCTCTCTCTCTCTCTCTCTCTCTCTCTCTCTCTCTCTCTCTCTCTCTGAAAATAACAAAGCCATTTTCATGTTTGAAATAATGTCTGATCGCGCTCCTCCTGCTTTAAAACAGAAATTTGATTTAAACCTCATCCGCAATGTTCTTAAAATCAAAGTACCTCTTCCAAGAGTTGATCTCTTCAAGACTAGTCTGTTGTATTCGGGCGGTTGTTTGTGGAATACGATTTTAGCTTCTTTTAAGTTCTCTCTCTCTCTCTCTCTCTCTCTCTCTCTCTCTCTCTCTCTCTCTCTCTCTCCTCTCTCTCTCTCTCTCTCTCTCTCTCTCTCTCTCTCTCTCTCTCTCTTGATGTTCATTCAAGTCTCAATGTTTTCAAGAAAAACTACCATAAGCACCTTATGATCAAACATATAAACATCATCACATATTAATCTCTTATGTAGCTTCTGAACATTTAAAAAAAAAAAGTTTATTCATGACATGGTTAATTTGTACATAAATCTTGTTTTTAAACATGAGGGTTTTTGTTGTTTGTTTTTTTGTTCATCATTCGCATCACACCTGCATGCCATGTGTAAATTGTTTATTGAATATTAGTTTCAATGCCTGCGTGTATCACCATTTGAACTTGAATCGCTGGTAGTGTGAGACTTTTGATTATAAGCCAGCCATATTAGCCTATTATTAGTTTATTCTTTCATTTATTTTATTAGGCGGAATAAAATCATCTTTGAAACGCGTTCATCTTTCTTGTGTCGTGCGAATTGTTTTTCTTGTTTGCCGGTTGTTTTTGTCCCTTGCTTAAATTAGGTGGTGACAGCTCGGCACACTTCATGCGGGAGCCCACCACCCTCTCAATCTAATTCTGTCCCTCCCTCCCTAGCAAAAAGTAGCAGTGAAGGTTGGGGCTGTGCCGGTCGGGGTTTGTCCCCGGGGCCGCTACGGTAGCCGGATTGGCCTGACCCTACGAGTCATGAAACGCTAGGGATACCTCAAATTTTTAGTTCTTTTGGTTTCTTTTGATTTTTACGGTTCTTTCTATTTGTCTTCCTTCCGCAACGCACAGCGTTGTATAATTGACTCGGGGTCAACGATCAGATTCACACTCAGAAGCTACTTCACTGAACGACTAGGGGAAACTCAGCAAATTAAAACACTTGGGGCTAATGTAGTTTGAGTTGTCGGTGACATGATAAGAGCTGCGCTGATCATGACCAATTTCTTCTACAAACACGGCCAAGCATGCACAATTCGTCTATGCAATTGCCACGGCAAAGACAGCGGCTCGTGCACGCTCGCACACACAATGACATACATGTGCACCAGCGCATGCGCGCGCACGCACGCGCGCACACACACACACACACACACACACACACACACACACACACACACACACACACACACACACACACACACACACACACACACACACACACACACACACACACACACACACACACACACACACACACATGCTCACGCGCGCACACACACTCGTCATTTATCGTCAGAACTGGCGTCTACGACGCATCCAAACAGAAACAGAAACACACACACATGCATGCACACGCACGCACACACACTAACACCAATACATACACACATGCACGCAAACGCACACGCACGTACACACACGCACGCACACGCACACACACACACACACACACACACACACACACGCACGCACACGCGCGCACACACACACACACACACACACACACACACACACACACACACACACACACACACACACACACACACACACACACTCACTCACGCACATAAACGAACAGGTTTTCACTCCAATAGCAATGTACTTTCGTTCTACCGAATGGTGAAAGGGATACAACTCGTGTTGACTAACCCCAATCACATGGGATTGATTTCCCCTGGAAGAGTTGCCGCATCGAAAACAAAAAGCACCATCCTACCTAGACTACAGACCCCAACTAAATCAAAAGTAATGTCCCATATATGGCTTCGGCCGGGAGGTCGTAAAGCTAAATTTTCGTTAGACTACAGCGTGATGAAGTTGGCTGCCTAATAGGGCGAAGAAGAAGAAGAGAGGGCTAACTTTTTGGATTTCCTGAATCCTGGTATGTTGTGAATGCTTGGTGTTTCTCCTGATTTAATCATTTATTTTATAATTTGACAGATTTATTGCATATATATTTCGCTAGATTACACCTCTCTCTCTCTCTCTCTCTCTCTCTCTCTCTCTCTCTCTCTCTCTCTCTCTCTCTCTCTCTCTCTCTCTCTCTCTCTCTCTCTCTCTCTAAGATTATGTGGTGGCAACCAACTTTTATTTACAGAAGTAAATGTACGCGCTTAGGGATGTTACCAAAGGAGAAGAAAGAAAGAAACAAAAGAAAAATGCATCAGGAGCCTGTAGATCTTAGTTCAGTTGTTCTCTCTGTGGCTCCAACCCACCTGCGTGCGCATCTCGACCCTTCCAACGGAAGTGTCGCCATCTTAGTCCTTATTTGTGTGTAAACAAAGTGAAAATTTTATTTAAACGTGTAAAGAAAACATCCAGATGTTATAAATACAATTTAAATAAGTTTTGAATTGGAACAGCCAAATACGCAGCATCAATCTAGCATTTTTCAAAAAAAGGTAAGGACTAAGATGGCGGTCTCCCATAATATGGCGCTCCTTGTGGCCGGATATGACGACACGTGGGTACCAGCCATAATAATCTTCCTTTTTTTTTTAGAAACAAGATGTCTGCAGTAAAAGCAGCAGTAGCCCAAACCCCCATCCCCAAACGACTGACTCGCCAGTTCTACAACGTGAGCGGTGAAGACTTAGCCAGGGCGTTGCTAGGCAAGAACATCGTGCGCATGGTGAACGGAGCGCGCCTGTGTGCGCGCATTGTGGAGACTGAGGCGTACCTGGGCCGAGCGGACAAGGCGGCTCACTCGTACAAAGGGAGCACGGACCGCAACAAAGCCATGTTCATGGAGGCGGGCACTGCCTATGTCTACTGCATCTACGGCATGCACTACTGCTTCAACATCTCCAGTCAGGGTAGAGTGGATTTTTTTTTTTATCAAACTTAGTTACTTGACTTGCTCATTTTGAGTTAGCATTATGCGCATATCGGGACTCTGCTGTACTTCAACATTATGTATGCTGGTCATTTGTTGTAATTGTTCATTAGTTTACGGTTGATTGCTGTATTGTTGTTGACACAACACACACACATACACACACACACACACATACATAGGTGTGCACGCACACACCACACATTTCCCCCCTCACTTTAATTCATTGATTTCTTTTTCTTTTTTCTTTTTTTAAAGTCTTAATATCATCATTGTTGTGAATTAAATTAAATCAATCAAATCAAATCTTTGCATTCTTGACCTCTACACAGTCTCAGTGAACTGTGCTTGATGGGTAAGTAATGAACAGGACTACACATTTCACACCAAAACTACACATTTCCAGCTATCCAGACTACTCATGGATGTGTGAAAGGGTTGCCAAGTGTGCTTTAGCCATTGATGATGTCACTTCTTGCTCACATTTGCACTTACATTATGTGACAATTTAAGTTCTTGCTCATTTCTTGTAGTTTTTAAAGTTAATATGTGATGGTATAATTGCACAAAAATAGCACAATGTTACTATTTATTTATTTTTTTGTTAGTAGTTACTACAGAGGTATCTCCTTTATAAGACTCTCTCCCACTTAAAGACCCACCATGTCACGTGTCAAAATCACGGTTTTCACGTGTTTCCCTCTTGGTAAGAAATCTTCCAAGGGTAAGACTAGTAAGAGGGAATGTGACACGTGATGTGGGGGGTCTTTAAGACTTACTTCTCTGAGACTATTGCCATTCATTGTAAGCATTAAAAACCTTCCTTATGCTCCCTCCCACTTAAGATCATAACTATTTTGGATGATTTTTCAAGGTCTTAAAAGGGTGATTTCACCGTACCAAAATAAATAAAATAAAAGATAAAGAAGATAAAATCTATGAAACAATGTTGACACTGACAAAACTTTGTGAAAAGTGCGATGAATGAAGAGACTTGAGGCGCAGCATGAAATTGGTGACTAAATCAGGTCACGGGTTTTACTATGTAACTGTACATTTGTAATCATTCATTTAACTGTAACATCTTTTACAGTTGTGAAATCTGCAGAGGCGCCCCTACAGTAAACCTGACTGGGATTCGTGATTTGTGATTAAACTTAAAGGGCCTGCTACATGTGAACTAATATTGTGCGACTGTGCGATACAATTCAATCGCATGGTCTCGAAGCGCGAATCAAATTTGTTCTTGGAGACCACATGGTCGAATCGTACCGTACAGTCGTACGAATATTAGTTGACGTGTAGCAGGCCCTGAATGTAACTTTCACATTTTGTGTATGAACAGTGTCATTTTTTTTAAATTGAAAAGCTTGTTGTTGCTGGTAAGGCCCAAAAAAAATGTTTGTTTCCGGTTTCCTGACCGACCCTAGTTTTTTGCCGCCGACCCTAAACATATTTTTGATGAATAAAGAAAGAAGAATAAAACGAAAGTAGTTTGAGCAGACGGTGCAAGGGAAACAACCAATGCACTCGGCGCAGTCAAAGACCGTTACTCACACAGACTTTTGTGACCCTACAACCCCGCCGACAAAATGGCGGGCGCTAGACACGCGATTGCAGTTTCAATGCCAATGTGATAAATATATTCACACACATAGACCGAACACAAATGTAAAAAATAAAACACAAAACTACCTACCTACCCTATTTTTTAAACTGATGGAACCCCAAACAGACATTTTTGTTGTTGTTGGCCTAATGGACCTTTACTCTGATTGATTTAGGTGAGGGATGTGCGGTGTTGATTCGCAGCGCCGAGCCTTTGGAAGGTGTAGAGAAGATGGCAGAGCTGAGGAAACTGAAGATTACATCCTCCGACATTCCCCACTCCTCCTCCTCCCCACCCTCCTCCAAAATGCGTCTGCTGACCAACGGCCCGGCTAAACTCTGTCAGGCGCTGAACATCACCAAGCAACTAATGAATCAGCATGACCTGGTATTGAGTGTGTGTTTGTGTGTGTGTGTGAACTTCAAAGTGCATGTATGTGTGGTGGGGATGGGGGGGTGTTGGCTGTACAGGAGAGGAGCAGCTAAATTGTCAAATATTGGCCTTCGTCAAACAATGATGAATCAGCATGACATGGTGTCAAAGTCAAAATTGTATTTCCAGATGGACATTGAATAAGCATTACATTATGCTTTTTTTACATCAAGCCATCCCTAACAAAACATAAATCAAATAAACATGTGTCTGTGTGGGTGTTATTTGCATGCATGTATGTGGATATATCTGTATGTTGTGTGTGTTTGTCAATGAGTGCATGTATGTGCAGACATACACAGTCTTCTGTCTGTGCATTGTCCATTTAATTTGTGTTCTTTCATTCCCATTCCAGGTAACAGACACAGAGATGTGGCTGGAGGAAGGGGAAGCGATCAGCTCCGAACGCATCATGGTGTCTTCCAGAATCAACATCGCCTACGCTGAAGAATGGACCCACAAACCCCTGCGCTTCTACGTCCTCGACAACCCCTACGTCAGCGTGCGAGACAAGTTGGCGGAGAAACTACTGCTTCTTCCCAGTGGAGCGGTCGACACAGGGGCGCAAAGTGTTCTGGAAAATCCGGATGTGAAAACTGGTGTAATTAAGAAGTCAGGAAAGAGAAAAGTTGACAGGGCGGTGCCTGAAAAAGTTAATGCTAAGAGAAAGAAGTTAGGAAAGAGAAAAGTGAAAGGTGTGGATGATGATAAGGGGGGAGTGGTTGAATGTGCCAAGACTGTTAGAAAGGAGGAAGCAACCAGCAGTGAATATTTTACGAAAACTTGAGTAAAAGTGCAGTCTTTTGATTGTTGTGATGTTGAGGGTATGTATGGGAGACCTTGGTTTCCTTCTTCCACTAGGCAGCCAACTTCAACAGGCTGAAGATTCTGCTGCACTTAGGGGGTAGTACGAAGAAAAGAGGTTAAGTAGTAGGAAGCAAAAATAAAAGTCATATTGTATAGAAACGAAAGTATAGCTACTTTAGAAGAGATAAGTAATGAGAGAGATTTCTGACAGTCTTGCTTTAAAAACAAGAAAAAGAGAGAGAGAGAGATGGGCCATAGACCTTTATTTCGCAGTATCTAGGCAAGACCAATCCGGCTACCGTAGCGGTCCCCGGGGGCGAACCCTGACCAGCACAGCTCCTGCCCTGATGTGGCTGGGGATGTCATATGATGCTGAGTGGGATTGACAGACTTTTCTTCTGCAGAGAGTTTGTAGGAAGATGCTTAGAGTTGATACTGAGAAGTCCTGTATGAAATTTTAGAAAGTAGAGATGCGGACTTCAGTTCGTCGGGTCTGTAGAAGAGGCCATTTTAAGATCTTGTAGACTGAAGGTAGTGTGTGGCCACCCATCTTGCAGCTGGTTTGTATCAGTGTTAATTCTTGCACAGATGTGTGTCATGGTACTCACGTCTCTCATCTGACACATGGAACGTCAGCCCAGTGCATCACAAGTGCAACAAATGTTTACCTCATGCCCTTTTGTTTTTTAAATCAATGTAAAACAAATTATAAAGAGAGACCACCTTAAATATCCAGGTGACACTTTAAAATTATTAAAATATTTTGTGTGTGCTGATTCTGACAGCCTAATTTCAAAGATAGAATTAAACACTTTGTATGATAGATCATTGCTGTTATAGTATTAAGGATTTTTACCTTTTGTATGAAGATGAACGAACGAAAAATGGTGTTTTACGTCCTCTCGGTCTGGAACAGACACATATGGAACATTTGTAGATGCAAAGATGGTGGGAACAATACTGGAGGCAATGCCCGGAGGCAGTGCAACACCAGTAAAGTCAAGATTTTTTAGCAATACAGATAGGTGTAGCAGTAACCATGCCTCGGTTAAACCTCATCGGTTATGGTGCCGCCACAATAGTATAATTATTGATGGAGATGACATCCGACATTTTTGGTTGTATTTTTTGTGTGCTAATGGCTTGACTGAAATCTTTCGGTGTTGATTCTGACCTCTTTTGCAATGGAGAGCTTGATTAATACTAGTCTTGTTTGGGTAAGTTTGTTGCTGTTGTTTTCAATATAAATAATTGCATCAAGTAGTTCCAAGGTTGATTCTATTCTAGATCTGTTTTTCTATCCAAAAAGGTCATTTTCTCTGTTTTTCTTAATCAATTATTAATTTACTGACAATGTACAAAACTTCAGCCTTCGTGAAAATCTGAAAAGAAAAAAAATCAGTAGCAGATCAAGAATAAGTAGACAAAACAGTCATTTAAAAAAATGCTGGTTTGATTATCAAGCACAAAGTACTTTGCAAGTTGCAATATTTTGGAGTGAAAAAAGCATGTTGTCCAGTCTAGGTGAATGTACTAAAGTACTGGATCGACCAGTTCTCATGTAGTTGTCTCCCTTTGCCCATTACACACAGTGCATTCTCCTTTGCTGTCAACTTTTACTTTCATAAATACTGGTTTGTCTTCCATCACCCTCCTCCCCCGTGGAATACAAATAGTTCCCCAACCCGGAAATTATGTGCTTGTAACTTCCTTTAATCCGTCACTCTCTTTGCCTCTGCCTTTTCCTTTCGCTTATTGTTATTTTCTATCTTTCTGCCTTACTAGTAGTCCATTCTCCTGCCTTCTAGAAATTCTTACAAACATTTTCTGCAGCCGATAGTTTCGTGTCGTTATGAGAGCAGATGGGTCATGCTGCCATTATGCGCCTAAAGAAATAGGCCAAGCATGTCCGTCTTCGGCTGCAGAAAACTCTTAGCTAATGTCCATGATAGATAAACTGTTTATGGTTGTTTATTGTAATGTTTAAGGGATGTTTCTTTTTTTTTTCTTCAGTCTTCATGCAGATTAAATAGTATGCTTTATTATTTTTTTTTAGAATACTCTTGGCCTTGTGTCTCTTTCTCCTATTCATACACACAAGTTCACACACTTGGAATGTGCATACCATACGCACATGGGTGCACACACTTTAAGAAACTGTGCCATTGGTGTAAGAGATGAAAAAATGAAACAAAACAACAAATATTTGAAACTTGAATTAAATTTCGTCAAAACTTTGACCATGTTTATGTGTAAAATGAATGTTATTGGTTTTTTATATGTTTATCCATATTACCCTTTTGTAATATGTTTTTTTACACTGTTATGCATTGTAATTGAATAATTGAACTATTATACTGTTTAGTGTTATGTATTGTATAAACAGTGGAACCTCCCCATTAACACTATTGTGACTGATGCTGCATCGGCCTATTCTCAGTGCAGGCCTGAGCCTGCCGCCGAGTGGCTCATAGAAATTGGCTGCTTGTAAACGAACGCATCTAGCTAAGCTGAATGATGTCCTATCACGACCAAATGTTGCGTACTTACTGAAAAAAGGCTGTTAAGTTCATCTGTGTACTTTTTAAGTTGATAGATATAACGCTTTTTACATGCCGACTTGAAAAAGGGGAATAATTCATTGCATTCGACGACACCCCCCGCCCCTGCCTCCACCCCCACGACGAACACTCTCAGTCTCATGACTTGTAGAGGCCACTGACACACTAGCTTCACTTTCAAGCTCATCCTCGCTGTTTTCGTCACTTTCTGAGTCAGAAAACGAGTATTCTGGATCTTTATCATAAGGTTCATCCAGATTGAGAAGATGGAGAATTTTCTCTCTTGTTAAACCACGATGGTTTGGCATTTTTCGTTCGTAATTTGCGTCAAATAGGCGATCTAAGATGAAGAAATTGCAAAACCAGATGTATACTATAGGAAACTACTCGCAGAACGAAGGCAAACTGTGGTAAAACGTTTTACACGAGTTTTGTACCTTATACCGTTGGGCGACTGTGAACGTGGCCAGGCAGTGGGGGATGTTCAACTGCCTCGAACATGAACGCGGCCCATCGTCAATGTGTTAAGACCTTGAACAATCAGCCCAGAAAGGTCTTAATAGGGAGGGGTCTTCATAGGGAGGTGGACACTCAGTAGTCCGGATATGAAGGGAAAATGTTGGTGAATGATTTTAGTCACATCTTAGCAGTGATGCACCGAGGATCGGAAAGTGGTAGAACAAACTGTCAAGAAATCAACAGGACAATATCCTGGCTCTTGAAGAAATCAATAAAACAAAGCATGCCTGTGTTAAAAATGTAACCTCACATTTGTCCTGACAGGGGAGAATACAAAAGGACATTTTCAATTTTTATAGGTTAATGGCCCATGACCGGGGCCTCGGGACATCATTGAATCTTAGAGGGAGTGGTAATACTAATAGGGAAGATCTTAATAGGGAGGTTCCATTGTACTTTGTAGTATATATGTGTAAAATAACAGATGCCATGCTGAACTTTAGTTTGTTATTATGTGTGTGCCTGAATGTGTGCGTATGTGTGTGTATGCATGCATGTGTGTAGACTTAGGACAAAGCGGCATTGGGGTGGGGAAGGTCCCCAAAAGCCAAGTAATCCCTTAGGCTGCAGCACTAACAGACTGCATCACCTTTTTGTGTTTTTTTCTGTTTCCTGTCAAAAGTCATATGAGCGTTGATGTGTCATGCTGCCGTTATACGCCTAAGAAATTGTTTAGGCCCAGCATGTCCGACTTCAGCTGGAGAAAATCTTTGTAAAGGGCCTGCTACACTACATACGATTTGGATCTGAATGTGATGCGATTGTGACGATATTAGTCAAGATTCACATGAAATTCATGCATTGGGTCTACTGGAGTATAGTTGGCGAAAATAGCAGAATTATCTTTAAACAGAAGTATTTCACATGAATCATGACTCACGTGGCCCAGTCAGATCACATCCCCATACGATTTTACGCATGTGTCACAAGTGTGGCACCGGCTTAAGACTTTCTAGAACAAAGGCAGGAGAATGGACCAGTAAGGCAGAAAGACAGTAGTTCACAGTAAGCAAAGGGAAAAGGCAGAATGGCAGAGAATGATAGATTAGAGGAAGTTACAAGCACAGAACTTCCAGAGGGTGGGGGAACTAGACCCCCTGGTATTACCACAGGGAGACTCGTGGAGGGGGTGGGGTCGTCCAGCTCCCCATATGGAGGTACGAGGCATCCACCGTTTGGTTTGAGATTCACTATCATTCACAAAAGACAAAGATGTAACTGCATTTCCACTGCTGTACTAAATTGATTCCATGTGCCTTGCAGCTCTCACGCTCGCTTTATTTTGGGTCCAAACTTGAGAATAATGTCAGCTTATGGTGAACACTATTTGTGTAAAGGATGTAGTTGTAGAATAATGTCAGCTTATGGTGAACACTATTTGTGTAAAGAATGTAGTTGTAGAATAATGTCAGCTTATGGTGAACACTATTTGTGTAAAGGATGTAGTTGTAGAATAATGCATAACTAACCACACATTCTCACACAAAGGCACACAATATTAGGTCCTTTTTAAAAAAAAATTATTTATGATTGAAGCTGCATAAATATAATTAACCCTAAAAACTAACTGTACAAAGCAAATAAATAAACAACTAAGATATAAACAAATAAAAGTTCTAACAAAAATAATCAGAAATGTGTACAGGATAAATTATTAGAATAGAATTTATCTTGTGACATTTTAGTTTGTTAAACATGATTGGTATGCACATGAAATTGAATACACAATCTTGAAATCATGGCTTCAGTTTGAATAATTCTTTATTATGTATTAAAAATACATAAAAATATGCATTCCCACCGATCTCAGCTGCTTTGTATTATTCCAAATATGGCTTGCATCTCCCATGATTCAACTAAAGACAAATCCTACTTTATGTAAAAGGGTAGATGTAGGAACCAAATCTTTGATGCCCTTCATTTTGTTTAAAAAGACATAAAATTGCTACTGCTTCAGCTATGTAAATCATAAAATGCATCATTCGTAACATATAGATCGACACTAAAAACTTTCTAATTTAAAAACAGTAGTTTAGCAATCAAGCAGTTTGCTTTCAGAATTAAAAAAAAAACAATTCTTACTCGAGCTGCATCTTCAATCTGATTTACATGAATATCACCTTGATTTCATAGTACATAATTATCAAATTGAAACTTTTCTCTTTTTGCTTACAAAAACACAATATCACAACCATAGATTTATCTATGCAGGGGTGCAACTCCCCAAATGAAAACAACTGAAAGGCAGGGTCCAGGGACCCATGGCCCCAGCAGGGTATAGGGGCAGAGTTCTGTCAGACGATTCGGGGGGGGGGGGGGGGGGGGGCAACTTAAGAGAGAGAGATAACGAGACAGACAGACAGTTTAGACAGAGACAGTTTGAGTTTGATAAGCCTTGTAAAATCATTACTTTGCCTTTGTAAACTTCCAAGATAGAACAACCAAGTTCAAAACGCCCCAAATCGCTTGTGGTCAAATTGTCTTTTCTTTTTTGATGAATTAAAAAAACACCTGAAGTTCAGTTTCTGGTAAAATTAAAAATACTGAAATCAGAATAAAACTGAAAGAGTAGCACCCATGTCTATGTTATATTTTGTTTATAAATTCAACACAAATCACATTTGATATGGGGTATGAGGAGTCGTTGCTGATCATGTGAGTGCATGTGTATATGTGTGCACACGGAACATGACCCTTCATTTGCAGTAAAAAGGATAAAAGTCACTACAAAAATAAGTTGCAAATGTGCCCAAGAAAAAGGGTATGAATCCTTATTCTGTGAAAAAAGTTTTACAAAAATTTCTGCTTAAATATTTTTAAAATAACCTCTTGGGACTATGTTCTTCACATGCACAGCGTAAATAAACAACAACAAATTGCATAACAGGATTATTATATCAATGCACAACATTATGGCACAAACAAGAGCAGAAAAAAGCATGGGATATTATAAAAGGAAACATTGTGCATTCCATGGAGCAAAATATTCCTAAAATTGAAATTGGTAAACATGATCAACCAAAGCCTATGTGGTTTAACAAAACAAAAAGTAATAAAATGGAAATAATATCTCTTTCAAAGATTCCTAAACACAAAAAGTGTAGACATTATCTCCATTAAATAGAAGCAAGAAATAAAGGTAGTAAAGAAATAAAACAAGCCCAAAGATTCCTAAACACAAAAAGTGTAGACATTATCTCCATTATATAGAAGCAAGAAATAAAGGTAAAGAAATAAAACAAGCCCAAAGATTCCTAAACACAAAAAGTGTAGACATTATCTCCATTATAGAAGCAAGAAATAAAGGTAGTAAAGAAATAAAACAAGCCCAAAGATTCCTAAACACAAAAAGTGTAGACATTATCTCCATTAAATAGAAGCAAGAAATAAAGGTAGTAAAGAAATAAAACAAGCCCAAAGATTCCTAAACACAAAAAGTGTAGACATTATCTCCATTAAATAGAAGCAAGAAATAAAGGTAGTAAAGAAATAAAACAAGCCCAAAGATTCCTAAACACAAAAAGTGTAGACATTATCTCCATTATAGAAGCAAGAAATAAAGGTAGTAAAGAAATAAAACAAGCCCAAAGATTCCTAAACACAAAAAGTGTAGACATTATCTCCATTATAGAAGCAAGAAATAAAGGCAGTAAAGAAATAAAACAAGCCCAAAGATTCCTAAACACAAAAAGTGTAGACATTATCTCCATTATAGAAGCAAGAAATAAAGGCAGTAAAGAAATAAAACAAGCCCAAAGATTCCTAAACACAAAAAGTGTAGACATTATCTCCATTATAGAAGCAAGAAATAAAGGCAGTAAAGAAATAAAACAAGCCCAAAGAGAACATGAACAAAACATAGCTACAGATTGCAAGTTAAATCCAGAGGTTTTGGAAATATGTCCAGTCAAAAAGTAAGGTCAAATCCGATATTAGTCCTCTAATCAAAGAAAATGGTGACATTGCTGTATCAGACATTCATAAAGCCAACACTCTAGTCTAATAGTGATATAATAGTTACACCCGAGGCAATAAAGAATAAACTAAAGGAATTACAGGCCCAAGGCCCAGATAATGTACCCCAAAAAGTTTTAAAAGAACTGAATCAAGAATTATCACTTCCGCTAAGCATTCTTTTTAACAAATCTATGGAACTTGAATCTGTACTCACAGAATGGAAAAATGCTAATGTAACTGCAATAATTAAAAAAGGGACCCTGGCAACTACAGACCAGTTAGCTTGACATCTGTTACTTGCCAACTATTTGAGTCTATTATTAGAGATGTTCTAGTAGACCATATGTTTATAAATAAATTGTACACAGAATGTCAGCAGCATGGTTTTCGTAGCCATAGATAGGTCTTGTGTTACCCAACTTTTACATGTTATGGAAGATGTTACCAAATCATTCGATAAAGGGAATTGATGTAATTTATTTAGACTTCCGTAAAGCCTTTGACTCGGTTCCTCATCAAAGACTCATTAAATGACAGTATTATGGTATAACTGGTAAGTTACTAGCTTGGATTAAAGATTTTTTTAAAGATAGGAAACAGTATTTTAAAACTGGAGACGCATGCTCTGGAAGTGCTGATGTGCTAAGTGTGGTATTCCCCAAGGAGAATACTGGATCCCATTCTTTTCACAATTTTCATAAATGATCTACCCCAACACGTTGACAGCTTTTGTCAAATATTTGCAGATACAAAAATTTATAATACATCGTGAAACCATTGTACTTTACAAAGTGATTTAGATGCTTTAATCAAATGGTCTGAGAGATGGAATCTATATTTTAACACTTCAAAGTGTAAAATAATGCACTTAGGACAAAATAATCCATGTACAGAATATAAAATAACAACAAAATGGTGTAAAGGGTGTCTTAACAAAATGTACAGAAGAGAAATATCTTGGAGTCACTTTTGACGATAAATTAAAGTTTGACTGTCATATTCATAATGTTGTCAATACAGCAAACAAGATGCTTGGAATAATAAAAGACTTTCCAATTTATAGACAAAGATACTTTTTTGTAGTTGTATACAGGCATGGTTAGACCGCATCTAGAGTATGCAAATGTTGTCTGGCATCAACACTTAAAAAGGCAGTCGACCCTCATAGAGAAAGTGCAGCGAAGAGCAACGAAGATAGTGTGCGGAACTCAAAACTACTCACATAGTGAAAGGTTAAAGTATCTGGGCTTGCCATCATTAAAAGCAAGAAGGATAAGGGGTGACCTGATTCAGTGCTATAAGATTTTCGATTGCATTGATGATGTAAACATAACTGACTTGTTTAAAGTATCTGAGTACGACAAAACAAGAAATAGTATCAACAAAATATTTATTGAACATTGTTGTAGTACTTTGTACTAATACAAGAACATTTTCATTTTGTAACAGAATTGCACCTTTAACCATTTAAGAATTGCACCGTTATTGAATAAGATACCCACTAACTGTAGAAGAGCACCAAGTACTAACTCTTTCAAAAATCTGCTAGACAATTGGAACGATTACAAAAAACTAATATATGAATATGATGATTAAATCATCTACCAAAAAATGAGCAATCGACGACCTTGAAAATGAAACAAAATACATTTTATGAACAATTAATGGGACTTTAAAAGCCTAACGGCTATATCATCTTGTCCCTATTATTTGATCTGAAAAAAATGGTACCATTGAAAGACTTGGGTTTTCATAAAAGAAAGAACAATTAAGCATACTTTACAGAACAAACAAAATCATAGATAAAGTTAACGTTGAAACCATCATGGAAATATCAGTCTATTATTATTAGGGGCCTCTGAGAACTGGTCCATGACAACAACAAAAGTTCTTCACTAGAAAAAAAGAAGCCAGGAAAAAAAATGAAAAAGCCTTTCCAGGTTTTTTCCAGCATAACTTCAGATCAAATACAAAATTGTAACCACCACGCATACTCCAGAAGAAAGAAAAGGGGAAAAAATCACTTACCCCTTGGGAATACAGTGATATGAAATTCATATTACTAGAATTACTATGTTGCCATGAGGACAGAGCAAAAAATTGCAACATACATTTTGGCCATGAGGAAACAAGGGGGGAAAATGTATCTGTAAATTACTTCAAAGTTAGCACAAAACGCCAATGGGTCCAAGCTTTCGAGATTGTATTTGCATCTCTTCGTCAGGAAATGTAAACTCATAATAAATAGAACCCCATCAAATTGTGTAATGTAACCAGCTATCTGAAAAGTCATAAGGCATGGGAACTGGTTGAAGGGAGAACTCAACAATATATATTGCAACAATAAGCGCAGTAAGTACTATGACTAAAAGCATAAGCACACATCATGTACAGTTAAACTGCCATCAATTCCTAAAACACAGAAACAAAAGGACCCACTGAACAACACTATTATGGCGGCAAAAGTCACTCACCATTTCACATCTCTTCTCATTGCTCAAAAATGATATGCATTTGTCATGTACATAATGTTTGTGTACAACTTAAAACAAGTTTACAACTACAAGCTTCAAGAACAAAAAATCACACAAAAAGTTATTCATTTCCATTAAACCAGGTAGAGTACTGAAGAGGGTTGCGTACCCCTTAAGGCATTATCGTAATATGACATCAATTTGTGGATCTCCAGTTCGATATTGGAAAAGATTTAGATCACCAGCGTCTGTTAAAATGTTTCTGCTTCCACTGTATCAACGCTCTGGTTTGTAACTGAAACCGTTTTCTAGAAACAAACGGATTTCTGAAGACTATGACAAATTGGTCATTGCGTACCGGTACGGGTCAGTGAGCACCCTACATACGGGTGTTGCATTTTTATCTATATACACTTATATGTAACCATAGCAACTTTCACCCCACACCAACTGCGTAAAGGAAACCATTAGTAAAATGAGTAGATTCGGATCTTACCTTCTAACTCCATGAAAGTTGGTCTCTTTCGTTTGAAAAGTGGTAGCGGGAAGAAATAAACGTCATTGAAAAAAATGATGCAAGCATGACGTGATATCTTTACAATCTCTACGATTTCAGGGGGGGAGGGCACTGACCCAGCCAACGCGCAGACTCATCAGTACTCTGTATAATCTCCCACATCATCAAAACAAGGCACAATCATAAACGAGACATAAGCAAAGCACCTTATAACACTATATTTATGCACATCATACTACTATGTGCATAGGTAGAACAATTCCCAACATTGCTTCCTGTTGCAAAGCAAACACACAGCATCTGATTCAAATGCTTGTAACAGATCAGTGTGTCAAAAAAATGACTTTTTTTTTTCTTTTCTAAAATAACATGTTACTACTGCTGTCGCAGTCAATTCCATGACTTGATTCAGCACACACATTAGGCTGGAAAGAAAGCCAGAGAGGTTCTCGTGCATACTGTCAAAGAATTTAAGGCATAACAGCTAGCCGGATATTGATTCAGTGGAACCTCCCTTATAAGACCTTTAAAAATCATCCAAAATGAGGTCTTATAAGGGAGGGGTCTTAAAAGGGAGGTAATTTGAATACTTACAAAGGGCAATGTCTCTGAGAAGTAGGTCTTATGTGGGAGGGAGTCTTATAATGGGAGGTCTTATAAGGGAGGTTCCACTGAATAGCAGATCTGTAAGTTTAAAAGATCTTTGTGACAATGTGAAGCAAAGAGACCTTAGGACAAAATGCGGTCCCAGAACGAAACATTGCCGTTGCTGTCGCGTCTGTTGTCATCGTGACTCTGTGCCGGCGACACTTGGCTAGACGACAGTGACGACGACAACATGGACATTGAAGATGACATCCTGGCAGGGGACTGCTGGGTGATGGGTGTGGGTGGGGTAGAGGAGGGGGTGGAGGGATGAGAAGTGGGGGGGCGAGGATCCGTGGCGGCATTGTCATCCTTGCTGGATGGGTCAGGTGGTGCTTTTTTCGCTGAAGCCTTTTCTTGCGAGTTCAAAATGGTAGTGCCGGCCAAACCTGTGCACCCACAGAAAAGTCATAAAACATTTATAAATGGTTCTAGAAAATGCATAATGGGTATATTTGGAGAACATTTATAAATGGCTCCAGACAATGCGTAATGGGTATATTTGGAGAACATTTATAAATGGTTCCAATGCGTAATGGGTATATTTGGAGAACATTTATAAATGGCTCCAGACAATGCGTAATGGGTATATTTGGAGAACATTTATAAATGGCTCCAGACAATGCGTAATGGGTATATTTGGCGAACATTTATAAATGGTTCCAGACAATGCGTAATGGGTATATTTGGAGAACATTTATAAACGGCTCCAGACAATGCATAATGGGTATATTTGGAGAACATTTATAAATGGTTCCAGACAATGCGTAATGGGTATATTTGGAGAACATTTATAAATGGCTCCAGACAATGCGTAATGGGTATATTTGGAGAACATTTATAAATGGCTCCAGACAATGCGTAATGGGTATATTTGGAGAACATTTATAAATGGTTCCAGACAATGCGTAATGGCCGTAGAAGGAAGATATTTATAAAATAGCTCTGCCACATGCCATCGTTTTATGACTTGCAGAATGATAAACATACCAATGAAACATTTAACTCCATAAATCGAGAGGTGTGGATAGAAAGAACCAACTGAACAACTGAAAGAGTATTGTAAGAACATCTGAATTCAATTCATATTTCTTCAATGCATGCAGGGGGCAATAAGCATTCTACTCTTGACTTCCTTGTGTTTAACTTTTAAAAAAATTAAAATCCGCCTCACACTATCCAACCAAGTCGGATCAAAATGGTTGTGACCTTTCCACAGTTTTCCTTTCTTTCGACAGAGTGAGTAGAAATCACAAATGCAAATGTTGGTTGGACGAACGAAACTCTTCCAACCAGGTGTGAAGGAATTGGCGACTGCACCATTTAGTTCCAACTCACTCAGGCAGGAATACACCAAATGCTTGCTGATAGTGTAAATTCGGCACACGGCTACAACTAACTGAGTGAAGTTCACAACTGAATTTTCTTCCAACTAAAAGATTGGATAGTGTGAGGCAGCTTTTATGCACAACTGCAAACACGGATGTTTTACATACTTCTGTATGACACCAAATTATACAAAACTTCAGACATTGTCATTAATATTTTTAAGAATGCTTTATTTTATTAGTTATTTTAGCAAACTTGGGGATTTTAGGGGTTATATATTGTTAACCATTTATTTATTAATTATACTTGTCGCTAATTTTAGATCACTTTGTTTATTCATTTCCATGTTCTGTTAATTGTATCTTAACTGATGGTCCAAGTGTGTGTGTGACTGTGTGTGTGTGTGGAGGACTGCTGAGTGTCAATTATTTGCTTTTATGAATAACACAAAAGTAATTATTAATACTTTACAATTTTATGCATAATAGTTGTTCTGAACAGTACATGTATTTAGTTGGATTGTTGTTAGTGGTGTATGTTTGTGGTTTGTGGTGTGTGTGTGTGTGTGCGTGTGCGCATGTTTTAAAATTTGTTGTCATCTATGTCAAATCGTCTTTTGTCTTTCTACACGTTATTTGTGTTGTGTCAAATATTTATAAAATGTGCATACCAGGCAGCAAATTCCTTTGCTTCGAGTGAAGACAATCAAATGATTGATTGATAGATTGTGTCACAAACTAATTTTGATAAAATAACAAATTAGCACAATATTTCGTATTACAATAGTGAATTCTGAAAACATAATTCTTGAAATCTTTAAATTGAAGAGGAAGATGCACATTCACAAGGAAGAGTAAGTACAACATTTCACGCACTATACGCTGCATCTTATTACACAACATTTTATTAAAAAATGTATTTTTAAATTCTCATTTTGTTATAAGTTTCTTACTATATTATAGTCTTAAGCCACTAAGGCGCAGGTGTCTAAGTCTGAGAAAACTTTGCTTCTTCTGCGTTCCCACACCATGAGGCCACAATGGATGAAGAACATAATAAATTATTCGATGGCTTGGAGTCAAAACGGACTATCTTTAGTTAGTCCATTGACATTATTATTGAACTTTGTACGAAAACTAATAACTTGTATAAAAAAAAAGACTGCAGAAATATAAAAAGCATAACTCCCTTTATATATTTATGTAGTCTTTGTTTGATACAAGTTATTAGTTTTTGTAATAGGTTCAATAATACATCAAAGGACTAACTAAAGATAGTTCGTTTTGACTCCAAGCCATCGAATATTATGTGTCCAGTTTTCAATTTTCAGCCAACACATTGTGATTTCGAAGGAGCTCAAAGGAGAAAATTATTTGGAAGATTTTTTTTTTTTAAAAGGCAGGAAAACGTATCAATAAATCAGAAAGATAGTAGATGACAGAAATCAAAATGGTATTCATTTTCATACATATGTATGGTGAGGATATGTGAACCAGTCTGTTATAAATGTTAGTACGAATGGTGAGTGAAAAGCGCATTGAGTTGCTTAGCAAGATTATGCGCTATATAAGCATTATTAATTATTATTATTATTATTAAAAGGCAGAGTGACAGATTAGAAGCTACAAGCACATAACTTCCAGATGGTGGGGGAACTATTTGTACAAAAATACCTCCCCCCCCCCCAAGTATCCCCACAGGGAGAGACGTTGTGGAGGGGGCGGGGGTCATCCAGCTCCCCGAATGGAGGCACGAGGCATCCACCGACTGCCCCAAAAGTATTGCTTAATTTATGTTAAATACAGTAACAGGGGCGGGTCTCACTCCTTCCACCCACCTGCCACCCCGCCACCCACGCTGCCCGCCATGATGCCGATCTTGATGCCGGTGAACAGGCCCACTGGACCGGCAACAACCCCTCCCAGCAACGCCCCAACCACCGGCAACACTGCTAGCTTCAGTTTGTTGCCCTGCAACACACACAGACACACACACAAAGCCAGACATCAGAATAGTCTGAACTGCAATCCTATGAAAACCACTGTAAAAGTAGAGCGTTAAGACACTAGATCACCAGCCGTGTTGCAGTATTTTCGGCTCCTGTGACCTTGACCTTTCACCTATGACTTTCATTTTCAAACCTGGCCTAAATATCTAAAGTACCTGTCTGCATGCACAATTTGAGCATCCTAGATCCCTCGGTCAAAGGTTAACGTGTCAGCTATTCAGCAGCATTTTCGATTCCAGTAACCTTGACCTTTGACCTATGACCTTCATATTCGAACTTGGTCTAGATATCCTTAGTACCTATCCGCATGCAAAATTTGAGCATCCTAGGTTCCTCTGTTCAAACGCTATCGTGGTAACATACATAGAAAGCCAGACAGCAGTAAAAACATGACCAGCTTGGCTCTCTCTTCTTTTCGTGGCAGGTCATGACTATCAAGGTCCCAGACTGTAGAGGGACAATACTGAACTAAGTTTCCCACATGACCAAAAGGCAGAATGCAGTAAGAAATCACTTTAAAATGCAATTTGACAGAAACAGGAATCTTAAAAAACGAAGATGACTACTGGGTTCAGTAAAAATTTACTAAAATTCACAACAAATTAAAACAAAGTAAATTAAAACCTCTGCCACCACAGAAACAAATCCTGTCTGAAATTCTTAATCCTCTGAAATTTGCAAATCATCTGACAATTGTGATGCCTGAAAGCACATTTTCAAAATAATCTAACAAACGCTTACTGCTCTGTAAAATAAAAAAAGACAATTTTTTCCTCTGTCAAATCAAAGAACAACGAAAAAAAACTTCCCATACTTGAATGATTTTGTTTGTTCAAACAAAATCCAAACAATTACACACACACATTCACAAATACTAATTTTCACTTAGAGTATATAATAAGTACAAAATACTAATTTTCGCATAGGGTATATATCATACTATATGATAAGCACAAACACACAGACAAAACCCCCAAAATACAATCATGCTTATTTAGTGACGGTAAACAACAAAAAATACCTATAAACTTTGAATACATGCATTATATAATCAAGCTACATGCACAAACCCACAATGACAATCACCTGTTCATATTTGTCATGTCCTTTCTATAAATTAAAAATATATATATTTTAGAACAAGGCAACTTTGTGGACAAAATGGTGAATAAGTTATCTCTATGCCATCCCAACGGTGATGAATTTGGTCGGTAAAATATTTCAGTGTAAAACTAAAAGACAAACAATAAAAATGTCAATAATAAAGGAAAATAAGTGATCCTATATTCATACAGAAGTGTAAGTCTATATGCGTTTGAGTCACAGTAATGTCGAATCAAATTTACCTTGCCAGGAGCGCCACTATCCACGGAGTCCGTTGGTGTGACAACAACATTGCCAGTCACAGTGCTCTCCCCTGCCTCAGTCTGCAGTAAATATAAAAGAACACACCAGGGATAAAAGTAAAACATTTTCTCAACCCTGAAATGACACCATTCAATGGTTTCTGAATCTTCCCTATCCTGAAGTGGTGAGTGCATTTAAAATAATTTCCAGTGTGTGTGTGTGTGTCTGTGTCTAATACAGAATGGGGGGGGGGGGGGGTGGGGCTAGCATTGCATTTGTCTATCATCTTGTTTTAATCTGCCATCAATGTTGACAGAACTGTGTGCTTTTGTAAGACCATGGATCCAGATATGATAAGATGGCCAATCCTGAAGACTTTTTTTTCTACCAACTTTTCCAATCCTGATTTCAGGAGCACTCCTGAACTACTTTCATCCATATCACACACGCACACACACACACGCACACGCACACACACACACACACACACACACACACACACACACACACACACACACAGACACACACAGACACACACACACACACACACACACACACACACACACACAGACACACACACACACACAGACAGACACACACACACAGACACACACACACACACCAAATGCTATTAGTATGGTGCAGTCATACTCATTACCTATGCTTTGCTACTAGTCCAATCTTATGAGACGTAACAGTGAGGGTGGGATGGAAGGGAGAAGCTTTGTACAAGTCATCTGAGTGAGTGTCTTGAGAGAGAGAGAGAGAGAGTATGTGTGTCATTCATTTAACGTCTATCCACTAATCAAAAGGGTGTACAGTGGCACAGAGGTATCGCATTCGCCTCGTGTCAAGTAAACCCAAGTTCGAACCTGGGTACAGGGGATTTTTCCTCTCACTTTACACTAGGCCTTACGGTCTGAACATGGAGTCTTTCGGATGAGACGATAAACCGAGGTCCCATGTGCCCATGCACTTAGCACACGTTAAACCCAGTGGTAACGAAAAAGTTGTCGTTTTGATCAAAATTTACCCCCCTCCCTTTCCTTCCTCATCAGTCACACAAACAAAGCATGCAAAATAAAGAAGAAAAAAAGGGTGGCGCGCCTTTGGCTGCGACACGCTCTCCAGGTGGGAGCAACCCGAATTTCAGACGCCTCTGTGACTATAAAGTACCTAATATAATCGTGATATAAGACGGTATGTGTGTGCATATGTGTGAGCGCACATGTTTGTGTGTGTACATCCATGTATGTATTCTACATTGATTTATGCACTTGTTGAACATTCTGCATTGCTTTATGTACTTTTTGTTTGTTTTAAAAAAAATACACGATTATGCATAATTGTAATTTGTATCCAACATTGTCTGATACCTGCATTATGATTATGTTAACTGTTATATCCTTTGCCCGATATATGATCAGAAAAGGAGTATACATTTGCCACATATTTTGGGGTGTTTGGCTGGTTGTTTTTGTTTGTTTGCTTTTTTAATTTTCTTCTAATTACCTTTGTTCTGTTGAGCACCTTATTTGTAAATAGTACTCACTACTGAATAATGAGCTGACAAAATTTAATGAATTTCCGAGGTTCCATGTGTTTAGGTCAGGTCAGAGAATGAGGACAACTAGGCCTCGCGGCCTCTTAATGTGTCCTTTCTGATTATTTGTATTCTTTTTCATGATTGGCATGACTAGGACGCTTTTAGATGTGTTAATCATATACACATTTCAATTGTTGATTCTTGGGGTCTTTATCGAGGAGGTTTTTGAACTGATTAAGGTTAGGTGCCAATTTAATATGTGATGGAAGAGAATTCCAGTATTTAGTGACTCTGTTACTAAAGAAATTCTTTCTAATGTTAGTTCTGCTGTATTGGGTTAGTAGTTTCAAATCATTATTCCTAGTTTTTGAGTAGTTAGAAAGTTGTAGCAAATGTTTGTTAGTAATATCAGAACTGTGAAAATTTTTATAAACATTTATCAAATCACCATGTAGTCGCCGATATTTTAGGGATGGTAAATTCAGTTTATCTAACCTGTCACTATAATCTAAATTTTGTAATGCTTTTACTAGTTTGGTTGCTCTCCTTTGAACACGTTTTAGGAAAGGATTCCAAATTAAGTTGCCATATTCCAAATGGGGTCTCACCAAACTTTTATACAGATTTACAAACACATCTCCATTTAGTCCTATAAAAGTCCTTATTAATCCTAACATTTTGTTTGCTTTAATAATTGCGGATGTTATATGCTTATCAAATTTCAGTTTTGGATCAAAAATCACTCCAAGATCCTTTTCTTCTACACAAGATTCCAAAACGTGTCTGTCGTTACCGTGTGTTATTTTGTACTCTGTTTGAGGATTGTTTAGGCCCAAATGCATTACTTTACACTTATTTGCGTTGAAGTAAAGATTCCACTTTGCAGACAAGTCAATAAGTTTAAAATTACTTTATGTAATGGAATTATACCAGGTGTCTGAAAATACAGAATTATTTGGTAGCAGTATTACTACAACATCAAAGGAAATGTTCTCA
Organism: Phymorhynchus buccinoides; assembly: GCA_017654935.2. Lineage (NCBI taxonomy): Eukaryota > Metazoa > Mollusca > Gastropoda > Neogastropoda > Raphitomidae > Phymorhynchus > Phymorhynchus buccinoides. The sequence continues at coordinate 5,775,214 of CM065680.1, read as the reverse complement.
TAAATTTAAAATAGCGTGAGAGACAAGCAACGACTTACAGTAATGCTGGCAGAATAAAGAAAGTACAGAACCCAGGCTTGTAGCTGTTCCATGTCCTGCAACACAAAATGGTATGGATTATATTGCATTGTTTTGCATTGATTTATAACATGTATTGTATTGCATTGCAATATCACAGTACTGGCATGCCGTGTGTCCTATTATTATTGTCATACATTTCATGAGTTTAGTCGTCTTAACCCTTTCACCGCCAATGTAGCATTTATGCACCACAATGGCTTAACCCTTTCACCGCCAATGTAGCATTTCTGCACCACAATGGCTTAACCCTTTCACCGCCAATGTAGCATTTCTGCACCACAATGGTTTAACCCTTTCACCGCCAATGTAGCATTTATGCACCACAATGGCTTAACACCCATGTCACTAAAAGACATTAACCCTTTCACCGCCAATGTAGCATTTATGCACCACAATGGCTTAACACCCATGTCACTAAAAGACATTAACCCTTTCACCGCCAATGTAGCATTTATGCACCACAATGGCTTAACACCCATGTCACTAAAAGACATTAACCCTTTCACCGCCAATGTAGCATTTATGCACCACAATGGCTTAACCCTTTCACCGCAATGTTTTGCACCACAATGGCTTAACACCCATGTCACTAAAAGACATTAACCCTTTCACCGCCAATGTAGCATTTATGCACCACAATGGCTTAACCCTTTCACCGCCAATGTAGCATTTCTGCACCACAATGGTTTAACACCCATGTCACTAAAAGACATCCAATCCAGACCTGTTATCCAAAGACCCTATTTTCTTCATTTTGGGAGGTAAGGATAGGCCTAATATAATGCTATGTATGTCAACGAGGAATTCGCAATATTGCAGAACTATTTTTTTCTCTACCCAGTTAAGCTTAATATTTTTGGGCTGAAAAATGGCTGGCAGCGAAAGTTAAAGAAGCAATTTTAAAATGACAAAAGCAAAGCCAATCTGCTTCCTTGCTCTTATGATTATTTCATTCATACCCTGTACATTACAAAACACTTGAATGAAAATCCGTTATACAGTAGATATAAAGATGGTGGGAACGATCCTGGAGGCAATGCCCGGAGACAGTGCAACTCCTGGAAAGTCCCGAATTTTTAACGATACTGATGTATATCTTACAAAACACTTCTTCCAATTGGGGATGTTTATCCTGCCCCGCGCCCACCAGTCTTCATTCTAACCATCATTGGCGCACAGAATGCGTGCTATGTAAATTTGTGTCATCCATCCCACCGGCGCAACATGGCCTACTCCTACCAAATAGTAGGCTGGGCTTTAACCTGTGTGCAAGATCCTGTGCATGCGTTCGCACACGGGACCTCAGATTTCAGTCTCATCCATAGGAGTTATTAGGACTTTTTCCTTTTTCCTGGAGTGAAGATATAAGAGTAAAGTGCCTTTCCCAAGGACACACCACTTTGACCGGAGCTAGGTTTGAACCCGCACACTCGCAACTTCTACTTCTTCCACTGTTCCAATAATGTCCACCTGCCGTTTATCAGCAATTATTGACATGTACTGGGGTTCAAAGAATATATTGTATTGCAATCTCACAGTACTTCCTACGCTTTATGTTCAAACATAGCAAAATACCAGTCAAGCCATGAGAAAATATTGCAATAAATCCTTGAGTAAGTACTACAACCATTTTATATTCTACGTTTGTACTATTAACAGTAAAGAATCACAGTACATTATTTTTGGTATTTATATTCTAGTCACAGAGACTAATCTGTGAAATTCGGGCTGCTCTCCCCCGGAGAGCGTGTCGCTGCAAGTGCAGTGCCTACCCTTTTTTCTTTTTTTTGAGGGGACAGGGTGAGGAGGGGGTGGAGGCAGACTTGTGGAAATTAGCTATATATTTGGTCATACAAGCCAGGGGGATTTCTCCCTGCTCTTACCGACTTTTAATTGACGAGGGATTTTTACGTGCATAGAGCGCACAGGTCACCATCCGAAGGACTCGACGTTCGACGGGGAAGCGAACCCGGGTCACTCACGCTGCAGTCACGCATTGAATTTGGCAGGCGAACGTCTTAACCACTATGCCACCTTTTCTCCTTCCCATTCCTTCATAATATAAGAACTGCTTATTTGAATTCCACATGTGCTGCAGCCAGCACCCATCCCACCCACCTGTGTCAGTTGCTCTCTGGAGGCTGCAGCCTCTGTGTTGTCAGGCATGACACAGGCACTGGTCACTGTCTGTTGAAAGGCAGAGATGGGAAGAGGCTGTGGCACATTGCTGTTCTCTTCTGTACCAGACACCAAAATCACACTTTATTTTTCATTCTTTAACATTAGACTACATACAACATTTAGCACACCTATCATTCCCTTACCTAGCAATGTACAGTTGAAGCTGTAAATACACTGTATGCTATTCTCTGATAGATCTATTGTGTACAACTGCTTGTGTCAAAAGAATTGTGTACAGGGTCTAAAAGTTTCACAACTTTGAGATTGAGTTGAGATAAATTTTAAATTCCATCCTTTCACACTTACTTTTGTCAAAGTCCACTTTGTAAAGTCACAGCTCCTAAACTTGTACAAGGTCCGAAAAGTACCATCTACAAGTTCCTGTGGAAGGCAATGCACCCAAGAAGGCAAAGTTTGGTTGATAAGTTGTTGTTACTCAAATGTTAGTGGTAAGTGCTTAAAAACTATTTCAGGACATTCGTTGGATAGCTTCAAGAATATCAGTAATTGGTAAGAACATGGGATCTTGGCATTATATAATCTTTTTTTTTTTTTTTAATTGGAGCTTAGAATGTGAATGACAAGAAGAACTAGAACATTCTACTGCAGTCTAGTATCAAACACAAATCACTGTTGCTTACAAGGTGAGTATAATTATGCTAGCCTCAAAATAATTCTACCGCCACCCACAAATTGGCAGTCGACTGGTTCTGGTTCTGATTCAAATATGTCGAAGGAGCCTATAAAGGTTATGTACTCGACGGAATCGGGAGAGCGCACTGAGAGTTGGAATATAAAATACTTCAATTTTTTTTTTATTTAAAAAAAAAGATACCGTAAATACTGGACTATAAGGCGCACTTGTATATAAGCCGCATCCCTCAAACTGACAGAATATTGAGTATTTGTCCACACATAAGCTGCAGCAGTCTATAAGCCGCAGGAAAATTACTCCCCCCAAAAAGTTGACAAAGCTAAAGAAAAAACCCAGTAGATTTTGCCTACCTTACCACAGAAAATCAATACATGAGCTGAAAACAACACAAAAATAGAAATTCTGCTTCTGCAACATGACTATTTAATGCTCCGAAACACTTTCTATTAATCTTTTAAGTGTCAAAACCAGTTGTGAGCTGCAATGAAGCTAAAACACAGGCTGGAGAATGTGGAAGGAAACAGATTCCACAATACTAGTAAATATGACATTGGAAACATCCACAGACAAGCTGCATCAGTATATAAGTCGCATGGGCCAACGTTAAGGAAAAAAGTAGTGGCTTATAGTATTAACTTATAGTCCGCATTTTACAGTAACTGGTGTACTGTCTGGTGGTGAACACAAGACAGACATCCACACTTACCGGAGCTTTGTCTGTCTTGACAAAAAGACAAGACTGAGTGAAGCGAAGTATCCGCCTTGTTGCCAAACTCCTGCATGGCGGCGTAGAAGTCTGTCAGCTGGTTGTCCAGCACCTGAAGCCTGATGCGCTGAAGTTCACCCAGCATGGCTGTCATCTGCCGCACTGTGCTTGAGGCATTCACCTGTTCTGCGTGGAGCTGACTCCAGTTCTCTGTCTTCGCTATCTGTTGAAGACACTATGTAGTCAATAAAGTATACAGTGTTTGCAATGCTTATCCACTAAAGCAGAACTGTACTAAATATGTTGATAATGGAAAAGTAATATACAGTAAAAATCGCTTGTCAAAAATGAAGGGACTGAAATTTTATTTTGATATAGCCAATATTTTGAGCTAAAAAAAACATTTTAACATAGAGATTATTATACTGGGACCCAAACATTGTGAGTTATTCAGTGTTTTTGAGTTATCAGTTCTCCATTGTAATGGTCACTCACACAAGTTTATATATTGATCAATTTTCATCATTTTAACCCCTTCACTGACGGAGAAAACTGGAGAAAAGCAACAAAAGGTTGTTGCTTTTCTCTAGTTTTTTCCGTGGCTGGCGGTGAAAGGGTTAAAAAGGTAACCCTTTCACCGCCAGCCACTTATTAGCAAAACATGTCTGTCAAATGTACCTGGGTATAGAAAAGCTGGTGTTTGCAATACTGTGAATCCCCCTATGAGTATGACATGTATCAAATAAGGCCTTTCCTTATTCCCAAAGTTAACATAATGCCGTTGGATAACATATATCCTAATTTCAAGCCTTTTAGTGACATGGGTGATAAGTCAGTGTGCTGCAGAAATGCTACATCAGCGACAAAAGGGTTAAAGACCCTGTGACGCGCCACGGTTACGTCCCTTGTTTTTTTCTGGGTCGCTGTGACCCGCAATCGAAATACCCCATATTCAAATTGAGGCTGCTCTTTAAACTGACTTGTAGCTTTCAATTTGGGGTACTTTATATGGGAGTCTGACTTGGTCAAAACAAGATTTCTTTCCAGTTATAAGAGGAGAAACACGTGAATCCCGTGATTTTGACACGTGATCGGGGGGCTCTTTAAATTATAAAACTGAAATGAGACCTGTTAGACTCAATCTGAACAAAATTGGTCTGGAGATATATCTTTCCTGACTTGTCTAAAACAAAATGTAGCATTCCAAGACTATGACATCAAAAGTTATAACATCATCAATGACATCACAGTCCATAGTAGACATGGAACAGGCAGGGAAGGAGTTAAATAGCCATGCGGCAGTATGATCTTTTATGATGTACACTAACAAGTGAGGAGCTCCTGAATCAAACAAAATAAGAATGGTTGTTTCCCTTAGATCATAGACTATAACAGGTAGCAATGGAGATACTGAAAACACCACCCATTTCAAGGAACAAACTAAATAGTTATCACCTGAGAGAGAGAGAGAGAGAGAGAGAGAGAGAGAGAGAGAGCAGCATAATCAAAAATAATGTTCATTACAAAATAGGCCTAGGTGCTCATTCCCTTCGCATTCCTATGGGCCACTATGTGAATGGGATCATTATGCTTTGCGTTTTTGTTCCTCACGCTGTGGCCAACATAGGATGATATTATAACTCTGATCTCCTGGTGAAAAAAGAGAAAGGAAAAAAAAAAAAAAGTTATCACCAAAATGCACATTACCCTTGTAAACGATTATCAGTTGCTAAAGAAAAGCACATTTCTGACTGACAAGGAAAAATCTTTTCAGTTTCTTGATGGAAAATCTTTTACTTGGATTATAAATCTGATTCTACTGAATCATCTCACAAATAAAAGGCTCAAGACACTTTGAAAAATGAACACAATCATGTGGTGTGTCTATACACCGGAAAATGCTGAAAAATACCAGAAAATGCCGAATGGTGAATGCAGAATGGTCAAAACATACCCAAAAATGCCGAATGGTGAAGGCAGAATGATCAAAATACCGAATGGTAGGGCTGAATTATGAAAACAGTCTACAGAAAACCTCAAAATTTATTACAATGGAAAATGAAATTGCCGAATAGCAAAGTGATTAACACGGTCCCGATGACACAATTCCGTAGTTCGGCTATCCCGCACACTAGAATAGAATTCTCGTCATACCGCATCATATCGACTTGTTCACAAACAAAACAGCGCCCGCACGCCTACAATTACAAACACATCGGCGCTCAACATAAATCAAAGAACTCAATGAGTAGATCATGTCAATTATTTTTAAGTAGATGCGGTTTTGTAGCATCACACACCGTTCACACAGGCTGAGATCGTCGCCAGGCACATAGCGACCTAGGCCTGGGCCGTGTGCTATTTTAAATTTTCCGGTATTTTCCGGCATTCACCTTTCAGCATTTTCCGGTGTTTAGACACACCCCAACCATGTACCTGCCTCATGTTCTGACCTTTTCCATGTTACACTGGTGTTGCTGCAGTCGATTCAGGTGGATGTCCAGTATCTTGAGGTACCTGTCCACGGCCGGCCTTAGTCGATGCAGCGGCTGCTTGTTGCTGCTCCCACTCCTTACAACGCTGCTCTTTGTTCTCGTCTCCATTGCTCTCTGTGTCTCTGTGGAACTTGTAGGGGATGTTGGCACAACTTTTGAAGCCATGGCTGTGATTTCTGTCGATGTTTTGTAAAATAGTTTACACAGTTTTGATAATTATGTTTATAAAGCATCTAGAGCTTCCATTTGATTATTTGAAAAGAATTTAAAGGTGTTTTGGGTTAAATTACTGAAACAAAAGAAAAAGATACATGAATTTGATGTCATTTTTTGGTCTTCATTACTTTCTCTGAAATGGCTGATCAAGAGTTCAGTTATCGTTCTCCTTTTTCTCCTTTTTCCAATTGGGGATGTTTATCCTGCCCAAAGCCCATGATTATCTTCATATAGACTATTATCGGCACTATTATAGCATGCAAGCTATGTAAATGTCATCCACCCAACCAGCACAACACTACTCCTACCAAAAAGTGGAATGGACTTTAATGTGTGTGCAAGATCTTGTGCATGCATTCACAACCACAATCTTGCCGTTTAAGTCTCATGCGAAATATTTGTCCAACTGATGGTACATATATATGCACCTTTGTGAGCGCGCATGTGCGTGTGCGTGGGTGTGTGCTTGCAGTGATGTCCCAAGGCCCCAGTCATAGGCCATTGACCTATTAAAATTAAAAATGTTCTATTATGTTCTCCCCCGTCAGGACAAATGTCTGGTTAAACTTTTGACACTGGCACGCTTTGTCATTTGATTGATATTTTTTTCAAGAGCCAGGACATTGTCCTATTGATTTCACTTGTCACAGGACAGTTTGTCCTATCACTTTTTGATCCTTGGTACATCACTGTGCTTCTGTACATGCATGTGTGTGTGTGTGTGTGTGTGTGTGTTACTATGTATGTGCATATGTGTGTGTGTGTTCGTTCGTTCTTTGATTTAACGTCTATCCACCTTACAGTGATCTTAGACAACAACACACAAACAAAAAAACAAAACAAAAAAAAGTATGTGTAGTATGATTATGATGTATGTGTTTGATGGGTAAGGGGTATGTGGGTCTGAGTATATATGTGATTATAGGCCCTATGTTAGTGAAATGTTAATGAAATACTTAAACTTAGAATTATGTCTAAACATGTAAAAGAAGCACACAATAAATGAACAATAAACTAAAAAAAAGAAAAGTAAAATAGATAACAAAACAAGCACATTAAAGCAAAGGTCCAATTGGGCTCCTAATAAGTCCCCGAACAACTTCTAGAATCTTTGATTCATCACAAATAATGTCTTTATAGGTTGTCATTGATGGTTCTGTGTCCAACAACCAAGCAGGTAAATAGTTTTTTATATTTTCGCAAAGAAAAATAACATGGAATGGTGTAATATGCTGGCCACAAATGCAAGTCACATGTTTACAGAATTTTGTTTTCAATGCATCAAGCCTGAATCTAAAAACTAACTTTTCAGAATCCACCCTTGATGAAGACAAACTTGTGTGTGTGTGTGTGTGTGTGTTGTGTATGTGTGTATGTGTGTGTGTTATTGTTGTTGCTGAGCTGCTACAGCTGCCACTATCCACAATCGTGACAATGCTATTCACTTTAGTTTTGGGGAGTGAGGGTGAATGGCCAATCACGCTATAAACATGACATTGCACTGCAAACAGGATCTAGTCTATCGACGACCAATCAAAAAAGTTCGGAACCCAAAGCAAGGAAGTTGTCCCAACACCCTAAGTGGCTAAGTCCTTTCACGGATCCTGTACAGGCTGTAGACAGTGTAGTAAACTTTCTTGTTTTACCAGAGGTTGACTTACTAACTTCAGTGAACCATTGCATTCAAAAATCATTGCAACTAGAACTTAGAAAGACAAATAAAATAATGAACGAAAGTGCAGAACACTAAACAAATGATATTGAACTTACTACTGCAAGGCAGCCCAGTCTAGGTCTAATGATTCCCTGGTGTCACCGAAGCTTGGCAGACACTTTCTCTTCCCTTCCACTTCGCGGTCCTCTTTCAATTTGTGACGTCATTTGTAAAGTGGATAGCTATGTAGTTTCGTACACCGTACTTTCGATACCTGGATCTTGATCTAATCTTGATCTTGATCTTGATGTATTTCACTGGAAGGAGTCCAATTCAGGAATTATAGTGGGAGAAACTTGGGGAGAGCAACTCTTGTTTTTAAAAAAAGAAAAAAGGAGGCCTATCTCTACTAACATGGCCCAGCCAGCCATGTCCCGCTGATCGGGCCCTCAGCATGATGCCACGCCATACACAGGGGGGGGGGGGGGGGGGGGGGGGGGGGGGGGGGGGGTGGGGGGGGGGGGTTGTCTTTTTAGGGTGAAGACTGGGGCCCACTCTCTCTGTCTCTCTCTGTCCATCTCTCTCTCTCTCTCTCTCTCTCTCTCTCTCTCTCTCTCTCTCTCTCTCTCTCTCTCTCTCTCTCTCTCTCTCTCTCGCACGCACACACACACGCACGCACGCACAAAAAGAAAATACAACAAAAAGAAAATACAATAAAAAACACATTAAAATAAAGTGTCTGAAGTCTGAACACTCTCTCTCTCTCTCTCTCTCTCTCTCTCTCTCTCTCTCTCTCTCTCTCTCTCTCTCTCTCTCTCTCTCTCTCTCTCTCTCTCTCTCTCTCTCTGTGTATCCGGGTATGTGTACATGTGTGTGTGTGTGTGTGTGTGTGTGTGTGTGTGTGTGTGTGTGTGTGTGTGTGTGTGTGTGTGTGTTCGTGTATGTGTGTGTGTGTGTGTGTGTGTGTGTGTGTGTGTGTGTGTGTGTGTGTGAGTGTATGTGATAGAGAGAGGGAGAGTGAAAGGGGGGCGGAGACTGAGTGAGAGAGAGGAGAGAGAGAGAGAGAGAGAGAGAGAGAGAGAGAGAGAGAGAGAGAGAGAGAGAGAGAGAGAGAGAGAGAGAGAGAGAGAGAGAGAGAGATTATTATGTAGTATGATGTTCTTTTGTTGATGCCATTGTTCAATGATGCATTTGTGGTCTCCTGTTTATTATCCATTTGTATTTCCGTGCCTGACCTTATTATTTTGATTGTTATTTAATGTGTTGTATTACTGTTTCTATTATTGTTACATTTTGCCCTTGGCCTTGTGTTTTCGCTTGTTTTTGGATTCCTTTTGTTTGAGGACCTCATGAAAAGAAGCATTTTATGCTTATTGAGCTATTCCTCATTAAAGATTTCAAGTTTCAAGTTCAAGTTCAAGTTCTCTCTCTCTCTCTCTCTCTCTCTCTCTCTCTCTCTCTCTCTCTCTCTCTCTCTCTCTCTCTCTCTCTCTCTCTCTATCTCTCTATCTATATCTATTTCGCACGTACGCACACACGCATACGCACGCACACGCACGCACGCACACACACACATTTGCATTAACTATTATTTATAATACTGATTTATTCAGTTTAGGTTACAAATTTCGTGGAGTAGGCTACTTTTGTACTCAGGCCTATAATGATCAAAACTTTGGTTGTGTATGCAGCTTATAATTAATATAGCCTAAATCAAAATAGTTATTCTACATACAATGTGTGAGTGCGTGCGTGCGTGCGTGCGTGCGTGCGTGTGTGTTTGATTGAGATCCTACGTAATTGCACAAATGTGTTATGGATTAAGATAGGGTGATTAAGGTGAGTGAAAGAGAGTTGGTTAGAGAGAGAGAGAGAGGAGAGAGAGAGAGAGAGAGAGAGAGAGAGAGAGAGAGAGAGAGAGAGAGAGAGAGAGAGAGAGAGAGAGAGAAATGACAAATGACTTAGTTTTAATGCCAATAGCAAAACTGCCATAATGACATGGGTGTAGGCCCTACATCACATTTCCTGGAAGAAAAAAAAATAAAAAAATAATAAAACATAAACAAGGTGGCACTTCATGCAACATAACAACTTATGTATGCATCTAAAGTCGAAAACACAAATATAATCAAATAGTGAAAAACATCAACAGAACCAATGACGACCACGTGGGCACAAAAGTTAGAAAATCAACTTGGAAGACATTTTGATCGGATTTTGCATGTCAGCAATAAACTTTGCAAATGATTTAATTAACTGTTCATTACTGCTCGTCAACGCATTCAACATATTGTGTTGTGGTGTAGGCTCCTGAAAGACATAATCATGTTTATCACGAATATGTTTATAACCACTGCACTGGAATAAAAGGTGATACTCGTCTTCTTTTTCGTTCGATGTACAAACTGGGCATGCTTCATCTGTTGTACTTGTAACCATAAACCATTTGTTGACTGCATTGAGGCCTAATGTTCTAGTTCTAAATCTAGCAAGCACACTTCTGTGCCACCTATCTGTTACCAGCAGTAAATACTTTTCAGCTTCCATGTATTTTTTTGTTTGGGGGTGTTTTTGTGGGTTTTTTAAATTTTAGCTTCCATGTTACTCTTGAAAGAGATAAACCAATCACACTTTTTGCTGTTTTCCATATGAGAATGAGAGTTTTGATGAAACATGCAAATCAATGTCTTTTAACTCCGAAATAAACAGTCTATCATTCCCTACTCCTTGGTTTACCCATACAATGCCAAACCCATTTTCCGTTAGCAGGTTTTTTTACTCTAGAAACCCAGTTAAACGTTTCCTTTTCATGCTCCTGTAGTAACTTCGCGACATTAGGTAAGCCTGTTTGCATAATCTGTTAGAGTGGCACAGTGGTATCGCGTTCGCTTCGTGTCAAGTAAACCCGAGTTCGAACCTGGGTACAGGGGATTTTTCCCTCTCATTCTGCACTAGGCCTTAACGGTCTGAACGTGGAGTCTTTCGGATGAGACGATAAACCGAGGTCCCGTGTGCCCATGCACTTAGCATACGCTAAACCCAGTGGCAACGAAAAAGTTGTTAATTGGTCAAAATTTACCCCCCCCCCCCCCCCCTTCATCAGTGACAAAAATCGCATGCCAAAAAAAAAAAAAAAAAAAAAAAAAAAAAAAAAAAAAAAAAAGGGTGGCGCGCCTCTGGCTGCGACGCGCTCTCAAGGTGGGAGCAACCCGAATTTCACAGAGACGCTTCTGTGACTATAAAGTACCTAATACTTAAAATACCTAATAATATAATAATACCTAATAATACCTAATATTATTTCAGAGGGTAATTTTAAAAGCTTTAACAAATATTTAACGCTTTTAATATTCGTGAGAATGTATAAAGGATATCTGCCCGTCTCTGTATAGATCATTTTGTTGGAAGTATGTAAAGGTACATTGAGGAAACGTTTAATTGCGTAAGTGTGTATATTTTCTATTAGGTTGTTGCCACACAGACCCCAAACTTCAGCAGCGTATGTTAGCATAGGTATAATTTGTGTATCACAGAGTTTCCAAAAAGAGTGTTAGTTCTGTTGAATTTAATTTCTTTAACGTTCTACGAATTTCAATAACCCCTTTCTTTCCTGTCCTACAAACATCAGTCATAGCTACATTAATACTTAACTTTGTTGTGAACATCAAGTCCAAATACTTATCAATTAGTTACCTTCACTTCAGTATTACCATACCACCATTTCGCATACTTCGAAAGATAACCTCCCATTCTAAAAACCATAATGTTAGTTTTATCCAGATTTACGGTTAACTGCAGTCGGTCTGCTTCTTCTTTGAGGGCATTTAGTTGATTTTGTAAGCCAATACTGGTGTCAGATACTAAAATAACGTCATCAGCAAAAAGCATATGGAATATTTGAATCGCATCCTGGATCAGTTGGATACCATGCTTGCCTGTCTTATTAATGTCTAATGCTAGTTCGTTTATTAAAAAAACCGAGAATAGTTGAGGGCAGTTGAAATAATCAGTAAAGTTGCCTTTATCACGAACACAAGCTGTTACTGTACTAAGAGAGAGAGAGAGAGAGAGAGAGAGAGAGAGAGAGAGAGAGAGAGAGAGAGAGAGAGAGAGAGAGAGAGAGAGAGAGAGAGAGAGAGAGAGAGAGAGAGAGAGAGAGAGATTTTTTCAATTTCAAGTTTTTTATAATGTCTTTATTATCTATTGAATTTCATCGTTTTTTGTTGTTGAGATGAGTTGAGTTGAGATGAGTAGAGTTGGGTTGAGTTAGGCCTACAATACACGCACAGATGATGGGCATTACGGAACAGTTGGCATCAACAGGAGCAGACTTGTAAGCCTACCTCAGTCAGAGCGACAACGGAGAGCTTGGTCACTCCAAACAGCTCCATGTCACACGCACGTACGCGCACACACACACACACACACACACACTCACATACACACAGGGGTTGTCTTTAGTTGGTGTTAGGGTGAAGACTGGGGCCCACTCTCTCTCTCTCTCTCTGTCCCTCTCTCTCTCTATCTCTCTCTCTCTCTCTCTCTCTCTTCTCTCTCTCTCTCTCTCTCTCTCTCTCTCTCTCTCTCTCTCTCTCTCTCTCTCTCTCTCTCTCTCTCTCGCACGCACACACACACGCACGCACGCACGCACGCACAAAAAGAAAATACAACAAAAAGAAAATACAATAAAAAACACACTAAAATAAAGTGTCTGAAGTCTGAACACTCTCTCTCTCTCTCTCTCTCTCTCTCTCTCTCTCTCTCTCTCTCTCTCTCTCTCTCTCTCTCTCTCTCTCTCTCTCTCTCTCTATCTATCTATCTATCTATCTATCTATCTATCTATTTCGCACGTACGCACACACGCATACGCACGCACACGCACGCACGCACACACACACACATTTGCATTAACTATTATTTATAATACTGATTTATTCAGTTTAGTTTACAAATTTCGTGGAGTAGGCTACTTTTGTACTCAGGCCTATAATGATCAAAACTTTGGTTGTGTATGCAGCTTATAATTAATATAGCCTAAATCAAAATAGTTATTCTACATACAATGTGTGAGTGCGTGCGTGCGTGCGTGCGTGCGTGCGTGTGTGTTTGATTGAGATCCTACGTAATTGCACAAATGTGTTATGGATTAAGATAGGGTGATTAAGGTGAGTGAAAGAGAGTTGGTTAGAGAGAGAGAGAGAGGAGAGAGAGAGAGAGAGAGAGAGAGAGAGAGAGAGAGAGAGAGAGAGAGAGAGAGAGAGAGAGAGAGAGATGACAAATGACTTTTTTTAATGCCAATAGCAAAACTGCCATAATGACATGGGTGTAGGCCCTACATCACATTTCCTGGAAGAAAAAAAATAAAATAAATAATAAAACATAAACAAGGTGGCACTTCATGCAACATAGCAACTTATGTATGCATCTAAAGTCGAAAACACAAATATAATCAAATAGTGAAAAACATCAACAGAACCAATGACGACCACGTGGGCACAAAAGTTAGAAAATCAACTTGGAAGACATTTTGATCGGATTTTGCATGTCAGCAATAAACTTTGCAAATGATTTAATTAACTGTTCATTACTGCTCGTCAACGCATTCAACATATTGTGTTGTGGTGTAGGCTCCTGAAAGACATAATCATGTTTATCACGAATATGTTTATAACCACTGCACTGGAATAAAAGGTGATACTCGTCTTCTTTTTCGTTCGATGTACAAACTGGGCATGCTTCATCTGTTGTACTTGTAACCATAAACCATTTGTTGACTGCATTGAGGCCTAATGTTCTAGTTCTAAATCTAGCAAGCACACTTCTGTGCCACCTATCTGTTACCAGCAGTAAATACTTTTCAGCTTCCATGTATTTTTTTGTTTGGGGGTGTTTTTGTGGGTTTTTTAAATTTTAGCTTCCATGTTACTCTTGAAAGAGATAAACCAATCACACTTTTCGCTGTTTTCCATATGAGAATGAGAGTTTTGATGAAACATGCAAATCAATGTCTTTTAACTCCGAAATAAACAGTCTATCATTCCCTACTCCTATGTTAGCAGTTTTTTTTACTCTAGAAACCCAGTTACACGTTTCCTTTTTATGCTCCTGTAGTAACTTCCGACATTAGGTAAGCCTGTTTGCCTGTTAGCACAGTGGTAAAATGTTATTTCTGGACTGTAACTAACACGCAAACCCAGTTAAACGTTTCCCCTTTTCATGCTCCTGTAGTATGAGACTTCGCGACATTAGGTAAAAATCCCCCCCCCCCTGTTTGCATAATCTGTTAGAGTAGCCTGGCACAGTGGTATCGCGTTCGCTTCGTGTCAAGTAAACCCGAGTTCGAACCTGGGTACAGGGGATTTTTCCCTCTCACTCTGCACTAGGCCTTAACGGTCTGAACGTGGAGTCTTTCGGATGAGACGATAAACCGAGGTCCCGTGTGCCCATGCACTTAGCATACGCTAAACCCAGTGGCAACGAAAAAGTTGTTAATTGGTCAAAATTTACCCCCCCCCCCCCCCCTTCATCAGTGACAAAAATCGCATGCAAAAAAAAAAAAAAAAAAAAAAAAAAAAGGGTGGCGCGCCTCTGGCTGCGACGCGCTCTCAAGGTGGGAGCAACCCGAATTTCACAGAGACGCTTCTGTGACTATAAAGTACCTAATACTTAAAATACCTAATAATATAATAATACCTAATAATACCTAATATTATTTCAGAGGGTAATTTTAAAAGCTTTAACAAATATTTAACGCTTTTAATATTCGTGAGAATGTATAAAGGATATCTGCCCGTCTCTGTATAGATCATTTTGTTGGAAGTATGTAAAGGTACATTGAGGAAACGTTTAATTGCGTAAGTGTGTATATTTTCTATTAGGTTGTTGCCACACAGACCCCAAACTTCAGCAGCGTATGTTAGCATAGGTATAATTTGTGTATCACAGAGTTTCCAAAAAGAGTGTTAGTTCTGTTGAATTTAATTTCTTTAACGTTCTAAGAATTTCAATAACCCCTTTCTTTCCTGTCCTACAAACATCAGTCATAGCTACATTAATACTTAACTTTGTTGTGAACATCAAGCCCAAAAACTTATAACAATTAGTTACCTTCACTTCAGTATTACCATACCACCATTTCGCATACTTCGAAAGATAACCTCCCATTCTAAAAACCATAATGTTAGTTTTATCCAGATTTACGGTTAACTGCAGTCGGTCTGCTTCTTCTTTTAGGGCATTTAGTTGATTTTGTAAGCCAATACTGGTGACAGATACTAAAATAACGTCATCAGCAAAAAGCATATGGAATATTTGAATCGCATCCTGGATCATTTGGATACCATGCTTGCCTGTCTTATTAATGTCTAATGCTAGTTCGTTTATTAAAAAAACCGAGAATAGTTGAGGGCAGTTGAAATAATCAGTAAAGTTGCCTTTATCACGAACACAAGCTGTTACTGTACTAAGAGAGAGAGAGAGAGAGAGAGAGAGAGAGAGAGAGAGAGAGAGAGAGAGAGAGAGAGAGAGAGAGAGAGAGAGAGAGAGAGAGAGAGAGAGAGAGAGAGAGAGAGAGATTTTTTTTCAATTTCAAGTTTTTTATAATGTCTTTATTATCTATTGAATTTCATCGTTTTTTGTTGTTGAGATGAGTTAAGTTGAGATGAGTAGAGTTGGGTTGAGTTAGGCCTACAATACACGCACAGATGATGGGCATTACGGAACAGTTGGCATCAACAGGAGCAGACTTGTAAGCCTACCTCAGTCAGAGCGACAACGGAGAGCTTGGTCACTCCAAACAGCTCCATGTCACACGCACGTACGCGCACACACACACACACACACACACTCACACACACACGCGTGCGCGCTTACGCGCGCGCACGCACGCACACGCACACGCA
>CM065680.1:5749325-5751825 GCA_017654935.2 Phymorhynchus buccinoides | reverse complement strand
TTTTTCTTACTATTTGATACAGTGGACACACTAGCAAAAAATGCAGTTCATCTTCTATAACGTTACAATTTGGACAGCACTTCAATTTATTTGAATATTGTTGGAGAGAGAGAGAGAGAGAGAGAGAGAGAGAGAGAGAGAGAGAGAGAGAGAGAGAGAGAGAGAGAGAGAGAGAGAGAGAGAGAGAGAGAGAGAGAGAGAGAGAGAGAAGAGTTTCAGCACTGACCGTTCATAGCATCACCCTCATCCACAGCAGTAGAATTGTCGTTGCTGTCCGCGGTGTGGTTGGCCAGGCTGCCACAGGTACCACAGCACAGGTCCCCGTTCAGGTAGCAGCCGTTAGGGACCTGCAGCTTCCTCTGGCACCACGTGCTCCGGTCTCCGTACGGACACTCTGGAATCATTGATATTCTCTACATTCTAGTCACAGACACTTAGGCCGTGTACACACATAAGCGGATATTCCGTGCGGAAACCCGTGCGCAATTCATAAATAATTGAAACAAAGAAGGGAAAAGATTTGCAACTTGTCCGAATTTCCCATATAAGTCTAAACGTTTATCCTTTCTTCCACTTATTTAGGGTTTTCCGTACGGAACTTACGCGTGCGCGTCTAATGTGAACCTGGCCTTAGGCCTAGCTGTGTGAAATTCGGGCTGCTCTCCCCCGGAGAGTGCGTCGCTGCACGCGCAGCACCAACACATTTTAGTCTTTTTTCTTAGACTTGAAGGAATAAATACAGCAACACCGTTGTAAAAGATAAGCAATATTTCGGTTTATTTTTAAAACCTTTTTCCAGCTAAAACTTGAAACGTTGGCCAACTGACAAAATCTTTCTTTTTTTTTCCACTTTTTTTTTTTTATAGGGGGGGGGGGGGACAGGGTGAGGGAGGGGGGGGGGAGCAGACTTGGGAAATCTAGCCATCAACTTGGTTTCTCCCTGCTCTTATCGACTTTTAACTGCTGTGGGATTTTTACGTGCGTAAAGCGCACGGGTCAGACTTGCTTTAAGTCCCCATCCGAAGGACTCGACGTTCAGTTCGATGTTCCTGTCGAACTAGAAAGAAAGGGCGAGGCCGGGATTCGAATCCGGGTTACTCACGCTGCAATCACGCATTGAAATCGGCAGGCGAACTCTGCCACCTTCCTTCCCTACATAGAGCGCGTAGAGAGCATAGAGCACATAGAGTTTTAAGATATGCGCTCTAAATATTTTCTAATTGGGTGAATGTGGAGGTAGTAAAGAGGTTAGACACACACATGTGTGTATGCGCACGAGCGCGTATGCATATGACGTACATGCGAACACGCCTGCATGCATACACACGCACGCGGTTTCAGGCACACACATACGCTCGCACAATCAACGCACTCGCGCACGCACAGACACACACACTATTGTAGTAACATACGCATAAGCTTGCTTAGTCAACCAGCCAGGAACCGAAACGGAAAATTGCCACTGAAAACATTAAACGGTTTTCCCCCTGCGGCTGGTTAACAACAAGTGAATCGCCGAGCGGCAGATAAGTTCCCGAGCGGCAGACATGTCCTGTGCCCGTTACGCACCCTACCTCCCTTCCCCTTCAAGACAACGCGGCCGGACGCACGCACGCACGCACGGCCGGACGCACGCAAGCACGGCCGGACGCATGCACGCACGGACAGACGTATGAAACAAAAACAGTACTTCCCGAAGCTTTGCTCGGGAAGTAACAACGATACACATACAGTCACACACACACACACACACACACACACACACACACGCACGCACACGCGCGCACGCGCGCGCGCACACGCACGCACACACACACACACACACACACACACACACGCACAGGTAGAGAGAGAGTGAGAGAGAGAGAGAGAGAGAGAGAGAGAGAGAGAGAGAGAGAGAGAGAGAGAGAGAGAGAGAGAGAGACAGAGACGGAGAGAGAGAGGGAGACACACAGAGAGAGAGAGAGAGAGAGAGAGAGAGAGAGAGAGAGAGAGAGAGAGAGAGAGAGAGAGAGAGAGAGAGAGAGAGAGAGAGAGAGAGAGATTCAAACACACATACACCCCGGCAAACACCCCATACACACAATTAGAAGCGCGCAAACATAACTATGTGGATATACATATAGACCTACAGACACAAACAACTTCCCTCCAGCACCACCCCACCCCCACCCCCAACCCCAACCCGTTTTAACTCTTCTACCACCATGTATGTTTTGACGTTCTTGGTTGTCCGTTGCATCTCAGCCGACAAGAGGGAAGTAACTATTTTTTTCGAGTGCGCATGCTTCGCTTTAATGGTTCAAGAAAAAGTGACAAAAGCTCTAAAAGCCAAACACATGGCAGGGTGCTTGGCAGAGAATGTCTTTGCGTTTGGTGGGAGTGCAGAGTGATGTCTTGGGTGAATGTATTCACCCATGGTGCCGGAAGAGTTACAGCCCCCCCCCCCCCCCCCCCCCCCCCACGTCACGTGTAAAATTCCCTTTTAATATGTTTGGAA
>CM065680.1:5721825-5734325 GCA_017654935.2 Phymorhynchus buccinoides | reverse complement strand
TTTCTTAAGATTTCTTACCAGATATAAGAGGGAAACACTTGAAAACCGTGATTTTGACACGTGACGTGGTGAGTCTTTAAACTTACGCGTCAAAGGCCCTGTTGTCCATGACGACTAACAGTTCCACCGTGTGCTGTGTCTTCCCTGTCTCTGCCTTTAACACGGAGCTCTGGCTGTGTATCAACACTGGAATGGAACACAGAGAAATCAACACCCTACCATTTTGTCTTCAACGCTCTAAAACTAATAAGCGTACAGTCTATGAAGTTCTATGTCACATAATATCCTCAAACCTGGTCCAACCCCCAGAAGGCTTTGAAAAATAATTGACTAAAACGCACAAGTGATGAGTTTATTTTGACAGATTCTTATATTTTTTTATTACTTCATACATCGTTAGTTTCTCCTGTATTTATTCACCAGCCCTCCCCCGGAGTGTGGCTATCCACTTGGCGGGGTAAAACGGTAACACACGTAACGCATAGCAACGACTACGTCATTAATGTTTGGTTCTGAAGGTTGTGGTTAGGCCCAATTAGGTTAGTGCTGCTGCTGCTTCTGGTGATGATGATGATGATGATATTCTTTTTCGTTGATCGTTCAGACAATTTCCTGTAATCTGAGCGTTGACGCATCATACTGCCGATATGCGCATAACTAAGAAATCGTTAGGCCCAGCATGTCCGTCTTCGACTGAAGAACATCTTTGTAAGAGTTTCCTTGGAAAAAAGGTTTGAGAATGGACCAGTAAGGCAGAGAGATAGTAGGGGAAGACGGGGTAAAAAGCGCATGGGCGGGTAAGAAGCCCACCCCAATTATCTCATGAAATAAAGAAAATTTCAGTCAAATTTGCCCACGAGACGAAAGCTAGACATTAACGCTCGTCTCATGGGCAAAATGAGACTGAAATTTGCTTCATTTCATGAGATAATTGGGGTGGGCTTCTTACCCGCCCATGCGCTTTTTACCCCGTCTTCCCCTAGATGACAGTAAGTAAAAGGAGCAGGCAGAGTCAAAGAGAGCGAGAGTTTAGATAAAGTCACAAGCACATAAGTTCTATAAGGTGGGGGATCTATTTGTATGACAGACCCCCGGTATCCCGTCGGGGGAATAATAATGATGACGATGATGATGATAATGACAACGACGATGACGATGTTGATTAATATACCACTCACCAGCACTGCATACAAAAAGGCCAAGAAAAAACACAGAATCCATGGGCTTTCTTTCTCCTGTTTCTTGAAAAAGTGGACTATCAAAATAATAACGTCTATCAGTCTCTGTCTCCCTCCCCCATCCCATCCCATCCTAAGCAAAGAGACAGTCATATTATTTGCTTCACTGCACAAGGCTAGCAGCTTAGGGATCACGCGCGAAATATCTATAGCTTATGTGATATAGTAAGAAACAAAATCTGTCTAGTCTTTGCTGGGTTGTTTCTTGGTTGTAAGATACTTTTTTTCCGTTTCTCCATCTGCTTTGCTTTGGGGGTGGAGTGGGTGGTGGTGGTGGGGGGGGGGATAGTAGGGTGGAGGAGATGTGTAGTAATGGATAGGTAAGAAATTAGTATGGAGATGCGAGAAAGGGGGTGATTTTTCTGGGGACGTCACGATTGGCCCTTTCCCGTTTGTCCCTTTGTGTAATGCAAAAAACAACAAAAATGGGAGACCCATTTTGCCCTTTCGTTTCTTTTGCAAAGACCCCTCTCTTTCTATCTCCTCCCCTCTCTTTTTTCCCTTCTCTCGGCCCCCTGTCTCCTCTCTCCTTGTATGATATAATCATGAACTATTATATGATATAATATAACGTGGTATGATTTGTTGTGATATGATGTGATGTGGCACAACACAGAAACATGCACACACACACACACACACACACACACACACACACACACACACACACACACACACACACACACACACACACACACACACACACAGGGCCTACATGATTCTGCCTATCCCCTCCCATTCACCCAAGGACAAGAGGTTACACATTTGAGTGAGAAAAGGGCGAAATGGCACTCTTCGCCAGAGCGCCAGAGGGAAATCACGTGAGGAGGCATGCAGCATAGATCAAAGAAAGGGCGAGATGGGAAAGGGCCAATCGGGACCTACCCATTCTTCTTTTCAACATGTAGCAACAATTCCTGTTGTTTTTGTTTCTTTTTTAACCTTGTTTGTTTGTTGGTGTTTTATTTTTTATTTTCGTTATCGAATGCTGTCATTAGATGAAACATTAGTTTGCTTTTACATTTGCCTGTCAGGGCTGTATCTCGGGAACTGTTGTGCAGAATCGCTTAAAATTAGCTATAGGCCTATTTCTTTGAACAGGAGGTCTCCGATAGAAAAACTGTAACCATGTTTTATTTTCTATTAAGTGGAGTCTTTCACCTATTAGTCATCGTTCAACAGTACGAGATAAAGGTTCGTTTTTCTTGCCAATGTGGTGTATGGCCTCTTAACTTTCATAACGCCATAACATTTATTCATTGCTGTTTTTTTGATTGACAAGTCTTTATCTGGATCCGGTCCAGTTCTCAGTTGGCGTGACCAGCGTGGAGTGTCGGGATGGCTTTAGATGCTTAAGGGAACAGTCCACACAGATGGGAATAAAATTTGATGGGGGTCGGCCTGAGGTGATAAAATGGACAGTTGTTAGCAGGGGGTGTTATATGTCCCGTATGGCTTCTGCCAAGGGGACGTAAAACTTTATCTTCGCAGGGGGTGTATGCCTGTCATGCCTGCTTTATAACGATGTTAGCATAAAACTGCTTTGTCGGCTTTGACGTAGTTTCAAAATGATTTCGGTAGGTACTGTTTGGCTGCTGCTCTCTCTCTCTCTCTCTCTCTCTCTCTCACCTTTATCCTTATAAAATAACGTATTTCAGTATTCTAGTTCTCTCTCTCTTCTTGTCTAGTGCTATAGTAGGCTAATTAACATGCAGTTGTGCGCAGTAACCATACATCATTTGATTGGATGACGGCAAGCGGCCATTTTCAGTCACTTACGTTGTTTCATGGAAACTGACTCTAACCCAACCCTAACCTTGTGCTAACCCTATCCCTTAACCGAGAAAAGCAAAAAGTTGTTTCTACTGAGTATTATGCAGTGAGAATGTTTAGGTGTGGGGCAAACAAAGTTTAACCTTTGCAAATGACGAAAATAGCAGCCAATCAAATTGAAGTATGGTTACTGCCCACAGCTCTATCCTAGTAATTATGTTTTTTATGTGTTCTGACCCTGTTACTTTGATGTAATAGCCAGAAGAATTGCTCTCTCTCAGTCTTCCTTTTCAGCAGAAATACATTTATTCTCACATACATGCATCCACGCAAACACATGCTGTCTTTCACATTCACACAAACGCACATACACACACACATGCGAACACACGCACGCCTCATACACACACCTTTATCACCACTGACTACACACTTTACATACTAGAAACATTTCTTTTATTTTCTCTCTTGGATCATGGTGACGAGAATGAAATCCATCATTAACAGGAAGAACGAAACAACAACCACACTGATTCCAAATAGTAAAGTAACAAGCAAAACAATGGGTTGCGTTGTATTGTGTTGTAGTGTAGGAGAGAACGGGGCTAGTCCGTCCCCGGGGCAGGTCCGTCATTTCGTTTTTATTGCTAAGTGTTTTGCTCTAGAATCATTTAGAGCATGTGATAGCCGCATGCTATCCTCCCGCCATATCCTGTGTCAGTTTGGAGGGTGTGCACCATTTATTTTGTGACACTGAATCCATGACTTATCTTCGGTTTTCATTGTTTTTGTTTGTGGCTCAAGCCACAAACCTATAACTCACTTTGTCGGTCGGTCTGTCGGTCCAAAATTGTCGCACTTCAAATCGAGGCTACACTTCAAATTGAGGCCGCTCTTTAAAATGATGTATTTTAAAAGCGTACAAAATAATAAACATACGTAATACAGACACTACAACAGACACGACGAGTATGCGGTGCTTCTTTTGATGAGTATAAGTAGGATACATAGTTTTAAATGTTTTCCAAAAGATATAAAGCGTTACGAAATGGTGCAGAGATAACATTCTGGTTTACAGATTAAAATTATTGAAAAGCCAGGGGAGGTGACTCATGATTGGAGTGGCAAAAATAGACCGCGTGCCACAAACTATTGCGATTTCGCGCTTGTTTTCATATGAAGATAAATTTTGGATTTTGATATTGAAAGAATGCTTAGTAATTGAAGATTCTGTGTGATTCTGGGTTTATTAAGCATTTCTAGGCATAAGCATGAGGGGGGGGGGGGGGGGGGGGGGGGGGGGAGTCCCTTGTCACAGCCTGTAGGCGGACTTGTCCCGCCTTGGTGCAAGCATACCAACGTAAGAGTCGGTGTACTCCCCACCCCCCCCCTTTTCTGCTTTAACTGTATTATATTATCCATACATTTACCTAACTATCGGCCAAAAAAAGGGGCTTTTACTTCAGTTAGCTTGCCATTTACAACGAGAAAATCTGAAAACTAGGTGGACTAGCCCCGCTTTCCCCTGCAGTGTTGCATTGTACCTGTGTTGTGACAGTGGATCACTTCCTGTAAACGTCAAGCTTTCGTCAAATGGAGAGCGCGTTGACATTATTGCAGTGCCAACTTTTTTCTTTTGGTCGAGAAAGATATAAAAACATATGAAAAACAAATCACAGCAAGTTATCTTGGTCCATCTTGGTCTTGCACTGAATGGTTCAGAGAAAGAACACGGGTTGAAGCCACATTCTTTTTATTGTAGAATTAGGCCGTGTACACACATAAGCGGACATTCCATGTGCAAACCCGTGCTCAATCCATAAATAAGTGAAACAAAGAAGGGAAAAGATTTGCGCACATGTCCGAATTTCCCCTATATGCGTAAACTTTTATCCTTCTTTCTTCCACTTATTTAGGGTTTTCCGTAGGGAAGTTACTCATCTAATGTGAACCCGGCCTTAGGGTTGAAAGAAAAGGTCCAGGCATCCAAAATAAAAAAAACACATCAACATTTTGTAGATTGCTAGCAAAAAACAACACTCTCACAGCACTGACAATTCAGAAAGAAAACGGCTAGCATGTGATATTTAAAGTACCTGTGATGCTTGAAGTATCTAAAACAAAAGGCAAATAGTTTATGAAAGGTAAGGGTAAAATAGACATAAAATGAAAAGATGCTATAAAAAAAAAGTCCAGTTCTATGTCAAGCAAGGGGGTGTTGAAAACGGTTTCTACATCTACGGTCAGGATTTGAAGGACAATCAAAACTTGAAGCAAAATACTACTTCATGAAAACCTGACATGTTGCTGAGAGCAACAATCATGAAAAAAAACCATTTGATTTTTAGTAAAGGTGTATGCATTTTGATTGTTAAGCGTTTTATCAGCAGTATTCCACTTCCATCTTAAAGAAAAGATACCCATCCTTTTTGCAAAACAATATCAGCACCTTATAAAAACTAATCCAAATGAAGTGAACCAAAGCAAAAACATGTGGACATTAAAATGAGCGTTATGAGTTTGCATGCACGATTGAGCATATACTGGAAACACACAGAGAGAGAGAGAGAGAGAGAGAGAGAGAGAGAGAGAGAGAGAGAGAGAGAGAGAGAGAGAGAGAGAGAGAGAGAGAGAGAGAGAGAGAGAGAGAGACACTGTGTGTGTGTGTAAATGTATGCATGTTTGCAAGCAGGATTGGTGTGTAAGAATGCATGAGTGTGTGCGCGTGCCCATGAGTGGGTGCTTTTCACAAGGGCTGGTGCATTTTAGTAACAGAAAAATTAGCCACCAACCAACATGTCAAATGAATGTCAATAGTTTTTAAGGCAGTCTAAAATACAGAAACCAGCAAATGAATATAAGGACAACTGACATAATTATTCAATAAATAACACATTATTTTATTCACACATTTTGACATTCTTGCTGCACACAGAGAAAAAAACAACAACTAAAAACAAGACATACCCCCACCCCCCACTCATAACATCTCACAAAAATACAAACAAGTTACATAAATACTAACTGTAAAGCCTATGAAATAGATAGAACATTTAATTCAAAATTTAAAATATTGTTCCAAACATTTCTCTAAAAAGGATCCAACACCATAAAACCGCATCTTTTTTACATATAAATATTTTTTCTTTTGCATTGAATTTTAGTTATGTATTCTCACCAAAGGGCCAGCCACACTACATACGATGCGATTGCAATGCGATTTGATATTTGTGAGGCATGATCCATATCAAATTCAACTGTCTACATGAATCTGAGGAAACCTACTAGTTTTGTTCACTATATGTCGTAGTCCCCTGTACACAAATCTGGTGAAATATCAATATTTCTTACACCAGACATTTTATTTGATTGATGTAATGGGGTCAACATGAGGATAGTGAGCGAAAACACTGAAATAACCTTTAGACAGAAGTATTTCACATGACACCGTCACAATCGCATCACAGCGAAAACACTGAAATAACCTTTAGACAGAAGTATTTCACATGACACCGTCACAATCGCATCACAGCGAAAACACTGAAATAACCTTTAGACAGAAGTATTTCACATGACACCGTCACAATCGCATCACAGCGAAAACACTGAAATAACCTTTAGACAGAAGTATTTCACATGACACCGTCACAATCGCATCACAGCGAAAACACTGAAATAACCTTTAGACAGAAGTATTTCACATGACACCGTCACAATCGCATCACAGCGAAAACACTGAAATAACCTTTAGACAGAAGTATTTCACATGACACCGTCACAATCGCATCACAGCGAAAACACTGAAATAACCTTTAGACAGAAGTATTTCACATGACACCGTCACAATCGCATCACAGCGAAAACACTGAAATAACCTTTAGACAGAAGTATTTCACATGACACCGTCACAATCGCATCACAGCGAAAACACTGAAATAACCTTTAGACAGAAGTATTTCACATGACACCGTCACAATCGCATCACAGCGAAAACACTGAAATAACCTTTAGACAGAAGTATTTCACATGACACCGTCACAATCGCATCACATCATGTGGCTGGAACTTAAGGGGGATACAAAACATGTGGATACCTATCCCAGGAAAATGTGGACAACGATTCTATTGTAACACTAAACTACACAAATTATACAATGTGCGACTGATAACGTGCAGTCCTAATTCTGGATCACAGGAGAACAATGATCCAGAAATGAAGGCATTAGGGATGACAGTCTGTAACCTTTGTACCTTTTCTGCATGGCTGAACAGTTTGTGCAGCTATAGGCTGTAGCCAGACTAAGCAAGTGTTTGTATTCAATCATTTCTTCTCTCTTTTCATGGTTCATACTTGATGCATGATCGTAAACACGCGCATGCGCACGCACACACATACACACACACACACACACACACACAAGCGTGCGCGCGAGTGAACACACAAACAATCGTTCAAACACACACATATGCAAGCATGCATGTACGCAATCACACACACACACATATATAAACATGCATACACATACATGTGCACGATTACACATGCAGCAAAAATAAACAAGGAATAAGTAACGAATTAGCACATGAATAGATTTTCTAAACCTTCTTAGTACGTTGTAAGTAAAAAGGAACAAAAACAATGAAACCAATCAACAATAAATAAACTGTTTCCTTTTGCACATTACAAGACAACACAGCCTTCAGACGTGGGCAACTCCGGCCCACCCCCCTCATCCCCCACCTCCCCACCCCCCCACACACTGATCTTCATAAAACCTTCAAATTCACTTCCAAATTCCACCCGCCCCATCCCCACCCCACAAAATATAACAACAAAGCAACACAACAAGAACGTTTTTGAGAATATATACTTTCAGACTCTGGTGCGTTCATATTTTGTGTGGTTCTTAACTCAGAGTCATAAGAATTGAACTAAAAAGCAAAACAAAATAAAAAAAGAAGAAAACAAATAATACCTTGGGGAAATTTTCAGCCAGCTTACTACTGGGCTTTGTCAACTCCTACTGAGTTGGATGTTTGCAGGCTGGGGTTGTATGGACTGTGAGTGAGAACCACACAAAATAACAACAAAACCCCAACTACAGTGGAACCTCCCTTATTAGAACCGCCCCCCCCCCCCCCTTATAAGACTCCCTCCCACTTAAGACATACTTCTCTGAGACACAGTCCTTCTTTGTAAGTATTAACATTACCTCCCTTATACAACTCCTCCCATACAATACCTTATTTGGGATGATTTTTTAATATCTTAATAATAATAATAATAATAATAACTTTACATTTAATATATATGATTTATATAGTGCTTTACCTCAAAGAGCCCAAAGCGCTTTACAACCAAGTGTTCAACAATAAGCAGACAACAACAATTGCATTCAAGAATGACACAGCCAGCAACAACACATGCACATAGCAGCACATACAGACTGTGGGAGGGAGTCATATAAGGGAGGGGGCAGTTCTTATAAGGGAGGTTCCTCTTACAAGAAAGGTTCCACAGTCAGCAAGTCACTGAGCAACAACACAAATCAATCAGCGAAGGAGTTGAGCAAGTCCTCTTTGGAGAAGTGGCGCACCTCAGTGGCTAACAGTTCCCGCCGCATCCTCTCCGTCTCGGGGTCCTCGGGCGGGATGACGTGCTCCGGCCGGATGAACTCCCGGGATTTGTGCAGGTGGTCGGTCTGCCCAGCGCCCCAGTGAGCCACCTCCTGCTCGAGGCGCGTGCCCGGGGCGCTGGCTGGCCGGGTCTTGGCGACTCCTGCGGCCAGAGGTCGTCTGGGGCTGGCCACCTCTGGCGTCATGGCGATGCTGACGTTGGCCTTGTGCTTGGAGCGGATCAGGGACTGGGGGGGGAAGAGTTAAAGTTTCGGCAATGATGTAGTTGGAGACACCCTCCACCCCCCTTGCCAATTACATTTTTGCATTGAAAATGTTCAGCATATAAGAACAGGAAGAAAGGTGGCCGAGTGGTTAAGATGTTTGCCTGGGTTGGAATCCCAGCCTCGCCGTTTCTTTCTAGTTCGACAGGAAAATCGAACTGAACGTCGAGTCCTTCGGATGGGGACTTAAAGCTAGTCTGACCCATGCTCTTTACTCACGTAAAAATCCCACAGCAGTTGAAAGTCGATAAGAGCAGGGAGAAATCCCGCTGCCTGGTATGACCAAATTAATAGTTTTTCCCAGTCTGCCTCTCTCCTCACCCTGTCCCCCCAAAAAACAAAAAATGGGTAGGCGCTGCGCTTGCTGCAACGCGCTCTCCGGGGGAGAGCAGCCCGAATTTCACAGAGATAAGTCTGTGACTAGAATACACCAAATGCCAATTAATGCCAATGCCAAAGACAAACATTTGTTTAAAATTGCAATATTTCAAATTCTTTTAATCAATCCTTCCGCTGGTATTGCCCCAGGGCACTACATTTGGTGAAATGGGTCCAATAGTGGATGCGTGTTATTGTTCCTCATAAGATTGTACTTGTGGTGTATGTATCAGCATTGTATTGAAACTGTTATTTATTTACTAAGAACATTTATATAGCGCTTATGGGGCAGTGGGTGGATATGCCTCGTGCCTCCATACGGGGAGCTGGACGACCCCGCCCCCTCCACGAGTCTCTCCGCAATGGGGATACCGGAGGGGAGGTCTTTTAAAAATAGTTCCCCCACCTTCTGGAAGTTCTGTGCTTGTAACTTCCTCTAATCTCCCACTCTCTATGACTCTGCCTTTTCCCTTTGCTTTCTATCATCTACTATCTTTCTGACTTATTGGCCCATTCTCCAGCCTTTTTCAAAGACATTTTCCAAACAGTTTTTCTCCTTTGAGCTCCTCTGAAATCAGAATGTGTTGGCTGCACGCAAGCGGGGAGATCAGTGAAAACTGAAAACCGGACACATACGTACCTTACCCATTATGGCCATATGGCCTGGGAATGCAGAAGAAGAATATAGCGCCTATATCATCAAAGCTCTAATCGCTTTACAATTTACTAAAGGATATTATACATTAAAAAACAACATTCACGAACAAACATTTCCACCCCCATCCCCCCACCCTCTTTTCACAGAGAGGCAAAAATAAGCCGTTCTCAGGAAAGGGATAGGGTTAGGATCAGCCTAGAGTTATTGTCATGAAAGTGAAAGAAGCAGACTGTAACACAGAGAGTTCTAAACAAGAGGGGGTGTTTAAATTACAACTTGGCCAACATTTCTAGTAATTGAAATTTTAGAGCATTTTTTGAGGCATGCGAAGAAACTCTTTGTGGGACACATACGAACGAATGAGAAACAAAACAACAACACCATTAAACAATAACAACAACAACAACAACCGACCAACCATAACAAACAAGCAAAGAAATAACAGCAAAAAACAACAACAAAAAGACATGAATAACCAAGAAAATGTATGAGTAGAAAATGCAAAGAAAAACGCAATCCAAATATTATAAAAGTAACGTGAAAAAAATCCACATCTTCACACATAAGATAAATCTGTTGACGGAAAGAGCGACTTGCCTTGCGCTTTTAAATTACCGAAATTATGGTCCAAGATATGGATTTAGCTCAAACAAAACAAAAACAAAATAAACTGAATATCTGTACGCACTGAAACTGTATAAAGCACCAGAGAATGATGCTGTGGTTCCCAGTTTCTAAAACATAACATTTATTTTGTCACACTTACAAAAATGGTCAACACTTTTGTGGTAAGACAGGCCATATTGTCAATTAGTTAGTTAGTCATTACTAGAGTCCCATTGACAGCTATGTTCATCTCAGGACTGTCACCACGTAAAAGTCGACCACGTATAAGGCCGTATTGATTTGTTAACATAAGAACGACCTAAAACACACACACACACACACACAGGGCACACACACACACACACACACACACACACACACACACACACACACACACACACACACACACACTTATTAATGCTTTTTTGTGTGTTTTGTTTTGGGTTGGGTTTTTTCATGCTTATTTCCTTCTTTAATTGTTGTCTTATAGATGGCTTGATGTAAAAAAGCAAACCATTATTGCTTATTCAATGTTCCATCTGAAAATAAAAAAATTGACTTTTGACTTTGACTTTGACTTTGACACACAAACTTTTCCATCGTTTATTTGTGTCTTATATCTTGTTACCTCCATAGTTTGCTTAGCGGTCTGCACTTCCTGCCTGGTGCGCAGTTCAGAGATCGTCTTCTCATCGTACAGTTGACCACACTTCTGAACATACAATCGCCTGCGGAATGAAGAAAAACCAAAACGGTGTCATTGCTTATTACAGATCTTCACAAGTTCAAGTATACTTTAATATCTCCAAAAGAGAAATTCAGGTTAGGTGCAACAACATGACAGAGATACAACATAACTGAAAGAACATTAATCAAACGTGTGAAACAAAATTATACCAAACAAATAATAATTATCATTAAAATTCATTATATCAACTTACAAATGTGCACATTTAACAAGGAGAGAGGGAGAGAGAGAGAGAAAGAGAGAGAGAGAGAGAGAGAGAGAGAGAGAGAGAGAGAGAGAGAGAGAGAGAGAGAGAGAGAGAGAGAGAGAGAGAGAGAGAGAGAGAGAGAGAGAGAGAGAGAGAGAGAGAGAGAGAGAGAGAGAGAGAGAGAGAGAGAGAGGGACAGATGGACATTTAGACAGACAGACAGACAAGCATGGAACTGACTTGAGCTCGGTGTTCTGCGTCATGAGGTCCTGCAGTTTCATCCTGTATTTGTCGTCCACCTCCATCACCTTCTCCTGGAACCTCTGCTCAAAGTCCATCAGCCGAACTTTCTGTTACACAGAGATAGAGAGAGAAACATAGATAGATAGATGACATGATACAGCGATAGAGAGAGACACATAGATAGATAGATAACATGATACAGAGATAGAGAGAGACACATTTAAAGATAGATAATATGATACAAAGATAGAGAGAGACACATAGATAGATAGATAACATGATACAGAGATAGAGAGAGACATATTTATAGATAGATAATATGATACAAAGATAGAGAGAGACACATAGATAGATAGATAACATGATACAGAGATAGAGAGAGACACATAGATAGATAGATAACTTGATACAGAGATAGAGAGAGACACATAGATAGATAGATAACATGATACAAAGATAGAGAGACACATAGATAGATAGATAAGATGATACAGAGATAGAGAGAGACACATTTAAAGATAGATAATATGATACAAAGATAGAGAGAGACACATAGATAGATAGATAACATGATACAGAGATAGAGAGAGACACATTTAAAGATAGATAATATGATACAAAGATAGAGAGAGACACATAGATAGATAGATAACATGATACAAAGATAGAGAGACACATAGATAGATAGATAACATGATACAGAGATAGAGAGACACATAGATAGATAGATAACATGATACAGAGATAGAGAGACCTGCTGCATCCTAAA
>CM065680.1:5704325-5711825 GCA_017654935.2 Phymorhynchus buccinoides | reverse complement strand
ACAGAATGTAGCCTGGGGTCACCACGTAGGGTACCATGGGCTGCTGTGTGACATATGGTATAGACAGAATGTAGCCTGGGGCCACCACGTAGGGTACCATGGGCTGCTGTGTGACATATGGTATAGACAGAATGTAGCCTGGGGCCACCACGTAGGGTACCATGGGCTGCTGTGTAACATATGGTATAGACAGAATGTAGCCTGGCGCCACCACGAAGGGCACCATGGGCTGCTGTGTGACATATGGTATAGACAGAATGTAGCCTGGCGCCACCACGAAGGGCACCATGGGCTGCTGTGTGACATATGGTATAGACAGAATGTAGCCTGGGGCCACCACGTAGGGTACCATGGGCTGCTGTGTGACATATGGTATAGACAGAATGTAGCCTGGGGCCACCACGTAGGGTACCATGGGCTGCTGTGTGACATATGGTATAGACAGAATGTAGCCACCACGTAGGGTACCATGGGCTGCTGTGTGACATATGGTATAGACAGAATGTAGCCTGGGGCCACCACGTAGGGTACCATGGGCTGCTGTGTGACATATGGTATAGACAGAATGTAGCCACCACGAAGGGCACCATGGGCTGCTGTGTGACATATGGTATAGACAGAATGTAGCCACCACGTAGGGTACCATGGGCTGCTGTGTGACATATGGTATAGTACAGCATAGTATAGCTTAGTATAGCATAGCATAGTATAGGATAGTGTAGTGTAGTATAGTATAGTGTAGTGTAGTGTAGAATAGCATAGTATAGTGTAGAATAGTGTAGTGTAGTGTTGTGTAGGGTATGGTAGCATAGCATAGCATAGTATAGCACAGTATAGTATAGTGTAGTGTAGCATAATATAGCATATTATAGCATGGCGCATAGCATAGCATAGCATAGCATAGCATAGCGTAGCGTAGTGTAGTGTAGTGTAGTGCAGTGCAGCGTAGTGTAGTATGGTAGGGTACAGTACATTACAGTGTAGTGTAGCATAGTATAGAACAGCATAGTGCAGTGTAGTGTAGAATAGTATTGTATAGCATAGCATAGCATAGTGTAGTGTAGTGTAGCATAGTATTGCATAGCATAGCATAGTATAGCATAGTGTAGTGTAGTGTAGTGCAGTACAGTACGGTACAGTACAGTACAGTACAGTATATTATAGTATACTATTGTGTTGTTTTGCTGGAATTCACAAATTAACATATATCTAAACAGTAATTAACAACAATTTAAACAGTAATTAATAAATATTTAAACATTAATTAACACATATTTAAACAGTAATTAACAGCTATCCATACAGTAATAAACAGATATTTAAACAGTAATGATCAGATTAACAAATATTTAAACAGTAATGAACAGATATTTAAACAGTAATTAACAGATATTTAAACAGTAATTAAGAGCTATATATACAGTAATAACTAATAAACAGATAATTAAACAGTATTGGTCAGATTAACAGATATTTAAACAACAATTAACAGATTAACATATATTTAAACAGTAATTAACATACTTATAGCAAACATAATGATATACTCAGGCGCTTCGATTGT
The DNA here is from genome assembly GCA_017654935.2 of Phymorhynchus buccinoides. Lineage (NCBI taxonomy): Eukaryota > Metazoa > Mollusca > Gastropoda > Neogastropoda > Raphitomidae > Phymorhynchus > Phymorhynchus buccinoides. The sequence continues at coordinate 5,710,261 of CM065680.1, read as the reverse complement.
AAAGTGCTTTGGGCTCATTTGAGACAAAGAGCTATATAAATGCACTATTATTATTATTATTATTATTATTATTATAATGACCAAGGTACATATATGTCTGGTTTTCAGCTTTCACTGGTCTCCCAGCTGCGTACAGCCGACGCATTCAGATTTCGGAGGAGCTCAAATTTTTGTTATAGGCAGGAGAATGGGCTAATAAGTCAGAAAGATAGTAGATGATAGAAATCAAAGGGAAAAGGCAGAGTCAAAGAGAGTGGCAGATTTGAGGAAGTTACAAGCACAGAACTTCCAGGAATTTGGGGAATTTTGTTTTTTTAACGAAAGACCCCCTGGTATCCCCACGGGGAGGATCTTGGCTTAAAGAGTGGGGATGTTCTCACGGCAAGGCATCATCATTACAAACAGTTTATCCCAGCCCCCCAGAATAGCAGCTGCCTTATCCACTATTTGGAAGTCATACTCGGAAACGCCAGACTGGCTTAGGCCTACACCGTCCTCTTAAACGGATATATTGAGATGTAATCTTTGTAGTCATATTATGTTTGACAATCATAGTCAGAAAAAGGCCTTATGCAGTCTTTTGCAGGAAAGCAAGTCTGGTACGACATTGAAAGCTCTCCCCTATAATTTTATTTTATTCAAGAATACTTTATTATTTTATTTAACACGATACATTTCATTTATTTGTACTCTCACACATAAGCTAGCCAGATATACAGCTAGACCAGAATTTAAAGCAGACTGACCCTTCAGAAAGGAAGAAGACGTAGAGGGCATCTGATCGAAGCTTACAAAATATTCAATGGTTATGTTGATTTACAATGGGATATGTTTTTCAAAGCGCCACAATACAATTTGACTAGAAACTCTGAAGGTAAGATTTTTATAAAAAGATGCAATACTAACACTAAGAAATATTGTTTTAGTAACAGAGTTGCTAATATTTGGAATGACTTGCCTTTTGACTTAAAAGTGCACCTAATACTAACACATTTAAAATCGTCTTGATAAGTCTAGTAAATTTATAGATATTTTTTTGAAGCTTTGACCAATAACTAGGAAAACTTAACCGTATAAACCTTGACCTGGAAGGAAAAAAAAAGTCTGATATTGTTAACGATGGGACTGCATAAAAAGCTTCACGGCTTGTTTTGTTCCTACTCTACAGACTACAACTACTACTACTTCAGATGTTTGAACACACCAACAAACAAACAAGACAGATAAGCAGGCAAATAAATCAACACTGACGTCCATGTTCTTCTGCCAGGGCGGGGGCTTGCTTCTCTTCAGGGGGAGGTGGGACTCCAGGTTGTGTCTCCGCGTGGGTTCATGTTCCAACTGATGCACCCGATCACACCTGTCACAATCACGTTTGTTTATTATTTTAAATTATTGTCTTTATTTCATGTAATCTTTTTTACCATTTCACGACTTCTTTTGATTAATTGTGCTGGGTGGAGAATGTTTTAGTTTGCTACACAAGGGAGATTCTCTCTCTCTTTCTTTCTCTCTGTATGTATGTATGTATGTATGTATGTATGTATGTATGCATGTGTGTCAATCCCAGTCAAGTCAAAATCATCTTTATTGAGGGTTAAAGAATAAGCTGACAAAGCTTTTTTCATCCTGTCCTCTGCGTGCGTGCATGCGTGTGTGTGTGTGCGTGTGTGTGTGTGTGCGCGTGTGTGTGTGTGCGTGCGTGTGCGTGTGGAGGGTGTGTGTGTGTGTGTGTGTGTGTGTGTGTGTGTGTGTGTGTGTGTGCGTGTGCGTGCGCGTGTGCGAGTGTGCGTGTGGAGGGTGTGTGTGTGTGAGTACGTGCATCGGTTGGTGTGAGTATAAAATGTATTGTAAATGGGGTTTTACCGAAACCTGTGCATTTTTGCTTTGCTTTTGTACGCCAAGGTTTGTTCATAGTTCACTCTTCTAGTGTCAGAGTGTGTGCGGTTTGTTTGTTTTGAATCAACATAATATAATTTTAGTGAAATTGTAAAGCGCTTAGCTTCAAAATCAAGCACTCTTTCTTAATATATAAATCAATCAATACAGTGGAACCTCTCTTTTAAAACTTTGAAAAGTCAGCCACAAAAGGTCCTAAATAGGAGGTGCACACCCAGTAGTCCAAATATGAAAGGGAAACAATCGGTGAAAATGTTTTGGTCACACATTAGAGGGACTGTTAAAGACCCCCACGTAACGTGTCACATCCCCTCTTATGCTAGGAATATTTATAAAGATTTATTTCCAGCTATAAGAGGGAAAACACGTGAAAACCGTGATTTTGACACGTGACGTGGTGGGTCTTTAATAGGAAGGTCTTAAAAGGGAGGTTCCACAGTACCATCTTATTGATAATGTGTACCAATTTAGGCTCTACTTCATCCTTTTCTGGACGTATTTTATCATATTCTATAATTCCAGCTCAATAGATTATAACCCAGTCTAGTACAAACCAACCCAATCCATTCTAATGTAGTCCACACCAGTCCAACATAACCCAGTCTAATCCAATAATAATCCTGTCTAGTCAAAACCAATCCGAGTTGACCCAAACCAGTTTGACTCAGTCCAAACAATCCAATGAAATCCACTCCAGTCCAAACAATCCAATGAAATCCACTCTAGTCCAAACAATCCAATGAAATCCACTCTAGTTCAAACAATCCAATGAAATCCACTCCAGTCCAAACAATCCAATGAAATCCACTCCAGTCCAAACAATCCAATGAAATCCACTCCAGTCCAAACAATCCAATGAAATCCACTCTTGTCCAAACAATCCAATGAAATCCACTCTTGTCCAAACAGTCCAATGAAATCCACTCTAGTCCAAACAGTCCAATGAAATCCACTCTAGTCCAAACAATCCAATGAAATCCACTCTTGTCCAAACAATCCAATGAAATCCACTCTTGTCCAAACAGTCCAATGAAATCCACTCTAGTCCAAACAATCCAATAACATCCACTTTAGTCCGAACAATCCAATAACATCCACTCTAGTCCAAACAATCCAATGAAATCCACTCTAGTCCAATCTAATCCAGCCAAGTCATATATAATTAAATAAACAAGTATAACGTACTACTACATTTTTTTTTAAAGAGTAAAAAACAACAAACGGGTCCAGCGTAAATTCCGTACGGAAAACCCCAAATAAGTGGAAGAAAGAAGGATACAAGTTTACACATATAGGGGAAATTCGGACACGTGCGCAAATCTTTTCCCTTCTTGCTTTAGTTATTTATGGACTGCGCACAGGTTTCCGCTTATGTATGTACACGGCCTAACTGTGATGCTGACGTTTCTAATTCGGCAAATGTTTCGGACCCACTTACCCTACGTCTATAATGTGCTTACTATCATAATGACACTCGGCACAATCCAGTTCAATCCAATACCAATCCGTCGACTCCAGTCCACTCCAACAGAGTCCAGTCCAGTCCAATCCAAAGCAGTTAGTACTCACTCTGTGGTTCTGCCCAAAATGGCCGCCGCTGTCTTGGGCCTGTGGATTTTGCCCGGGGTGGAAGCACTGTGAGGGGTGCGCTGGTAGCTCACCGGTGTCGATCTGAAACAACAAGAGTGAAGAAAAAAATAGTTTTAACCTAGACCAACTGACATAGGCTAGAACACCAAGGCTACATCAAAATGTTGTTACGCTCTGCATAGTTGTCTTTAGCCATGGCAAGCTCCTAGAATAACATCATCAGTCTCCCAAATCCTCCGAAGTCGGCGGGGTAATAAAAAACGGGTCACGCGCGTAATGTTCTCATCCTTATCTGGCGCATGTGTACCATAGCGTTCAAGTGCTCCGGCTGTTGGGATGATCCCTGGAGTCCTTTAGCCAGAGTAAGCCAACAACAACACACTATATTTCACGTTCAAAAACATGCATGTCTTCAGCAATAGAAGGAATTCTAAGGCCGGGTTCACATTAGACGCGTAAGTTCCGTACGGAAAACCCTAAATAAGTGGAAGAAAGAAGGATAAAAGTTTACGCATAAAGGGGAAATTCGGACACGTGCGCAAATCTTTTCCCTTCTTTGTTTCACTTATTTATGGATTGCGCACGGGTTTCCGCATGGAATATCCGCGTATGTGTGTACACGGCCTAATCCTTACCTGTATTGTTTCAGTGTCCACTTATCGATGACTTTCTTCCACGGGTAATTTCCTTTGTTCTCTTTAGTCTGGTGACTTAGTATGATTGGAGGCAACAGAGTCTTCTTCATTTGTCAACAACAGCTCAGAATAAGTATCTGTGATTTTGCCAGTAATGGTAGCTGACACCTGCTGTGTTGCTACATACAACCGAGGCTTGAAATTATATGCTGGAGATTCAGGTCGTTCTGTTCTTGTTGGTGCCTACAAAATATGTGTTGGTTCCGTGAGGGGGGGGGGGAGAGGGGGAGAGAGAGAGAGAGAGAGAGAGAGAGAGAGAGAGAGAGAGAGAGAGAGAGAGAGAGAGAGAGAGAGAGAGAGAGAGAGAGAGAGAGAGAGAGAGAGAGAGAGAGAGAGAGAGAGAGAGAGAGGAGAGGTGATAGAGAGAGAGATGAGAGAGAGAGAGAGAGAGAGAGAGAGAGAGAGAGAGAGAGAGAGAGAGAGAGAGAGAGACAGAGACAGAGACAGAGACAGAGAAAGAGACAGACATAGGCAGATTCAGAATCAGAAAGAGAGAGATAGAGACAGAGACAGAGAAAGACAAAGAGACAGACATAGACAGATTCAGAATTAGAGAGAGAGAGAGAGACAGAGACAGAGAAAGACAAAGAGACAGACATAGACAGATTCAGAATCAGAGAGAGAGAGACACAGAGAGCGAGAGAGAGAGAGAGAGAGAGAGAGAGAGAGAGAGAGAGAGAGAGAGAGAGAGAGAGAGAGAGAGAGAGAGAGAGAGACGGAGTTTTTTTTTACAAGGCCAATGGAAATTCATTTAAGGGAAAAACGTGTTTAAAAAATTGTATGGAGATCAATAATCCCATAATGGAGACAGGAGATGTTTTAGCAGGCACTTAGAATGAACGATTACCAAGCTGTTCATAGTTTATGCACATTAAAGACCCACCACGTCACGTGTCAAAATCACGGTTTTCACGTGTTTTCCCTCTTATAGCTGGTAAGAAATCGTAAGAAATCTGCCTAGCTTAAGAGGGAATGTGACACGTGACGTGGGGGGTCTTTAATAGCAACCTTCCAGCATAACATTAGCGACATTGCTTGCTAGTCCTAAGAGTGAACATATGCATGACATTTTCTTTCCAGGAACTTTTCAAATGGCGTGGTGAAATAACGATAAATCATTGCTCTCAATGGTAATTTTGTAATGTTTAATAGTTTGATGTGCAATTCTCAAAGTAGTTTTATTTCTATTGTCTTATTATCAATTTTCAGGGGTTTTGAATTACTTTGTGTTTTTCAAGGTTGCATTTCATTCCTGTGATATTTGTTCATTTTGTATGATGTTAATGTCTGTGTTACTTTATATGTCATATGTTTTTATCCCTACGCACAAGAGGAATTATTCTTATTTGAAGCCAATAAACTATTGATTGATTGATTGATTGATTGATTGACATTTATCCTCTCATAAAAACGAAACGAAAGCTGCAGCTACAATAGGAACCATCAAGTACCTTTCACAAGACAATAAACGTGGTCTTAGTTGCCTTCCCATGCTGCTTATGGAGTTTTACTAGCCACTTCCTGTCTGATGATCTCACGCGGTCCAGCAATTCCAAAACGTTGCTAACAAAACCCATCCTTTTGTATTTAGTATATATATTTCTGAATGTTTGTGTTTATTACTGTTGTTATTGCTGTTGTCTAAAGTTAACTTTGTAAGCGCTCTGAGCTCCTTGGAGAAAGAGCGCAACAAATATCCATTATTATTATTATTATTATTAACAAAAGAAAAGTCAATCTTTTGATGCATCG
>CM065680.1:5694325-5696825 GCA_017654935.2 Phymorhynchus buccinoides | reverse complement strand
GTTACCCACGCATCGAGCGTGAAAGGTTGTAATTTTGGCCAGATACAAATGCCCCCAAATTCAAAGCGAAACAGCACTTTGAAGAGCAGCCTCAATTTGAATTTGGGGGCATTTGTATGTGGGTCACACCTGGAAAACAAATCAAGGGACTTAATTTTGCTGGATCAGTGTGTCTTTAATCGTTTATCCATACGTTTACTCATGCTACAGCTTAGCACGAGTATGGCCAAGAAAGTGGTGATGTGCCCTGTGCAAACATTATTATTATAACCAAATCTCAGACCAGTTTAACAAAATAGCAGCTGACTTCTCTACTTTCTGGGGGGGAGGGGGGGGGGGGGGAAGTCACAGACTCATTGCATCTTCCATTTATGTATTAGCAATATATCTATGTTTATCTTTTATCTGAAAACTAATCAGTTTGCTAAAGTGTTAACAAAATAGCTTACGAAGTGGTCCAAATCTGTCTGTGTCTATTAGGATAATTGCCAGGCAAATAAAAGGACACAAAAGATCGTGATAGCCCTCTCCGCAGAGTGACTGGCGGCTAATAGGTACTAAGATAGGATAATGTTCACATAGTTTCAATCATTTCAGCAAATTATACTATATTTCTTTTTTTAAAGCATTAGATACCAAATAATTACGGTAAGTGCATGTTTTTACAGTTCTACAGAGTCCCATGGCGGCCATTTTGAATATTACGTCATGACTCAAAATGCCCAACATTTACAACTTGGCCTCCAACGGATTTGGATTCAGCACCCTCAAATCGTGTTAGATCGACATAAAAACCTAAAATATATCACAAAACAAGGTCAAGCTTAATTTCGCCTGGACCATTTTATTCCACAAACCAAAATCAAAGAACGACAACTCACGGTTGGTTGGCGCTGACGACCCTTCTCTCTGCCCACACGGTGTAGGGACGTTCCGGGAAGGTCACCCCCACACGACTGGCCTTCAGCTCCCAACTGCCCCGGCTACTCAACTGCTCTCTCATCTTTTCCTTCGTTTATTTCACAATGTTCTAATAATAATGTCCTAATAATAATGTCCTACTAATAATGTCCCAATAATAATGTCCTAATAATAATGTCTATAGTTTCCTCCGAACCGATCGTTGCTCAAGCTGTCACGAAAATTATGACTAGAACTTTTAAAGCCCCTTCATTTGGCACAATTCTTAAAGACCCACCACGTACATGAGTGAAAATCACGGTTTTCACGCGTTTTCCCTCTCTCGCTGGTACGACATCTTAAGAAATCGTTAGGAGGGAGAGAGAGAAAATACACGTGACGTTGTGGGTCTTTAAATTGTTTGATCTTAGCCACTTGTCTGTCTATTCTACGCACACAAATCGGTGGTGGTACTTTGCTTATGAGATATATAAGAACTTTCCATAAGCTTCAACAATTGAAACAAAATCATCGCTGCCTGTATGCTAAGCAAAACAGGGAGGTTGTAGATAATTGCAGAGAGTAATCCTAAAGGGGAAACACTTACATAATCTGGTTTAATAAACATAAAATACAAACAAAACACCACCGGTCCTCTTTTTCGATCCAAGGACACGATAAATAATCAGATTTGTTATGAAACACTGGGAACTCTAGGCGTTTTGCAACATTTCTCAACAAAAGTAACTTATTGTGTAAATAGGTGTTTGCAGTTCCTGTCCAAAACTTGCATTCAATCTCTCAAATAATTAGCCCATCATGTGAGAAATAGTAGGAAAAGAGTTTGTGCTGAAAGACCCCCCGGTATCCCCATGGGGAGGTACAGTTCATCCAATGTACAGGCCTATATTAATACTATTGGTAACACTATTTCCCCAAGAAGACCCTACGCTGTGTCACTTAGTTTTTTGTTTGTGTTGTTTTGTTTTATTCACTAAAACAGTTAAACACTTGGTTTATTTCACTTGTCTCACTTTGTTTCTCAACAGACGGAAAAATTACTTTGATTTGTTTCACTACTACTAGGGTTATAGTACAACACGCAAGCTCGTGGTCGTCCAGCAAGATTGTGATAGATTTCACACACTGTCACATTCACTGTCGTTCACTACCACTGCTTTTCCACAGTCATCGAGTTGATTGAAAACACTATCAAGTGTAAACATCCGTGACATAACATAATAATGATAATGATTTTATCATGCCAGCATAATGATGTAAGCCCTAAGATATCTGGCCTTCTTGATTTTGCGGAAACATTAATTCCAATGGAAGAGGGACGGTAATTCGGCCCGATAATGAAGAGAAACGAATAGAGAGGAAAATGGAATTCAGCATAGTTTTTTCTTTTTTTCTTTTTTGGGCACATACACAACGTAGTTATGACAATATCTGCATGTAGGTACAATGCAATACACTAAATTAAGAAAACAGTTCACCAATGCAAATAACCACGATTAGCACTCCGTATATTATAAAGACACATACAATTCATTGATACCTATGTAGTGATAATCGATAACTACACACCCCTTATGGA
>CM065680.1:5679325-5684325 GCA_017654935.2 Phymorhynchus buccinoides | reverse complement strand
TATAGAGACTATACAGTGGCTTTAGGGTTTGCTCACTTGCTGAATCCCAGAGTGTAGACGAATAGTTTATGTGAGAATCAATGTATGCATGGAAGAACATTTTGCGTGAATCTGTGTTTAGAAAGTGTTTTATTTTGCATAGAAGATATATTTTCTTGGAAATTGTTTTACAAAGAGTTTGTACATGGTTAGACCAAGATAAATTAGTATCAATTAAGACCCCTAGTACTTTATGTGAGTTAACTTCTTCAATATCGTTACCATTTATATGCAAGGGGAGAGAACAGGAAAAAAGTTGTCGTTTTTGCCTAGTGGTGACAAGCATGAATTTAGTTTTGTTAGGATTTAGACTCATGCTAGTTCAGACCATTCTGTTAACTGATTGATACTTTCTTTCAATGCATGAACTATGTTTTCTACCTTGGAGTTGCTTGTATGGAGAGTAGCATCATCCGCGAACATGTCACAGAGAGCTTGAAAATTGAGAGGCAAATCATTAATATAAATTGAAAAGAGGATCGGGCCAAGGATTGACCCTTGAGGAATACCATATTTTAAAGGGAGGAGAGAGGAGTTTTTACCATTAGTGAAAACAAGTTGGTATCTTTCATCTAAGAATGACGACATTAATTCTATGGTTTACTAGAGAGGCCGTATAATGTTAGCTTTTTTAAGAGCAACACATGATCAATCACGTCAAAAGCTTTAGCAAAGTCTATGAAAAGGACACCAGTAATTAAGTTATTGTTTATATTGGATGCCATTTATCGATTACATTTGTAAGTGCAGAATGGCAGGAATGGTGTTTCAGGCTAAAACCGGATTGATTAGGATGGAACAAATTAAATCGCTCAAAATGAGCAAGGATGTGTTTTCTAAAGTGGTCTTCTAATGGTTTTGAGAGGGTAGATAGAAGAGAAATAGGTCGGTAGTTTGAAGGATTGTCTGGGTCACCTGATTTATAACTTGGTATTACTTTGGCTACTTTGAAAGCTTTGGGAAACTGATTCTTACTTAAGCAAAGATTATAAACATAAGTGAGTGTTTCGGAAATGATAGGGGCAGCAATTTTAAGAATTTTCCCATCGATTTCATCCAGACCACGGGAGCATGTTTGCTTTAAGTTGGAAAGAGCGGTGTAAACTTCATAAACTGACATTAATGGGATATTAAGTTCGGAAGTTATGTTTTTTGAGTCACAGAATTGTTTAAGGGGGTGTAAATCGTTTAAATGAGATTTATCATTGGGTACTGTTGACTGGGCAACTTCACTGAAATGTACATTGAGTGTTTCTGAGAGAGAGAGAGAGAGAGAGAGAGAGAGAGAGAGAGAGAGAGAGAGAGAGAGAGAGAGAGAGAGAGAGAGAGAGAGAGAGAGAGAGAGAGAGAGAGAGAGAGAGAGAGAGAGAGAGAGAGAGAGAGAGAGACAGAGAGAGAGAGAGAGACACACACATAGAGATAGTCTGTGTGTGTGTACGTAATTCTGCCTGTCTGTATATGTGAATGACACAATTTTTGACTTGTTCTGTCTGGTTTGTTGTTGTTGTTTGTTTGGTTTTTTAAACATTACTGACTAACATCACGAAAGTGTTGACTTGTTCTATCTGTGTGATCCATGTCAGCTCAGTGACTGACATTAACAAAGTGTTAACTCGTATGTCTGTGAAATCCACGTAATCTTAGTGTTGGTATTGGAATATTGTTATTACATTCATAGTCACAGAGACTCGCCTCTGTGAACTTAAGTTCAGGTTGCTCCCAGCTGGAGAGCGCGTCGAGGCTAATGCTGCGCCACCCTTAGTGTTAGTAACTCACATAAATGCACGTTTTGATTGGGCTGTTTAGGTGGAGGTATCGTATGTAGCTCTTAATGCGAGGCGGCATTCCGTTTAGAAACCGTACCAGAAACCCCCTCTCTCTTTCTCTCTGTCTCATTCTCTCTTGCTTGCGCACGGCAAAAATAGAATGTGCCTCCTATTGTATTAAAGGGAAGAAATATAAGCATGTAAAGTGATCTCTATTTGGGTTACCAAAAGCGCTGATTGTTGTGTCTGTGGGATCCATGTCAGCTCAGTGTCAGTGACCGCACAACGATGACAGTGAGGTTTACACGGGATCACAGTTTGACTGTAAACGTTGGGCTGATTTTCACATGTAGGCTACGTGCGTGTTAGTTACATGGGTCCAGAAATAACATTTTTGAAATGCAAAGATAATGTATTCAATGTTACATTGATATAGCATATTATGCTGTCTGTGAATGTAAGAGAGTCCCCCGTACCACATGCTAAAGAATAAACTTGCAATGCTGGAAGCAGTGTATTGGTCTGAGCAAATTTTGCATGAGAGAGAGAGAATGAATGAATGAATTAATTTTATTTATAGAGGGTAATAGAGTAAGCAACAGGCTTTTTTTTACATCCAGCCCTCTGGACTAAATACATATATAAAAGTAGAAAATGGAAAACGAAAATAAGCACAGACAAAGTAATATAAAGCATGCAAACTACATCCCTATATTGTAACACATCAATAACAAAATCAAACCTATTATTATTGACTATACTCATTATTAACATTCAAAATTTGGGAAGTAAGCGCATACACACGGGAGAATAAAACCCAATCCTAGTGTAGCAATCACATTTTCAACCAATCAATCTCCCCCGACGACGGAGTGTGGCTGCGCACGTGGCGGGGTAATCAAAAACTGTTACACACGTAATGTTCTCATCCGTAGCTAATGCATTTGTACCAGAGTGTTCAAGTGCTTCCGCGGTTGGGATGATCCCTTGAGTCTTTTAGCCAGGGTAAGCCAACAACAACAGCAGCCAATCAATCACAATCCTTTGATTGTCTTTGCACAAAGCAAATAAATTCGCTGCCTGGTATGCACATTTTATAGATAAGATTGGTTTTATTTGAGAAGGAGAACTATTGTTGCCGAAATTTAATTTCTTTTTTTAAACAGGTTAGAATGTTCGTATCGGACATTATGGCTGGTTAGGATATGTCGGGTGCAAAACAGTGAATTTGGGATTGAGTACATAGCCTAAACATTGAAACTGTTTAATCTGAAAAATCAATGGTCAAAGCTTCATTATGTTCACATTGTGCTCATGTTTTGTGGGAATAAGCTTTGCACTTTAGAATCTCCGACAGGGCCGGTAACGTTATATTGAGCCAACTCAGATGACATGGAAAAAGTTTTGGTTGTATATTTCAAGATATAATTCCTACTGCATGGCATCCATAGTTGTGTGCAAGTTGTTGTTGTTGTTGGTGCTGGTGGTGTGTGTGTGTGTGGTTGTGGTGGTGGTGGTGGTGTGTGTGTGAGTGTGTGTGTGTGTGTGTGTGTGTGTGTGTGTGTGTGTGTGTGTGTGTGTGTGTGTGTGTGTGTGTGTGTGTGTGTGTGTTTTGCATGTTTGTTTTGTTTTTTCTTGTGAACATAATGTGGAAAAAGTAATAAAAAGAATAACAAAATGAACAACACACACACACACACACACACACACACACACACACACACACACACACACACACACACACACACACACACACACACACACACACACACACACACACACACACACACCACGAACCATAAATCTTGGAGCTTCAGAATTAAAGACAAAACACATTTATTTCCCTTGAACCACACAACTTCACACCTCTTGCTTCCCTCTCTCCCTCGCTTTCCCAGCACAGTTGGCAACCACTATTGTGGACATCTGGGCCGGACATTTGCTTATTGTTGGTTATTGGTTTGTCCACGCGACTTTTACACTGGTTTGGGAGGAGGTTACGAAGTTGATTGTATTAGGGAAGGTCCCCAAAGGCCACCTAATTTACAAGACTTGCAGCACTATGAGCCGGCAAGAAAGCCTCTTAGATAGGGAATCGTGGTCATTTATCAACATAATAAAACTAAACCTCTGGTACGATTTAATAATAAACAACAAGAAACGCCCAGAGCTGCAGATAGGACCCAGAGTGAAGTTCATTTTCCAATCATGACGCATGCTGTTAATAAAAGTCCACCATACAAGCAGTTTCCCAAGAAACATTCTAGCCACTGAGCCTCACCCAGCCTAAATAGAGACCTTGGGTATGAGTTCCATGTACAACAACTTAGTGATCCAATCAAAGATATTCTAAAAGGGTAAGATGGATTACTTAAGAGCTCAGCGAACCGGGCTGATAGAGTTATCGTTAGTGGGGACAGCACACTATTCACAGTGCAAGCTATCCAAAAACTCAGACTGGAACTTGAACGGAGAATTCAACTGGCCTATCGACGTGCAAAATGTGTCCTGTTTAAAAGGGACATAACCAGTGTTTCTGTCTTCACTACTCATATAGGGAAAAGAGACCGGATGCTTGTCTTCCCCTATGCAGTATCTGATCCAATCCAGCAGTGAACACAGTTCACAAGGCAGAAACAACAGTCCCCAGACTTCAACCTTGTAAGGGTTGACAAAGGCCAGCAGTGAACACAGTTCACAAGGCAGAAACAGCAGCCCCCAGACCTCAACCTTGTAAGGGTTGACACAGGCCAGCAGTGAACACAGTTCACAAGGCAGAAACAACAGTCCCCAGACTTCAACCTTGTAAGGGTTGACAAAGGCCAGCAGTGAACACAGTTCACAAGGCAGAAACAGCAGCCCCCAGACCTCAACCTTGTAAGGGTTGACAAAGGCCAGCAGTGAACACAGTTCACAAGGCAGAAACAACAGCCCCCAGACCTCAACCTTGTAAGGGTTGACACAGGCCAGCAGTGAACACAGTTCACAAGGCACAAACAACAGCCTTCAACCTCAGCAGGGGTTGACACAGGCCAGCAGTGAACACAGTTCACAAAGCAGATACAACAGCCCCCAGACTTCAACCTTAGTAGGGGTTGACAAAGGCCAGCAGTGAACACAGTTCACAAGGCACAAACAGCAGCCCCCAGACTTCAACCTTAGTAGGGGTTGACAAATGCCAGCAGTGAACACAGT
>CM065680.1:5666825-5669325 GCA_017654935.2 Phymorhynchus buccinoides | reverse complement strand
TACGATTCCATCAGAGTTATTTACACAGTAGAATTTCACGTGAATCATGCCTCAGAAATGTCAACATCGGATCGTGGTGAATCGAATCGTACGCAGTGTAGCCGGCCCTTTAAAACGAGCGGTGACACAACAGTCACACCCAGTAGCACGTGCAACCGACAAGCCATTATGACGTCACAGCCAGAAACATCCGCCCGAGGACAAGCCCCGGAGTTGTCCATTTTGCAATTTGGCCCAGCAAGGGCAGCAAAGCAAGCGAAGAAAGTCGACACCGAAACTGCATTAAAATCAGGGACCTAAATGCCTGGCTTAATCAACGAGGAGAAATTGCAACGAGTTCATTTGATTTAAAGAAGAATGGCGACGACTTTGCCCGGAGCAGTTTGTGTTCTGCGTCGACTTTTTCACCATTTTCGTTCTCCCCTCTCCTGATAGGTTTTCTGTCAGTCTGAGAGACCCGGGGGTTATAGGGAATTGGGAGACAGTCCAGGACTGTTGTCTGGCATTGCTGCAGTAGTTGAGTTGCCCGTTTTGGTGTTAATTAGTGCAGCGGTGTTGTCATTTGTCCCCAGCGTTGAGACTCAATAGTTTGGGTTCTTCTCATTTCCGCGGTAGTAGAGGGGTGGGGGTGGGATGACTCCTCCAACATCAACACTGACAGAAGTGCTGGTGTCAGTCGGTCGGATGAGAACAAAGCCTTGTCAGGACATTAAAGCGAAGTCACTAACAGGGGACTACCTCCTACTTCCCCCCCCCCCCCCCTCCTTTCATTTCTTTTGTTAAGGATGGAGAGAAAGGTGCAGAAGAAAGAACGTGAAGATGTGGGTGGAGTGAGTGTCATTGTTCCTCTGTCAAGAACAAGTTCCCTCTTTCTCTCTCTCTCTTTTTCCTTTTCGACGTCTTCAATCCCGTCTTTGTTTGTTGTGTTTTGGCATTGTTCCAGAGCCCTGTCTGTTGTCGCGAGCAGTGGACGCATGCAGCTAGCTCTCAGCTGTGGCTGCATTGTGACGGACTGTCTCCCCGTTCTGACCCACTACCCACGGATGCTTGTCAAAACGTGCTGTCTTTGGCTGACCCTGAGGTCACAGAAGTCTTGTGACACCCCCTCCCACCCCCCCAAGTCTTGTGACCCCCCCCCTTCCCACACGCGCATCCCGACCCCCCTCTTCTACCCTCCTTATAAATCACCCCCCCCCCCTCCATTCCAACCCCACCCGTACTTTTCATCCACCCTCATATTTAATGGAACTCCCTCCCTCTTTCCTTCTTCCCCTACCCCCTTGCTCTTAGCTACGAACCACTCACGATTCCCATCACGAGAGAAAGACAGAAAAAGGAAAGATAATAAAGACAAGCAGAAGAAGAAGAAGAAGAAGAAGAGAGGAGGATGATTGTAGGGGAGGTCGGGGTAAACTGAGATGATGGCAGCGTAGGGGAGGTGGGGGTAAAACGAGATGAGGGCAGGGAAAAGGGTACCTCGTGTTAATTGCGTTATTTCCTGGTCGTCCTCAATAAGCCTCAGGAGCCGGTTGCAGATGAAGTCATTAGCACCTAAAAGATGAAGTGTTTCTTTCCCTCGGGGTGGTGGGGGGATGGGGGGGGGGGGGTGGAGGTGGAAGGACAGCGATACAGTTGTGGATGGAAGCGAGGTCCAAGAAGTAGTGTGTGTTCCTCAGCAGAAGAAACAACATCAAATATTCTGAAAATCTGGGCTGAAAATCGTTTATATTGGAAATGCCTTGATTTTTAAAAGATGACTCCCCCCAAAAAAAGAGAAAAAAGAAAAAAAGAAAAAGGAAACATCAAAAAGAGCTATTGCACAAATAGTTCCCCACACCTTCTGGAAGTTTTGTGCTTGTAGCTTCCTCTCATGTGTCACTCTCTCTGACTCTGCCTTTCCCCTTTGCTTACGGTCATTCTCCTGGCTTTTGATGTTCGCTAGGAATTCTTCTTATAAAGATTTTCTGCAGGCTAAGACGGACGTGCTGGGCCTAACTATTTCTTAGGCGCATAGCGGCAGCATGACGCATCTGCGCTCACAATGACAGGAAACTGTCAGAGCGATCGGCGAAGAAAAGGCGACGCATCCCATTCGCGTCCTAGAGGATTTCAGTGTGTGTGGGTGTGTGGGTGGTGGGTGGGGGGACCCCAAATGTAGTACTGTCCCTACGTCTGCAGCAAGGGCCGTTTACTGGCAATACTGCATCCTAATTTGAAAGCCATAGACTAAAAATAACATGCAAAACATAGTACCACCACCACCAACAACAACATCATCATCTTCATCATCATCATCATCAACAGCAACAGCAACAACGACAACAACAGCAACGACAACAACAACAGTCTGAGTTGGTGGAAGGTAATTTGCAATTTTCTGTCAAAACTTATTGCTCGTGAAGATCTTATCGTCACTGTGTCATTGGCCCAACTGATATTAAGAAAAGGATTGAGCTGACTCAGGTGACAGGATTGGTGTTGCCACAAAATAATACCAACA
>CM065680.1:5654325-5661825 GCA_017654935.2 Phymorhynchus buccinoides | reverse complement strand
GACATACTGGGGCAAAGAGTTGTAACTACTAAAGATTCGCACGCATACGTGTGCACACGCACGCACGCACGCACGCACATATAGCTGGGCCTTTCTTAGAATATAGTGTGTGTGTGTGTGTGTGTGCGCGCGCTCGTGTGTGTGTATGCGCGCTGAGTGTGTGTGTGTATGCGCGCGCTCGTGTGTGTGTGTGTGTATGTCTGTCTGTCTGTCTGTCTGTCTGTCTCTCTCTCTCTCTCTCTCTCTCTCTCTCTCTCTCTCTCTCTCTCTCTCTCTCTCTCTCTCTCTCTTCAGGGCTGGGTGTAAAAAAGTATGTATACTTATCTCATTACCCTGTATTAAAAATACCTTTTCGTTCGTTCTCTCTCTCTCTCTCTCTCTCTCTCTCTCTCTCTCTCTCTCTCTCTCTCTCTCTCTCTCTCTCTCTCTCTCTCTCTCTCTCTTTCTCTCTGTCTCTCTCTCTCTCTGCCTCCCCCCCTCTCTCTCTCTCTGTGCACGTGCGTTTGTGACAAACCGTCGGGAAACGCAGCCAAACGCTAGAACATTGTAGCAGAATACAAAAAAAGTTAGGAAAATGTCTATTCATCTACCTTAGTCCATTATGCAGTACTAGCGCAACGCCTAGTACCGGAAATACCAAGCACCAGTAATGCCTAGTACCCGTAATGCTGAGCGTCAGTTTTTTGGGGTCCACGAAATATTATATTATTAGTCCGTCACCAAAGGTGATCGGACTATTGCGATGGGCTGGTTTGTATTTTTGTTTGTTTGTATGTTGTTGTTTTTTTGTTGTTTTTTTATTTTCTGTCTGTCCCAAGGATATCTCCCGAACCGCTTGACCGAATCGCGTCAAATTTTGTGTGAAGGTGTGCCTCCTTAATAGGAAGAGATCGGCGCATTTTTGCCGTCGTGACCTTGACCTTGACGTACGGCCTTGAAAACCGAAAATCTATTTTTAGCCATATCTCGGGCACCGATCAACATAGGATGTTGAAACTTGGTATGAAGGTGGTTTGGCTTATGCCCGTTCTGATGATGGCATACCGATCAAGGTCAACGTCAAGGTAAAAAAAGATCGCTGGAGCCTGAAAATCAGAGGGTCATTTTTTTCTCCTTCTGTCTGTCCCAAGGATATCTTTCGAACGGGTTGACAGAATCACGTCCAAATTTTGTGTGCTGGTGTGTCACCATGAGAGGAAGGCATCCGCGCAAAACATTTTGCCGTCGTGACCTTGACCTTAGGCGTACGACCTTGAAAACCGAAAATCTTTCAGGGGCCATAACTCCCACACCGTTAGTGTTAGAGTCTTCAAATTTGGCATGAAGGTACTTTGGCTTATGCCCGTTCTGATGGTAGCATACCAATCAAGGTCAATGTCACGGTCCGGGCGATCAGTAGGCCTTGAATGTGGTAGGGGTCTACACATTGGGTTTTAAGCCATATTTTCCACATTGGTACTTGACAGAAGCGCTTCAGATTGTGTGTGGTACTGTATACCCTAGAGAAGAAAACATCCGAGCATAAATTATCACCATGCTGACCTTGACCTTGAAGTGTGACCTTGAAAACCGAAATTTCCTTCTTTGCGCTATATGTTTCTTTTTCAAGCTGTATCTCGTGAACTAGAAGACAGAATCCCTTCCAATTTTGTGTCAGGATGTGACACTCTATGGGGTGTCGCAAGTGCATGGCATTGCTGGTGATGGACATGTCTGCCGCTCGGCGACGCCCTTGTTACTTTTGTGTCTCTCCTTCTTTCCATCTTCTTCTCTCATCCTGCTCTACCCACCACCCCACCCCCTCCCCCACCATCCCCCCCTCCCTCACCACCCCCCCCCCACCCCCCTCCCCCCCCCCACCCTCCCACCCCCCCCCCCCCCCACCCTCCCACCCCCCCCCCCCCCCCCCCCCCACCCCCACCTATGCCCCACCCCCACCCATCCGCTATTACTTTTGTGTCTCTCCTTCCTTCGATCTTCTTCTCTCATAGCGCTGTACTCCCCACCGCACGCTCCCCCGTTTATGAATGGATGGTGTAGAAATTTTCCACCAAGATAGTCACTGTCCGTGGGCATGCACGGTCCAAATTATGAGTCAATGTCCGGTCTGGTTACGCCGCGGTTTGTGAAAAGGTGAAGCGGCACTTATCGCGCGCGTTTATAAATCGATTCGCTTTCAATTTGGTACACGGATAGTCACCATCCCCGGTCATCTATCTACCAAATGCGAAGGCAATCGGCCCAGAAATTCTGTAGATACGGGCGCCGAGAGGCCGGTGGATACGCGTTTCACGCATTTGCCAAACCGTGCAAATGACACGGCCGCCTCGGTTGCCGTTGCATCGCCCCATTAGGGCTCACAGCAAATTTGAAGCTATTCGGTCGAAAAACGGCGGTTATAAGGCCCGTTTTGTGTTTCACACACACACAGACACACACACACACACACACACACACACACACACACACACACACACACACACACAACCTTGCCTTTTTATTATATGATTCTGTGAGGCCTGAAGCTAGATGCCAGCTGTTATTTTACGGGACCATATGGAAGGATTGGCTTCATGTATATTGGCTAATGTTATCTTTTTTATCCCCCGAGTGCAAAGAAGATTGCTAGCCCACCGTCTCCATTCGGAGCTTGTGGATATTGAGTTCGTTGTTGTTTTTGTTGTTCCGTTGTATGAGTTGTTGTTGTCTATCTGCGACAGATTGAGACAGGTAAGTAGACAGACAAAAAGGAGCAACAGATACACAGGCAGACAGACCTTCTTTCCTGTCAAGTAAGAGTGTAGATGCGTCTGGCTTCCGTTATGCGCCTTACTAAAACATCGTGCCAGCATGTCCGTCTTCGGCTGGAGACAATCTTTGTCAGAGTTTCTGGAACAAAGGCTGGAGAATGGACCAGGAAGGCAGAAAGTGTGTAGATGACAGTAGGCAAAGGGAAACGGCGGAGTCACAGAGAGTGACAGATTAGAGAAAGTTACAAGCACAGAACTTCCAGAAGGGGGGGGGGGGGGGAGCTATTTGAACGAAAGAACCCCGGGACTCTAAGAATAAGCGCTAACAATTATTTATAAATATTGAGACCTATTTGTGACTTTTTTTTCAGTACACATGAACAGGATGACACACAGAATGGGAAAACAACAACAACACACCAACGCACACCAAAACCCACACCAACCAGACAGACAGACAGACGGACAACCGAGGAGCAGAGCCAAGACAGACAAGAGACAGACAAAAACATACAGACAAACCTGAGACTTATCGTTATGCTTGTCCGTTCGCCTCATGATGAAAGAACAGGAACATGTACGTTAATTTACAGGCAGACCGACACAACAAATGCTGACAGACAAACGGGTATGCAAGCACAACTACACACAGACAAACGGACAGATTTGAGACACACTAAATTGTGACTTTCTGTCGGATGACGATGTCATGAGTAATGCACATTAAAGGCACAGAGACTTAGGGGGGGGGGGGGCGGGGGGGGGGCAGGGGGGGGGGGGGGGGGGGGGGGGGGGGGACACGACAGAGAAACAGCCAAAGAAACAAACGAACAACAACAACAACAACAGACTTGAGAACATGTTATGATTTTCGTTTCGTCTGATAATAACTGAACGCAGATTTATCATGCCACAGACTGACAGAACGATAGACAGTACAGACAAGGCAGACAGACAGACTGACACACAGACAAACACACATTGATACCTACTTTGGAACCCGTTTTGTGACCTGCTAATAAGAGGATGAGCAAAGTACGTCGAAGACACACACACACAGTAGGCCCAATACCAAAACAAGAGGACAGACAGACAGACAACATGCAGACAAAACGACAGTCCTGGTATCTAATTATGACTTTCTTTCGGCTCTGATAATAAGGGGATGAGCAGTGTCGACACTGGGACCTGATGAACCACAATAATCGGCTTAACTGGGAATCTGAAGGGAAATTTAATCAGCAGAAAAACCAGCCCGGCTCCCCTGCGCTTTTCACTTGGCTGCTCTTTGTAAGTGATTGCAGGGAAAAGGTTTCACATTTTTAAGCCCAAAAGGAAGGAAGTATGGCTTAGGTAGGTAAGGTGATGTGGGTTGGTATGAGAACGTATAATCATCATCATCATCATCATCATCATCATCATCATCATCGTCATCAGCAATTGAATGTTTGTCATCATCATCATCATCATCATCATCATCATCATCATCAGTAATTTAATATTTGTCATCATCATCATCGTCGTCGTCGTCATCATCACCATCATCATCATCATCTTCTTCTTCAGTAATTGAATGTTCAACATCATCATCATCATCGTCATCATCGTGATCAGCACCGTCATCATCATCATCATCATCATCATCATATTTATCATCATGAGTGATTGAATGGTTATTACCGAAGGTACCCTCTATATGATCCAATATGTATTTTTGTGCAACTATATAATTATGTATAATATGGGTAGATGATTGGATGGGTAGTGGATGGGTGTGTGTACAAATAATTCTGTGTATTTTCATGTATGCTATTTGTACATGTATGTATACTTTTATTACTTGTGAACATAATAGAATACCCTAGCCTCTTGCGTTTGGAACAAGCATCACGATGTGTCTCTCTTGATGTTTCGTTCGGGAATTCCTTTCGTTATATGAATGAAGTTTGTGAAAGAATCCTGAACAAACTTTCAATAACATTTGTACATACGTCATTCGATTCACGTTCCAACCTGGCCCAACCATGACTCACATATGTAAGAGTGGAAAATCAATATATTTATATTAAAAAGTGAAAAGGAGAAGAGAGAGAGAGAGAGAGAGAGAGAGAGAGAGAGAGAGAGAGAGAGAGAGAGAGAGAGAGAGAGAGAGAGAGAGAGAGAGAGAGAGAGAGAGAGACAGAGACAGAGAGAGAGAGGGGATGGGTGGGTAAAATAGCCCTAATGGTCGGGTAATATGAGGTAGTAAACCGATCCTTAAAATCTGAGAGACCCACAAACAATTAGGAGCCAAGGTACACACAGCAGAGCCAACCTTACAACCCGTTCTGGCCGTTCAGAAAACAGCAGTGACACAACATTGGACTACCATTGCGTCCCCCCCTAAACGCTCCTCGTCTCGCTTCTCTTCCAAATAATACTCCAAGTTCTATTAGAACGGGAGTGGGTTGCAGCTGAAACGAGACCCTGGACGTTTACTTATCTGAATGAATGTCTGGGTGTAAATCACCAAAACAAATCATAAGGAACATTGGCAGATGTTGAAGAGATGTGGATGACTGCTGGGTTTTAAATTTTCACCCCAAAAGGGGAAAACAAGAAGTCAAATTTGAAACCCAAAACGAAATTGGCAGACTTATCTCCCATGTGGTACCGACGATGTATGGTTGTCTTGGTTCAACAAAAGAACCAATGTTAACTTTTAAAATAGTTTGTTGGACACCATAGTTACACATGATGTTTACAAGAAACAGAAAATCGCAAGCCCGATTCTGTAAATAAGCATGTCGCTTACCAGCTTTCAAATTCTGTGTCATGATCTTATGCGCGGCTCAGCGCAATACCGAGCTTTTCACGAATTCTGGTAGTACGTGTATATGGTCTGGCATCTTGTTTCTTTT
Organism: Phymorhynchus buccinoides; assembly: GCA_017654935.2. Taxonomy (NCBI): domain Eukaryota; kingdom Metazoa; phylum Mollusca; class Gastropoda; order Neogastropoda; family Raphitomidae; genus Phymorhynchus; species Phymorhynchus buccinoides. The sequence goes on along the minus strand of CM065680.1, from coordinate 5,656,175 downwards.
CTACTAATTTCGTGACGTACGGACCGAAGTCTTTCAGTAACCCCAGTTAGGTACACGCGAGTTTGTGTCCTTTCTTTCTTTTTATGATTTGTGTTCAGTAAACTGAACTTTCACGTTCCTGTAGGAGGAAACTGGAGACGGTTGATGCCTTGTGCCAACGTGCTGTGCAAACAACTGACCAATGGCCGGCCCTCATTTAGCTGGACACTGACCTTAGCCCCTGACCAACACAGAGTGTTTTTCCAACAATGGCGTCCCCGTAGGTCAGGCTGGGGACCATAATCCTTGACCAACACACTAAAGAGTGTCCAGTGTTTAAACCTACGTCCTCTATTCTGTGCGAACCTTCACCACGGTGCCTCTTAGTCACTTGGTGCACACAAAGACTCGGCCCTCGTGGAACTATAAGTGAAGGCTTGTTTGATTTTGGGATTTGTCTCCCCTCGTATTAAAAGGCGCGAAATCGTAATAGGGAAGGTAACTCCTCCGTTTTGTTCACTGTAGAAGTTCTAAGAGTAGGGACCCTTTATGATAAACATGTTGGTGATTTGAGGAGAACATGGTTGAAAAGGGGTTTCTGTATGCGAACAATGGTCGACCTATGGCGATATTTGTCACGCCAGAGGGCAGTCAATGCACTAGGGGCTTATCACGCGATTTTCTTACTTGGGCGTAGTGAGAGAGAGAGAGATGGTAGGACTACTCACTCTCTCTCTCATTTTCTTTATCCCCAACTAAGAATATAGAGAGGATTAGCCCCACACGAGCGTCATGCCCTCTGGCGTGAGAAAAATCGCACTAAGTCTCTCATTCCCGTGGTCGTTTTCATGTGTGTTCATAAGCACTTCAATTCCGAGTTAAGTGTGTAAACGGTTGATGCGTTTGTCTTAGTATGTTTGATGAAGGAAGCCATAGAATGAAGAAAAAAACCCGTTGAAGCAGTAATGTTCAGGAAGGCACGTGATCATAATGTGGAATATTAAATGTGTCAGGCTTATACTTGTTGTTCAGCCGCTGTACTTACTGGAATTAATCTTGAACTTGGAACCCGTTTTAGATACAGAAAGTTACTCAATAGTTATTCCCAAATCCGTATGTTTCTGTACAGAGATATGAATAAAACGTATATAAAACTAACAACATATCTAAGCCTATCTACTACATTCAACCTACATGTGTCAAGGACAACACTAACTCAGTAAGTAACTGTAAAAAGAAGTGACAAGCATCAAATCGATGCGTGCATCGTAGCCTAATTTGTCGGAGCTTCTTTAAAATATCAAAAAAGCATTCTGTATTTCACTCATTGATATGAATCCACAGAGATACGCACATAGACAGAGTGAGACAGGCAGAGGCATATGTGACCCAGCACCACGAAAGGGACATTAAGTCGCTGGGCCAGTTTCTTACAACAGGCTTGCAAAGTCAAAAATCTTATTTTTTGGTCCATTTTGAGCTATGGGTATTTTTGTGTTCTCTAACATCTTATCTTTCATATTTATGGTCTCTAAATGGTCTTATAAGTGTTCTAAAACGAGTAGGTCAATGCATTTTCTTCAGCTAGGCTAGACTTTAGAATGTTTTCTCAAAATGGCTGACACCCTACTAACATTAAAAGCTCATAACTCTTGAACGGAATAAGATACAAGAATGGTTCTTGTATCATTAGAAAGAGGATTGTCTGAAGAGTTTAGCTAGATAATGTTATTAGAATGGTCTGTTTGACACTTAATGTCCCTTTCGTGGTGCTGGGTCACATTTACAGAAAGAGAGATAACCACACTGAGAGACAGACAGACAGACATGTAGATAGAAGGAAAGACCTCCCTGTCTACCCCCAACCCTAC
>CM065680.1:5634325-5646825 GCA_017654935.2 Phymorhynchus buccinoides | reverse complement strand
GAGGCTTAGTTAGCGGATATCAAGTCCTTCAATGGGCAATGAGGGGTGTCACCTCACTGGCGTTGCCATTATTCTGCTACCTACTTCAAACTCTCCAAAGACCTCCTTCAACTCGGTGCTCGGAGGCAAGGAGACTGGTTTTAGGTGCTGACCATAGGCCTAATTCTCTCTGACACACCAAGCATAAAGGCAGACAAAAAGAAGAAAGAAAGAAAGACAAGACAAGAAAAGAAAACCCAACTAAGCAAACATGGGGGGAAAAACAGTAAAAGAAAGAAAAATAAGAAGGAAACAAAAGAAATTAAACTAAGCATACATGAAAAAAATACAGTAAAACAAAGACAAATAAGAAGGAAAGAAAAGAACTAAACTAAAACATAAGGAGGAAAAGAAGGAGAAAAGGAAGGAGAAAAAAAAGAAAGGACGAAAGAAAAGGACGAAAGAAAAGGACGTGCAAGATTTAAAAAACCCACTAAAAACACACGAGAAAATGGTGTGGTAGTGGAGAGAGAGAGAGAGAGAGATGAGAGAGAGAGAGAGAGAGAGAAGAGAGAGAGAGAGAGAGAGAGAGAGAGAGAGAGAGAGAGAGAGAGAGAGAGAGAGAGAGAGAGAGAGAGAGAGAGAGAGAGAAAGAGAGGAGAGCAGGGAGGGAGGGAGAGAGAGAGAGAGAGAGAGAAGAGAGAGAGAGAGAGAGAGAGAGAGAGAGAGAGAGAGAGAGAGAGAGAGAACAGAGAGAGGGAGAGAGAGAGAGAGAGAGAGATAGAGAGAGAGACAGTCGATCGAGAGAGAGAGAGAGTAGAGCTAGATCGTCGAGACAGAGAGAGAGAGAGAGAGAGAGAGAGAGAGGGAGGGACAGAGAGATCTCGAGAGAGATGAGATAGAGAGAGAGAGAGATAAGAGTAGAGAGAGACGAGAGAGAGAGAGAGAGAGAGAGATGATGATGATGATGATGATGATGATGATGATGATGATGACGATGTCTATAATACTGTTGAGGAGGAGGACGACGACGATAATGCTGCTGTTGATGCTGACGGTGGTGTTGGTGATGGTGATGGTAATGATGATGTGCGATGAAGAATAGTAAATACAATTTATTATAATGTTAATGCACCGCGATGCCAGGCTTGAGCCATTATAAACACATCAAAGCGCTTCCATTCTCCTCAGCACACATTGATGCTCCGTTTTTTATTTGTTTTGTTTGTTCTCAAAATAAAATGAAAACCGAACCTTTACATAGTTGATAAGAAGATTACCTTGACTATTCTGTAATCTGCACATCATATGCTCGACAAAACAAGGGAGTAACGTAACCAAAAGCCAGGTGATTTTTTCTTTGAAGTGATGGTGCCAAAATATACTTAGCAGAATTCGAAAAATAAAAGATATACACACACGCATGCGCGCATACGCGCGCGCACACGCGCACGCGCACACACACACACGCACGCACGCACACACACACACACACACACACACACACACACACACACACACACACACACACACACACACACACACACACACACACAAATCTTAAATAACTTTAATATCCTTAAACATTTTTCAGAAATCTTGCACATTAGTCCTGTTGGTATTTTTCTTTCAGTTACTAATTAATTGTTGGTTTAAATTGTGTTATTATATTTTTTTGGTAGCCATTTAGAAATTAAGACACACTTGTTTAACTCTTCATGTTACATAAGTCAGTTTGAAATGTTACTGTATGACTCAGTTTTGCATGAATAGATGTGTAGGGAAAACACATAAATAACACTACCATAAACGCACTCACACACACTCTCACTTCAATAGCTATCTGCTGTAGGTTTAATTAATTTCACACACACACACACACACTTTTGTGTGCGTGTGTCTAATATCACTTGCGGGTGAACAGACATAAAACTAAAGAACGAACACACACACACACACACACACACACACACACACACCGAGCAGCAAATCCTACAGTGTCTTGTGGCCGTGCAACAATTATAGTATAGGATGTATGCACACTGAGGATGTATCTAGGCCTAGTTCAGGACGAATGTATGTTGCAAAATTGTGCACTTTAACGTACAGACATGAAATTTGGCACTATTAGCAAAGATAGTATAGTATATGTTTGCCCTCTTTGCTATTAGTAGGCTACTCAAGTTAAGTTGCTTAGCAAGATTATGCGCTATATAAGCAATATTTATTATTATTATTATTATTATTATATTATTATTAAGTTGTATATACTCTTAAAAACTGGACGTAGAGACATCGCAAAATTTAAAAAAAGTATAAATATGATTTTATTATGTCATTCAAAATGGCCGATTTTTTTTATATATAATAAGAATCATGCTTTCTATCAAAATAGTTTGTTTATAGCCAACAAATTAGTAAACTCTGATTCTGTGTACTTCAGTGAAGTCAAAAGGTTTTGTTCATGGTGCAAAGATAATGATCTGGATTTAAATGTTGTTAAAGCAAAAGAACTGCTTGTAGATTTTCGTAGAAACCCAGTGCCAGTGCCACATTTGGAAATTGATGGTGAAACGGTTGAAAGAATTGATGAGTACAAATACCTAGGCACAGTTTTAGACAAGAAACTTACTTTTGATAAACACATTGAGCACATACATAAGAAGAGTCAGTCCAGGATCTTTTGTTTACAGAGGCTAAGGAATATTGGTGTCTGTTCAGATATTCTTTAAACCTACTACCGATGTTGCATTGAATCTGTTCTTACTGTGTCATGTCATTTATCTGTTGGTATGGAAGCTTGAGTGTAAAAAGTAAGCGCGTGTTGAGTGATATGGTGAATGTGTGCAGTAAAGTTGTGGGTGCAAGGCAGAGTGGTATGCAAGAGTTGTATGACAGACAAGTAGTCAAGAAAGCCAGGAAAATTCTTAATGATAACAGTCATGTTCTGGCAAAATACTATGAAGTATTACCATCGGGCCGTCGATACAGAACTCTAAAACTGAAAATAAGAGCACAGAAAAACTTTCTTACCAAGATCAATTCATCTGTTGAACTCTTAATGCACTGCATCGAGTGATTGTTTTGCTGAGCAGCTTGTCCATCTCCTTGGGATTGAATTTGTATTCGTATTCGTCCAGTTACAATATTGCAGTGTTATTAGTTATTAGCTTATATTCTTTAATTGTTGATAAATGTGTTTATTGTTGTTGATAAATGTGTTTATTGTTGTTGTTTTTTTGTTGATAAATGTGTTTATTGTTGTTGTTCTTATGTGCACCTGGCTGCAATTTCTCAGTTATGAGATAATAAAGATGATTTGATTTGATTTGATTTGAAAGAGAGTAAAATCAAGCATCATAAATAATTTGTCATCTTCTTAGTTGTATAATCATGTACGTAATGGTTACATCCCGTTCTTGCCCAGTCGCGTTGATTGATTGATTGATTGATTGATTGATTGATTTTGATTGATTGATTGATTGATTGATTGATTGATTGATTTCTTAATTGATTGATTGATTGATTTCTTAATTAATTGATTGATTGATTGATTTCTTAATTAAATAATTGATCGATTATTCCAAACCCTAACCCAATTGACAGGGCACACATGGGTTGAGTCCTGGGTGACAGGCCACGAGCAGTACTCACTTACATTCATAATAATTGTGACACTCACTCCAGGTCTATTGGCAGAACTAAGTGAGTAAGCTATCATTATGCCGATATAATCCAATGTTCCACAGAGTTCATTAGCAATATTTTAACACTTTACGAGTAATGATATTTAAGTAATGGTGCATGGGGAAAACCTACATACGTCGCTCAGAACGTTTTTAGCAAAAGCCCAAAATAGTCAACAACCCCCAAAATATCAATATTTTATTTAAAATCTCAATTTATGCCAAAATTCCATTATGTCTGTTTTTCCCATGCACTGTCAAGACTGTTCAGCCCTTGAAACCAATTTTGAACTTTCTTTGTGAACAGTGAATTCACGTTTTTTATTGTTGTTTAATTGGAGGGACGAGATGGACGGGAGGAGGGTGGGGGGTGATGTTAGGCCTACCAATGACGCCACATACTTCATCCATTTATAAGAAGTAGAAACCACTGACAAGGAGCAAACCTTCGCCTAACAAGACATCTCCACCTTATAATTTGCATCGTTTCCAGTCCACTGTACATAGCTTCGTGGAGGCAGTTATGTGTATGCTGAATATTTGTATTACAATGCATCGCATTGTACAAATAAATGTCAACATATATTACGGGTAGATGAAGTTAATAGCAGAATTCCTACCATTGAGTGCATTCAAGGTAGATTTGTAGTGGTGTGAATGAAGCAAGTGTGCCAATTTTAAATAATTGGATAGATGTTAATGTTGCTGTTGCTTTTGCCTCGTAATCACTTGCTTTATTTTTTTTTGCTTTGCAGATGAAAGACACTGCTTCCTCATTAGAAATTCAGAATCTGGAAACCCACACACACTCTCTCACCCACCCTTGCAGTAATCACTCCAGACAACTGGCCACCAAACTGTGATTGACGTGAAAGAGTTGTTCCCCTTGACGCCCGCGAGCCAGACAGGATGTCACGTGGGAGACGTGCGCATGCGTCACGCACCACTTAGGTCCACCTCATCATGGCGGACAGACAGATGGACAAGGGTAGACAGACAGGCGGAAGAACGCTACACGTCCAACGACAGCCACGGACGTGATGGTGATGGTGCCGCCGTGGCCTGGACTCGATAATCGTATTGTCTGGCACTCCGCCGTCTGATAATTGTACATGACAGCCTTGTTAGTGCCAGAGGAGAGCGGTGCGAGAGTGGCCCTCTGTCGGAATTCCCAGGGCGGGTTGCTTAGAGCTAGCGTCAGTGGACGCTCGGGTCGATAATTTTGAGGAGCTTGGCATTTGATATTTGGTACATTCTACAGTAGTCACAGAGACTTTTCACTGTGAAATTTGGAAGACTCTTTTATACTCCTGCTGTTTCCATGTAAGACTATTTTCTCGCTGCGAGAGTATCAAGCGTCCTGTCTAGGACGTCTTTGGAAGGTTTAGTTTCGCTGCAAGTCTTTCGCATTACAATCTGGAATAAATTCAGCATTTCGAGGGGCATTCACTTAAACGTATCATCACCCTTTATTCCTAAGGTGACATTACGTTTAGGGGACTACCCCTCGAATTTTTGTTTAGATAATGGGTTAATTGTGGTCATTTTTTCACAATGTCACGATTAGGCCTACCTCCCCAGGGCTCACAATCGTCCCGCAAAACAAGGGGTCCCAGGGACTCCTTCACGTACAGAATAGAGGGTCCTAGAGGCGGGATAGAGGGTCCCAGTGGCATTGCGAATGTTAAAGCGAATTTGTCTAGTGCATCCCTGGGACCCCCTGCACATTCTTTTAAAGGGTCCTCTAGAATTATAGTACTTCACATAACCCCAAATGGGGGTCCCCAAAAGTGTTTAGATACTTTTAAAAACTCAATTATGTTCTCAATGCTATTATAATTATGATGTATTTAAGGCAATGTAAGTGTGGTTCAGCTATCAAACGCATATACTTACCTTCGTTGAGACAAACGTCTGCATTCAATCGTCTTGTATCCGCTGTTTGGTCTAGACCACCCATGACCCCCAGCCAGCAAAGGCTCAGTGCTAGCTCAGTTGGAATTAGTTGTGAGTGGAGATGCCTTGAGTACAGCCTGACCCTCTCAGTCATGAGAATGTAATAACATTATGTTATAAGGGCAGCCAGTTGGTGTTAGAGATGGTCCCCAAAAGCCACCTGCCAGAGGGGGGCGGATGCTGTTCTGGCGGGCTGGGCTAGAATTTGTTTATTGTCGATATACCTTGCCCAGGGTAAATCCCCACTCTCTCTGCCAAAGAGATTTGAGGGCAGCTAGCGTTGGGGATGGCCCAACCCATCCCTTTGGCTGCAGCACTAGAGCCAGTGCAAAGTCCCCCCGCCTCCTCCCTATTTGAGTCATTATCTTCCAAACTAAACTGTACCATGATTGATTTTCCGTTACTGTAGAAACTCATCTATTGCACAGCTCTCATGTTGCAGTTGGCCCATACTACAGAGTAATGTCGACTAGTGATAAAGACCATTGGAGCAAATGACCCTCATAATATTATAGTAAGCAGAGCGCTTCAAATGAACGGAGCGTCAACGTCTACGCAACCCTACCCAGGCCATTCATGTCCTGTGGACGCGCGTCTGTTGGGCTGTCAGTGTTGAGGCCCGCATTAACACCTTCATTAGTGAAGCGCCTTTCCCTCTATAGTGCTAGGATGTGCAGCCTTCTGTCTTTAGCTGCTAATTGGTTGTGCGAGTGCAGAATGGTAAGGACTGAGAGAGAGAGAGAGAGAGAGAGAGAGAGAGAGAGAGAGAGAGAGAGAGAGAGAGAGAGAGAGAGAGAGAGAGAGAGATGTAAGCTTATGCACTTGCGTGCATGTGTGTGTGTGTGTGTGTGTGTGTGTGTGTGTGTGTGTGTGTGTGTGTGTGTGTGTGTGTGTGTGTGTGTGTGTCTGTCTGTGTCTGTCTGTGTGTGTGTGTGTGTGTGTGTGTGTGTGTGTGTGTGTGTGTGTGTGTGTGTGTGTGTGTGTGAGGTTATGCACACAAGCAGGTCTGCTTCGTTTGGTCTCTCTCTCTCCCAAGACCCAAACAACATGGGCGACAGCAGACCAAATGCGTACAAAACGCACGCCAGTCGGTGTGAATGAATTTCAGCTGCTTTGGCGCATAGTGTTCTTCAGGGGTCTGTCTTGGGACCTATTCTGTTTGTCCGTTATGCACAACCCATTGCCGACATTGTTTCTCATCATGGCATTTCCCATCACTGCTTCTCTAACCACAACCAGATTTACTCGTCTGTAGATCCCTCTCAGCTTCCATCCATTATCCAACGTACACAATCCTGCATTGCTGACGCTAAATCATGGATGACTAACAACAAGCTCCATTTTGTCCAAAAAAAAAACAAACAAAAAAGCTGCAACTATTCTTTCCTAGTTGTGAATTTTTTCATATTGATATAACTATGTCTAATGTTTGACTTTTTCTGTTAATGTTACAGCTACAGTGGACCCGTCGGTCTAGACGCGCGGATAACTGACAAACGGGCCTCTATCTTTTGTTTTCTTTGTTTGTACGCATTATACACACATGAAAAAAGACAGAATGAATGGGTCAGTACACCATACATCAGATCAGTCAGAAACCCAGACATCTATGTATCAAAATGTAGCATTAATTGTCACCACAAATGTCCATCTTAGCATTACACACACACATGGAAATGTCAGAGAGAGAGGTAGAGAGAGAAAGAGAGAGAAAGAGAGAGAGAGATACGGATACGGATACGGATACGGATATTTAATCAATCAAGGCCATAGCCCCTCATGAGGGGGTGATACAATATAACATAGTCAGGCATAATCAAACATAATAAATAATAAGTACACACAAAGCAAAACATAAGCATAACATGTGGGAATCATCAACCTCTAACTGCATAAGGTAGACCTGATTTTAAAGGCTTTATACAAATATACTGCAAACATTTTAACAACTTGTTCATTGGTTGACGACATTAACATTCCTAATCTAAATAAAGAGAGAGAGAGAGAGAGAGAGAGAGAGAGAGAGAGAGAGAGAGAGAGAGAGAGAGAGAGAGAGAGAGAGAGAGAGAGAGAGAGAGAGAGAGAGAGAGAGAGAGAGAGAGAGAGAGAAAATGTGAAGAAAAAAAAAACGAAGAAAAAAGAAAAGAAAAGAAAAAAAGAAAAAAAGATGAGCCGCCCAAAAAAAAAAAAAAAAAGAAAAAAGGAAAACAAAAGAAGGCGGGGACAGTGGAGGGTTTAAAAAAAAAAAAAAAACAACAAACAAAACAAGCTCCAACTGAACAATGGTAAAACAAGAAACTCTTGTCAGCAAACTCTGTCCACACGTCCATCCGATTCAGACAGACAAGAAAACACAGATACAAGGAGGAACCAGTGAGGAGTGTCCTGTATGATGGGGGTGGGTTTATTACATGTATAATGTATTATAATTTTAACTTTTGCCTCCCTTTTTAGGCTCGGTGTACATCTCGTGTCCTGGCTAATACAAAGCATCTGTTTTGTTTCATTCTGTGTTTTTCTCACACCTGCTGCCATGTCATTCAGACCGACTGGCGTGCGTTGTGTACGCATTTGGTCCGCTGTCGCCCATGTTGTTTGGGTCTTGGGGAAGGGAGACCAAAAGAAGCAGACCCGCTTGTGTGTATAATGCTCGGTGTCCATCTGTGTTCTACCGAGGACCCAGCATGTTTGACAATCGTGTGAAAGGTAGCACACGCCTTGTTGCTTTTGGCTTGCTAACAGGTTATGCACACAAGCAGGATTGTCAAACATGCTGGGTCCTCGGTAGAACACAGATGGACACCGAGCATTAGGCTGATCAAGATCAAGAAGCAAGAACATTCCAGCGCTCACTCAATCTGTCCCTCCTTTTCTGTACCGTCTGTCTATCTTTTGAAAAGCAGCAGACATCGGGGAGTGAGGAGTAAAGGAGAGGAATTGAAAGGCAAATGACAGGCAGACGACCAAACAAGCTGCAATTTGGTGAAAGTACGGAGAGAGAGAGAGAGAGAGAGAGAGAGAGAGAGAGAGAGAGAGAGAGAGAGAGAGAGAGAGAGAGAGAGAGAAGAGAGAGAGAGAGAGAGAGAGAGAGAGAGACAGACAGACAGAGGGAGAGAGAGAGAAGAGAGAGAGTGTGTGTTTGAGAGATAGAGAGAGAGGGGGGTGGGAGAGAGAGAGAGAGAGAGAGAGAGAGAGAGAGAGAGAGAGAGAGAGAGAGAGAGAGAGAGAGAGAGAGAGAGAGAGTTGTTTGATATAAGTACAGTGTATATTGAAAAGTAGATGAGGGAAAAGAGAGAACACGCAATCAATGGGAGGGGCCCTTGGGGAATGAGAGAGAGTGAGGGAGAGAGAGAGAGAGAGAGAGAGAGAGAGAGAGAGAGAGAGAGAGAGAGAGAGAGAGAGAGAGAGAGAGAGAGAGAGAGAGAGAGAGAAAGAGAGACAGAGAGAGAGAGAGAGGGAGGGAGACGGAGAAAGAAAGAAAGAGAGTGTTTGAGAGAGTGAGAGGGAGGGAGGAGAGAGAGAGAGGGCGGGGGGGGGGGGGGGGGGGGAAAGCAGACATACACACAGTCAGATAGAGCAAGGAGGAGGCGGGGTAGTCTTTTTCTTCTTTTCTTAAACTTTGACAATGTTTCGCTATTATTCGATTTGACACGACCATTTAGGATTGACATCCGCGGAGGGCTTTCACTGAAGAGAAAATTGTTGTAATAGCGAGCGCTTTGGGTACTCTCTTTTTATGTGATAGAGAATTCGTCCACTTGTAATTCTTTGTAATGCTTCTTTTTTCTTCTTCCCGTATTATCAACCCTTAACTTTTTTTCTGATTTTTTTTTATCCCCCCCCCTTTGTTGTTGTAAGGTCATTTTTAGGACACATTGCTTTTGACTTAGTCACATGTGCTCCCCACCCTCGCTCCTTTTTCTGTGCATGCATACACACATGCGCGTGCGCACACATGTACACTCACATGCACACAGACATACACACAATCTGCAACACACACATACACACACACATACAAACACACACTCACGTACGCAAGCATGCACACACATACAAGTGGACATGTACGCGTATGCATACACATATGCGTATGGACACATATATGCATTATAAGCTTACACACATATAAACTCTTACATTCTCGCTCGTACGCGTGCGCACTCGCATACTTGCGGGACACATAAAGTACACCCTCAAACACACACACACACGCGCGCGCGCGCGCACGCGCGCGCACACACACACGCACACACACACACACACACACACACACACACACACACACACACAACATGCGCGCACAAACAAACAAAACAACAACAGCAAACAAACACACAAGGGCACACACATCACCTCTCTCTTCTTCTTTATCCTCCATCTTTCCTATTTATTTTGATCTTTGGTCTTTTCCGTTTTAAACATGCAATACTTAATAAATTAAAGCAAACAAACTAAAATGAAAGAGGGGGGTTTAGTTTGAAAACCACTTGACTGTTAGCAAATATATTTTAGTATATAAATGTTGTTTGACCCCCCCCTCCCCCCTCTCTCATAAGTTTCTTTATTGTCCATTGGCATTGTACAACGCACATGGAAATTTACATTAACAAATATGTAACTCTCACACCACACCCAATCATTCATCCGCTCTCCGCTATCTTGCTCACTCATCATGCAACCCACCACCACTTCGGCCTTCATTCTTAGCCCTTTCTTTTCTTTTTTCCTTCCTTTCCTCATTTTTTCCTTGTTCCTTTTCTCTCTCCCCCCCCCCCTTTTTGCCCTTTTGTTTCCTACCCCCCCCCCCCTTTATTATTTTTATTCTCTCTCTCTCTCTCTCTCTCTCTCTCTCTCTCTCTCTCTCTCTCTCTCTCTCTCTCTCCTCTCTCTCTCTCTCTCTCTCTCTCTCTCTCTCTCTCTCTCCAAAGCATTTGAGCTTAGAAATTCATCTAATACTTGAATGTCCATCTTTACCCCTCCCTTTCAACTCCCTTCCACTATATTTAACGTAATGCACGGTTATTCTTATTAACGAAGTTGTCCATTCCGCACATGTGTGTGTTTTTAGACTGTTGCTACTGCAATGGTATAATGTTGTTCCATGTTTGGTAATAATTATGTTGATTTGATAACCGTTTTGATAACTTATATGTATCCTATTTATTGCTTCTTTTTTTTCTCTCTTTTTCCCCCTCTTTTTATGTATTCCCCTCCCCCTTTTCCCTATATGACATGGGCAGATGGCCTTGATCATTAAATTTTCGTTGATCGTTGCGATCGTTGATTTCTTTCTGAACGCTTCTTCTTTCTCTCTTATCTCTCTCTCCCTCCTCTCTCTCTCTCTCTCTCTCTCTCTCTCTCTCTCTCTCTCTCTTCTCCTCTCTCTCTCTCTCTCTCTCTCTCTCTCTCCTCTCTCCTCCATGATGTCACGAAGTGCAAAGAGCAAAGAACTGAAATCTCACTGAGAGGTAGAAGCAAAACAGACCTTAATACACATCAGTGCACATAGCAAAAGTCAACCACAAACCATGAAATGTCAAATCCCCAGTTTTCGTTTTTCGTCAAAAACGTTTGACGAATATGACACTCGTGAGTCCCGCCTCCTCTGTTCACCCCCCCCCCCCCCCCCCGAGGTCCTCCCCAACGCACTTTCCATCCACGCAGCCCGTTCTATTTCGATATTCTCCAAAGTTCTACCCCTCTATCTCTGTAGCCCTTAATCCACTGCAACCCCCCCCCCCCCCCCCTCCCCAACCCCAACCCCATTATTATCTAAACCTCGGATATTTCTGTATTATCACTGTCACCGTTTATTTGTTCCTTCAACCCTTTCTGTCATCCTGTATTTCTATCTTCCGACTTCATCTCTCTCTCCCTCTCTCTCTCTCTCTCTCTCTCTCTCTCTCTCTCTCTCTCTCTCTCTCTCTCTCTCTCTCTCTCTCTCTCTCTCTCTTCTCTCCATCACACTATGCTTCTTCACTCTATGATTACCGCTTTTATAGAAATTCTGAAGGAAATGTTGATGCAAAGGAAGGAGAACAAAATGGCACAGCCATATAAACTATACTCCCCGTTCAAGCAAAGCCCAAATCAAAAGCAAAATTAAAAATGTCTCATAATTTAAAATGGGGGACAACCTGCATGCTCCTAGAAAATAAATTTGGATTGATTTCCCCCGCATTAATTTAATCAAATTGGTGATATTTGTGGGCGTTAATTGTTGACTTTATGGTAATTATTGTTTTTGGTGATAAATAAATGTACTGTATCGGTATAGCATTACTTATAAATTTGACTCTCTCTCTCTCTCTCTCTCTCTCTCTCTCTCTCTCTCTCTCTCTCTCTCTCTCTCTCTCTCTCTCTCTCTCTCTCTCTCGTCCCCTCAGTTTTAAATGGGAGTACATTAGGATGGGTGCGCGTGCGTGACCCAAATGTGTTCTAGCCCATAACGCCTAAGCCACTGAACCGATCGTAGCCAAACTTGGCACAACGATTCCTTAGACCTTGCACTGGCAGCGCGCTTGTCCGTTTCACAGAATGGCAAGCCATATCAACATAATCCCTGTGAGGACATTCTGAACATTGAAGAAACTGACTATTTCAAAGATAATTGATGGATTTAAGCCAAAATAGGCATAGTAAACATTATGTTAGCTAACAATATTTTAATGTAAAAATCAAATTTCTAAGTAATGCTATACTGATACAGTACATTTATTTATCACCAAAAACAATAATTACCATAAAGTTAAAAAATAACGTCCACAAATTTCACCAATTTGATGAAATTAATGCGGGGGGAATGAATCGAAATTTACTTTCTAGGAGCAAGCAGGTTTCCCCCCATTTTATTTCCATTTTAAATTATGAGAGACA
>CM065680.1:5614325-5629325 GCA_017654935.2 Phymorhynchus buccinoides | reverse complement strand
ACCGAGGTCCCGTATGCCCATGCACTTAGCATACGCTAAACACAGTGACAACACAAAAGTTGTCATTTGGTCAAAAATTTACCCCCCCACCCCCCCCCTTTCCTTCTTCATCAGTCACACATAAATCGCATGAAAAAATTGTTTTTTTAAAGAAATTGGGTGGCGCGCCTCTGGCTGCGACGCGCTCTCCAGGTGGCAGCAACCCGAATTTCACAGAGACGCCTCTGTGACTATAAATTACCTTATACCTAATACCTAATACTGTAGCACGATAATAGCATATGATGTAATTATGCACCCCATGCCTATGCACAAGTACATACGAACTCGCACACACCACACGGACTCGCAAAGCAGTATCTACGTGCGCGCACACGCGCACACGCACAACCACGTACACACACACACACACACACACACACACACACACCACACACACACACACACACACACACAGAGAGAGAGAGAGAGAGAGAGAGAGAGAGAGAGAGAGAGAGAGAGAGAGAGAGAGAGAGAGAGAGAGAGAGAGAGAGAGAGAGAGAGAGACAGACAGAGGGACAGATATAGAGACAGACAGAGAGAGACAGAGCGACAAGGACAGAGACACAGACACAAAGGGAGACAGACAGACAGGATAGACCAAACATATTAACAATACGCCAACAGACAGAGACAGAGAGAAACAGATAAATCGACATGCAGACATGAAAACAAATAAACTAACAAACACATCGAATGTAAGGATTCTGTATAACAGATTTTAATCCCAGAGAAAACTTGAAGGATGTCATCTAAAGCTTGTGTGGCTTCTAAAGAAAGATGGCTAAAACATTGATTACAAATGAAAAGAAGAAAAGTGAAGAAAATGGATTATGTCGCCCAAACATGTAAAATTAGATAGAATGTTTAGAAAACGCCTTCTCTAGCCGCGCACGTGTGTGTGTGTGTGTGTGTGTGTGTGTGTGTGTGTGTGTGCGTGCGTGTGTGTGTGTGTGTGTGTGTGTGTGCGTGTGTGTGTGCGCGCGTGTGTGTGTGTGTGTGTGTGTGTGTGTGTGTGTGTGTGTGTGTGTGTGTGTGTGTCTGTGCCTCTGTGTGTCTATGTGTGTGTGTGATTCATTTTAAAAAAAAGAAATACAATGGATTTTCAAACCCAAACATGAGAATAATAACAAAAATAAATTTGGGGGCAAATTCTTTATACTAGACCCCACTGTCGCATGAAAAAAGGAAGCTCGTAAAAATAAGTAGCTCGCTACCTATGACAGTGTGTATTTGCAACATTGAGCATGAACCACAAATTTCACTTTTTTCTAGGGTTAGGGATAGGGTTAGGGTTAGGGTTAGGTAAATGGTTAAAGTACAGATAAAGTGAAATTTGTGGTTGTCGCAAATACAGACTCTCATAGTAGCGAGCTACTTATTTTTACGAGTTACCTTTTTCATGCGACACCCACCACCTTCATCATGTTTACGACCCTCAATCTCTGTCAACGTCTGCTTCTTTTAGTTTATGAAAATAACACATGGCTGATCCTAACCTTATCACTGTCCGAGGGTGACGTAAGCATACGATAGCCCATTTTTTAAATACACGCACACGCGCGCGCGCACACACATACGCGCACACACACACACACACACACGCACACACGCACACACACACACACACACACACACACGCACGCACACACGCACACACACACGCACACACGCACACACACACACGCACACACACACACACACACACACACACACACGCACACACACACACACGCACACACGCACACACGCACGCACACGCACACACGCGCACACACACACACACACACACACACACACTCACACACACCCCCCCCAACACACACACACACCACATACATGTATAATATCACTTTTAAGTGAAAAGACGTTAAATTTTTAAAAAAACCACCCACCACCCACACTAACTTCAGCTAAATGTCGAGCGTTTACATTAATGCCAAGAACCTTTTATCACTATCACAGTGCTTCATTGTATCTCTCATCCCCCCCCCCCCCCCCCCCACACATGACCTCCTCTCCCACTTGTACACACACGGTCATATAGTAACCATGCCAGTTTCTCTCGCTCTCAAAGGGAGAGAAAGGGAGAGGGAAATGTATTTGACTAGTTCGGTTTAAATTGATGTGGTTTTTTTATAATGTGTTTCTTGATTGTTGAATACTTCAATGTTGTGTGTGAGGTTGGGGTGGGTGGGTGGAGGGTGAATGGGTGTATGAATGTGCATGATACTTTTCTTTTCTTGTTCATTATTGAAATATTTAGTTGTAGTTTTCATTTGTTGTTGTTCGAGGGCAAGATGTAAACAAGACCATTGTGTGCTTTATTCTTTTCCCTCAATAAACAAGTTTCACAAGTCTCTCTCTCTCTCTCTCTTTATCCTTGTCAAATAAAGTTTTCCATTGTCCAGTGTCTACGAGTGTCCAGTGTCCAGTGTCTCTCTCTCTCTCTCTCTCTCTCTCTCTCTCTCTCTCCTCTCTCTCTCTCTATCTCTCTCTCTCTCTCTCTCTCTCTCTTATACCACACACAACACACCCATACACACATCCACCCCCACCCCCCCACACATGAAGTCTCCTCTCCCATGTCTTGTAGCTCGCTGAAGCGAGTTCTAATTGGTGGTTGCCATAGTAACCATGCCAGGCTCCCCCGCCCCCTCTTTACCCCCATTGCTTTATTCTGTATGAGGGAGGGAGAGAAAGGGAGAGGGAAATGGAGGGTAGCTAGTCATGTGTGACTAGTTCGGTCCCGCCCCACCGATTTGAGAGGGTGGAAATTGGAATGCTGTGATTAGAGAGAGAGAGAGAGGCAGGAATGGAGAGACAAGAGAGAGAGAGAGAGAGAGAGAGAGAGAGAGAGAGAGAGAGAGAGAGAGAGAGAGAGAGAGAGAGAGAGAGAGAGAGAGAGAGAGAGAGAGAGAGAGAGAGAGAGAGACGAGAAAAAATACGAAATACGAATGTTTTATTGAGGGTAAAAAGGATAAGCTACAATAGCTTCTATACACTTTGCCCTCTCACTCACACATTCATACTATGCATCAAGCAAAGAAAATTTGACATAAAACAATCAAGTCAAGAAAATGGAACAAAAATTGGCACATGAAATAATTGAAAAATGATATCAAAAATGGGAATTAAAGCAAACATGGATAATACTTAACAATGGTGAACTTGAATTGGTAGTTTAAATTGAGTACGAAAAAAGGGAAACAGTTTTGAGACAATGAGAATTTGTCAGAGTAAAACCACTTTTGAATTCAGGAAGAACAAAAACAAACATTATAAGATAACATGGGAATATGAGAGAGGGACGGAGAGAGAGAGAGAGAGAGAGAGGAGAGAGAGAGAGAGAGAGAGAGAGAGAGAGAGAGAGAGAGAGAGAGAGAGAGAGAGAGAGAGAGATGACAGAGAGACACTGGACACTGGACACTGGAAAACTTTATTTGACAAGGATAAAGATTTTAGGCGATGCCTATTCTTACAATCTGTCCTTGGATAAAAGAAAAACAAATTTAAGAAACAAAAAAACATTTGCAAACATATCTCTCTCTCTCTCTCTCTCTCTCTCTCTCTCTCTCTCTCTCTCTCTCTCTCTCTCTCTCTCTCTACTCTCTCCTCTCTCTCTCTCTCTCTCTCTCTCTCTCTATCTCTCTCTCTCTCTCTCTCTCTCTCTCTCTCTCTCTCTCTCTCTCTCTCTCTATCTATCTATCTCTGACTCTCTCTCATACACACATACATTGTTTATACATACATATAAAAAAATGGTTTTTTTTTTAAAAAAAATACACATAGTGAAACAAATAATTGATGACAAGTAGGAGGTGAAAGCAACATCAATCCAAACACATTTAACAAGCAGTTTAAAGGCAAACAAATAAACAAAGCATAAAACTGAGATGTAAACAATCAATTGACATATACCAT
This sequence comes from Phymorhynchus buccinoides, assembly GCA_017654935.2. NCBI lineage: Eukaryota > Metazoa > Mollusca > Gastropoda > Neogastropoda > Raphitomidae > Phymorhynchus > Phymorhynchus buccinoides. The sequence goes on along the minus strand of CM065680.1, from coordinate 5,625,362 downwards.
GCATATCACATGTAGGTGTACACAAGGCAATACAGTTATACAGTGTGCGTTCAAAATGACACAGGATTTAAGCAGGGCTGTAAATTATGTTTGCCCGCACCATCTTTTTGTATCGTGAGATGGAAGGGCATAACTGAATGGCAGAGGGAAGGTAGAGAGAGAGAGAGAGAGAGAGAGAGAGGGAGAGAGAGAGAGAGAGAGAGAGAGAGAGAGAGAGAGAGAGAGAGAGAGAGAGAGAGAGAGAGAGAGAGAGAAAGAGAAGAGAGAGAGAGAGAGAGAGAGAGAGAGAGAGAGAGAGAGAGAGAGAGAGAGAGACTTTATTTGAAGGATTGATATTTTAGGCAAAATCTTCTCTTCCAATCTGTCCTTGTAAGGATGAAAGCAAGACTAGAATGAAACAAAAAGGCAAACATGCATGGGCATGCATAATGATGGAAAGCATCTCTCTCTCTCTCTCTCTCTCGCTCTCTCTCTCTCTCTCTCTCTCTCTCTCTCTCTCTCTCTCTCTCTCTCTCTCTCTCTCTCTCTCTCTCTCTCTCTCTCTCTCTCTCTCTCTCTCCTCTCTCTATCTCTCTACCTTCCCTCTGCCATTCAGTTATGCCCTTCCATCTCACGATGCAAAACAATCGTGCACTGGCTTCCAGTAGAGGCTAGAATCAAGTATAAAATAGCTTGCCTTTGTTTCGGTGCTGTTCACTCCTCTGGTCCCGTCTATCTCTCCGAACTAGTAACTGTCTACACACCTGCTCGCTCCCTACGTTCTTCCTCTGACTGCTGCACACTCAAGGTTCCTCGGGTCCACACGAAATCGTTTGGTGAACGATCTTTCTACTATTTAGCACCTCACTTATGGAATTCCCTCCCACAACATGTCCGCTCATCTGACTCTATTTCCGCCTTTCGCTCTGCCCTTAAAACTCACTTGTTTCGGACATATTATGATTGATTAGTGTTTGTGTGTGAGGTGTGTGTGTGTGTGTGTGTGGGGGGGGGGGGGTCCGTTTGATTGCAGAAATCTTGTAAAAAAATGTATTTACAATTATTTTATTATTCGTATTTTGTATGTAGAATGTCTACGTCTTGTAAACTTTAAATGCTTGTAAATGAGGTAGAAGGGTATTTTTGTTTTTGCAAAATTTGTCTATTATAATTAGTCATGTAATTGGTATGTCGATGGCAGTATGATTTTATTTCAAGTTTGCAGTATTGTATTCAAACTTGATTGAGAATGTGAATGTGGTCTCTATGTTTCTTCTTAGAATGTTCATATTGTAACTATTTTACTTGTATAATTAATTGTGTGCGAGTGTGCGTGTGCGCATGCATGTGTGTGTATGTGTGTGTGTGTGTGTGTGTGTGTGTGTGTGTGTGTGTGTGTGTGTGTGTGTGTGTGTGTGTGTGTGTGGTGTGTGTGTGTGTGTGTGTGTGTGTGTGTGTGTGTGTGTGTGTGTGAGTAAGGAAGTAAGAGAACGTTGTGTGTAAGCATCGTGCTTATTTTACTTTCTAATGATTAATTATTTGTTTGCCTTTAATGTTCTTGTTATCAATGTAAAGCGCACTGAGCTCATGTGAGAAAGAGCGCTATATAAATTCCCATTATTATTATTATTATTAAGTAAACAAAGTTTGAAGTAAACATAGTAACCAGACAACTAACGAACTAGACGATACACGAATGGAAAAGAGAGAGGGTAAAGAGGATAAGCCAGATATATATAAGAGAGAGAGAGAGAGAGAGAGAGAGAGAGAGAGAGAGAGAGAGAGAGAGAGAGAGAGAGAGAGAGAGTGTGTGTGTGTGCCGACGAAATTATATCAAAGCAAGCAGAAACCAAAAACAAAACAAAAGTAACTGCTAGCAACAAACGAAAAAAAAAAAAGGACAACAACAACCACCATCACCACCACCACCACCACCACCACCACCACCAAAGAAAAACAAGAAAAGGATAAGAGAAAAGTTTTGGCATTAAATATTGAACTAGAAAAACAATGAAGATCAGCGCCAAATTAACATTATTAACGAAACAAATGTAATTAGATTGCATATAATATGCACGCAATCGCTGGGGGGTGCACGCACCATCTGTTTAGTGTTTTCACTCTGATTGTCCATTGTTGTTGGGTTTTTAAAAAATGAAAACTATTCACACGTGTGACTGTAAAAAGTATTTCTATGCCTACAATAGCCCAAGAAAATCAATGCTAGCACACAATCTTTCATAATTAACCAAACGCTTTGGACATGGTTTGGAGCATGTAAGAACAAAATGGAGGGGGTGACGCCTAAGCCTACTATTATATCAACAAAGCGACCAAAGGAGGGCGATAATACGCTTAGGCAATTTAATTAATTTAATTTCGTTAGGATTATAGGAGTTTTAATTATTATTGCAAAACGAAAGGCAACCTTTTGATCGCAATACAAACGGTTTTTATTTAGTACCAGCTTTTCTTTTTTGTACAATTCCAAAACCGTAATACGTTATTTTAATGTAATTAATTTTGCCACTCGTTTGTGTGAGAAAAAACAAATCGTCCTTTCTACAATTGAAATTACTTCTTTTACTTGAGATCTTTGTAGAATGCACATGTTTCAAAATAATTTGAAATTAATTATTTTGTTTTTTTTATAATAATTATTTTGTATGCCTCTTTGACCATGTCCCTGTCTGCGTTGCTCTCTCTCTCTCTCTCTCTCTCTCTCTCTCTCTCTCCTCTCTCTCTCTCTCTCTCTCTCTCCTCGTCTCGCTCTCTCTCTCTCTCTCTCTCCTCTCTCTCTCTCTCTCTTCTCTCTCTCCCTCTCTCTCCGCTCTCAAGTCCCCACTCTCTCTCTTCCCATCTCGCTCACTCTCTCTCTCTCTCTCTCTCTAATTATGTTGTATGCCTCTCTCCTCGTACTCTCTCCTCTCTCATCTCCTCTCTCTCAAATTAAGCTCTCTCTCTCTCTCTTTCTCTCTCTCTCTCTCTCTCTCTTCTCTCTCTCTCTTCTCTCTCTCTCTCGATCTCTCTCTCTCTCTCCTCCTCGAATTCCTCTCTTTTCACTCTCTCTCTCTCTCATCCTCTCTCGCTCTCCTCTCTCTCTCGCTCTCTCTCTCTCTCTCTCCTCTCTCTCGCTGTAATACTCCAAACACGCGAACCTGCTGTGAATTACAAAAGTTAAGAGGCTTTTTTTTTTTTTTTAAACCTAAGAGTTAATTCCAAAAACAAAAGTTAAAGAAGCACACCAACGCCCAAACACATAAATGACATAACCATCCTGTACTAATTACCACGCAGCCTTTCAAGGGTTAAGAAAACAAACATTGGGAGATAAATAAAAGCGAGCAAAAGAGAGAGAAAATTGTAAAGCAAGCAAACAAACTAACAAAAGCCGACTGAGAATAGGGGGAAATGTGACCCAGCACCACGAAAGGGACATTGAGTGTTAAACTGACCATTCTAAGAAAAGTATACATATGAAAACTTCAGACAATTCTCTTTCTAATGATACGAGAACCATCCTTGTAGCTTTTTCCGTTCCAGAGATATGAGCATTTAAAGTTAGTATGGTGAACCTCGGCCATTTTGAGAAAACACTGGGTCTAGCTGAAGAAAAGGCATTGGCCTACTCGTTTTAAAACACTTGTAAGACCATTTAGAGACCATATTAAAGATTGATCAATATGAAACATACGATGTTATTTAACCCTTTCGTCGCCAATGTCGCATTTATGCACCACAATGGTTTAACACCCATGTCACTAAAAGGCACCAAATCAGGGCCTGTTATCCGAAGACACTATTTTCTTGATTATGGGAGGTAAGGATAGGCCTAATGTTATATACATGTCACATAGGAATACCCAATATTGCAGATTTGTTTTTCTCTACCCAGTTAAGCTTAATGGAGTTTCGTGGCTGAAAAATGGCTGGCGGTGAAAGGGTTAACACAGACATACCCATAACTCAAAATTGACAACAAATGAGATTTTTGACTTTGCAGGCCTGTTGTGAGAAACTAGCCCAGCGACTAGCACACCGTCTAGAACATAGCCTAGCACTGCTAGTAACAAACAAAATGGCGGACACACTGAGGCATCGACAAAACCCCCAAACAAACAGACATGGAGACAGACAGACAGACAGACAGACAGACATAGAAAGAGATAGCATAGAGAAGAAGAGCATGTGAGCCAGTGCATGTGGAGTTAATCATAACCCCAGTGACGCCTCGCCTCGCCCATCACAGAGAGAGGCCCATCACAGAGAGAGGCCCATTGACGGAGGCAGAATAGTGCCTCTCTGGGACTGGAGTAATCTTTTAGCCAGAGTAAATATAACCATTGTCCCTTCCCCCTTTTTTTTTGCTTTGACAATAAAAAGGAGAGGAGGAGGGGGGGGGGGGGGTTGTAGTGGGGAAGGGTGGGGTGGGGGTGGGGAGGTATGGTAGAAGAGTATGGGTGGAGTGTGTGTGTGAGTGTGTGTGTGTGAAACAAACGGTGTGGGGGGGAGGGGGGGTAGAGAACGGGCGTAGAGAGAAGTAAGGAGCGGTGTAGAATAACGCGTGGCACTTTCCAGAACCCCCCCCCCCCCCCCCCCCCCCCCTCCCCACCCCCCCCCTAAATATACAGAGTGAAATATCACCTCCAGATCTGTGGCTATTGATCAGTTCCACATGGTGTTAACCAAGGACTACTGATGAATAATGACATGTACTATACAATACAACACTCTATGCCACAGTGTCTGGAGACCCGTGTGAAGATCTGTGGCTATTGATCAGTTTCACATGGTGTTAGCCAAGGACTTTCTCCACCATTCAGAAATCGATCTAAAAACTCTATATATCTAGGACAACTTCTGTTGATTCTTCTGTCTTGGCTAAATTGCTTCCTAATGTTAGTCGATGTTGAACCATTTGCTCTCCTGTCGAACACAACACTCTTCATATTTTACAAGAGCCTCTACGCTAGAGTCAGCATTATAAACTTGCCGTTTGGAAAACCCCCAGAAACATAAAATAGTAAAGGAAAAGAGCGCCAACCGTGTATCCATGTTATGACACTAATAGAAGCCATAATTTAACGTTTAAGTATTGTTTTCTCTTACAATTCTCAAAGGGAAATCTGAGTGTATTGTGTTGATAAATGTTGGCAGCTTATTGACCACTGCAAGTAGGTTATTGGCGAGAGTTATGCCCTTGTTTGGTCAGTAGTCAACCATGTTCCCACCAAGGGCATTCCCTCTTGCAAAAGGTGTTCTTTGCAGTGGCCAATAACAAAGCGATTGCAATGGAAGAAAGCAAGGAAACAAAGCACCGATACAGGAGCAAAGCAATGTCCGCGCCATTAGTACCTTTCTTAGTTTCAAAGACACATTATTTGTTAAACGTTTTTGATGATTATTATCATCCATTTTTCGTCAATCAACGTTAGCAAACTAAATTGTTTCAGATGCTATGGCTACACATGTCCTTTCTCATGGTAAGCTGATGAGGGCCAGTTCATCGGGTCCGGGGACCAGTGGGGAAGTCCCTGGCGGCATGTCCTCTGGTGGCTGAACAGTCCGATCATGAACCGGCATACTCTTTGGCAAGATGGGCAAGGGAAGCCCTGGGTCGGGGGGCTCTGCGCGATTAAAGCTTTCCTCCGCCTGTCCTCTGCAGCTTCTCTTCTGGCTGTTTCAGAGGCCTCTGCACCATGTCTGATGGTTGATCTCCATGTGGCCCTGTCTTGTGCCATGCTTTCACAGTCTTTGTCAGGGATACCAGCTGCATGGAGTTGGTGCTTCAGCTTATAGTAAACTAAGTTTTGATTATACCACCCTGGTCTTTATCTTTGTTGCGTTCAGGTCAAAGTCAACGGGATCGGTATGGTCATCACACTCACATCTGCACGCACACACACGCACGCGCACGCACGCACACACGCACGCACACGCACGCACACGCACACGCACGCGCACACACACACACACACACACACACACACACACACACACAGAGGCACACACACACACACACACACACACACACACACACACACACACACGCGCGCGCGCGCGCGCGCGCGCGCGCGCGCGCACACACACACCAACAACAACATTACTAACCACCCTTTCCACCTTTTCACCCTGCCTTTTAGACACACACAAATCTACAACATACAGACCCATGGAGCATTTAGCTCAACCGATTTACACAGCTTAATAACCCCACAGTGTGGCTGAAAGGAGGGGGACAAAAGGCAAGCCACCCCAGGCCCAGACCCCTCAATACCTGTGACAACCTCATCATCAACTGAAGGTACTGCCAGGCGGACCCCCTCTTTGCCCCCATCAAGTACGGGTGTCGGGGGTCCTAAGTGCATAGACAGCCCTAACATGCATACCATATGGCTTGGGGTCTGTCCTGGCATAGCAGTAACTCCAGGATCGATCCACGTCTATCTGCTTTGCTCTGTTAGTAGTAACAGAGGTAGTACAAGCTTTGGTCTTTCTTCTAAATGAAAGACAGAAACGTTTCGATTTTGATTTCTACTTTAAAAAAAAAATTAAATTTGTACCCTTTCATCACCACTGTCGCCTCTTGGCACCACAATGATTTAACACCCATGTCACTGAAAGGCATCAAATGAGGGTCTGGTATACAGTGACCTTATGTTCTTCATTTCGGGAGGTAAGAATAGGCCCTATTTTATGGATGCCACAAAGGAATCCCAAATATTGCAGATGAAATCTTTTCTCTACCCAGGTAAGTTTAATGAAAAGTTTGGGCTGAAAAATGGCTGGCATTGACATTTTGTAAACTCAACTGGTACAGATCGCCGTTGTGATCTGTGCTAATAGAGTTTAACATCTTACTAGCTGAGACAGAAATTGCGATCTCTACTAGTTGAAATTACAACTGCGATCTCTACTAGTAGAGATTAAAACTCTATGACTACCATATACATTTATGTCCCGCATGTACCTGTGCCAGGTTGGAGGACGTTAAACACAGTCATTGTCTTCTTCGTGCTTATCACTGTGTCGTGTCCTACCATGAGGTGCGGATAGCGTGAGCTGAGGCAGCTACTATCCTGAAGGGTCGGGTTAAGATGTGTTTATAGAGTAGGTTCCTTGCCCAGGGTGCATCCTCACTCTTTCGACCAAAAGGACTTGAGGCTTGTAGGCCTACAGCTCTCACTTTGCTGCTCCATCATGCAGACTAACGAGTAAATGTGCTGTACAAAAGAACGAAACACATCATACTGGGTTTGTTTAGAAGAACATTCACCGGTATTTCAAATGTCATTACTTTCTGAACAATTCGATTTGAATAATTTCATGTAACAATGTCTTTTTCTTCAATACATATCAATCACATTCTCATTTTAATTATCTAAGCAGCTCAGAATGTTGACACAGAGCGTCTAAAGAGCCGAAGAATCAGTATGATGTATGCGTATGTGTTTGTTGTTTTTGTTTTGGGGGTAATTTGGGGATGGGCACGGTTGGGGTTTGGGCTGGGGGGTGGGGGGATTTGGACAGTAAGTATAATTGCTTCCCAAAACAGAGAAATACAAGCAACAACACGCTTTTCTGTGTGACAAAACTTCTAAGATTAAAACCCCATTTAACCGCCTCCCTGCCCCTGTACTATTATGGGGGTGTGTGTTTCATGATGTCATAACTTGTGATGTCATAGCCCTGGAATGATGGCTTTGGGTTTAAACAAGACTTGAAATATATATATCTAGACCGTTTTTAGTTTTGTTTTTTGGATTGAGTCTTCTTCTTCTTTGGTTAACCAACCACCGTCGTCATTCTGACGGTTCTGTCGTTGAAACTGGGGAGTCTAACAGGTCTCTTTTAACTTTCATAACAAGAAAATGGACAATTTCTCGGTTTTCCTCTGGCAGTGAAGGGGGAGAGCAGCCCGAATTTCACAGAGATAAGTTTCTGTGACTAGAATATACCAAATACCAAATACGAAAAATAACAAATATCTGTAGAACTGCCTTTACTACTCAGGGATATACTATCCATTTAAGGCTCTTAAATTGAAAGCTCCAAACTACGAGAGCGCGCGCCACGAGCGACAAGACTCTCCATCATAGTCCCACAGTTGGATGAACGGTGACAAAAGGTTCCGGTTCCGGTTCATTTCCGCTGACAAGGCGTGACGTAGTTCCCCTGCTGCGCGTCACAATGACAGAACACACACAGACCTCCTGAAGTCGCCTGACACCTGATTTCCCTGTCCTCGCTACTAGCTTGGAGAAAGGAAAAGTGAAGGGACATTTTCAAAGGAATCAGAGGTTGGAGTTGGAGAGTTTTGTAGTTTTTCGCGTTTTCGGTGGTTGAACTTTCTCTCTGTCTCTCTCTCTGTCTGTTCTGTCTTCTCTCTCTGTCTCTCTATCTCTCTCTCTCTCTCTCTCTCTCTCTCTCTCTCTCTCTCTCTCTCTCTCCTCTCTCTCTCTCTCTCTCTTTCTCGCTCTCTCTCTCTCTCTCTCTCTCTCTCGCACGCACAAACGCACACGCACACACACACACGCACACACACACACCCACACACACAAAACACACACACACACACACCCACACACACACACAACACACACTCGAGAGGGGAAAACGAGAGTAGTAGTAGTAGTAGTAGTAGTAGTTAGTAGAGTAGTAGTAGTAGTAGTAGTAGTAGTAGTGCAAGTAGTAGTAGTAGTAGTAGATGAAGTAAATTGTGGTGGAAATCATTTTTTTCCCCATTTCTTTGTTTGTTTGGTCGGTTGGTTTCTGTTTTGCTTGTTCTTATTACAGCGCAGTGATGGTTGATGTTCTGCGTACCATGTCATTGTTATATTATTGTGGCACTGTAGTAGTAGTAGTAGTAGTGGTAGTAGTAGTAGTAGTGGTGGTGGTGGTGGTTAGGGAGTGTAGTAACAGTAATAGTTAGTAGTTAGTAGTAGTAGTAGTAGTAGTAGTAGTAGTAGTAGTAGTAGTAGTAGTATTAGTAGTAGTAGAATAGTGTTGGGTGTGGTGGTGATGGTGGCAGTACCAGTAGTAGGAGTAGTAATGGTAGTAGAAGTAAATTGTAGTGAAAGAGGTGTTTTCCATTTATTTATTTGTTTGTATATTCGGTTGGTTAGTTATCTATTTCTTTGTTTGTTTTTATTGCTGATGTTGATGCCCTGCCTACCATGTCGTTGCTATATTACTGTTAGTTGTTGTTTCTGTTGGCGATCTCCCAGTGTCTCAATGTTCATTTATAGTATTAGTTATGTATTGCATGCTTAAAACCAAGGACAGAATGGAAGACTAGGCCAAGCCTAAATTCTTATCATTGTAAAATAAAGTCTGAAGTCTCTCTCTCTCTCTCTCTCTCTCTCTCTCTATCTCTCTCTCTCTCTCTCTCTCTCTCTCTCTCTCTCTCTCTCTCTCTCTCTCACACACACACACAGAGAAAAGAGAAGAAAGAGGAGGAGAGGGAGGCCAGGGGGGCAGAGGAAGTGTGCATGGTCTTGCTCCAAATCTATAACCTCAAAATAAAATGTTTGTTTTTCTCTTCTACTTTATACATACCTGCCAGTAGGCCTACAGTTAATCAAACTGAATTCACCAAATAGCACGAATACAAGAAGACAACATTAAATACCAATAATAATAATAATAATACCAATAATAATAATAATAATAATAATAATAATAGTAATAATAAAATAATAATAATAATGACGACAACAAACAACAATAATAATGATGATAATAAATAATAATTATAATAATAATAATAATAATATTTTAAAAACAATAACAATAATAATACTATTAATAGTAATCATCATCATAAAATAGCACGATTAATTTTTTTTAATGAACATAAAATCCTCTTCCTCTCCTCATCATCATCATCGTCGTCATCACCACCACCAAAAGCAACATTAACAACAACAACAGCAACAACAACAGGGTATTATGGTGTGATCGTTTGTTTACAAAACCTACATCGCAGTAATACAACCTTGGAGACTCATCTTTACAAACGGTTACCTCCGTTTACCCCCTTCGCCCTACCTCTTCTTCCTCCCCCCCCCCCCATCCTCCCTTCTCTCTCCACCCCACCCCTCTCCCCCTTGTATTTACCTTCCTCTACAACAATTTAAAAAGCAAAACCAAAAACCATAGTCTAAACATGGCTCTAACGACCTCCTTGATCTCTTTTGATCCTGCTGCGAAAATGGCAGAGCACACAGTATGTGCGTGACACTCACCTGACTATGGACGTTTCGTTGTTTCCCGGTTTGTCCTGTCCCGTTTTGCCCTTCCATTTCCGTGTCAAAGACCCAGTGACGCACCACGATTAAGTCCCTTGTTTTTTGCTGGGTTGCTGTGACCCACCTCATACAAATTTCCCCAACTTCAAACTGAGGATGCTCTTTAAAATGATGTGTCGGTTTGAATGCGGGGCCATTTATATGGGAGTCAGACTTGGTCAAAACAAGATTTATTTCCAGTTATAAGAGGGAAAACACATGAAACCCGTGATTTTGACACGTGATCTGGTGGGTCTTTAAGGCAACTAAGGAGATTGAATAAAGTCCCGTTTTGTTAGTTCTTCACAAAGTGTTCATGTAATGCTCGGTGTCCATCTGTGTTCTACCGAGGACCCAGCATGTTTGACAATCGTGTGAAAGGTAGCACACGCCTTGTTGCTTTTGACTCGCTGACAGGTTATGCACACAAGCGGGTCTGCTTCTTTTGGTCTCCCTTCCCCAAGACCCAAACAACATGGGCGACAGCGGACCAAATGCGTACACAACGCACGCCAATCGGTGTGAATGACACGGCAGCAGGTGTGAGAAAAACACAGAATGAAACAAAACAGATGCTTCGTATTAGCCAGGACAAAAGATGAACACCGAGCCTAAGAATTACTTTTTCTTTTCTTTTGTGTGTGTACGTTGTAACTCATTTCGATGTGACGTTTGTTAATCATAGACCAGTAAGAAGCATCTTCAATGACATTGGTTGCCAAAGTTTCTTTTTATGAAATTTGTTTCGAAATAGTCAAATTATAATTTT
>CM065680.1:5609325-5611825 GCA_017654935.2 Phymorhynchus buccinoides | reverse complement strand
ACTCAAGTAACAAAAATCATCCTTTCAGCCCATGCACTGACACTGTATGCACACAAAAACAACAATCTGTACGAGTTTTCAGGCTAGTAAATTAAAAAAAACTTCATTTAAGACAAAAACAATATGGCAACGCCATATATGCGTAGTCCCAGTTACCAGCAACACCCACACACACAATTATACCCCCCCCCCCCCCCCCCCTTTCACACAGACACAAAAATAGGAAAATAAATGTTATGCCACTTGCTGTAAATTTAGAATAATCTCCCCTGAATTTCATCAACTAAAACCCACTGATGAAATTCAGGGGAGTTAATTTTGGACCCTATGGCCATTGTGTATTTTTGTGTTAATAATTTCTTTGTTGGCATAGCATTGTTTAGAAATAAGATATTCTGCAACAACAAATTATTAAGTAACCCCTTTTCAGTGTACATCTTTTGGTTTAAATCCACCATCTATCTCTTAAATAATCCGTGTTTTTAAAATGTTCAACATTACTCACTGGGATTACGTTGATATGGCTTGTCGTTCTGTGAATCGGACATGTTGGGCAGCATCTGCAAGGTCTAAGGAATGATTGTGCCAAGTTTCATTATGATCGGTGGAGTGGTTTAGGTGCTGTGGACTGGAACACATTTTGGTTACATACACACACACACACACACATACAGACAGCAGAGAAACGCACAGCACTCGTCCCCATCGCAATGTAGTCCCGTTCTTATTGAACTGAAAAATGTAACGGGATAGCTCATTCGCATCGCAACAGACCCCACCAACCCCTCGACCGAAAGCCCCTTTGAAATATTGAAAAAGCTCACAAATCACTCCAGCCATACACACAAACAAAACAGACATAAACAAAAAGAGAAATGAAAGATTACGGGTTTTTACTTCAGGTTTAGACATAGGGAAGAGGTAGATCAGATTTTTTTTAATAGATATACTTTATATAGAAAACCTCTCTACAGCAATTAGTTACCCCACTTCAAACCACTACAAACGCATAGTAAGAGGCAAACGTGTGGTCTAAGGGAGCGAAGCGAGTTTAGAAGTGACCAAAGTGTGGTGTGCACACATGTACTTCCATTGAAACAAATTCATCAAATTGACAGCTTTATATTAATTCCGGCCATATATGGGTGGAACGACTTGAATGTGTTAATCTGTTGGAATCTCTCCTTTGTCTGCAGCATAATATAATCCACCCCTGAGCCAGAAACCCAATCTACGACAAGTATTGTTTTGACATTCCCCTCTCTTCAGCTTGGCATCTCCCCACTAATAAACATTTGAGCACGTGCACAAAAGCTGGCCGAAGAATTGACATCTCAATGCGCAGTTTGTTGCTTGGTGTGTGTATGGGGGTGCATGCCTCGCTCGATCCAGCAGCCTTCTTCCCCAACGGAAGCTGGCTAATACTAATAGGGAAGTGTCACAACATTATTGTTTGGCACCCAGGGGGTGGAGAGCTACAATAAACAAGGCAGGGAAAAAACAGACTCCTGTGGTTGTATTTGTTGTAAGACACTAAAGAGCTCGCATCTGCTATGTTGGGCGACGCATCATCATCAGTCTTGTGGAAAGGAAGAGAGGTGAAGCGGGGAAGCCTTGTGTGTGTATGTGTGTGTGTGTGCGTGCGCGTGCGTGTGCGTGTGCGTGTGCGTGTGCGTGTGCGTGTGCGCGAGAGTGCCGTGTATGTGTGTGTGTGTGTGTGTGTGTGTGTGTGTGTGTGTGTGTGTGTGTGTGTGTGTGTGTGTGTGTATGCGCGTGCGTGCGCGCGCGCGCGCGCGCGCGCGTGTGTGTGTGAATGTCAATATCATAGTCAAAGTCGAAATTTTATTTAGAGATAAACATTGAATAAGCAACAGTTATGCTTTTTTTCATCAAGCCATCTATAAACAGAAAAAGCATGCAAACAGTCAAACACAAAACAGCTATTTACTTAACATGAGAATAAAGTTAACGAAAACATACTTACCGTAACACGGAAAAGTCTATAGCAAAAAAAAAGTGAAAGTAATACCAACACAATCTGAAATTATTAACAACCAATAAAATGTCACAATACATTATATGCACATGGTTATTTAATCACAGCTTTTACTCAGATAATACTTTTTTTTGTCTCGGGGCGTGGATTAGGTGAGGCAACAACTTTATTAACCAATTTTACACAAATGACTACATTATTGTATTTCTTCCTTTTTGAGAGATGCAATATTAGACTAGTCTTTAAATAGTTCTTATTTATTTGTAGGAGGCAGGCTCGTTCCACCATAGTATAGAAACTATATTTAATAGATCACGTACACGTACACGCACACGCACACGCACACGCACACACACACACACACACACACGCACACACACGCGCACCACGCACACACACACGCACACACACACACACCACACACACACACACACACACACACACACACACCACGCACACACACACACACACACACACACACACACACACACACACACACACACA
>CM065680.1:5596825-5601825 GCA_017654935.2 Phymorhynchus buccinoides | reverse complement strand
ACATACATAGCAACAAAACTGAAACAACAACAAGCTAGGCTTATGGCGTGCTCAGTATAAGAAAAAGTGCATATCAGACAATATAGGCGGATTTAAATAACTATATGCTTCAATCAAAATAAACAAATGACACAAAACCGAGTGTCAAGATAAAGAAAATAGGGGTAAATCATAGTAGAATCAAGACACCCCCCCCCCCCCCCCCAAAAATAACAACAACAAAAACACACACAAAAAACACATACCCAAAAAACAAACAAAATCAAATTAAAATTGATTATTTCAAAGCAGAAAACAATTGCAAATCAAAGATGATGATCTCATATAAAACACGCTAATGCCTTACTTTTTAAGCAACAAAACTTAAACTTACAGACACGAACAAACAGACATAAACATAGAAAGACAGAAAGACACACCAGCATTTTGCCCATGAGACGAGCGTTAATGTCTAGCATTCGTCTCATGGGCAAATTTGACTGAAATTTTCTTTATTTCATGAGATAATTGGGGTGGGCTTCTTACCCGCCCATGCGCTTTTTACCCCGTCTTCCCCTAATCGCTTGATTAATTACTGCATGCAGTGTTCAAAGAAAAGAGGAAGAAAATATGAGAATTGTCTTCATGACAAAAAATGAAAAGAATAAATACAATTGTTTTAAGACAGCAACAACCCAACAAAACAAAACATGGAAAAACACACACAACCATGTCTTAATCCGTAGTTTCTTGCTGTCTTCATTCCGTTAACGTGTTCTTTCATACAGCAAACGAACAACTACACGACAAGTGTAAAGTGACGTTATTTTATTCACAAGAGACAACACAAAACTACTGGTTATTTCGGCGAATGCGCCTTTATCAACACGGACAAACAATTAAACAGCAAATATAACAAAAGGAGCAAAAAGCAGGCAACAAAAGGAGCAAAAAATCAACAAGATCAAAATAAAAAAACAATACTTCCCCTCTACAGTCCAATGTGCAAATATTATTTCATTGTTTCGTTGATTCTTCCTTTCTTTCTTTCTTTGTTCAGCTTTGTTTTTCTTCGTCTATCATGTTCTTGTTTTCTTCATTCTTTGACACTTTTTTGTTCGCTTTTTTAATTTTATTATTTTATTTGTTATCTCATTTTCTTCCTTTACCTTTAGTTTTGTTTTTAATTAAGGGAGATAATGCTTGTGGACAAAACAACGGACACATAGAATCATTAGTTCTTTGTCTTTCCATCAAACCCTCTTCATTTTCTGCCATTGTGTTTCTGTTGTTTATTATCTTCAAGGTTGGTTTGCCCATTTTACATTGGCCTACATCGGGGATGTGCTTAATGGATGCTGAAGCAATCTAGTAATATGCTGTTACCTTTGCCAGCTGCTCTATCGTAAGGTTTATCACACACACCTTCATCCACCCCATTCACACACACCCCTCTCTGTCTTTGTCTGTCTCTGTCCGTCTCTGCCTCTGTCTCTATCTCTCTCTCTGTGTCTCTCTCTGTCTCTATCTTTCTCTCTCTTTCTTTGTTTCTTCTTCTTTTTTTTTTTTTTTTGGGGGGGGGGGGGGGAGATGGAGGAAGAAAGTAATTTATTGTGCTTTGATGATGTCATACTCCTAATACATTTTGTTTAGATTGATTTGTTTGTCTTCCTCCATAATGTATTTCCTGATTCTTGTTAATTCTTGTTAGTTCATGTGATTACAGTGCTGTATGCGAGGTTGGGGGTGGGTGGGTGGGTAGGGGATGGATGTGTGTATGAATGTGTAGGATTTTATTTTTTTCCTTCTGCTTTTGTTCATTATTGGAAGTTTTAATTATGTTTTTCTTCTTTTGTTTCGAGGGCAAGATGTAAACAAGCCCATTCTGTGCTTATTCTTTTCCCTCAATAAACAAATGTTTCAAAATCTCTCTTCTGCGTGTCCATGAAGTGGTCGTCATTTTACGTTCATTTTTGTTAACTCTCTTTAATCCTCTGCATTGCCTTTGCTTCAGTTTTGTCATTACGTCTATAATTTGATAAGTATTTGCTTGGTTCAATTTTATTTCTAAGCTTCGTCAGTTTTAACACACTTTGTTAGAGACAAACCCGAGGGAAATAAAATAATGGCATTCTTTCCTTCCTTGTTTCTTCATTTTGGTCCAGTTCATTTCTCTTTGGGTCTCTTTTCCCATGTTTTATACGTACATCAATGATGTTCTTTAAAGGGGCACCCTGACGGATGAATTGTTTGCAAGAAACACGTCGAGATCACCAGGAAAACACCATTTACAGAGATCGCTACACTCACTTTGCTCTGGTTTCCTAGAAATCAAACCGTCAAATCGGCGATACCTCCTTGGCGGAGGTGCAGGAAGTCAAATTATTTCAGTGAAAGAGAACATGCCTTC
Source organism: Phymorhynchus buccinoides (assembly GCA_017654935.2). NCBI lineage: Eukaryota > Metazoa > Mollusca > Gastropoda > Neogastropoda > Raphitomidae > Phymorhynchus > Phymorhynchus buccinoides. The sequence continues at coordinate 5,599,436 of CM065680.1, read as the reverse complement.
TCTTTTCGAATGGCCGCCTGCGTTACTTAGACATGAAATTGTCGCAATACAAACCTTTTTATTTACAGTTTACCAAAAGGAGTTTCGCCCACAACAGAGGTAATAGCTCCAAGTTGTTTTTTTTACTGCACTACAAAGAAGAAAAAGCTTCAACCGCTTTTAGTGTCCTCCACCAACCCCGTCCAAAATGGCTTCTCTCTCCGGCAACTCCGCCAAGGAGGAATCGCCGTTTTGACGGTTTAGCAAAGTGAGTGTTTCGATCCTTGAAAAGGCTGTCTTTCTGGTGATCTCGACGTGTTTCTTGCAAAACTCCATCCGTCAGGGTCCACCTTTGATGGGAGCTGAAGCCATCTAGTGATTTACTCCGTTAGCCTTGTCAGAGGCTCTCTCGTGGGGCTTCACTGTCTAGTAATAACGACATCGTCAGGGTCCACCTTTGATGGGAGCTGAAGCATCTAGTGATTTACTCCGTTAGCCTTGTCAGAGGCTCTCTCGTGGGGCTTCACTGTCTAGTAATAACGACATCGTCAGGGTCCACCTTTGATGGGAGCTGAAGCATCTAGTGATTTACTCCGTTAGCCTTGTCAGAGGCTCTCTCGTGGGGCTTCACTGTCTAGTAATAACGACATCGTCAGGCCTTGTCAGAGGCTCTCTCGTGGGGCTTCACTGTCTAGTAATAACAACATTGCCAGCAGAAAGGGAACTAAGTGTATTTTCATCCCCGATTTATTTTCCTTATGAGTCAGATTGTCATACAATGTGATCTTTTTTGTTTGTTTTCTCTAGCTAACGTGAATGAGTTCTTATTCGCTTGGTTAATTTAAAAAAAGAGAAAACAAGAGAGAGAAAACACACACCCAAACAAACAAACAAAACCAGCAATGCTAAATAGCTAAGTAGACGAAACAAGTATTATAAGTTTTTTTCTTTCTCTTTTTCGTTTCCTTTTTTTTCTTTTTCTCTCCCTCTCTCTGTATATTTTTTGTTTTGACTTTTCTTTCTTACGTTTTTGCTTTTCTTGTTTTTCTTTCTTGTTCACTTGCTTCTCTCTTTTTCTTTCAATTTTTGGGGGAGTACTGTCTATCTTTCTGTTCTATTGAATATTTTATTTATTTTCATTCCAATTTTTCTTCTTCTGTTTTTTGTTCTTCAGTTGTCTCATTTAATAATATTATTTTTCGTTCTTGTTTCTGCGCTCTTTCTTAAAGACCCACCAGATCACGTGTTTCACGTGTTTTCCCTCTTATAGCTGGTTATAAATCTTGTTTTGACCAAGGGTGACTCCCATACAAACGCCCCCAAATTGAAAACAAAACATAATTTTAAAGAGCAGCCTCAATTTGAAGTTGGGGACATCTGTATGTGGGTCACAGCTACCCAGAAGAAAACCAAGGGACTTAATCGTGGTGCGTCAGTGAAAATGTGATTGGGATATCGAAAAAGGGCCAGTTCAAAGTCTACGCATCATTGCCTTGTTCTGTGTAACTCCTCTTTCCTTTCTCTCTCGTGTGTCGTTCTTTCCCCCGTGCGGTTTGCATCAATGATGCGCCTAATGGAAGCTGAATCAGTCTAAAGATGTCCTTCCATGGCCTAGTCATGTACCCTCCTTCATACGCCTTCAGATTCTATCATTAACAACAGTTTCCTTAAAACAAAGAAAGAAAAAGAGCCAAGTCTATCTAGACTATCGGTTCCTTGACCTCTTTGAAATAGTTTTATAGCTCGTGAATTTACTGTCGCTGCTATTGACTATAATCATTACCTTGGTGATTTGCGTCATCAGAGCTCAGAGAATATTTAGAAGAAAAATTAAATCGTGTTTCCGGTTATACTCTGTTATGCAAACAATAAATGCAGTCATTGATTTTCTGTCCCTGTTCTACAAATTTGTGTAATTGACTTGTTTTCTAATCATCTCCACTGATTTATTTTTCATCGTCACGGTGTTGCTTTATTAAAACAAGTATGTCTTTGTACATTTATTGGTTTTTTTTAATTCCATATTTGTGCTTTTTGTCATTCTCTCTCTCTCTCTCTCTCTCTCTCTCTCTCTCTCTCTCTCTCTCTCTCTCTCTCTCTCTCTCTCTCTCTCTCTCTCTCTCTCTCTCTCTCTCTCTCTCTCTCTCTCTCTCTCTCTCTCTCTCTCTCTCTCTCTCTCTCTCTCTCTCTCTCTCTCTCTCTCTCTCTCTCTCTCTCTCTCTGGCCTACAAATCGTAACTATTGACAACGCATGCACTGAGGTTTGCTTTTTTTCGTCCGCTTGTTTCCTTCATGTATTTCGTTCCTTTTTTAATAATAATAATAATAATAATAATAAAAATAATAATAATAATAATAATAATAATAATAATAATAATAATAATAATAATAATAATAATAATAATAACTAACATTTACAGAGCGCCCTTTCTCTCTGGAGCTCAGGGCGCTTCACAAATTATTTAAATGAATAAATAGATAGATCATAAATATTTAAATAAACTACTACAATATTAACCACCACAAACACGCACCCAGCCACAACACACGCACGTGTTTCAATCAGATCTTCAGAGCCCTTGAAGTCTTTCCCCTTAGATAATGATTACTAACGACATGACATTTATTCTAC
>CM065680.1:5586825-5589325 GCA_017654935.2 Phymorhynchus buccinoides | reverse complement strand
GAGAGAGAGAGAGAGAGAGAGAGAGAGAGAGAGAGAGAGAACTCGGAACTCGGAACTCGGAAAGTTTAATTGTACATTGGCCTTGGGCCACAATACAATATTTGGGAGGGCAGACAAGGGGTGAAATAATAAATCATTCAAAATTATCATCAGTAGTAGACATTACAACAGCATGCACGTTCGTTCTTGCAGTTACTATAATAATTATATATAATAGCAATTATATTACAACAGTTAATCCAACAGTTATGCAACTTAGTTACCCTCTTCAGTCAATTACATTCAGTCGCTTAAAACAACCCAGTGTAATGACAACGACTCTAACTTAATATTATTCTTTTCCTTCTATTTATCGCATGAAATATAAATCTGGACAAATTATGTCTATGGTCTGAATTTGTTGCTTTGAGCAATGCACAGATGGAAACATTAGCTGATTCCTTGAGAAATTTAGTTCTTAAATCCTTATAAGTAGAACTTTCAAATAAGAGATGATGTTCATTTTCTGTTTGTTTTTTACAAAATGGACAAGATTTAGCCTGATCAGAAGTGGAATATCGATGGACATTATTATTAAGCGGAAGGGCATTTAATCTTACCTGTGCAACGGCTACTCGAAAACAAAATGAATCCATGTTTAAAATATATGTTTCCCTTTCAAAGACGGTCTTAAATGTTCTATAATTAACATATCGGTCACGGTCTCTGATAGTTCCCGACCATTCTTGAATAAACATGTCAATAAGTCTTTGTTTTAAAATGCTTAAAAACATTTTTGTATCTCCTACACCTTGCTGCAACCAGACAATGTTAAAGCCAGTTAAACATAACATTTCTCTTATTTTGGACACCCAACACTGCCCACCAGATAAGTCTACATTTAGAAGCATCTGGTAAGCCTTGCTGGGCATCCTATTAGCATCCATTTCAAGAACTCTGAACCAGTATCTGATACATGCACAATAAGAATTTACATAGAGCGGATATCTTGCTAACTCACCGTAAATCATTTTGTTTGGGGTTTTTCCAGGCACACCTAAAAATCTTTTGCATGCTAACATGTGTACTCTTTCCAAGTGATCTAATCTATTCAACCCCCAAATTTCTGCTGAATATAAAAGTATTGGTTGGATCTTGCTGTCAACATTTAAAAAAAAAAGTATTAGCTGTCATTTCTTTACATTTACTGAAAAATCTATTAATCTGTAAGACTACCTTTCTCCCTTTAGTTGCTAAATGCAAAGTGCCCCTTTTAGCACTGTTCATAGTTGTGAAATGGTATCCTAAGTAACAATAACTATTAACCACTTCTAAGATGTTCCCTTTGTAAAACCATTTTTCTTGTTTCCCTAAGTACCCCCCTTTATGAAATACCATAACTTTAGTTTTGTCAATATTTACACTAAGTTTTATATGATCACAACAGTTACTTAAAATATTTAACTGATTCTGCAGACCAATAGGAGTGGTCGATAACAAAGCTACGTCATCTGCAAAAAGTAATATAAATAATTCCATGATATCAGGAAACAGTTGAACACCATGCTTACCATTTTCATTGATATTGTTTGCTAATTGATTAATAAAAACGGAAAATAAAGTTGGGCTTAAAACGCAGCCTTGACGAACTCCAATAGGTGTTTCAAACATTTCTGTCAATTCACAATTTGCCCGTACACATGCAAGTAAAGAAGAGTACATGGATTTAAGAGTGGCAAGAAATGTTCCTTCAACGCCTTGGTTTTTAAGACACTGTAATAGTTTGTCATGTCGAACACTGTCAAAAGCTTTTCTAAAATCTACAAAAGCTACATATAACTTTCTGCCTTTTCTATTTAAACATTTCTGTATCACTGCTTGTAAAGTAAATATCTGATCAATTGTAGAATGCTTTTTACGAAACCCCGCTTGACATTGGGAAATTAATTCATTACTCTCTAACCAATTATAGAGTCTTGTATTAAGAATAGAAGTATAACACTTGGATATAACGCTAAGAAGTGAAATCCCCCGATAATTATCCGCATTACTAGGATCGCCCTTTTTAAAGATTGGAATGATTATAGCTTTTGCCCACTCCTGAGGGTAAATTCCAGATGTAAAAATCTTATTAAATAGTTTAGTAAGGAAACTGTGTACATGTTGGCCACCTGTTTTTATCATCTCTGAAGAAATATCATCTACACCAGAAGCTTTACCAATATTCAGCTTACCAATAGACTGAGTTACTTCTGTTTCTGTTATCTCCCCATTTAGAACATGCTCTTTTTCATTAAGTACATTAGCTTCAGTATTAATGTTAGTGTTTTCTTCATCATTGCTTTGAAAAACATTCTTGAAATGAGTTAACCACTCTTCTGAAGTAATAGTGTTGTTATTAATTTTGTCTTTTTTAGAACAACCCAATTTTCTTAGTTCAGTCCAAAATTTATTTCCATTGTTAATATCTTTTGCCAAATCTTCAGCTTTTTTTTTTTTATAAGCTCGTTCCTTTGTTCTT
>CM065680.1:5566825-5569325 GCA_017654935.2 Phymorhynchus buccinoides | reverse complement strand
GAGAGAGAGAGAGAGAGAGAGAGAGAGAGAGAGAGACAGAAACAGAGAGACAGAAAGAGAGAGGCAGACAAGAAGAGAGACAGAAAGAGAGAGGCAGACAAGAAGAGAGATAGATAGAGAGAGAGAGAGAGAGAGAGAGAGAGAGAGAGAGAGAGAGAGAGAGAGAGAGAGAGAGAGAGAGAGAGAGAGAGGAGCGAGAGAGAGAGAGAGAGAGAGAGAGAAGAGAGAGAGAGAGAGAGAGAGAGAGACAGACAGAGAGAAAGAGGCACACACACACATAGAGAAACAGAGACAGAAACAGAGAGACAGGAAGAGAGATAGAGAGAGAGAGAGATGAGGGAGGGAGAGAGAGGGAAGGAGGAGGGAATCGATAAACAGATTCTGACTAAGACATAAAAAAAAAATAAAAAAAAGCATACCGGTAATCTCTGTCAAGGGACATAGAAATATATCGTGAATAATGTTAACGTGTACACATAACTTTACGAATGAATTAAGATATTAAGATATTAAGATGAATTATAAATAATCCGTTGAGTTATTGAGATATAAATAATAGGATACAGAATTTTGTCTATGTCCTTCGTTTTTTTCAAACAGGGAGTTGTCTTTGAAGCGCGCTGTCATTAAAGCTTTTTGTTATGCTTATATATTTTTTGCTTAAAATCTTTGCGAGGCTTGCAGTGTCCTTGCGGAACAAGATCAGGATCTTCGACAGCAACGTGAAAGCAGTGGTCCCGTATGGTTCTGAAACCCGGAGAGTCACCAACTCCAACACCAACAAGCTCCAGACGTTCGTCAACAAATGCCTACGTCACATGCTGGATGCCTGGTGGCCTGAGACAATCTCCAACACCAGTCTCTGGGAGAAAACCATCCAGAACTCCGTCAGCCAAGACGTGAAGAAGCTTCCTTCAAAATCTAAAATATTATGATGTTCAAGATCTTATCTAGCCTTATCTACAAAATTCGATTACACTCGTGGAGGACCAATTTTTTAAAGATGTAGAATGCGCTTGTGGTCACCCAATATCAGTTCAACACATTCTTTTAGAATGTTCATTATTATTATTGTTATGCAAACTATCCGGGATACACGTTGCACAAATTGGAAATGAAAAGATGTAGTTTACAGTCATGAAATGATCGAAATTGCTACAGTCTTATCCAGCTCTGGAATTGCAAGATTCGTTCATGAGTTAATTAACTTTAATTTTGTTTTCTTTGCCACTTTTTTAATATTAATTTGTTTGTTCTTTTTGTGTGTTTGTTTTTCATTAACAGACATAAAATCATATGCATAGTTACACTTACTCATACACACGCACACATATTCACACACACGCACGCACGCACACGCACGCACGCACGCACACGCACGCGCGCACGCACACACACACACACACACACACACACACACACACACACACACACACACACACACACACACCCCCGCGCGCGCACGCACACACACTCATTTCTTTTAAAAAGTCTAATATCACCATTGTGTGAACAGACTTTAAATTAAATCAACAAATCAATCAATCAACGTGAAGAAGCGCGAACCAGCGGACACCATCGCCAGGCAGGCACTGGACGGGAACTTGCTTCTGATGCTGGTCAAATCTCTCTTTTGACACTTCTTGATCTCTCTGCTGCCTTTGATACCATAGACCACTCCATTCTTCTGTCTCGTCTTGAACATACTTTTGGAATTAAGGGCCCTGCTCTTTCTTGGTTTTCCTCTTACCTTTCTGATCGTTTTCAATCAGTTCTGGTCAATGGTCGTCAGTCTGAACAGGTTAGGCTTTCTTGTGGAGTCCCCCAGGGGTCTGTGCTTGGTCCTGTCTTGTTTACTTTGTATACGTCACCTCTTGCCAATGTCATCGATCAGCACAACATGAAACATCACTTCTATGCAGATGACTCACAACTCCAAAACAGTACAACCCCTGAAGATCTAGATTCCATTCTTACAGAAAGTAACAACTGCTATATTGATATTCAAAATTGGATGGTTCAAAATAAACTTCAATTAAATGGTGAAAAAACCGAAGCAATGCTTGTAGGGACAAAAAACAAACTAGCCTCTGTTTCCATAGAGTCAATCCAACTGGGTAACAATATCATTCCCCTCTCAGACTCAGTCAAAAACTTAGGTGTCACTTTGGACAATACTCTTTCCATGCAGAGTTTCCTGACTCAGACCTGTCAGTCCTGCTACTATCAAATTCGTCGCATTGGCTATATTCGTAAATACCTCTCAGATGAAGCCACAGCAAAGCTTGTTACTTCCCTCATCCTATCTCGTATTGACTACTGTAATGCTCTCCTTTCTGGCCTATCAGTCTCTTCTCTATCTTGTCTCCAGCGTATTCAAAACACAGCTGCTCGTCTTGTCCTTAGGAAGAAAAAGTTTCGATCATGTTAGCCCTCTTCTGCGTTCTTTGCACTGGCTTCCTGTCGCAGACAGAATTGAGTATAAATTAAACACACTTTG
>CM065680.1:5554325-5561825 GCA_017654935.2 Phymorhynchus buccinoides | reverse complement strand
TCTCTCTCTCTCTCTCTCTCTCTCTCTCTCTCTCTCTCTCTCTCTCTCTCTCTCTCTCTCTCTCTCTCTCTCTCTCTCTCTCTCTCTCTCTCTCTCTCTCTCTCTCTCTCTCTCTCGTTCTCCTCAGCATCCGTCAGTGACAAGGTGACACACGTCCACTTCAAGACGTCAACACAATCAAGGAACAAGAATTGCCTGTCAGCCTGTCTGCCTGTCTGTCTGTCTGCCTGTCTTCCCGCCTGTTTGTCCGTTTGTGATCGAAATCTCCGAACAATTATAGTGATCCATTCTGAGATGCTGAGACACATTAGCTGCTAAATCTGGATGGATCTAACCTGCCTGTGTTTGTGTGACCATCAGTCTTTTCCTGCCTGTGTATATATCTGTATATGTATGTCACGTCAAGTCGAGTGAGTTACTCTTAGGGGCCAACCAATGCATGGATTCAATCCAAATGCGATCCGACTGTGACACACATGATTCTCGTGAAATGATACAGTCTAAACGAATCTGATGAAACCTTACTAATTGTGTTCACTATATGTGAAGTCCCCCGTACACGAATCTGATGAAATATCTGTTTTTGTATCAAACGTTTTATTTGATTCGTGTATTGGGGTCTACATGAGGATAGTGAACGAAAATGGTAGAATGGGTTTTAGTTGGACGTATTTGACATGAATCATGACTCACAGACATCGTCACAATCGGATTGAATCGTATACAGCGGATCGTCCCCATTATTGTCTCAAAGTCAGATAAATTCATATCAGGTGCAGCAATATGGCAGAACTACAACAGTATCGATAACCATTAGAACATCTAGAGCATCGGTGTAGAAAACAAAATAATAACATTCAAATATAAACATCAATTAAGACCATTACACATGTACACCATAGCATACAAATAGCATTAAGAGACATGGCATCAATGCAGGAATATTGCATAATCACAAATATACAAATAGCATTCAGATACATGTCTCTGTCTCTGACTCTGTTCTTTACATTAATTGTATCTACCCATCAGTGTGGCAATCTGTACTCTATGTTGTTGTCGTACTCTGGCTGAAAGACTCCAGAGATCATCCAAATAGCCGAAGCACTTGAACAGTATGATACAAATGCATCAGCTAGGGATGAGAACATTACGCGTGTGACCATTTTTATTTACCCCGCTACGTGTGCAGCCACGATCCGACTTTAGAGGATTTTGGAGACAGACGATGTTATGCTAGGAGCTTGTTATGGCTAAAGACAACCCCCGCTTATTTACGCAGAGCATAGCACTATTTTGATGTAGCCTTGGTGTTCTAGCCTATGTCAATTGGTCTGGCACCGCTTTATATTAAGCCAAGGCGATGAGTGTGTCTCAACAACAGACCGGAGGACGTTAAACAGATGTTCGTTCATTCATTTCTGTGTCTCAACAATAACTATAGTAACAGCAGTGTCCCATATGGCCTTTGGTCGAGAGGACGTCAAACACTAATATTCGTGTGTCTCTCTATATTATTATAATAGTATTATTAGTTTCTCTGCTGCTTTGGGTTCCTCAATCATTAATTGTCCGTCTACCTTGTCTGTCTGTCTTTCTATAGCTTTCATTCTGTGCTCCTGTCTTTCCTCCGAGTGGACGTTGTTTCTCTCTCTCTCTGTTCGTCCCTTCTTCTCTTCTTCTTCTTCTGCGTTCCAGGGCCATAAGGCCACAATGGATACGTATGTGTCCGTTTTCCAGTTTTCACTGCTGTCCTCGCTGCATTCAGCCGACACATTCCGATTTCGGAGGAGCTCAAAGGGGAAAACTATATGGAAGATTTGTTTTCGAAAAACAAAAAGGCAGGAGAATGGGCCAAAAGTCAGAAAGATAGTAGATGACACAAAGCAAGAAAAAAGGCTGAGTCAAAGAGAGAGAGAGACAGATTAGAGGAGGTTACAAGCACAGAACTTCCAGAAGGTGGGGAACTATTTGTACGGAAGACCCCCCGGTATCCCCACGGGGGGTTCGTCCTATCTTTCTGCCAGTGTCGCTCCCTCTGTCACTGTCTTTCTGGTTTTGACACCCTCTATCTCTGTCTCGGTCTCTCTGTCTCTCTGTCTCTCTCTCTGTCTGTCTGTCTCTCTCCTCTCTCTCTCTCTCTCTCTGTGTATCTCTCTCTCTCTCTCAGTCTCTCTCCTCTCTCTCTCTCTCTCTCTCTCTCTCACTCTCCTCTTTCTCTCTCTCTCATCTCTCTCTCTCTCTCTCTCTCTCTCTCTCTCTCGCCCCCTCCTCTCTCTCTCTATTTCTCCCTCCTTCTCTCTCTCCTCTCTCTCTCTTCTCACTCTCCTCTCTTTCCTCTCTCTCTCTCTCTCTCTCTCTCTCTCTCTCTCTCTCTCTCTCTCTCCCTACCCTTTTCTCCATTTCTCATTTTCTTCTTCCTCTTCACATTTTCCATTTCCTTCTCCTTGTTCGCTTCCCTCTTCGTCTTCTCGTCAGTATCGTCGCCTTCTTCATCAATGTTGTCATCGCTGTTCATCGCTTCCTCTTTGTTAGCTTTCTCCTCCTCCTTTTCCTCATTCCCGTCCCTTTCATCCGCCTCTTCTTAGCCCCGCACTTTTCTTTGCCCCCCCACCCCCCCCCCCCCCCACTTTCTCAATCTTTCTTTCTTTCCTGATTTTGCTTTATTGTTTTCATTCATTCCATTGTTCTTTGTGGTGTGGTGCAGTGCACTCTCGGCCATCTGTCGCTAATGGGTAAGGTACATAATAAAACTTATGTGTCCGGTTTTCAATTTTCACTGGTCTCCCCGCTGCGTAGAGCCGACACATTACTATTTCGGAGGAGCTCAAATGAGAACAAATATATTTGGAAGATTAATCTTTGCTTTTCAAAAGGCAGGAGAAAGATAGTAAGAAAGATAGTAGATGACAGAAAGCAAAGGAAAAAGGCAGAGTCAAAGAGTGACAGATTAGAGGAAGTTACAAGCACACGTCTTCCAGAAGGTGTGGGAACTATTTAACGAAAGACCCTCCGGTATCCCCACAGGGAGACAGTTCAAATGAAGTCATATTATATCCTACTTGTAGCGCGCACATAGGGGACTACACCTAGGTACCAACACATTTCGTTCATCAATCCTCTGACCTACCCCTAAAAAACCCAACTAGTATGGTCCTAGTATCTAAGTGGTGTATATGAATATTTCTCCACTGTTGTACCAAATCTGTTCACGGCTTTAGCTAGAAAACGTTTCCAGACTTGACATTTATAATGGTAATACCATCCCTATGAAGACCCTTTTAAAACGTGATCCGTTTTTTCAGAGCTTCTTATTCGTAGTATAAAGGATAAACTACTGCGTGTCCACCTCCTTATGAAGACCCCCCCCCCCCCCCCCCCCCCAATATTAAGACCTTTTTGAGGGCTGATTTATCCAAGGTCTTAATAGGGAGGCTCCACCAAGGAAAACATAGAGCAAAAGCAAAACCGGAAAAACTATGCAAAAGCAAAACCGGAAGAGCTGTCATCTTTCACGCTGCTTTACGTGTAGCTATAGAGCATGTATTAACAAGAGATATAAATCAGTAATATTTTGTCCATACGCGTTGTTATCACACTTTGAGACCAACTTTACCTTTATTATATTCCATGTGTCATATCAAAGAGTTGGTTCGTGTCTTATTAGTCCCCGAGCCGAAGGTTCGGGGAGCTATTTGTTTTTGTCTGGTCCGTCCGTCCGGTGTCCGTCCGTTCCTGGCGGCGTGCCTCCGTCCGTCCGGCTATTCGTCCGTTTTTCTCACAAAAAATATTCAGTCTATCATCATCAAATTTGGTATACTAGTTTGCCAAGATGCAAGCTATCCACTGATGTATTTAGTTTTACATTAAGGTCAAGGTCGCGCCAGTTACGGGTTCAAACCCCGAAACACATAATCGCTAATATCTCGCGAAGTTTTGCATGTATTTTAATGCAGTTTTTTCACAACATTTCTTGACTGAATGGTCTATAACACAGTTGTCATGAAATTTTTCTGTGCGCCTTGTGCGTGGGGCTGTATGGGTGCGCATGATCGAGCGCGCTCAAATCACCTGTCCGAACCCCAAGGCTATATAATAAAAACTATTCAGTTACGTGCTGTTTTTTATGCGTTTTTATGTAGTTACGTGCTGTTTTTGATGCGTTTTTTATGTATGTGTACAGCCGACACATTCCGATTTCGGAGTAGCTCGGCGATGCTGAGACTAGGGGGACTTTGCAGCCGCTCGGCGCTGCACTTGTTTTATTGTGTTCACAGTAGTGCCAACAGCTGTCAGGAGATCATCATTTCATACAGTGTATTCGCTGGAACAGTCAGAGCAGCCTGTTTGCTGTACATGTATTGGGAAAGAGGATTAATGAGCCTAATTGCTGTCAGCCGCTTTAGTGTCTGTCAATTAGTTTATGCTTGTATCATTCCTCGTCATTTTTTGATGCCAGTCTGCTTATCACAAGTTTGCTTATCTGACTTTGTGTATGCATGATGTCTATCTTTCCATCTATCTGTCTGTCTGTTTGACTGACTGCACTCTCTCTGTCTCTCTCTCTCCTCTCTCTCTCTCTCTCTCTCTCTCTCTCTCTCTCTCTCTCTCTCTCTCTCTCTCTCTCTCTCTCTCTCTCTCTCTCTCTCTCTCTCTCTGTATTGGGTGGCCTAAGGCCAAATGTGCATTAAAACATTTTTTCAGCAGTGCTCTCTCCTCTCTCTCTCATCTCCGCTCTCTCTCCTCATCTCTCTTCTCTCTCATCTCTCTCTCTCTTCTCTTCTCTCTCTCTCTCTCTCTCTCTCTCTCATGCTCTCTCTCTCTCTCTCTCTGTATTGTGGCCTAAGGCCAATGTGCATTAAAACATTTTTCAGCTCTCTCTCTCTCTCTCTCGTCTCTCTGCTCTCTCTATTACTCTCTCTATCTCTCTCTCTCTCTCTCTCTCTCTCTCTCTCTCAAAATCTCGTCTACTCTCTCTCTCTCTCTCTCTGTATCCTCTCTCAATCAGACTCTCTATCTACTCTCGTCTCTATGTCTCGCGCTCTATCTCTCTCTCTCTTCTCTCTCTCTCTCTCTCTCTCTCTCTGGTCGTCTCGCAATCCTGCTCTCTCTCTCGCTCTCCCTCTCTCTCTCTCTCTCTCTCTCCTCTCTCTGTATGTGGCCTAAAGCCACATGGCATTAAAAACATTGTTCAGTGTCTCTCTCTGTCTATCTCTCTCTCCTCTCATCTCCTCAATCTGCTCTCTCTCTCTCTCTCCTCTCATCTCTCTCGCTCTTTCTCCTCTCTCTCCGTAAGGCTCTCTCATCTCTCTCCCTCTCATGAAAGCGGGTTGCTCTCTCTCTCTCTACCTTCTCTCTGCTCTACTCTATCATCCCGACCGACTAAACATAGGCCCAGTCTAAATTCTTATCCTGGTAAAACTAGTTTAGTGGCAAGTCTGACGTCTGAACTCTCTTTCTCTCTCTCTCTCTCTCTCTCTCGTCCATCTCTCGTCTCTCTCTCTCTCTCTGGGGATCCAAGCTCTCTCTCTCTCTCTCTCTCTCTCTCTCGCTCTCTCTTTCTCTTGTGCGTGGCATACACCATGCGTGTAACCATACACTGCACCAAATCTTAAACATACTTCCAATGCAATCACAGCTTAGCTATAATAAAGCCATTCCCGTGTACAAAGTACACTATGACTTAGCTCCACAATAACTGAAAAATCTACTTACACAAGCCTCACATCGTTATGGTTCAAGTAACTATATTCTACCACAACAAGAATAGATAAATTCAGTCAAGTTTAACTTTCTCGGGTTCCTCCATCTGGAATTACCTTCAGTCAGACATCTTATGCTCTCTCTATCTCAACCTTCAAAACGAATCTGCCGAGAGACACTAACATTCGAGCCTTCCACGATACTTTTTGTTTCTTTTGCTTCATATATCCCGATACGCTATATTGCTAAGTACGATGTCATGTATTTCACATCACTCTGTTTGTTTACTATTCTCCAACAATTTGCTAAAATCAATGTTTAAATTGTCCTCACTTTATTGCCTCCTTCATACTAGGCTGAATTAGTTTGCCCTGTTCCTCTCTCTCTCTCTCTCGTATGTGCTCTCGTCCTCTCTCTCTTGCTTGTGTGCTATATCCCGCACAAGTATCAATTATCTCTCTCTCTCTCGTCTCTCTCTCTTTATCTCTCTCTCTCTCTATGTGTAATCTTTTGCTCTCTTTGTATCTCTTCTCTCTCTACTTTATCTCTCTGTATTGTGGCCTATACGGTGTTCATTTTTGTATGTGTATCGTTGCTTTGCCTAAAATCATTTTCAGTTAAAGTTCTCTCTCTCTCTCTCTGTCTCTCTCTCTCGGTCTCTCTCTAAGTCTCTCGTCAAGGGGTCTCCCCTCTCTCTCTCTCTCACGGGTACGTCTTCTCTCTCTCTCTCTCTCTCCTCTCTCAGTCTCTCTCCTCCTACTCTCTCTCTAAATCGGTATCTCTCTCTCTCTCTCTCTCTCAGATCCTCCTCTCTCTCTGTCTCTCTATATACCCCCCCCCTATATCTCTCTCTCTCTCTCTCTCTCTCGTCTCAATCTCTCTCTCTCTCTCGCTCTCTCCACACCCCCTCTCTCTCTCTCTCTCTCTCTCTCTCTCCCTCGGTATTGTACGCCTAAAGCCTAATGTCCTTCATTCAAACATTTTAAAGTAGAGTCTGAGTCTCTCCTCTCTCTCCTCTCTCTCTTGATCCCTCTCCACTCTCTCTCTCTCCTTCTCTCCTCCCCTCTCTCTCCCTCTCTCTCTCTCTCTCTCTCTCTCTCTTTCCCTCTCTCTCTCTCTCTCTCGGTCTCTATTTCTCTCTCTCTCTCTTCCCTCTCTCTCTCTCTCTCTCTCTCTCCTCTCTCTCTCTCTCCTCTACCTCTCTCTCCCCCTCTCTCTCTCTCCCTCTTGCCTCTTCTCTCTCTCTCTCTCTCTCTATCTCGTCAAGGACAGACTGGAAGACTAGGCTCAGTCTCCGCCCTCTCATCCTTGTAAAATAAAAGTATGAGTCTGACGTCTGAACTCTCTCTCTCTCTTTCTCTCCTGTCTCTGTCTCGCTCTCTCTCTCTCTCTCTCTCTCTTCTCTCTCTCTCCACTCTCTCTCTCACTCTCTCTCTCTCTCTCTCTCTCTCTCGCTCTCTCTTTCTCTTTGTGCGGGCATACATGCGTGTAACCATACACGCACACACCTGCACACACCCTCAGAAAAAACAAGCCCAGTTAAACATACTTCCACTGCACTCACAGCTTAGCTATAATAAAGCCATTCTCATGTACAAAACTCTCTCCACTATGACTTAGCTCCACAATACCTGAAAAATCTACTTACACAAGCCTCACATCGCTATGGTTCAAGTAACTATATTCTCTCCACACACAAGAATAGATAAATTCAAGTCAAGTTTTACTTTCTCGGGTTCCTCCATATGGAATTCCCTTCATTCCGACATTAGATTATGCTCCTCTATCTCAACCTCT
>CM065680.1:5531825-5544325 GCA_017654935.2 Phymorhynchus buccinoides | reverse complement strand
CTTTCAAAACAGTTTCCATTGAACATAAATAGACATAATAAACTAAAGCAAACAAACAAACAAACAAACCCGTATACTGTACGCATCTGACTTTAAAATAATAATCCATATTTTATGCCCAGTCAAAAAGAACATGATCGCCTTAGTCTTGAAAACAATCAAATTATGATCACACATCGTATGCAGCCCAGAATTGCAATCTAGCCGGAAGCTACTGTTCACAATGAGGCTCTGACGACAACCAGCGGAACACTCTTCTCTCTGTGAAGACTAAAAAAGGTTCATTAGCGCCATTGTAATCTTAAAAGATGTTGCTATATTTTGCAAAACAGACACATATAACAAAGAATTAAGAAAGTACCTTTGGATTTGGAGAACTAACATGTGAAGCAAACAGAAGGGCACGTGGTGGGTTTTTTTGGGGGGTTAAGCTCTTGATTAATTTCAAAATACACGTTGTTATTTTTTACACTTTCTCCATGGCAACACGATGCTCGCCTTGTACTGAGGTGTTCCAAATTATCTCACTCTACCCCAATGCTTGAATCTCTTCACTGGCTTCCTGTCGGAAGGCGTATCGAATACAAGCTCTCTCTGCTCTGCTCCAAATCCCTGAATGGTCTGGCTCCTTATCTCGCTGATCTTCTGTACCTTTACACACCTCTTAGACAGTTACGCTCCTCTTCTGACACTTCGCTCCTCCAGATCCCTCGTTACCGCACCAAGACCCTTGGCGAACGCTCCTTCTCTTTCCAGGCCCCCTCCTCTTGGAATAGACTCCCTTTACCTCTCCGTTCTGCCAACTCCCTTTCTTCATTTAAGTCTTCTCTCAAAACTACTCTTTTCAAATCATAGCCTGCTATATTTCTTTTCAAAGTACTGCGCCCCTTCCATCCGCGTGTGTTTGTGTGCATGCGTGTTGTTTGTGCGTGTGTGTTGCGTGTGCGTGTGTGTCACTGTGTGTGTGTGTGTGTGTGTGTGTGTGTGTGCGCGCGTGTGCGTGTGCGCGCGTGTGGTGCGTTCGTGTGTGTGTTTGTGTCTGTTTAGTGCGTGCGCGTGTCTGTGTTTAGTGCGTGCGTATGCGCGCGCGCGTGTGTATAATATATTTTTGTCGTTTCTTTATTTATATTGCTTGCTGGTTTATTCATTTATTATTGTAAGCGCTTAGGGCTTTTTTAAGATTAGGCGCTATAAATGCTAATTATTATTATTATTATTATTATTATTATTATTATATTAGTACTGGTATTGCTAACTGCGTTGACGTGGGAAAAGAGTGCAAAATAAAAACGTCTATTTTGACCATAGCGATTCTCTCTAATGTGATATTTCTGGTAGTAAAGGTCGATTTGGTTATACTGAAAATGATTTATATTTAAAGTGCTTCATTTGTCTGTGTGTGTGTGTGTGTGTGTGTGTGTGTGTTGATCGCGTACCTTTGATCTGGTGTACGCATGTCCTTGTTGGTGTGTTCCATCTTGATCATTCCTGACGTAAGGAATAGGATTTCTTCTCTTTAAAATATGAACAAAAGAAGAACAGGAAAAAAAGAGAAAAGAAAAAAAGTCTATCACGGGCATATATAAATTCCGACAGAAACACTAATTTGACAGCATCTTCAACACTGTACATCATCATAATCATAGACCACAATCCACATCATAATTACTATGAACATGGTAAAAGAACATCAGTCTCAGAGTATTTCTGCAATGCCACATCATTATTATTTTATATATAACAAAAACACCTCCAACTCTCTCTACAACCAGACAGTACTCACAGTGTCACTCTTCCGAGGAGTGAAATAGTTATTATTTCCCTTTGTAGAACAGCATGAAAAAAGACACACACACAAAAAGATCACCCAATCCCAACCACATCCGAAATAACAATAAATGTATATACCTTGTACTCATTGCTCTCTCTCTCTCTCTCTCTCTCTCTCTCTCTCTCTCTCTCTCTCTCTCTCTCTCTCTCTCTCTCTCTCTCTCTCGCGCGCGCTCACACACAGTCACAGTCACACGCACGCACACGCACGCACACGCACGCACACGCACGCACACACATACATACACTTACGCACACAGATATTCAGAGCGAGAGACAGATTGACAGACAGACACACACACACACACACACACACACACACACACGGACGCACGCACGCAAGCACGCGCACACACACACACCGCAAAATTGAAAGCTAGACAAAATAATTGACTACCACATTCGCTGTAATATAATGTCTTTAACCTTGTTGAACAACAGATCAGTAACACCTGTAAAAGGTCAACAGCCTTGGAAGCAGCAGCATCCTGTGCACAACGTGTGTTTATAGGCCAACAGTAACATATTCCTCAATCACAACTACAGGGTGACTCACAAACAAAGCAACCCACACAATAATTAGTAATGACAAGTTTAATAATCAAGCTATCATTATCATTTTTCGGATTTTAAAAGAAGATTTAGTGCATGTAAGATCACCATGATTTGTGTTTTCAAGATTCGCGTGTGTGCTCCAGACATACACAGCTTCTATGGTGCCCCATTTTCAGAACATGTCTTGGTGGTGGTCCAAAAGCGCTTTCGCAATGTTGATGTCGTCGTGTGTAATTTCGATTTCTGCTGTATCCGGACGATTTTAATTTGTATTCATAATTATGTGGTCTCAAAAACATGGAATATGTTGACGGTCGATGGCTTGGAATCAAAACGGACTATCTTTAGATAGTCCATTGACATACTATTGAACTTATTACGAAAACTAATAACTTGTATAAAAAAAGACTGCTGAAATACAAAAAGCAAAACCCCCTTTGTATATGTCTGCAGTCATTGTTTGATACAAGTTATTAGTTTTAGTAATAAATCCAATATGTCAATGGACCATATAAAGATAGTCAGTTTTGACTCCAAGCCATCGTTGTACAGTCTTGCATTCCAGTTTTCAGGGCAAAAGAACAAAACAAAACAAAACAGACAGTTATTGAACAATTGAAGTTTTATGCAAATGTTTTGTACCCCTCAAAAGGGGACTTTATAAAGAATGAGTCACCACATCAACTGTTCCTTTCTGGCACTCTTGGTAAGACTTATTATTGCAGCCCTTCATGCATTGAATATTCTTTTTCTAAATCTGAAAAAAATCAACATGATAATTTTAATATAAAAAACAAATATTAACGATTTTGTGGACTGCGTTGCTTTGAGTCGCCCTACGATCAGCATTATCCAGTCTGAATGACGAGTCAACATCAGCACGTGTCACCCGACTCTCAACAAGTCAACATCAGCATATTAGTATTGATCTAATCTGAAAAAGGAATTTGAAAGACTTCATGTTTCGAAGAAATGTATTTTCTACACGGATCTTAACATTGCCAATTTGTGCTGCAGTACAGTTTGACTGTATTTGTGACCTAGCACGACGAAAGGGACATTAAGTGTCAAGCTGACTATTCTGAGAAAATGTAATACATTTAAAAACTTCAGACAATCTTCTTTCTAATGATACAACAACCATTCTTATATATTTTTCCGCTCCAGAGTTATGAGCATTTAAAGTTAGTAGGGTTAGTGTCAGTCATGTTGAGAAAACACAGCCTAACGTCTAGCCTAGCTGAAGGAAACGCATTGACCTACTCATGTTAAAGCACATATAAGATCATTTATAGACCATATTAAAGATTGTCCTTTATAAATATGAAAGATAAGATGTTAGAGAAGACCAAATTACCCATCACTCAGAATTGACCCCCAAAAAGAGATTTGTGACTTTCCAAGCATGTTATTATAAATTAGCCCAGCGACTTCATGTCCCTTTCGTCGTGCTTGGTCGCATATGGTCGCCTTTTAAAGAATATTGTCAAACAGAAGAAATGTAATCGTACTCTCATTTCAGAATAATTTATATTTAAAATAAACGTTGATGGAATAAAGAGCCCCAGAAAGCAATATAAAGAAGTATATGGAAAATGAAAACACATTGTTCAAGATTTAAGGTGAAGGAAAGGAGAGAACTCAAACGTATAAACCACAAAGACACAACTACCTACAATGATGGGAACCAGCAATATCACCTTCCTATTCTGATATCTCAATGGCGCCATAAGTTAATTAACTCATTCTGAACGAAGTTCAATTATAGTGTTCAAATCCACCATGTTTATTTAAACGTTATATTGCCCTACATTACAAAATTACATAACAAAAAATAAAACATTCGTAATATTATGTTCTGTAATAGAACTTCTCTCGTATTTGTATTTATAATCATTCTGTGAGGTCTATAAATATCGGGAATATTTTTTTAAGAACGACATAGGAGGGGGTTATAAAAACGGGTGATAATAATTTGTAAGGTCCGTTTAATTTCAGTTTGATAGGTTAAGAAACATACCAAGTTGAGAGGACATAAATCACTTTTGTATGACCACAACTCAGACAAGAAGAAGAAGAAGAAGAAGAAGAAGAGTAT
Source organism: Phymorhynchus buccinoides (assembly GCA_017654935.2). Lineage (NCBI taxonomy): Eukaryota > Metazoa > Mollusca > Gastropoda > Neogastropoda > Raphitomidae > Phymorhynchus > Phymorhynchus buccinoides. Next base: position 5,539,842 of record CM065680.1, on the reverse strand, counting down.
ATCCCATATCGATGGCTTGGAGTCAAAACGGACTATCTTTTAGATAGTCCATTGACATATTATTGAAGAGTACGAAAACTGAGTATCAAGAAAAAGACTGCAGAAATATAAAAAGCAAAACCCCCTTTATATATTTCTGCAGTCATTGTTTGATACAATTTATTAAGAAGTAATAAGAATAATACGTCAATGGACTATCTAAAGAGTAGTCCGTTTTGACTCCAAGCCATCGATATGGCCCTGGGGCCAAAGCTCAAATAAAACTGTTTCCAATCTGTTTCCAACTGACTAAGTGTAGACCATGAGGACGTAAAACATATATTCCTTGAAAAGAAGATGAAAAAGAAGAAGAAAAAGAAGAAGACGACGACGACAACGAAAATGGGTAAGGCAAAGACAATGAAGAAGAGGCTGGATGAGTCAGACTGGAATCCACGCACGCTGTCCTTACGTTAGTGGGCAGCAGATTAATGGTCAACTGGGCAATAATTATTGTGGTCAATGACTCACCACTCGCTTGGCCCCTGAACACGCCATGCATGCTCCTCAGCCGTTTCTGGCCTGTTAGCTAAGGCCACACACGTTGCTCAGTTATGACGTCACCGTGATGACGTCACTAAAATGGCGCCCGCTTCTCCCCTACCCCTCATTCTCTGTCTCTATGTATACTCTAGAGATGCTCTGTCGGTTGTTTTTATCGTTCTTACAAAATTTAACTTTATCCGGAAGAAAAACTGACATAATAATAATGGCCGTTTGAATAAAATATCGGAATTTATTTCAAAATAGCTTTGTATGAATCTCAAACGGGAAACACATTTCATGGTAATGCATACACGCGTGCAGCCTACTTACGTTTCGCGTAATAATTCAAATTAAATGTAAAAAAAAAAAAAAAATGTGTAATCCAATTGAATTAATTTAGCGATCAGGAAATCAAAAATCAAAACAAAAAATAAACAAACAAGACCTACAAACAAAGCGAACAAAAAACAGCATTGAAGACGTTTAATGGCTTAGAGTCAAAACGGACTATCTTTAGAAATTAGATAGTCCATTGACTTATTATTGATGTTATTGCAAAAACTAAGAACTTGAATTAAAACAGACTGCAGATAATGCACAATGGGGATTATGCTTTGTATATTTCTGCAGTCTTTTTTTGAAACAAGTTATCAGTTTTCAATATATGTTCAATAATAAGGCAATGGTTTTGACTCCAAGCCATCGTTTTAAAAACTTAAATAATGACATTCATCAATTTAACGTTAACCGTATAATGTACTCCGGTGATTGTCTGTCATAGCAATCAAAAAGAGAAGATCTAATAAAGATAAGACAGCTATGTTATGTATGCAGCCATCTTATTCTCTCTCTCTCTCTCTCTCTCTCTCTCTCTCTCTCTCTCTCTCTCTCTCTCTCTCTCTCTCTCTCTCTCTGTCTCTCTCTGAGTGTGTGTGTGTGTGTGTGTGTGTGTGTGCGTATGTGCGAGTGTGTGCGTGTGCGTGTGCGTGCGTGTGCGTGTGCGTGTGTGTGTGAGAGAGAGAGAGAGAGAGAGAGAGAGAGAGAGAGAGAGAGAGAGAGAGAGAGAGAGAGAGAGAGAGAGAGAGAGAGAGAGAGAGAGAGAGAGAGAGAGAGAGAGAGAGAGAGAGAGAGAGAGATTAAAAAGCAGCAAGATTAACATTTTAGTGAATATAAATTGGATGAAAAAAATAAATAAATAAAAGTCATCCAAAATGCATACACAGTAAAACAAAACTTTACACAAATCCTCTACAACATTCCACTACATAATCCCTGTGAAAGCAATTGTCCTAATTATAGGAAAAGACTAGAAAGTATTGATTAACAAAAACATAATGTAACAATAAGCCCATGAAAATGTGCCCTAATTATCATTAACATTTTAGTTTTATTAACATCATATCTGCAGTCAGAGTCTAAAGTTATTAGGATTCAACCCTTCTTATAATTAAAGGATGGGATCACATTGTTCTTGTACAAATTCTTCTTCTTCTTTAGCTCTTTCTTTTTCTTCTTATCTTTTTAATGAGCGACTTAGCGGGCTCTTTTGGCCGCCAGGTGGCATAACGCTCGCGTGGGGCTAATCCTCTCTATATTCTTAGTTAGGGATAAAGAGAGAGAGAGAGAGAGAGAGAGAGAGAGAGAGAGAGAGAGAGAGAGAGAGAGAGAGAGAGAGAGAGAGAGAGAGATAGGGAGGAGTCCAACCCTCTCTCTCTCTCTCTCTCTCTCTCTCTCTCTCTCTCTCTCTCTCTCTCTCACTACGCCCAACTAAGAATATAGCGTGATAAGCCCCACTCGAGCGCTATGCCCCCTGGCGGTCAAATAATCGCCATAAGTCGACCATTCGCACCACGATTAAGTCCCTTGGGTTTTTTCTGGGTTGCTGTGATCCACATAGAAATGTCCCCATGTTCAAATTGAGGCTGCTCTTTAAAATATGTTTCGCTTTGAATTTGGGTCATTTGTATGGTAGTGAGACCTGGTCAAAACAAGATTTGTTTCCAGCTATAAGAGGGAAAACACGTGAAACCCGCGATTTTGACACGTGATCTGGTGGGTCTTTAAATGGCAGGAAGTTGGGTCGTATCTTTTCATTTCCCTTGGCTTCCGATTCTTTCTTGTAAGCTGGAATTCCATGTGCGGTATTTTCGCTGGCTGAAATCGCGCGCGACTTTCGACAGCGACGAAAAAGGCTGCTTGCAGTTCCATTGACGCTAAAATCGCCGGCGATTTTCGATGGCGCTATTCAAACATCGCGCTAAAAATCACGATCGCGTCTACGGAACTGCAAGCAAGGTTTTCCACCAGTGCCACAAGTTTCTCCACGCCTTTGGAAGCCATGCTGGCTGAGAAAATGCAGTGATTTCTTAGTTCCGCCCACTTCCAGACTATTTTCAAGTGGACGGCGACAAAAATAGTTTTCGCTTCATGATGAAATAAAATCGAGAGCGATTTTCGACTGACAGTTCGCGATTATCGCGCCTATGGGTGTACAGAATGACTTTATTGTTGGTGGCGATAAAATTTAATCGCGGGCGATTATCGCCGTCGATTTTTGCCTTAAAATCGCGTATGATGGAATTCCGGTTAATTCTACCCTTTATCTTCTTAATTAAAAGTAATTGTAAGCGTGTAGGCTACCATAGTCACATAGCCTTTCCTCTTTTTCACGTATACATACATCATACCACACAACATACACACACATATTCACAAGACACACACACGTGCGCGCACACACACGCATACACGCAATCACACACACATGAATCAATAGCAACAGCAACATGCTAAGTCATCATTAACACCAATAATGAAACTATAACACAAATGAGACTAACAAACAACACACAAACATGAAATATAAATAATCTCGCCACAAACGCCATAGCTCGCACGAAAACACACACACACACACACACACACACACACACACACACACACACACACACGTTGCAAATCGCATGGACACAAACGAAATTATGCAGTCAATTAAAGAAACTAAATGTCAGAAATCAGTCAGGGCTGGCAGTTATTACATTTTCAAGACTATCAATATAAAACTCTGTGTACATGTATTATAACAAAAGGCTATAACAGCAACCACAGATTTTACTGCTGTGTCAGTCCATATGTATAAATATGTACACGTCTATAGCACATTAATTGTATATGGATTATTTGTGGATAAAAACAAAACAACAATGTTCAAACCCATATATGCTCACGTGCACACCCAGTCTCTTTCATGATTATGAAATATCTCGCTCGCTCTCTCTCTCTCTCACACACACACACACACACACACACACACACACACACACACACACACACACACACAAACAAACACACACACACACACCACGCATTCACAGAACTTCGAAAAGCAGCATCGTTTCATTCAAATAGACCCATTAAGTTAATTATAGTCACTTGTAACCAATACAAAGACTAACAACTCTTTCTTATGAAGAGAACCGAATTTGAAAGTTTCCCCATAAAAAAAATATTAAAAAAAGTAACAAAAACAAAGACACTGGACTGTCGATGAAAGTGTTCCAGTAGCTCCAATATAATCACGTTTGAATAGTTTAAAACACGTTGTCTGTACTTCACGAGCCCAACAAACCACACAGGAAAAGGTACTGGGTGCATTGTTGTCATCATCAGTCACTGCCATTTGATCATCACGAATTGATTTGTACGTTTTTACTTTCCTGTTTCAAGACAAAACAAAAGAAGGAAGGGACGAAGAAGGGACAAAGAAAATGTTAAAAATCAACTCGATTTTGGCAGTGTCTGCTTTGCTGTAAAAAAAAAGAATTCACCAGACTCGTAAGCCCAATTTGGGGGTAGGGAGATGGGGGTGGGAAAGAGAGGGTAGTAATAATCACTGAGGTGTCCCAATCTCTGAGGACAATAATACTATGTGAACGTGACGACGACGGAACAGCAGGCTTACTAGTATCATAAACGCTGCCGTTTTCCTGGCACAAACATTAATGGTATGTGTAATGTAGATTTTTTTTAATGAAACACAGTTTGTTTCGTTCAGTTTTCTTAGTTTGGAGTTTGTTGGCGATGCAGAGGGAACAATGTTTATAGCACGTTGCATGTCAACAAATATCGCACAGTAGAATTATGGAGGTGGCGTGACTTGTGTTCGTCACGGTGTAGTAATAATAATATAGCACTTGAATAGGACGTTGAACGGACTGTCACTGCCAGCCTTATTACCGAGGACATGGCCAGAATCACACGACGTACGGATTGTGCATTATGTACACACAGGGAGCGGGTCCCGCCTCACTGCCAGTGGTGCTCACTGAGGTGGTCATAGTGGATGCCGGAGTCACTGAGCTCCACCACCTCGTTCTCAGCCCCCGGTTCTAGTCACACGTGGCTGAGGGGCTGCGGCTTGGCCGGCTGGTAGCTGGCGTTGGAGTACTTGGTCATGCTGCGGCTGGGGTGCGCGTAGGAATGTCTGTGACACAGCGCCCCGTTGAACAGCCGGCGCCACGAGTCCAGCGTCTTGCCCGTCCATATCCAGAAGCCCGAGGTGATGCCCACCACCAGGCACATGAAGTACTTGAGCATGAACACGGAGTAGTCCGGGGCGGCCTTGTCCTCGCTGCAGAGGCAGGTGTGGGTGCGCTCCCAGCGCTGGCGGAGGTGCTGCTCGTAGAAGTAGCAGGCGATGACGATGGTGGCCGGAACGGTGTACAGCACGGAGAACACCCCGATGCGGATCATCAGCCGCTCCAGCTTGTCCGTCTTGCCCCGGCCCTGCTGCTTGATGACGCTGCGGATGCGGAACAGGCTGACGAAACCGGCCAGCAGGAAGGAGGTGCCGATGATGAGGTAGACGAAGAGCGGCGCCAGCACGAAGCCCCGCAGGTTCTCCAGGCTCTGGTTGCCCACGAAGCAGATGCCGGCGATGGGGTCGCCGTCCACGGAGGACATGGCCAGCACGGCGATGGACTTGACGGAGGGGATGAGCCAGGCCGCCAGATGGAAGTACTGCGAGTAGGAGGCGATGGCCTCCTGGCCCCACTTGAGCCCCGCCGCCAGGAACCACGTGAAGGACAGGATCACCCACCACAGCGACGACGCCATGCCGAAGAAGTAGATGAGCAGGAAGACCACCGTGCAGACAGCGGGCCCCGTGGTCTCGTACCTGACCCTGTCCCCCTCACAGGCCACGCCCTCGTGGCCCACCACCAGGCGGATGATGTATCCCAGGGACACCATGAAGTAGCAGGCGGAGAGGAAGATGATGGGCCGCTCGGGGTACTTGAAGCGCTGCATGTCCACGAAGAAGGTGGACACGGTCATGGCGGTGGAGATGCAGCACAGGATGGACCACAGGCCGATCCAGAAGGTGGCGAACGTCTTCTCCGTCTCCCCGAAGTACGGGCTGTAGCAGTTGACGGCGCAGTTGGCGATGCCCCCCGTGTTGATCCGGCTGTCGTAGTTGTCGGCGCTGGGGGACACGGGCACCAGAGGGGGGTTGCACTTACAGTCGCACTTGTTGCCGTTGTCCACGGGCCGCGCGGGGCCCGAAGGGATAGGCTGCACTCTATGACCTTCACCCGCGGAGGGAGGGCGGGGGTGTGGGTGGCGGGTAGGGGTACTTAGTTCTGGGGGGTGAGGGTGTCTGTCGGTCGGTGGTGTTGGCGTCCATGCACAGCTGCGTCTTGTCCCCGTAGGCCGGCAGCTTCTCGCAGTCCATCTGCTCGGGCCAGGCGAACCCGTACTGGCGCATCAGAGGGGCGCACCCGGCCTTGGCCCGCTCACACACCGAGCGACAGGCCGGCAGCGGCTTCTTGTAGTTGGTCATGCAGATGGGGGTGTACATGCTGCATAGGAAGAACTTGAGGTCCGGGGAGCACTGGATCTCCACAAGCGGCCAGAACTGGTGCACCTGGCATCACACATAGCACTGTTTAATGTACATGGAATAGTGGTTTCCACCGTGTGGACAAAATAAACTGTAAACCCCAAGACGTAACAAGAACCCACAACAACTAGACACTACACATCCACATAATTTCACGCTGCATTGAGCATTCACACACTCGCGCACACGAACACACACACACACACACACACACACGTACGCGCACGCACGCGCGCGCACGCACGCGCGCGCACGCACGCACACACACGCACACGCACACGCACACACACACACTCTCTCTCTCTCTCTCTCTCTCTTTCTGTCTCTCACACGCGCACACAAACTTTCACACCAATAATCATCACTCACCATTCAAACCCTATCACTTCTATCATCACCCACCCATTCACTCACCGATCTGCCTTCTCCACAATCAGCGTTACTTTTTACAAAAATATAAAACGGAGAAAAGCTTACAGTAAAATAACCGAAAAAAAATAAAATAAAATAAACATCAGAAACTCAACTCCAGAAAAATAAATATGTAGATAAATAGATAGACATTCTGGCAGAAGTAGACAGGCATAGTCAAAGGACAGCAGTCCGAAATATATGCCGCATAAATATGTAGATAAATAGATAGACATTCTGCCAGAAGTAGACAGGCATCGTCAAAGGACAGTAGTCCGAAATATGTGCCGCATAAATATGCACCACAGTTTCCCCACTTGTTTTGAATGCTAGATAAATAGATGGATAAATAAAAGAAGCTAAATGCGAGATAAGAAGATGCATACCTCCAGCCCCGCTTCCTCCTGGGTCTCGTGGTTGAACTGGTTGGGCATGTAGGTGTTGTTGTAGCCGATGCCTTTGCACATGGGGATGGTGATCTCCTGGCACCTCCTGGCCTGGTCGGCCTGCGCCGTGCCGGACACGAAGAGCAGCACCCCCAGTGCCAGCACCGACACTGTGCTGAAGCCACGGGAGCGGGACATTCTGGAATGACGACAGCAGCAAGGATCCGGGCTGTGCTTGGGGACAAAGTCGTCAGAACGTGCGTCACGTGCACAAGGTTGCGCCATTTGTAGGAAACAATGTTACTATTGAAGCGAAACTATGTTGAACCAAATACAAATTGTTATGCTGGCGTGGAAAATATTATTTTGTTATCCCGGTTAAAGTCGTTTGTATTTTTTTTTTCAAATGTGTAATGTTTGTTCTATGTAATGTTTTGACAGACACAAAAACATATAGTTTCCAAAGAAAATAATTTGTCTGTGAAATATTCTGTCTCTTCGATTCGAAATATCCCGTGCCGATGAAGTATGTCCAGGTTGAGGAGAGGACCAGGAATCAACCCAGGTAAATGTATTCCGAGAGTATAGATTCTGGCGACGAATTATTTCCTGATATTCTTCGAATTTCTTGTACTTATGTTCAGTGTGTTTTTCAAAAGCAGTTCCTGAGCATTACCTAACTCAGCAGCGAAAACTGGCAGGCAGACCAGACTTTCTCACCTATTACGAACTAACTCCGCGCCTTCCCCTTTCCCTTCTTTCCCACTCAGCCTTTCCTTTCCCCTTCTCTCCCACT
>CM065680.1:5504325-5521825 GCA_017654935.2 Phymorhynchus buccinoides | reverse complement strand
GCATGAACTAATAGTAGCATTTACTGTCCGAAAAAAAAGTGTGTATATGTGTGTGGTTGCATGCATGTATGAACGCGCGAGCATAATATAAAAAAAATGCATGTGCGTATGCGAGTTCTATAAATCCATATTCGAAGCCTATTTGCTACCTTTGTGTTCTATTTTGTCTATAATCTATATCCTTGGAAAATATCGTTTTCAAAGTTTTCAAGTTTTCTCCCTCCCTCCCTTCCCCTCCCCCCCCCCCCCCCTCCCCCCCCCCCCCCCCTCTCTCTCTCTCTGCGTGGCTAAGTAACAGTGATAATGGTCAGTTGTAGGACAGACTATAGTGTAGCGGAAAGAGGCTTTTAGTGAAGCTTTCCACACTTACGTTATCGTTGTCGTCGCTGTCGTCATTGTCTCTTTGTAGACTTTTAGTTCGTCAGATGGCAATGCGTGTGTGTGTGTGTGTGGGGGCGGTGGGGGGGGGGGGGGGGGGGGGTTAGGTAGAGGGAGTGGGTGTTGAGTAGGGGGTTAGGGCGTACTCAACTGTCAAACGTGTGTGTGTGTGTGTGTGTGCGTGTGCGTGCGTGCGTGTGCATGAGAGTGAGTGAGTGTGTGCGTGTGTGTGTGTGTGTGTGCGCGCGCGCGCGCGCGTGTGTGTGTGTGTGCGTGTGTGTGTGCGTGTGTGCGTGAGGGCGCGCATGTTTGTATGTATGTGTGCGTGCATGCGAACATGCGTGTATGTGTGTGTGTGCGCGAGCGCAAGCGCGCGTGTGTGTGTGTTTAAGGGAGTGGGGGAATGGTAATGAAAGGGAGGGGGTGTTGAGTCGGAAATAAGACGCGCTCAAAAGGCTACAGTCAAGCCACCTCCTTCATCCAAAATAAACACCTGAAATTGAACCGGGTACACACTATTGGTAGGCCAAACTAAACTTCTGCAGATTAATATATCGCCTTATGGATAAACCTAAACCAATGTATCTCACACAACACGATTTACTGTACTAACGAAGCAAATTATATTCCAGTTGTGTGTTGCTTTGCTGTTTGTGTGCTAATATCTTCCCTTAGACACAACTCATTAACAATACCAGTAATTGTAGTGACAAGAATAGCACTCTACCCATTGTAACACACAAACGAGCACACAAGTGTCAAGTGACGTTATTTTTTTCACAAGAGACACAACAAAACAACTGGATATTTCGGCGAATGCGCCTTTATCAACATAGACACACAAGAAAACAGCAAACATAAAATATTTCGAAAGGAAAAAAAAAAGAACAATAAACAATACTTCCCCTCTACAATCCAATCTGTGAATTGAATTGAATAATTGAATTGCATAATAATTGAATTGCATAATTTATTTGTATAATTGAATTGTATAATTGGATTGCATAATTGAATTGTGTAATTGAATTGCATAATTGAATGACATAATTGAATTGAATAATTGAATTGCATAATTGAATTGCACAATTGAATTGTATAATTGAACTGTATAATTGAATTGTATAATTGAATAGCATAATTGAATTCTATTAATCATTCATTAATTGAATAATTGAATTATATAATACAACTGAGTTGGCATTTGGCAGGATAGTACCTTTCGTCTCCAATACTTACGCCCTTACTCTATCCACTTAGTTACTATTACCCCCCACCCCCCCCCCCACCCCCCACCCCACCCCCACACACACAGAAACAAAACTCTTGTGTTGCTGAGGCGAATCATTAAAACAAATTCGTCTTTTATTTTGATTTTTGTACAAACTTGAATATTTTTCATGAAATCAACACATTTACTTTCATTTCAAAATGATTTGGTTCAATTGTGTCAATTCAGGCCCAAATATGTCTTTATGGTTGTGTTTAAATCAATGTTAAACGAACAATGTTAAGTGGAGTATCATTAAGCTCCTTTGCCTCTTTCCAAACTACTGATTTCAGTTATCTTGCTTTTAAATTTCGATCGTTTCAACAAAAACAACCCACCTCTATCGTTACTATCTTGTTCATGATATTCAGTAGACAATAACAATTTTCGGTTGTTGCTTCATAATGAATATAAATAATAAAAGTATTCACGATGGTTTTAAATAACATTTGTGGGTACAATCATACACACACACGGCGCGCGAGCGCACGCACGCACGCACACACACAGACTCACACACAGACCCCCCCCCCCCCACACACACACACAGACACCACACACACACACACACACACACGCACACACGCGCGCGCGCGCGTTGCGCCACTCCAGTCAACATTTTATGCATAAGCCTGCTTTTGTTAAATTAGTACTAGTAGGAAGGGAGGGAGGGATGGAGAGACAGACAAGCAGGTAGAAAAGAACCAGAGACAGAGATACAGACAAAGATACAGACAGAAGAGACAGACAGCTGAAGGGTGATATAGACACGCACAGACAGACAGACAGACAGACAGAGACAACTGAAGGGTGAGATAGACTCGCACAGACAGACAGACAGACAGCTGAAGGGTGAGACAGACTCGCACAGACAGACAGACAGACAGCTGAAGGGTGAGACAGACTCGCACAGACAGACAGACAGACAGACAGACAGCTGAAGGGTGAGACAGACTCGCACAGACAGACATGGGGAGCGGACCTAATGACATGCATGTTTGGGCAGGGTTTTTTATACGCGATAATTCTCCGAAGACGGAGTGTGGGTGCCCACGTGGCGGGGTAGTCAAAAACGGCCGCACACGTAATGTTCTCACCCGTAGCCGATGCACTAGTACCATAGTGTTCAAGTGCTTCCGCTGTTGAAAATAATGATCCCTGGAGTCTTTTAGCTGAGGTAAGCTAACCACGACAACATGCGAGACAAAACGGTTTATATGCCTTATGATAAAACTCATAATAACAAACACACACACACAACCAAACAAACAAAACATCACAAAAAACAACTTACCTTATTACATTTGCAATAGAAAACCACAATGGCAACTATTTCACACACTCTCTTTAAAACAAAATAATCCAACAAGTTTGAACTGCAAAGCGGTAGTTCTTCTATCCTTACTTTATGCTTTTTGCTTAGTTATTCTTTTCTGTCTTTCTTTCAACAAAAAGAGAGGGAGACAAAAATCGTTTCTACAACAAAACTCAAGCAAGGATCTTCAGCAATCATATGGAAAGGGATAACACGAAATAAAGTGAACTAGAATACTTTGGCAATCGTATACTACCTCGAAGCTCGCAAACGTGCCTACACTTTTGCCTTACCTTGTTGCTGTAAGCCTAGCGAAGCAAGCTTACTAAAGCTTACATACACTCGCAATGCGACACTATTAGGGAAAATGCTAGAAAAGTTGAGCGAGCGACAGCATCGAAACGAAACAGACAGGCAGGCAGGCATTGAACGCTCTCGTTTGCGTACCTGAGTTCTTGCACAAGAGAGCGCCAAAGTTCTGACAGCTGCTCTTTCTCTCTCTCTCTCTCTCTCTCTCTCTCTCTCTCTCTCTCTCTCTCTCTCTCTCTCTCTCTCTCTCTCTCTCTCTCCCCCCCCTCTCTCTCTCTCTCTCTCTCTCTCTCTCTCTCTCTCTCTCTCTCTCCCCCCCCTCTCTCTCTCTCTGTCTCTCTCTCTCTCTCTCGCTCTCTTGGGACAACGTCATGTCGTACAAGATGTGTGTAGGCTATAGGTGGGCGCGAGTGTGTGTGTGTGTGTGTGTGTGTGTGTGAGAGAGAGAGAGAGAGAGAGAGAGAGAGAGAGAGAGAGAGAGAGAGAGAGAGAGAAAGAGAGAGAGAGATAGAGAAATAGTGTGTGTGTATGTGTGTGTGTGTGCGTGCGTGCGTGCGTGCGTGCATGCCAGTGTAAGTGTACGCGTGAGTGTGCAAGTGCGCGCGTGCATCTCTGTGTGTGTACGTGTAGTGCGGGTGTGTGTCTGTGGGTGGTGTCTACTTCTTTTTGCATATGTTTTTTCTGTTTGCAGGATGTTATATGAATTATATTCGATTTGTTATATGTGAAATTACGTAGTTGCAATCTTTTCCTTTCATATGTACGTGTGTCCATTATTTGATTGATTTATTTCCCTTTCTTTGAAATTCATTTGTTTTCTGTTTTTCTTTTCTCTTGCCTATTGTGCTAGAGCCATTGTGCGGGCGGGATTAGGCAGGGATGAAGAAAGAGGCGGAGTCGACTGGGGTAAGAAAGGAAAAGAAAGAGAGTGAAAGAAGGGATAAATACTCTCTCTCTCTCACTCTCACTCTCTCTTCTTTTTCTTCCGATTGGGGATGTTTATCCTGCCCCACGCCCAAAGTCTTCGTTCAGACTGCGCGATTGGCGCACAGGATGCATACTTTGTGAGTTCGTGTCATCCATTCCACCGGCACACACGGCCTACTCGTACCCAATAGTGGATGGGCTTCAACGTGCGCGCAAGATCTTGTATACATGTGCGTTCGCACACGGGACCTCGGTTCTCTCTCTCTCTCTCTCTCTCTCTCTCTCTCTCTCTCTCTCTCTCTCTCTCTCTCTCTCTCTCTCTCTCTCTCTCTCTCTCTCTCTCACACACACACACACACACACACGCACAAATCTGCGTACCTAATGACGGGGGTTTAAACTTGCTTTTTACCTTCACTAGGGAAACTTTTCAACCTGGCATTTTGATGGGTCAGCGGGCATATAACACTGTTTCATACTTCGGTCTTTTGGGGTTATCTTTCCTTACTGTCTCGTCTTGAAGTCGGTTTGGGGTAGTTCCGGTTCAAAATTAGAATTAAAATATGGAAGTTACCTACCTTAAACAGCAACTATATTTTGTTCTTGTCTTCAAGTCTGAGGGTATTAATGTGGTCGTATCAAGTAAACAAATAAGAACATAACTGTTTATAGTCAACGAATGTAAACACTTTAAGAAAGAAACTTGAAACAGGACTTAATATTAATAAATCTACAAACTGATAACTGAGCAATTAAACACCCCTCTATTTCAATTACGGAGCAGCCATGCCGCGTTTGCAGCATTTCCTAACCGGAACTAAGTGTCCTAACGGGCACACAACTGGTCTGTTGCTTCCGTTTTCATTTCGAAACAGTGCTACAGAGAGCATTAGCCACCGTGCACAAAGCAGATGGAACGAACATGAATTCGTAATTCAATCCATGGTGAAAATGAAGAAGTGTTAAAACTTTGCATCTATTCTAAATGCGTAGACATTAACTTGTATAATAGGCTTACATCCCTGAACATAAAGCACTGGCATGTATAAAGGCGTCGTTAGAGGCTGACGAAATGGAAGTGGGGGTATATTATGAATCCAAAATAGACCCATAAGATGATTGGTATTCCTAAGTTGGTGTTTTTTAATGATGATACGTTCTATTTATAGGAGGTTTTGGTTCATTTATTGGTTTATCCTTTTGGATTTATGTCGATAAAAAAGTAATAACATTCGCAATGAACTCATAACGAGAATAGCCCCCTCCTCTGCTCCTTCCATTCATTTCAGACGGTTTCAGTTAGGGTTAGTGATAGGCTTAGGGTCAGCTAAATGTGTGTCAATCTCATAACATACTATCGTGTATTGTTTTCGTTTTGTGGATAAGGCGGTTTCATATTAGGGTTAGGGATAAGTTCAGGGTCATTTTAGTGTCAAATACACAAAACGATAAAAGCTGATGACTAATCTGACCCTAACCCTATCCCTAACCCTATTCCTAACCCTAACCTGAAACCGTCTGAAATGAATGGAATGGGCAGAGGAGGGGGCTATTCTTAACATTTGTCGATTTGTCATATTGAACACGGATTTCCAACCATTTTGCAATCTCGAAATTAACCAATATCGAGCCATTGTAATCAGTGCTCAGGCAAAGGCCAGGAGGCTCGGGGAGAAGAAACAAACCAGTATAATATTATGCCTTTGCTCATCATATTGGGACAAATAGCACAAATACTCTTGACACTATTGTATGGCAGTTATGACACTGTTGTATGGCAGTTATGACACTGCTGTGTCGTGCATGATATGATTAGGCGTGTTGACAAAACACGGAATGCCCGCGCCTATCCACGATTGTAGTGCTGTAAACCATCACTGTAGCAGATTGCAGCTTCACAAATTGTGGATGTTTGGATCGTAATCAGGATAGTTGATTTGTCGGGTCTTTCCATAAACCGATACTAACCCTGTCAGTGTAACGGGTATCAGTGATTTTCTGGGGTTGGCATGTTTCTATTTTGTGTGCTATGACGATTAGGGGGTGATGTGAATGTCAGACCGTTCGTTGGAGTCAGCTTCACAGCTAGGGTTGCAGCGTTGTTTGTTCACGATCTTTGTTGAATGTCATATTTGTGGTTATCTATCTGTCTGTCTGTGTCTCGGTCGCGCAAGCGCGCGCACGCACGCACGCACACACACACACACACACACACACACACACACACACACACACGCACACACGCACACACACACACACGAACTGAATACCACAAACACCGTGTTATTATCCTTCGTCAGTTCGGCAAAGTCTTTGATGTATGGAATCTATCTCTCCACCACATACATACCTTCACTTTGTTTTAACAGCTTCTCCCTATGGTCACTGGCTTCATTTCAGTCTTTTGTTGAACACTTACACCATCACAGACCCCTGTCTGTACTGAGTTTGAATTTGGCTCCCCCTCCTTACCCCCTTCTCTAGGGCCCCAGGGCTACCTGTCCACACCGTGGCGATTTCAGTATTAAGGATTCCCTAATCAGTATTTCCACAGCCATTCACCACGGGTGATAGTGGCCAGGGATGTTGATTCTGCTGTTGTTGTAGGTGTGGGTTGTTGTTGTGGAGGATACTGTTTGATGTTTGATGGCTCGCGTATCGGTTTTCTTTTCCTTTATCCCCAGTTCTGAATTTCCAGTACATCTATGTACACTTTCTATGGTGCTTCAGAAATCTTCCAATGATCAAAGAGGCATCTTCTTTCGCGCGATAGTAATTATTATAGACAATTAGAGACGAGGGTTATTAAAGTAATTACCTGCGATCCCAAAGGTTTTAAGAAAGTTGTTTTGTGCGGTTTCGAGTATCTTCTTCAAATACTGTCGAAGAACTTATTTAAAGAAACCTAATTTAGGAGTTAGATACGTTGTGGTCGTATTGCTGTGGAGTCTGTGTTGTTATACTTTTCTGAAGCGGTGTACCTTTACCGAAATACTAATCTAGCTGTTAAGGTCGTTGTTGTGGTGTCGGTGTGTAGACGTTTCTTTGGAAGGGTTACAGGTTTACATGTAGAGATATGTTATTCATCAAACTAGAATAGAATGGTGAGACTGCCTTTGAATCTAGTTGTGTGTGTGTGTGTGTGTGTGTGTGTGTGTGTGTGTGTGTGTGTGTGTGTGTGTGTGTGTGTGTATGTGTGTGTGTGTGTGTGTGTGTGTGTGTGTGTGTGTGTGTGTGTGTGTGTGTGTGTGTTGTGTGTCTCTCTGTGTGTTGTGTGTCCGTGTGTGTGCATGTGTATGTGCGTTGCGCGCGCGCACTTGTATGTATGTGCGTGTGCGCTTGCTTGCGCGTGAGTGCCAGTAGATATTTAATATTAAATAATCATGAATATTATTCGTTGAAGCTCCCACACGAAAGCCGGTGCCACACGGCTTGTAAACTCGTATGAGGATGCGATGCGATTGTGTCACGAGAGTCATGATTCACGCGAATATACTCAAGTACTTAGAAGACCCAATACATGAATTTCACGTGAATCATGACTCACATCGTCAAAATCGAATTCGTATGTCGTGTGGGGCCCTTAACATTGGTTTTTGTCTACGATCGGTTTAATACAAGTCTCTGTACACGTGAGCATCGTTCACTTTTCCCCCATGGCAACACACTGATATGCGTGTGATCTTATGAGTGGCTATCACTGTGTTGCCATGGGGAAAGAGTGAAACATGCTAACGTACATTGAGATTTTAACGAATGAGAGCTATCCAAAAACAGACACCCATGCTACGTACAAACGTCAAGTCTCAATCCATTTTCAAAAGCTGAAACAGTTTTCAATACTGCTTATTGAATCAGGTTTAAAAAAACAACAACGGTTCTTTGTTTTAACTTCCAATAATTAATCACATCTCAGAATATTGAGCGTGGAACGCCATGATAACAAACGACGCATACAAAAAAAGAAAATAGTTGTCAATCTCATCACCCCAAATGCGAAACATATTTCTATTGCATAAATGAATTTAACACAAAAACAAGAGGCAAAGCCTGCAAGGCTCACGTCTGATTTTTATTACTATAGCAGGCATGGGAATTCCCATGACAATTCCCATGCCTGTATAGAGAGAATACTGTTATGTAGACACTTGTGCATCTGAAAACAGAATTAATTTTTATTTTACTGTGTAAATTAAAATTATTTCTATGCACCCCTACCCCTTTCTTTAAAATTTAATTATATGTATGCGCATGTAACAGTGGAGCCCTATTTTAATTTTTGGCAAACAAGTAAAATTGAAAAGCATATTGACCAAGCTTTCAGAAAAAACATAGTGACCAATCCCCCTAGTAGGCCTAGTCTTTGCCTGTGGGTCTAAGCCTCTTACTCTTAGAAAATTAATAATTGAAGTTGCGTGATCTGTTACTGTTTTAAACTGATCGTTCATGCGATGAAAACGTGTTCCACATCATCTACATTTCTGTAAGATATTTTATATTAGTCCTAATATTTTATTTTCGTTTCGTTAATTCTCCCCCCCCCTCCCCCTCTGCCACAAAGCAAAGGTCAAGGTCACAGCCAGCAAGCTCATCCATGTTTATCTTCCCCTGTACAGTCTTTGCTCATGGTGATCAATCGTCTAGGCCTAACAAAGGATTCGTACGTCGAAGGCAGTGAAATCGACGAACCCTGGATTTTCCGTATATTTTTTTTCAAGACTGAAATGAATGTGGGCTAAATGTTAAGTACGTCGTCTTGATTATGAGGTAAGGCGTGATATCTTATTCTCTAGGCCTAGGCCTTGTTGCCGGAAGTGCGGTAGGCTAAGTTATGCGCAGAGATGATGGGCAAATGAACACGAACAACCGTTACTCAAAGGCGCAAATAAAAGCTAAACAACCGGGCCGTCAACGCACACACTCGGTACATCCATTTGTTACAGAAAATATAAGTTGACGACGTTAAAATGTACCTATTTGTACACACCTGAAGTCTTGTGTTTCTTTTTAAAGAGCGTTTTTGTATATCTAATGGAGAGTCTTCTTTCCAGTATGTATCTCCTACTCGGTACAACACAACAGTTACAACAAATGATTTTCTTTCTTTTGTTCCTTACCGATGTATCTGACTGCTTTGATCGCCATGACTTGAAGGCTCACGTCAAAATCAAGTATCCTGCTAACTGTAACCCTCTATCATCTTATGTTTTTTTGAGAAAATGACAACGTTAAAGTTTCAGTGGAGAGTGAGAGTCTTTAGTTTGAAGAGTGTGACTGAGTCAAGGTTCAAGGTTGCACAACCTTATCTTTATTTTGTTCTTTATCAATGTATCTGACTGCTTTGATCGTCGTGACTTGAAGGCTCACGTCAAAATCAAGTATCCTGCTAACTTTAACCCTCTAACGCCTTATATGTTTAGAGAAAATGACAACGTTAAGGTTTGAGTTAAGGTTAAAGGTCGGGGCCACGGACGCAACACACACACACACACACACACACACACACACACACACACACACACACACACACACACACACACACACACACACATACACACAGACACACAACCGAACATGTACGATACTATAGACTCACTTTGTTTTAAAAAACGACGTGAGCCAACAAGACAAACTTATACTCCTTTGCCGATCATCGATAGGGTCAAGAAAAGAAAAACAACAACAAAACAAACCAACAAACAAACAAACAAACAAACACATTGCTCTCTGAATAATGACCGTTGCCAGGTTCCTGTACAAATGACCCAAACACCCTCGCCACGTTTCACCCCTGCACAAAACAAAAGTTACATGGTTTCACACATAATGGATTTCCTAAAGAACAAGCCCTGTAGCCATGAGTGTGTCTTAGACAGTCAACACGGGTAGCAATGAGCAAATTAGGCTAAACTCCTCAAACGATTGGGGCTGTTTGGTCTAAGTTACATACTACAAACCGTGCTGTCTGTCTAAGACGCACTCGTGAGTCGTGACTACATAACATGGCCAGAGTTCTTGCAGGAAACTTTTTAAAGAGTTATATTGCTTTTTAAAAGGTGGTCCTGAAATTTTTAATCTCCAATAGCTCAGGGAGCAATAACTAAAACTTACATACATTTTATAATAACATTTTAAACAAAATAATATATATCTTTATAACTTAGAGTAGTCTTTGTGCGAGCCATGGCACATAACAAAATCTTTACCTGTTATTCAAGATAAAATTCAGTTAAAAAATCAAAACATAAATAATAACCCTGCATTTCTCGGTTAATTCTATTTTTCCGTTTTTGCCTTTCTTACCATACATAAAGCTGTATTTTAAGAACATTTTTAGGTAATAACCTTTTTGGAATACTAACCCTAGCCCTAACCCTAGCCCTAAACCTACCCCTACCCCCCACTATGTACTGCAGTACACCGCGATTTGTCACGGTTGTGGTTCGTTGCGTTTTTCCGTCTTATAGGGTGGGGGGGTAGGGGTTTAGGGCTAGGGTTAGGGATAGGGTATTCCAAAAAGGTTATTAGCTAAAATGTTCCTAAAATACAGCTTTATGTAGGGTCAGAAAGGCAATAACGGAAAAATAGAATTAACCGAGATAGGTAGGGGGGGTGGCACATCTTGACCTTTACCAATAACTATATTTAAAGCAAAAATATTTCCCCTTCCCCAAGAACTACATTAACAGCAATGCCCCATATGGCCTTCGGCCGAGAGGACGTAAAACTTTAACTATGTGTTGCAGGAAACTTCATTGCTAACACCTAAGTCTTAACGTCCATTATGTTGTTTAAGTGGACAAAAGTAGGAGTTGGGGACACCCCCCAAAAAAAGAATACAAACATGAACAACAAATCGACAACAACAAAACAGCACACCAACAAAATGTCCCCAAACGCACAAAACAAAAACAAGCATAATCGAATTTGACAATAAATTGCTAAGATGGGCATGAACAGTTTCTTGTTTTATTTTCTTATTATATTCTGTTCATTTTTAGGTAGGCCTACATTAATCGCAACCACTAAACCACCCCCACCCTTTATCCCGCATCAACGTCCTCCGCGGCCAACCACCAAAGAAAGAACAAGAACGACAACTCCACAACTAACCATCTGCCGGAAGAAAGGCCGAGTCACGTGATGGCCCGCAGGGCAAGATGGCGGCGTAATGCAGTTAGGCGGAAGGGGGTCCTCGATTAGGAGGCAGGGAGCGACAAAGTCTGGGTTTGCCATGCCAGATTACATTGAACAGTTTGTACAAGAGCACGAAAAGGAGAGGAGGGGGGTCAAGATTTGTGCACGGGCCCTCATTTTAGTGAGATATGTTGTTTTATAGTTTTTTGTCTATCTCTGTGAGTGAGTGAGTGAGTGAGTGTGTGTGTGTGTGTGTGTGTGTGTGTGTGTGTGTACGTGTGCGTGTGCGTGTGTGTGCGTGTGCGTGTGTGTGTGTGTGCGCGCGCGTGTGTTTGTGTGTACGTTTGCCTCTCTGTTGAATTATCTATATCTCTGTCAGCCCCCACCCTCCCCTCTCTCTCTCTCTCTCTCTCTCTCTCTCTCTCTCTCTCTCTCTCTCTCTCTCTCTCTCTCTCTGCGTGCTTTCGTGGATCTTGACCTGGATCAAATAAGTTGATGAAGCTTTTGTAGAGTGCTTACGCATCTTTGTGTGTGTGGTGTGTGTGTGTGTGTGTGTGTGTGTGCGTGTGTGTGTGTGTGCGTGTGCGCGCGTGCGCGCGTGCGTGCATGTGTGTGTGTGTATGTGTGCGTGCGTGTATGTGTGTGTGTATGTGCGTATGCGCGCGCGTGTGTGTGTGTGATCTATGCGCACACGCATTCCCACGCAATTGGCTTTCCTGGGAATCGGGCACAATCCCGTTTGGGCAACTCTGTAATCTGGTGAGCTCTGACAAGATGGGACTTTGGTGCACAAAAAGGGTTTTGTCTCCTCTTGTTTTTGTCTCCGTAGATCACATTATGTTTCTGCGTGCGGTTATGCGCGCGTTCGTATGTGCGCACACATACATATGTACACGCACGCACACCCACCCACACACACTCACACACACACACTCTCGCACGCGCGCGCGCACACACACACACATATTATTTTCACCCATTTTTTTCACATTTCAATTTTGAGCGAACCGTGTCAGTTCTTGAGTCAACATTCTTCCCATGTCCTCACGGACATTACAACTCGTATAACAACTCGTATAAGTGCAACACGCTCCCTCTCTTCAAACCTGCCATAGCCCTGTCTAGGGCCTATCTATTATCCTTATAACTTCTTCTTCTTCCTAGCAAACATGAAGCGTCAAGCACCACCCAACAGAAATCGCCAGCAAAACACGTGTTAAGTACCCCGCGAACTCTTTCACCTCTAGTCCCTTGAAGAGCTCTGACAAACGTGTGAGCGAGATCGAGTCAATACACTGACACTTTGACACTCTAAACAGACCTGTCAAAGTTTTAAAATCTCTCTCTGCCTCGCTGACGAAAAATGGATTGGCGAATATTTCGAGTTTCTGATCAACGTTTGGGAAATAGCTAGGATCGCCATTATAGTATTTTGACGGTAGTTCTCGATCAAACAGTATTGCTTCTGCCTTAGAGCTGAGATTAAGCTCGTTCCTCAACGATAGTTTCCGATCAAGCAATCAGGATACATATCGGCTCTACCGCCTTCTCAAGATTCAGATTGAACCGTGGTGATTGCAAGTGACAGCAGATTAGAAGCGACAGTATCGTTTCTATCTAAGCCTATCCTGCCACCTCAAACTTCGGATTTGACTAAGTCCCGAGGTTGGCTGGGCGATGTGGCAAACTGACGATTTCAACGCTCTCGGCAACACGATGTTCATCAATCTTGGACTTTGTCAATTGAGTTTATAGGAGGGTATTAGAGGATTGGAAGTGTCTTACTGTCTAGGCTATCATTTGCATAATGTTTTGTTTGAAATAAAGCAGCGTTAACACTTTCACAATAGGAAATGTTCGCAAATAACCAATGGACATAGTGTCGCGGTTTGCGCGAGTGACCTTTCATAAATTGGTTGTACAAAGTTAACGCCTTGTGTGTGTCCTACTTTTTCGTGGGTTGCAATCCGATTCTGCGGTACAGAGACACATTCTATTTGTGTCAACCAGTGATAAACGCCATTGGGGTAAAGGGCATAGTGTACTGGATACCAACACAAACAAGCAAACAAACAAGCAGCAATAATTTATTACCTGAACCCCACACTAAGGGACTTGTTATATCAGTGGCTGGGCAGCTAGAGAGAGAGAGAGAGAGAGAGAGAGAGAGAGAGAGAGAGAGAGAGAGAGAGAGAGAGAGAGAGAGAGAGAGAGAGAGAGAGAGAGAGAGAGAGAGAGAGAGATAATTTGAACTATAACTTTAACTTGAAAAACTTTATTACGCAAGGATTGAGATCTTAGGCCAAGCCTATTCTTACGATCTGTCCTTGACAGAGAGAGAGAGAGAGAGAGAGAGAGAGAGAGAGAGAGAGAGAGAGAGAGAGAGAGAGATAGAGAGAGAGAGAGAGAGAGAGAGAGAGAGAGAGAGAGGAGAGAGAGAGAGAGAGAGAGAGAGAGAGAGAGAGAGAGAGAGAGAGAGAGAGAGAGAGAGAGAGAGAGAGAGAGAGAGAGAGAGAGGCAGAGACAGAGACAGAGACAGAGAGAGCGAGTACAGTTATGACAGTTTTGTCCGCAGTATGAGAGGTGCTTGTCGTGGGTACTTTAACGTGTCACACTCGCTGTCCCTGCTGGTAGATGACACTTGGACCGCTCTTACAGTTAACAACCTTCCCCTCTCGCTCTCTCTGTCTCTGTCTGTCTGTCTGTCTCTGTCTCTCTGTCTGTCTCTGTCTCTCTGTCTCTCTCCGTCTCTGTGTCACTCTTTCTGTCTCTGTCAGTCTCCTGCCTGTCTGTCTGTCTGTTTGCTTAGTTGCCTCTCTCTTTCTTTCTAAAGCTTCTAAAGTTCATCAGCTTTTTAATAAAATAAAACACTCTCTAAACTTTCATGCCCGGAAAATGTTGTTCTATTCAATAATTCAGTCTGCTATAGATTATTCATCTACTCTCTGGGACTTGACAAGTGACAACTCACTGAAACCATTAGTCAGCGCTCATAAACGCGCCATTAGAGTAGCATTAAATAAATCAATCAACTTTAACCATTTCTGACAATGCATCTTCAAATATTCTTCCGCTCAAATACAAACTACTGCTCAATAAAGAAATCTTAATGCATAGGATTTTACACGGAAACTGTCCATCTTCAATAAGTGGTATGTTCACAGTCAACGAGTTTAGGCACAGTCATATAATTGATCCACCACTGCCCTCCATAACACTGTTTAAATCGAGCCTTTCATATTCTGGTAGCTGGTTATGGAATAAGCTTCCTATTTACTTAAAAGCTGAACCAAAGTTTGGAAGATTTAAAACATCATTTTTTAATTATCTAATGAGTAATGCAAACTTGTTGTAATTAACCCCTGAAATGTATTGAAATGCATTAAAATATTATGATTAACATTTTCCAATAATATTGTCACTTCTACCTAATTTTGATGAATAATTGAACTTATTAATAAGCAGAGTAGTCCCTGCTTACAAAATGTGAGTTAATATTATTTGATATGTACAAAGTATGTCATTGGGACACTTTTGAATAACCCTCATATTGATGTTTATAAATTATATGAATGCGCGCGTGCGTGCGCGTGTGCGCATGTGTGTGTGTCTGTGTGTGTTTGTGCTGTGTTGTGTGTATGTGTGTGTGCACGAGAGAGAGAGGGGTGGGGGTGAGAGGGGGGGGGGGGGGGTTGGAGAGATGTGTTGTAACTCACGAGTATACAAACAAGAAACAAATACATACAAGTGCAACGCCGAGCGGCTGCAAAGTCCCCTCGCAGCATCGCCGAGCTACTCCGAAATCGGAATGTGTCGGCTATACACATACATAAAAGCGCATCAAAACAGCACGTAACTACATACAAACGCATCAAAACAGCACGTAACTGAACAGTTTTTTTTATATATAGCCTTGGGGTTCGGACCCGTGATTTGAGCGCGCGCGATCATGCGCACACGCGCGCACAGAAAAATTCATGACAACTGTGTTATAGACCATTCATCAAGAAATGTTGTGAAAAAAACTGCATTAAAATACATGCAAAACTTCGCGAGATATTAGCGATTATGTGTTTCGGGGTTTGAACCCCGTAACTGGCGCGACCTTGACCTTAATGTAAAAGTAAATACATCAGTGGATAGCTTGCATCTTGGCAAACTAGTATACCAAATTTGATGATGATAGACTGAATAGTTTTTGAGAAAAACGGACGAATAGCCGGACGGACGGAGGCACGCCGCCGGACGGACGGACACCGGACGGACGGAGCAGACAAAAACAATAGCTCCCCGAACCTTCGGCTCGGGGACTAATAAACAAATTGAGCTTAAAGGCACTGACTATGAGAGACTTCATGAACATTGTTCAGAACAAGCGAGATAACATGAATGAATGAACGAATCTATGATGATTTCATGGCAAAGCGGGCACAAACCTACATTTTGCGCGGAGAAACGTGATTCGATGAAACGTGATAACAATAAAACAAGTCTATAACTGATCATTGTCTTGTGGCCAATAAACCATTGCTAGCGTGGAGTTTTCCACAAGGCGAGGGGAAGGTGGCAGATTTATAACTATGGAAACACACCGGCTGCAATATGACACAAAATACTACCCAAAGGGTCATACGCACACGCGTGCACACACAAACACACGCGCACGCACACAGATAAACATAGACATATACACACATACACACACGCGCGAGCTCAAAACAAACCATTCATTCGTTCATCCACCACCACCTCTCTCTCTCTCTCTCTCTCTCTCTCTCTCTCTCTCTCTCTCTCTCTCTCTCTCTCTCTCTCTCTCTCTCTCTCTCTCTCTCTCTCTCTCTCGCTCTTGCCTTTGCTTCTGATGCTAGTGATTTGATGTTCCCCTTCCCCATGCCTAATGCTATGTATTGTGTAAAACATTTCAGTGTTCGAATTTCTCTCTCTCTCTCTGTCCGTGTGTCTGTCTATGTGTTTGTCTCTGTCTCTCGGTGTCTCTATCTGTGCCCCCCCCCCCCCCCTCTCTCTCTCTCTTAATATGTATGTTCAAAATTATGTCAGGCTATGTTCCTCCTTCTCTACCAAAACAAATTCAATTCAACATGAAACGTCTTCCTCATCGATTGATGTTACCTCTTCCCAAATTAGATTTATTCAAATCTAGCTTACAATATGCAGGGGGTCTCTTCTGGAACGACATTTCGTCCAAGTTAACGTTCTTGTTTGTCTAAACACATTCAAAAAAAGATTATATATAATCAAATACTCATGAACGAATACTCTATATATCTAAGAATGTCTACTTTGTATCCTTTTTCCAAATCTCTCATTTGTTATAATACATGCTGTTGTGTTAAGTCTTCTTACATGTACATTGTATTTACTATGCAATATTTTTCCTGCATGTATTACTTCATTTCTTCCTTCTTCTTTTTTTTGACCTCCCTCTCTCTGTCTGTCTGTCTGTCTGCCTGTCCTTGTCTCAGTCTCTCTCTTTATTTGATGCACTTTATCTTAGTTATATACCTTGCACGGTGCGTCCGTTTACGACCTTGATTTAAGTCTCTTGTCTTTGTCATGTATTTTGCGATGTCTTTTTTTCTATTTATATTTTTTTATTTCTGTTCTTTTGTTCTGAGGGCCGGATGGAAAACAAGCCGGTGATTGTGCTTATTCCGCTTTCCCTCGATAAAAAAAACACATTCGTTGGTTCGTTCGTTCGTTCGTCGTCCGTTCGTTCGTTCGTTCGCTCGCTCGCTCTCTCTCTCTCCTCTCTCTCTCTCTCTCTCTCTCTCTCTCTCTCTCTCTCTCTCTCTCTCTCTCTCTCTCTCTCTCTCTCTCTCTCTCTCTCTCTCTCTCTCTCTCTCTCTCTCTCTTCACTCACCACTGTCACAACGTGAAAAGGGACCCTCCTTTGCCGTGGGGGTAAAGTTAGGCTGCACGTGCTAGCCGTTACAGTGCAGACAGTATGGGGCACAGGGGGCACTGAACTGTGCAGTAATGCACAGCAGGGAACATGTAGAACAAGACAGAGAGAGAGAGAGAGAGAGAGAGAGAGATGAGAGAGAGAGAGAGAGAGAGAGAGAGAGAGAGAGAGAGAGAGAGAGAGAGAGAGAGAGAGAGAGAGGAGAGAGAGAGAGAGAGAGAAGGGTGGGAGGGGGAGATAGAGA
>CM065680.1:5491825-5499325 GCA_017654935.2 Phymorhynchus buccinoides | reverse complement strand
CTCTGTATTTTAAAGCGAATAACATCGCTATTCGTTTGCGATCCATTATTACTTTTGAGAAGGGAAGCGTTGTGTAAAGGTAATTACCAAACAAACCGCCAATGAAACAAACGAACAATGAAACACATGTATTACTTTCAACCCCAGTCGGTGACAAGAACATTAGTATTCGGGCACTGAGATCACGAGTTATTTCAGCGCTGATAATGTGTGAAAGGGAGGATACCAATGTTGTGTTGTTTGCGCCGGAATATCGTAGAAACGTTTTTAATTGCACCCCCACCCTCTCTTTCATTTGTTCCCTCTCCAGTTCCTCAAATCCCCCGCCCCCCTCCCTCCTTTCTTTATTTTTTTTTTAAATCTTTCTTCTTTCTTTCTTTCTTTCTTTCTTCTTCTTCTTCTTCTTCATTCATTCATTAATTCACGTGTTCCTTCCTTCCTTCCTTTCTTCCTTCATTCATTCACGTGTCCCTTCCTTCCTTCCTTCATTCACGTGTTAATTCATCCATTCATTCATTTACGTGTTTATTCATTCATTCATTCATTCACGTGTTCATTCATTCACGTGTTCATTCACGTGTTCATTCATTCATTTATTCATTCATTCACGTGTTCATTCAGTCATTCATTCAATACGTGTTTATTCACTCATTAATTCATTCACGTGTTCATTCATTCACGTGTTCATTCACGTGTCCATTCATTCATTCATTTATTCATTCATTCACGTGTTCATTCATTCATTCATTCATTTACGTGTTTATTCATTCATTCACGTGTTCATTCATTCACGTGTTCATTCATTCACGTGTTCATTCACGTGTTCATTCACGTGTTCATTCATTCATTCATTCATTTATTCATTCATTCACGTGTTCATTCAGTCATTCATTGACAAGTGCATTCATTAATTCATGTGTTTATTTGCTCACTCATACATTCACTCATTCATTCGTTCACTCACTCATTCACTTATTGATTATCTCTCTCTCTCATTTCTCTCTCTCTCTCTCTCTCTCTCTCTCTCTCTCTCTCTCTCTCTCTCTCTCTCTCTCTCTCTCTCTCTCTCTCTCTCGCTCTTTCTCACTTCTTTCACTCAGTTATTCATCTGTCTCTCTAACGAAACACATCTCTGTGTGTATCTCTGTCTCTGTCTGTCTGTTTCTCTCTCCTCTCTCTCTCTCTCTCTCTCTCTCTCCCCCCCCCTCTCTCTCTCTCTCTCTCTCTCTCTCTCTCTCTCTCTCTCTCTCTCTCTCTCTCTCTCTTATCTTTCCCTCTTTCCAAACTATATAGTGCGAGTCAAAATTCCCATTGCTGAATTTAGCATGACCATGTTGAGCCCTGTACTACTCTTGAGTTTTCTACATTTTCAGGTAATTTCAAGTCGTTCCTCCCACGAGTCACGCACACGAACTCTCGGTCCTAACCCATACCAATCCACTCTTTAAGAGAGTAAACACAGAGCTGACAGCGTTGTGTGTGTTTAGGTAAGGAGGTGCCCCTCCCTAACACACACTCACATGCTCTCTCTCTCTCTCTCTCTCTCTCTCTCTCTCTCTCTCTCTCTCTCTCTCTCTCTCTCTCTCTCTCTCTCTCTCTCTCTCTCTCTCGCACGCACGCACGCACACGCACACACACACACACACACACACACACACACACACACACACACACACACACACACACGCGCACGCACGCACGCACGCACGCACTTACGCACGATGTAAGTCTTCGTTGCGCACGCACGCACGCATATACAACACGCACGCACGCAATGTACACACACACACACACACACACACACACACACACACACACACACACACACACACACAAAAAAACACACACACACACAAAACCAAACACACACCAAATCATCCAGTCGTTTGTTGTTTGAAAGTCAAACGATTCTTCGATTTATACAGTATTCTATTAGTGATATAAGTCTTCCTTTTGCCCCCTTTCCCTACCCCCAAAACAAATCTTCATTTTGCTGATTGTTCACACACACACACACACACACACGAGCGCGCACACACGCACGCACACACACAAACAAACACACACACACACACACACACACACACACACACTTGCACACGCACATATATATATATATATATATATATATATATATATATATATATATATAACATACATACAGACATGCTTAGAGAGATAGGGGAAATAAAAGAGTGAATGAGAGCAGAGCAGAGAGAGAGAGAGAGAGAGAGAGAGAGAGAGAGAGAGAGAGAGAGAGAGAGAGAGAGAGAGAGAGAGAGAGAGAGAGAGAGAGAGAGAGAGAGAGAGAGAGAGAGAGAGAGAGAGGGGGGGCATAGACAGAAACAAACACAGGTAGAAACAGAGAGAGAGAGAGAGAGGTGTACACAGAAACGGAAAAGTGACAAGAGTCAGGCAGAGACCTAGCCCCTTTCCACTCCACTGACCCTCCATCGCAGGACAAGGCCAACCACCGGGCCGAAATCATTAGTTTGTCGAGAGAACCTCAAACACTGTCGCCCAGGTGAGCCAGGCAGGGTCTCCGATCTGTACATAGAAAACCGAACCACGAGGATACAATTAGAACCCTGAAAACTCGGTCATTATCCATGGACTATGCACTAATGAGACCCCCTTTAGAGCGAACACGTGTCACTTGCAAAGATCCCCACAGACCAATCAACTGTTGACATCAATAACTGATTTCGGTCAAATCGTGGGAGAGAGTAATGGAGCAGAAACAACCCTCTTTCAAGATTCGGAGGAGGAGAAACAACATTTTCGGTGTCCGAATTTCAAACATGGCTAAGTGTTTTTTTATTCAACTCTGCAGAAATGGTGTTTCCTACCACAGAACGGGTACACTTTTCAAAACCTAAGTAGAATAGCTAACTAACGTAAGTACCAATTCCAATACTTAAGATGGGCGGACGTGGTTAGTTTCCCGTATGGCGGTGCATGATTTCTTTCTCTAAACGATTCGTCGAACGCAAAGTGTAGTATGTTTACGGTAATGTCTCTAATGGGCACTTCATAAGTATGATGACATTGTTACAGTTCTGGAAGTCGTTGTGCTGATGCTAAACGTTGTTGACGCAGCTGCGTAAACGTTATAATTCGGCACCGGAGCTGTTACAGTAGATATTTTCGAATCATACATTAACGCTTCTGGCATTCAAAACCATTTTTAGAGCTTGTTTGCAGCGGACAGTCTTGCATGTTCTCGCCTTGATTTTATGTTTGCAAATATTTTGTTTCCTCAAATAAACTCTCATTCAGACACACCATCAACACTAATTGTTCAATCGCTTTTTATTTATTGTATTTGTTTTAAAGATAACGTTTTTGTTTGTATCACGGTGTCAAACATGTCATTGTTCTTTTATGAAGAAAATAAAGGCGGTCACATATAAGAAGTGTTCTTTCATTATTTGAACGTTTCCAATCAATTGTCGTTGCCTCCAACATTTACAGTAGATGTTCGAGCGCTTTACTCGATCTGCTAGAGCGTCACGTCTAGGCAACCGTAACATTTTGAATTTCCATGTCACAAGATAACTTTAACTGTGGCCTTTGACCAAACTCGACCCACGCTGGCGTTGTGTAAGTCATGTAGTAAGTGTCCTAAGTGGCTCCACTCGAGCTTTGAAGTGTTCCAGAGAGGTCCTGCAGCTCCACCGACACACACGAGCCTCGACAAGTCTGTGACAGGTCAGGGGGAAGGACAGGGACAGAAGAGACAGTGGAGATGGGTTGGGTGGGGTTGTAAGTGTGTCAGTTCGGTCCGGTTCAATGATTGTTTTAACGTCTATTCACTATAATTGATAATAATATGATTAGACGGGTAAAAGGAAAGAGAAGAAAAACAAGCAAGCAAAACAAAAACTAAAACAAACAAACGTAAATAATCAATGAACCATTAGCATCATAAACACCTTAATTAATTAATGAGAAGACACTTCAAATGATTTGACAACTTCAGATGATAGTAGAGTAAGTGTGTGTGTGTGTGTGTGTGTGTGTGTGTGTGTGTGTGTGTGTGTGTGTGTGTGTGTGTGTGTGTGTGGGTGTGTGTGGGTGTGCGTGTGCGTGTGTGCGCGTGTGTGCGTGCGCGTGCGTGCGTGTGTGCGTACGTGCGTGCGTGTGTGCGTGGGATGCACGCGTGCATGCATGCGTGTGTACGTGCGTGCATGTGTGTATGTGTGTGTGCCTTTTAAATCAAAATTAAGTAAAGGATTAAACATGGGCGTTTTTGGTGTGGCTCTGTCACTTCTTACAATGTCCTCTATACAATCTGGCTGACTATACTGAATACGATTATGACGAAATCCGTTTACCGTCCTCCGACCTGGAACAGGTACATATGGGACATTTAGAACTACACGTAAAAAACTCGTAGGACGATCCTGGAGGTGCTGCAATACCAGGAAAGTCCCGATGGTATTGATTAATCAAGATGATAAACGTGCCGTCATCATACACACGCCAGAGTAAGATTATGCCTGGCTCGTGCCCTTTATTATACCAGTGCAGATCAGCACGAGCGAATGAGTAACAGCCTTTCGTCGGAATTGTCCACTTCACAACTGTTGCTGTCATCATCATCCACATCATCCAGATTGTCATGGGTCAGAGAAGAAAAAAAGAAGGAAAGATACATAATTATGAAAAAGGAAGGACGAGTCAGTTAGTCAGTTAGTCATAATTATGAAAGGCAATAAACTGACTGACGGGATCATAAATGATAAATATATAAATGAATCGAAAAGGGTTCAAATCCATTCTTACACGTCGCATTGCTAAATGTGTACTGCTTAGTTTGCCAGGCCCTTTACTCACATGGCTTTTATCACTGGTTGACATTAGCCTGTAGAAATGGCCAATAGTAAATGAGAGCTGTACTATGCATGATATTATACAGTATTGGAATATCATGGTACAGCTTAGTCTTTCGTGGAAGACTATGACTCTCGAACGAGGGGGCCATTGCACCGGCTCTGGTGCTGCAGCCAAAGGGATTGGTTGGCATTTGGGGACCTTCCCCAACGCCAACTCTCGTCCTCAAATCCCTTTGGCCGAGAGAGCGGGGATGTACCCTGGGCAAGGCATCTCCGCTATAAACATTCTCGCCCAGCCCGCCAGAATAGTATCTGCCCCCTCCGCTATCTGGCAGTCATAGTCAGAAACGACAGACAGGCAACAAATTTGCCTTTGAGATTTGAGAATATATGAAAAGAAGAACAGATATGAAACACAAAGCGTAGACATAGGAGAGGGACGGGAAATGAGGAATAGGGACAAACAGGGGGGATAACAGTCATTCATGGTAAAATAAAGGAAGAAACTAGAGTGAGCGAAAAACAAGGGAAGAGAGAGCGGTAGAGAGTAGGGGGGCAAGATAATAAGCAAGAGAAGAGAAGAGGGGGGAGAGAGAGAGAGAGAGAGAGAGAGAGAGAGAGAGAGAGAGAGAGAGAGAGAGAGAGAGAGAGAGAGAGAGAGAGAGAGAGAGAGAGAGAGAGACAGACAGACAGACAGACAGACAGACAGACAGGCAGGCAGAGATACAGAGATACAGATGAGCACACTTACAAAGACAGGGCATGTGTGTACCGATGTGTGAATAGTGTGATACCAGTTTTGTTGAATTCATATTCGAGGTCGTATTAAATGATAGATTATGTGGTAAAGTAATGACACAAGAGACTGTAAAAAACATAAACCCGGTTTCCAATCACTTGACATAGAAACAGATCCAGGTCCACCCATTTGATTTCCCTTGGCTAGAAACGCTTTCAGTAATTCCGATGCGCGCTCTCTCTCTATCATTCATTCATTCTCTCTCTCTCTCTCTCTCTCTCTCTCTCTCTCTCTCTCTCTCTCTCTCTCTCTCTCTCTCTCTCTCTCTCTCTCTCTCTCTCTCTCTCTCTCTCTCTCTCTCTCTCACCCTCTCTCTCTCTCTCTCTCTCTCTCTCTCTCTCTCTCTCTCTCTCTCTCTCTCTCTCTCTCTCTCTCTCTTGCGTGTGTGTGTGTGCGTGCGTGCGCGCATGACTGAGTGAGTGAGTGAGTATGTGCACGTGTGTGTGTGTGTGCACGTGCGCATGCATGCATGCGTGCGTGTGTGTATTTGTGTATGCATCTGCCTGTCTGTCTGTCTGTGTGCTTCTTTCGTGTCTACCATTTTGGATAACAATCATCGACACTTCACACACATAAGCATGCACTAGAAAACAAAACAGTTCTTTGCATACATACGCGCATACATACAAATGCATGCACGCACACGCACACACCGACGCACATACACACACGCACGCACACGCGCACACGCGCACACGCACACACACACACACACACACACACACACATACACACATACACATACACACACACACACACACACACACACACACACACACACACACACACACACACACACACACACATACACACACACACACACACACACACACACACACACACACACACACACACACACACACACACACACACACACACACACACACACACACACACACACACACACACACACACACACATTTTGACATTTCAAATGATGATTAAAAAAGAGTGATAATCCTCATCTACTGGCATTTTCTTTTCGTTCCCATATTCATTCAAGTTATCCTAATCATTTAAAGGTATACACAGATGGCTCTCTGACTGAAAATAATGTGGCCGGTGCTGGATTTGTAATCCCTGGACTAAAGAAAGAAAAATCATGTCATATAGACGAAGGTCATTCTCTTTTCACGGCAGAGTTGGTAGCCATTCTTATGGCTCTACGATATATTGTTAACCTCCCTATGATTAGCTTTCAAATTCTCTTTTGTGTTGACTCTAACTCTGTCTTACTTACACTAAAATCCATAAAGTTTAGAGACAGATGTGACTGAATAATCGAAATTAATTATCTTATTCATTTTCTCATCCAAAAGGGTTCTAGTGTAACCTTTCCTTGGGTTCCATCACATTGTGGTGTTTATGGGAATGAATGGGCAGACAGAGTAGCCAGAAGAGGTGCACGACAAATAACTGGCTGTGGAAGTATTAATATTCCTTTATCTGTAATGCAATGCAATGTTAATTCACATACCTCATGCAACGTTTCTTCGCGATTCGTTAAATCATTTTCCAATAAATTTTGTTAGATTATGGTTTAGACTTAAATATAATTATTTAAAATGTAAACATGTTAGTACTGCAAGATGTATATGTGGGGAGAAACATTTAACATTCCATATCATTGTCCCCTTATGAGGCAGTACCTACCCAGTTTCCAATTACCTGGAAATCCTTCAATCGATTATTTTAAAATTATGATGTCAAATCACTTATTTTTGTGTAATGTATTAACATAATTATTTACGTCATATTCCCGTTGGTACGTTATTAGGACATTGTAATTTGTGTTTTTAAACAGGGTTAGTTTTGTTTTTTCTTGTTAACTGATTTAAGTTTTATGTTTTAATTTATAAAATG
>CM065680.1:5481825-5484325 GCA_017654935.2 Phymorhynchus buccinoides | reverse complement strand
GGTCTGCTGTTGGATCTACATATATATGTTATGAAGATGAAGGCAGTAAATGCAGATTAAAGCACGAAGAGGTCTGCTGTTGGATCTACATATATATGTTATGAAGATGAAGGCAGTAAATGCAGATTAAAGCACGAAGAGGTCTGCTGTTGGATCTACATATATATGTTATGAAGATGAAGGCAGTAAATGCAGATTAAAGCACGAAGAGGTCTGCTGTTGGATCTACATATATATGTTATGAAGATGAAGGCAGTAAATGCAGATTAAAGCACGAAGAGGTCTGCTGTTGGATCTACATATATATGTTATGAAGATGAAGGCAGTAAATGCAGAGTAAAGCACGAAGAGATCTGCTGTTGGATCTACATATATATGTTATGAAGATGAAGGGAGTAATGCAGATTAAAGCACGAAGAGGTCTGCTGTTGGATCTACATTTTATGTTATGTATCCGTGTTCGTTACTCCCCCCCCCTCCACCGCAGTAAATCCAGATTAAAGCACGAAGAGGTCTGCTGTTGGATCCACATTCTGCGATTTGCTTGACCTCCCCACCCCTATCGAAGAGTCACTGCTGTTGGATCTACATATATATGTTATGAAGATCCATGCAGAAAATGCACACCAGATCGAAGAGGTCTGCTGTTGGATACATCAGATATGTTATGAAGATGAAGGGTAAATGCAGATTTTTGTTGGGTCCCTTCTCCGAAATCTTCCACAATTTACAGACCCACCAGATCCATGAGTGAAAATCACGGCTTATCTGTATCGTATGCGTGGGTCAGGCCGTCCTAGCGCAGTGCATGCGCACGCGCGCATGCGTGTGTGTGCACGCGTGCGCGCGTCGTGTGTGTGTTTGTGTTTGTGTTTCTGTGTGTGTGATCCGTGTCGTTACCCCCCCCCCCCCTCCACCGCATCTTTTTTCCCCCTCAACATCTCTCTCCGTCTGTCTTTCTCGATTTTCCTTTCCACTTCTCCCCCCCCCCCTCTCCCTCCCCCCCCCCCTCCCCCTTCCCCCCCCCCTCTCTCTCTCTCTCTCTCTCTCTCTCTCTCTCTCTCTTTGGAATTCCTTAACAACTAATCTTAAGCAGAAAAGCAGCATTACTTCTTTCAAAAACGCGTATCAAAATATTCTATTTCAGAGATTAAAAGAAAACATGTAAATGATGATATTTATGATTGCTGATTTTGTTATAAAATGTGATAACATATATGTGTTTGATACTTTTGTATGATATAACTTGATTTGTTTATTACTATCTTACTATTACTGATAATGATGAGGAGTGTTATCCTTTGCTGTTTTTATGTTTGCATGATGTGACTTTTTTTTCTTTTTTTTCCCTGTACTTTAAATTCCAAAATGTCCCCATCCTTATCCCCCTCTGTGCCTCTTCCCCCCATCCTCTCTCCCCTTTTATTCTCATTTGTGCATGTACATATATTATTTAGCTTTCTTGTTTGATTTATTTCATTTTTCCCCAGGGCTGGGTGGAAAAAAGCATGTAACTTGCTTATCTCATGTTCCCTGGTTAAATAAAATTTCGTTTTCGTTTTCGTTCTCTCTCTCTCTCTCTCTCTCTCTCTCTCCTCTCTCTCTCTCTCTCTCTCTCTCTCTCTCTCTCTCTCTCTCTCTCTCTCTCTCTCTCTCTCTCTCTCTCTCTCTCTCTCTCTCTCTCTCTCTCTCTCTCTCTCTCTCTCTCTCATACTACGTTGTATATTATGTTGTTACAGTAATTGTTCCTGTTTTATCTTTCAGTGTGGTTGTGTTCGATAATGAGAGATGGGGTATCGAGGTGGTAAGGGTGGGGGTGGGAAGCTTTTGTTCATATTATGTTTTTAATACATTTTATATTTGTGTGTATGTGGGAAGCCTTTTCCTCTGAACATGGCTTTGGGGTCAGAAGATGTCTCTTGGTGTGGTCAAGGGGTAGTAAGCCCTTCATGGTGATCAGGGAACAATTTCTCCTGAAGATGAAAATATAAAACTTTTTGACCTTTACCAAACTTTTAAAATCGGGTGAAAAGAGCATCTCCTCAAACTGAAACCCCCCTCTGTTATTTTGCTTTTCTACGTTCACTTTTCTCTGAATTCAAAGACTTCTCAAAAGATTACCATGCCTGAAAAAGAAAAACACAACAGGGCAAAGTGGGCCTTCTCGGCTGAACTGGGAGAAAAGGGGGTGGTGGTGGTTAATGGTCCAAACCCAGGTTAGGCAGGTCTTTCTCCTTATATGTTTTACTAATGATGTATGCGCCCTCCTACTTCCGTCGCGACTATCGCCAGAAATTTGCTTCTGCAACTTAGTTAACACAAACCATAACAACAACAAAGTGAACAAGGAAGATACACACTCTTCATTGATCACTCAGTTATTAATTGTGACAGTGCAGGTAAAAAACAGACATAATGGAATCTTGACATAAATTCAGATTTAATTTTCCATGATGGAGCAAACCTTCCTTATTAATATACAGAAAACCGAATTGAGTTA
>CM065680.1:5474325-5476825 GCA_017654935.2 Phymorhynchus buccinoides | reverse complement strand
ATCATCGCAGCCTCATGCCATAATATAAGCGACAAGGGTGATAAATGTTTAATTGTGCTAATAAAACACAACGCGTGAAACAAAATTAAACATGAATCATGGTTGTTTTAATAATAATAATAATAATAATTGTACATTTATATAGCGCTTTACCTCAGATGAGCCCAAAGCGCTTTACAATCAATGATTCATCAACAGACAACAAAAACAGCATTAACCAGCAACAGCGCATATACAAAGCAACTCTCTCTCTCTCTCTCTCTCTAACACACACACACACACACACACACACACACACACACACACACGCACACGCGCGCACACGCGCACACGCACACGCACGCACACGCACACGCACGCACACACACACACACACACACACACACACACACACACACACATAAACACACACTCGGTTTTGGACCGAGCTTACATTTACCTAGTAGATTTTTGATAACGGATAAATGTTGGGATTTCACGAATCAAACACAAGCTGTGATTTTGATCAAGTGTGCTACTTACTCCAACAACCAGTTTATAATGTGTACATACGTTCGGAAGTCTGTCTTCTACGGAATATGAGGAAGAAACTGTAAAGTGCTTAACATCTTTGCGATTGACATCAAACAATAAACACATACCAATGATACCACCGATTATAATGCTGCAGCTACCATATATGTATGTGCAACACTACGGCACAAATGCACCTGCAAGGAGTGAGAACGTTACGTGTCTGACCATTTTTGATTACCCCGCCACGTGGACAGCCACACTCCAACTTCGGACGAAGCCTCTGCTTGTCTACAGGAACAAGTCTGTATAGTTCAAACGTACAATAGAGACACCCAGAGAGGCAGAGGCGGGGGATGTGGAGGGGAGGGGGTAGTTCACGGTCGGTTGCACCGATGCAGTCAGTGAGGTGAGAATTAAAGTGCAGCAGCGCGTGACAGAGGAGAGAAGCTCGAACCCAGCGTTACGTGCTCCATGTGAAATGCCAGAGTCTCTGAGTGTCTCGCACGTAGTCACTGTCTGTGTGTGTGTGTGTGTGTGTGTGTGTGTGTGTGTGTGTGTGTGTGTGTGTGTGTGTGTGTGTGTGTGTGTGTGTGTGTGTGTGTATGTGTGTGTGTGTGTGTGCGTGTGTGTGTGTGTGTGTGTGTGTGTGTGTGTGTGTGTGCGTGCGTGCGTGTGTGCGTGTGCGTGTGCGTGCGTGCGTGCGTGCGTGCGTGCGTGCGTGCAGAGACAGAGAGACAGACAGAGAGAAGGAGACACAAGACAGAGACACAAGACAGAGACACGAGACAGAGACACGAGACAGAGACACACAGAGACACACAGAGACACAAGACAGAGACACGAGACAGCGACACACAGAGACACAAGACAGAGATACACAGAGACACAGAGACACACAGAGACACAAGACAGCGACACACAGAGACACAAGACAGCGACACACAGAGATACAAGACAGAGACACACTGAGACACACAGAGACACAAGACAGCGAC
Source organism: Phymorhynchus buccinoides (assembly GCA_017654935.2). NCBI lineage: Eukaryota > Metazoa > Mollusca > Gastropoda > Neogastropoda > Raphitomidae > Phymorhynchus > Phymorhynchus buccinoides. Next base: position 5,475,314 of record CM065680.1, on the reverse strand, counting down.
ACACAGAGACACAAGACAGAGACACACTGAGACACAAGACAAAGACACAGGACAGAGACACACAGAGACACAAGACAAGAGAAACAGCCATACAAAACAAACCCCCCCAAAACAGACAGAAACGGAAGGAGACAGAGACAGGGAGACAGAGTAAGAGAGACAAAGAAAGAGACAGAGACAACGAGACAGAAGGATGGAGAAGGCCCGTCCCTTAATACACTGCCCGAGGCATCTCATTATCGGGGGAAACTAGTCGTGCAATGAACGAGATAGCAAGGGTATATAGCTATGTACCCCCGTCTCTATGTGTCCCCGTCTCTATATGACCCCGTCTCTATATGACCCCGTCTCTATATGTCCCCGTCTCTATGTGCCCCCGTCTCTATGTGCCCCCGTCTCTATGTGTCCCCGTCTCTATATGTCCCTGTCTCTATATGTCCCTGTCTCTATGTGCCCCCGTCTCTATGTGTCCCCGTCTCTATATGTGTCCCTGTCTCTATATGTCCCTGTCTCTATATGTCCCCGTCTCTGTGTGTCCCCGTCTTTATATGTCCCCGTCTCTACGTGTCCCGTCTCTACATACCCCAGTCTCTATATATCCCCGTGTGTATGTGTGCCGTCTCTAAATGTCCCAGTGTTGTATATTTCCATCTCTTTCTTATTCTAACCTCAGCGTTATCCCTAACCAGTAACCCTATCCCTATCCCAGACACTAACCTTAAATCCTAACCTTAACCCTAACTCTAAATTCGCGGGGACAAGTAAAGACGGGGACACATAGAGACGAGAACAGAGAGACGGCGACATATACAGACGGGGACACATAGAGACGAGAACAGAGAGACGGCGACATATACAGACGGGGACACATAGAGACGAGAACAGAGAGACGGCGACATATACAGACGGGGACACATAGAGGCGGGGACACATAATGGCGGTGACACATAGAGATTGGGACCCAATGATGAAGACATAGAAACCGTGAC
>CM065680.1:5439325-5441825 GCA_017654935.2 Phymorhynchus buccinoides | reverse complement strand
TAACATTATGTGTGTATGATTTTATTTGCATGTTTTGTTTGTGTGTGGCATTTACAACAATCACAATACATTGAAAACTGTCATGCTTTGCTTTCATGGGACGTATTAAGAACACGGACACCACAAAACTCCCTGGTTATCATAGACATCAACCAAGAGGTAGAAAACAGAAATATGTTGTTGTATTTCTTGTTTGCTTGCCCTGGCTAAAAGACTCCAGGGTTAATCCCAATAGCGGGAACATTTGAGCACTATGGTACAAGTGCATCAATACGGATGAGAACATTACATGTGCTACCGTTTTTGATTACCCCGCCACGTGCGCAGCCACACTCCGTCTTCGGGGGATTTTGGAGACTGATGATGTTATGCTAGGAACTTGTCATGGCTAAAGACAATCCCCGTATAACTATGCATAGCATAACAACATCCTAATGTAGACTTGGTGTTCTATACTTGGTGGTCTGACACAACCTTAAGCCAAGGCGGGAAAACCAGAAAGTAGTCATCAGGGTTCTTTATTCGATTTTACGAAAGAAAGTACCCTCTGATTTTTGCCCCTCGAAATTTGCTCGCCCCAAAGTTGTATCCCTCTTAGCGACAACCATTCCTGCTACCAACACGGAACTCCATCTCCACGACAAGAACGACAACTACCATTACTTGTGCTCTTTCCTGCAGGCCAGTGTGTCCTGGGACAGTATTGACTCATCATCAGGCACTCTATTGACTCACCACCACTCACTGCTTGTAGTGGTGCTTGTCCAACGGTCCGCAACTCCAGCACCGCTCAGCTCCTCAGATGGCAGAATCAATAGAGAGAAGACCGAACAAAAGAGGACCGCAGAACAAGAAGCCAGCTAGTGGCGAAAGGTTGGCCAGAAAATGCAGCCAAAAGCAAATACCGCAGTCTGGAATGTCACGGAGGGCTCAAATCTCTATGTGCACGTGAACATTATTCACTCCTTCCCCGTGGCAAGACAGTCATCTTATGAGAGAATATCACTGTGTTGCCATGGGGAAAGAGTGACAAATGTTAACGCGTATTGAGAACATTACGGAACTGAGGGAACGAGGTAGTGGAAGAGAATTGTCAGGAACGCCAGGCTTTTGATTTTGGCCCATTGGAAACTGAAATGGTAAAGTGTGTTTTGAAAGACCAAAAATCATATGCCGTCAATGGTGAAATTCCAAATGGTAGATGTTTTAGACATAACTGTGGTTTATCAAAAACGGAATTGTGATTATCAATTGGGGGTGACCGTACATGAAATGACAGAAAATTGCACATACTAATGAATCTTGAAATACATACAACTGGGGCATTTGCATAATGTACACGTATGTGTATTCTAATGCAATCGTCACTAGCCCTTCACATTTGCACTTACCTTGGCGAGTCACCGGGTATAATGACTGAGAATTAACAAACTTTCCATGGCTTACTTAGGCAAGTGTTTAATTATGAAACAAAAACAAAAACAGTTGTTATAAAGACACATTGTCACTTCCTGAAAATCAGAAAGACAGGACTTGGCAAAATCAACTGCAAAGAAAGCCCGAAAACATGTTAAGCAAACAGAACAACACAAGGTTAGAAAAAAAGTAGCTCCCAACCGAACGAGATTATGTAGTACCCCTACCAAATTAGATGATCGACGAGGGTGATAAGGAGGATAGTAAGGCGATCCATTTTGATTCCCAAAGGCATGCCACAGGGCTACCTTCCAGTCCCTACACTCTTTATCAGTTTCCTCCCTAGCCTAACCAGACAGCCCCCGGAGATAGAGAGAGATAGACTGTGGGGCTGCCTCGATAACTAAGCATGTGTCTTGTTATACAAACCATACGGACGCACGGCTTAATTCGTGTTTAAGATAATATCCTTTTTAGTATGGGAGGAAACTGTAAGCTATGAGTCTGCGTTTATTTGGCTTCTTGTAGAGAATGAGGGTTTGTGTCACAGTATTATCTTCTTTATTCATCACTGGCAAGCCAAGATCGTAGGCGCTTATAATGTATGATATACAATAATTAAGCACTGACAGATACACACGTACGCACGCGCACGCACACGCACGCACGCTCACACACACACACACACACACACACACACACACACACACACACACACACACACACACACACACACACACACACACACACACAACACACAAACACACACACACACACACAAACACACACACACACACAACAACAACAACAACATACAGTATTAATACGGCGCTTAATCTTGATATAAATCAAATCAAAGCGCACACACACGTTAGCATTCATAGCGCATTCAAACAAAAACGAAATACAAAGCGAACACACACGGATGACATAAATGGAACATAGCAGAAACAGACCTAATGGCAAGAGAGAGAAGAGAAAGAGAGCGGAGCTTTAATGTCGGGGGAACAGGTGGGTTTTGAGGTTAGCTTTGAAAGCAGAGAGGGTCGGTCGCTGACGGAGGGAGAGAGGAAGTTTGTTTCAG
>CM065680.1:5421825-5424325 GCA_017654935.2 Phymorhynchus buccinoides | reverse complement strand
CTGGTTTTCTCTCTCTCTCTCCTCATTCTCCCTCTCTGTATCTCAATCCTCTCTCTCTGTGCGTCTCCCCCCCCCCCTCTCTCTCTCTCTCTCAGTCTCATCTCTCTCTCTCTCTCATTATAATTCTTTCATTTTGTTCTCTGCCATTTTCCGACTCAATGCTTCAGGGACCGCGGCCACATCATTTGAAAGGCATCACTATCGATCTCTATTTAACTTTACATTGGGCGTTTATTTCTTGTATTTCTTTCCCCCCCCATCTTCTCTCTTTCGTTTTCTTTCGTCCTTCCTTCTCTGCCCCTTTCCCCGTTCATCTGTCGTGCCTGCTGTTGCGTTTCTGTCCCTATTTTTTTAATTTTTCACTTGTTGAGATTCCTTTATCTCTCTCTGTATCCTCTTTATCTGTCTCTCTCTTTCTCTCTTTGTCTCTTTTTTTTCTCTCGTTGTCTTTCTGTCTGCCTGTCTGTCTCTGCCTGCTCCTCTCTCTCTCTCTCTCTCTCTCTCTCTCTCTCTCTCTCTCTCTCTCTCTCTCTCTCTCTCTCTCTCTCTCTCTCTCTCTCTCTCTCTCTCTCTCTCTCTCTCTCTAATAGGCGTTGCCTAAAATCTATATCCTTGGAAGATAAAGTTTACGTTTTCAAGTTTTCAAGTTTTCAAGTTTTCTCTCTCTCTCTCTCTCTCTCTCTCTCTCTCTCTCTCTCTCTCTCTCTCTCTCTCTCTCTCTCTCTCTCTCTCTCTCTCTCTCTCTCTCTCTCTCTCTCTCTCTCTCTCTCTCTCTCCCTCTCTTTCCCATAAGCTCTGTCTGTCTCTATCTATATCTCTGTCTCTCTTTCGTGGTTTTTTTTGCTCATAACATTTAATATTCTTTGTTATAGTACTCTCTCTCTCTCTCTCTCTCTCTCTCTCTCTCTCTCTCTCTCTCTCTCTCTCTCTCTCTCTCTCTCTCTCTCTCTCCTCTCTCTCTCTCTCATTCTCTTTATTATTATTACTTTTGCTTTGTGGCCCAACCCCCCTGTTCCCATTTGACACGGGCACATGGCCTAGATCAAATAAACCATTTTCAATTTCTCTCTCTCTGTGTTGTCCTTGTTCTTTGGATTTGTTACATTTGATTGTTACATTGTTTACTTTTGAACCATTTGAGTTTGTTTTGTACATTTATTTATTTATTCAATTCATATGTTATTATGTTAGAGGACCTGATGAAAAGAAGCAGTTATTTATGCTTACTTAGTTTATCCTCATTACAATTTTCGAGTTCGTGTTCGAGTTCTCTCTCTCTTCCCCTTCATTCTCTCTGTTTCTATCTCCCCCTTCCTCCCCCTCACTCTCCTACCCACCCCCACCCCGACCCTTTACCGCCCCCTACTCCTACTCCTTTTCACCACTATCCTTCTCCTTTGAACAAACCCTCTTTCCTGTCCCTTCCCAGGAGCGCCTTCATTTTGTTCTCTGCCATTTTCCGACTCACTGCTTTACGGACTGCGGTCACATCATTTGAAAGGCATCACTATCGATCGACATTTAGCTAGGAATTTCATTTACCTTTTTAGTCCCCGAGCCGAAGGTTCGGGGAGCTATTGTTTTTGTCTGATCCGTCCGGCGTGCCTCCGTGCCTCCGTCCGTCCGTCCGTCCGTCCGTTTTTCTAAAAAAACCTATTCAGTCTATCATCATCAAATTTGGTATACTAGTTTGCCAAGATGCCAGCTATCCACTGATGTATTTAGTTTTACATTAAGGTCAAGGTCGCGCCAGTTACGGGGTTCAAACCCCAAAACACATAATCGCTAATATCTCGCGAAGTTTTGCATGTATTTCAATGCATTTTTTTTCACAACATTTCTTGATGAATGGTCTATAACACAGTTGTCATGAATTTTTCTATGCGCTCGTGTGCGCATGATCGCGCGCGCTCAAATCACGGGTCCGAACCCTAAGGCTATATATAACAAAAACCTATTCAGTTACGTGCTGTTCTGATGCGTTATTATGTAGTTACGTGCTGTTTTGATGCGTTTTTATGTATGTGTACAGCCGACACATTCCGATTTCCGAGTAGCTCCACGATGCTGCGAGGGGACTTTGCAGCCGCTCGGCGTTGCACTTGTTTGTATTAGTTCCGGAGCAAAGCTATTGTTTTTGACCGTGTCGTCCGTCCGTGCGTGCGTCCGTCCGTCCGGCCGGCCGGCCGCGTTTTATTGAAAACCATTCAGTCTATTTGAATCACTTATAGTGCACAAGTTACAGAGGATATCAGCTATTGACTGATTCTTTTTGTTTCATTTTAAGGTCAAGGTCATGCTGATTAAGGAGTTCAGACCCCCAAACACTTAATCGTTTATATCTCGCGAACTTCTGCACGTATGTCAATGCGGTGTTTCCACAACGTTTTCTGATGAAAGGGCTATATAACATTATAATCATGAATTTGTCTGTGCGTGCGTGCACGCGTGCGCGTGTGCGAGCAAACTGTTGCATGGAATCGCTTCAAATTTTCTGTGA
>CM065680.1:5379325-5394325 GCA_017654935.2 Phymorhynchus buccinoides | reverse complement strand
TTATTTCCCTTTGATCCAATGTTTTTTTACACACATATTACTCGAGACTTAGCCATGTGCTTTATTCCTCAGAATAGTAACATATAATGAAATAATAAACAATAAATAACAAATTAATAACACGCGCAGACAGAGAAACGCACAGACCCTAGATTCGATGTGATGCCGTTCTTTGAGAACTAGGAGTAGGCCTACAAACACAATCCCTCCTCACCACTGCTTTAGCTTAGGTATGCGAACCATTTGCTCACAGCAGCTGCCAGGTAAGCTGAAACCAGTGCTAGAAAAACTATGACACATCGCAAATCTCCACCAAGGGGGCAAAAAAGGTTGGCAATGTATACTCATACACGCACGCTCGCTCGCGCGCGCGCGCGCACACACATCACTGACACGCACGCACCACAGCACACACACACACACACACGCACGCGCAGCACACACACACACACACACACACACACACACACACACACACACACACACACACACACACACACACACACACACACACACACACGCACACAGACAGAGAGAGAGAGAGAGAGAGAGAGAGAGAGAGAGAGAGAGAGAGAGAGAGACGAGGAGACGAGATGAGAGATCAAGAGGAGAGAGGACGAGAGAGAGCGACACATACAGACAGCAACAGACAAACAGACAGACATGCACGGTACAGCACACATAGAAATAGAGGCATAATCACAACTTATGCACTTGCAGATAGTAAACTAATCATGGCGATTGAAAGTCTGAGGTGAACAAAACGTGACACAGAATAACAATAACCTTGACTTTTACACAAGATACACAAACGAATAACAAAATATAAGCTTTATATAATAGCGATTATCAGAATATCAGGGAGATTTGACATTTACAACAATTCGTGAACAAGATACTGTAAGTATTAACATTAAAAAATAAATATAACTAGTAAACAGGTAGCCCAACAACATTGCAAACTGACAAGGGAACACAATTGATGAACACAAAACATAAAGCACTGATAGCAGAATGATTGATGTCATTAGGCCTATAGTCATAATTATTTTGAGAAGGTCACATCTGCCACCTGAGAGATAAGGTTCTGGATGTCAACTAATAAATGTCAGGATATTTCGTTGGTTAGAATATTGTTTGGAGTAATGATTTTAAAAAGAGAAGAACATGAGTAATAAGAAGAAAGAGTACGGCAAGGAGGGAAAGGGGAAGAATGAGGATTAGGAGGTGAAGGAAGAAGAAGAGGAAAACGAGGAAATGAAGGAGAAAGTGAGATAACTCTCTCTCTCTCTCTCTCTCTCTCTCTCTCTCTCTCTCTCTCTCTCTCTCTCTCTCTCTCTCTCTCTCTCCTCTCTCTCTCATCTCTCTCTCTCTCACCTCTCTCTCCCCCCCTCTCTCTCTCTCTAAAAAACATCTCTCTCTCTCTCTCTGCCTGTTCTTTAAATCCCCAAAATTCCCTAATTTCGCCTCGTGTCAAGTAAACCAGTGTGCGTTGTGACATGCTTCAGCATACCCTCCCCTCCCTCTTATTCCCCCTCCTTATCCCCCCTCCCCCCTCACCTGTCATTACCCCAAGCGTGTCTTAATTTTTGTGTATCCCATTTGCCTTTTCACTTTTGTGCATGCGTTAGTTAACTTCGTTATTGAATGTTCTATTTACCCCAGGGCTGGGTGGAAAAAAGCATTGTATTGCTTATATCATGTTTCCCTGGTTAAATAACATTTCATTTTCATTTTTCATTCATTTTCATTTTCATTTTCATTCTCTCTCTCTCTTCTCTCGGATCTCATCTCCTCTCTCAATCTCTCATCTCATCGTCTTCTCCTCTTCTCTCTCTCTCTCTTCCTCGTCTCTCTCTCTCTCTCACTCCTCTCCTCTCGCGTCTCTCCTCTCTCTCCCCGTCCCGACGTCTCATCTCTCTCTCTCTCTCTCTCTCTCTCTCTCCTCTCTCTCTCGTCTCTCTTCTCTCTTCCGTCTCTCGTCTCTCTCTCTCTCTCTCTCTCTCTCTCTCTCTCTCTCTCTCTCTCTCTCTCTCTCTCTCTCTCTCTCACGTCCAGTAACGATTGTATTTGATCGTTGTTGTCATTAAACCAATTGCTCTAAACAGCATCAAGTGCCTGAGGACAGTACTACAGTCGATCCCCTCCCACTGAGCTATTGAAGGCAATGAGCAGGCTGACAGAATGGCAAAGCTGGGAGCAAATGACGAGCAACAGGACAACCCCGTCTGCCTCACAGAGATGAAGACCATCATCGAGTCTCTGCACAGGACGCCCCAGAAACAGGACAGCTACCACCTGCTACCCAGATCACAGCAGGTGGTCATTTTCCGCCTGAGGACAGGACACACCAGACTGAACCAGCATCTGTTCAGGAAGATGCATGCTGTGCCGTCCCCCGTGTGTCCCTGCGGAGAAGCAGAGCAGGACACGGCCAACACTCTGCAGGACTGTGGGAGCCGCCGGCTGCTGAGGGAGGAGATTTATGGCCAACGCTGGAGCCCCTCCAAAACAAGCTGTACAGGTCTGTGGACACCCTGCAGAGGACCACCAATTTCGTCTCAAGATATGGACTCCAAGTGTGATCGGCGATCGACAAACAAACAATCCAACAATCCAACAATCAAACCAATTCTGGTGTGTATGTGTGGAGGGACCCACCACCTCGGAGGCAGCAGAATAGATTACATCTAGGAAATTCCGCCAGTCTGACTCGACATCCTGAGCATGGAGATCGGGAGTTTCCAGTTTGCTGTTGATGTCTTCTTCCAACTTCTGTTTGACACGATCGTTCTTGAGTTTTGAGATGCTCAGACGTTTTGGCACCTTTATTCCTTGTGGTCTTCTGGGTGGCGGATTAGGCGGAATCCTGATGATGTTGAGCGGTGGTCAGTCCAACACTCTGCGCCACACATCCTGCCTGTCCCTTTGACTGACGATGTCGTAGTCCAGCCGACGCCAATGCTTAGAGCGAGGGTGCATCCACGTCTTGTTACGGGTTGGCAGGCGAAAGACTGAGTTAGTAATGAGCGAGTCGTGTGCAGCGCAGCTCTCCAACAGCAGAAGCCTGTTGCTGTTACAGCGGCCAATGCCATTCTTTCCAAGGACTCTCTGCCATGCTATGTGATCCATGCCGACCCTGGCTTTGACGTCACCAAGGATGATGAGTTTGTCTACTCTGGGTACAGCGGAGATAGTCTCTTTGAGGTCCTCATATAATTTTGGTTTGACTTCGTCAGGATTGGTCATGGTAGGGGCATAGGCGCTGACTATCGTCGCATATCGCTTCTTTGGGAGCGGCAGTCGAACTGTCATCAGGGGATCGTTGATTCCCTTTGGGGGTGCTGCCAGCTTTTTTTTTTTACCAAATTGGATTTGATGGCAAACACAAGTCATACGATTAACCCTTTCACCGCCAATGTCGCATTTTTACACCACAATGATTTAACATCCATGTCACTAAAACTTGAAATCAGGGTCTGTTTTTCAATGATATTGTGGTTCCTAATTTGGGCAGTAAGGATTGACCCCATTCTAAATGTGTCACAGACAAAAATCCCACAATATTGCTGACCAAATCTTTTCTGTAGCCAAGTAAATTTAATGGAAATTGTTCAATCAAATCAAATCAAACTCACTTTATTATCTCCCAAGGATAAATGTTTGGCTCAGAGATGGCTGGCGGTGAAAGGGTTATCTCCCAAGGATAAATGTTTGGCTCAGAGATGGCTGGCGGTGAAAGGGTTAAAGTGAGGGAGAGTTGCGCAGGGTCGTCATTCCAGGCAAGACGAAGTCAACACGACTGGAGATAACCAGGATGCAGTGGATGGCCGAACGGTCTATGACCCGTCGGCTACCCTCACCCAGTTTGGCCGGCCAATAAAAGCCGTTGTCCGGGGGCATGGCCGCTGTTGCCTGCAAAACAGTTACGGGGAGCCCTGGGTGAGAGTTGAGTGCCAGGTGGGGACCATTGACAGACGGACTACTCCGAAGAGCATAACATGTCCCCCATGCAGCTTCAGATGTACTACCCCTCCCTGAACACCCCATACCCCCCCCCCCCCCCCCCCCCCCACCCACACACTCTACTTCTTCTTTTTCTTTTTCTTCTTCTTCTTCTTCTTCTTCTTCTTCTTCTCTTCTTCTTCTTCTTCTTCTTCTTCTTCTTCTTCTTTACTTCTTCTTCTTCCTCTTCTCTTCTTCTTCTTCCTCTTCTTCCTCCTCTCCCTCTTCTCCTCCTCCTTCTCCTTTTTCTTCTTCTTCTTCTTTTTCTTCTTTTTTTCTTCTTCTTCTTCTTCTTCTTCTTCTTCTTCTTCTTCTTCTTCTTCTTTTTTCTTCTTCTTCTTCTTCTTCTTCTTCTTCTTCTTCTTCTTCTTCTTCTTCTTCTTCTTCTCTTTTACTTCCTCTTCTACCTCTTCTTCTTCCTCCTCTCCCTCCTGCTCCTCCTCTCTCCTCCTCTTCTTCTTCTTCTTCTTTCTTCTTCTTCTTCTTCTTCCTTCTTCTTCTTCTTCTTCTTTCTCTTCTTCTTCTTCTTCTTCTTCTTCTTTTACTTCCTCTTCTTCTTCTTCCTTCCCTTCTCCTCCTCCTTCTCCTCTTCTCCTTCTCTTCTCATTCTCTTCGTCTTCTTTTCTTCTGACCCAGCTTCTTTCCTCTCATCCTCCTCGCCCTCTTTCCGCCCTTCTTCCTGTTCTTCTACTTCTTCCTCTCCTCCTCCTCCTCCTCCCTTTTCATTGTATGTTGTCCAGAACTCCCTAGAGTTTCTTTACAACTGTTCCCGTGTTGTTGTTCTTGTTGTTTCCCCCTGCAGCTGCTGCTGCTGTTGCTTCTCTGCCGCTTCGCTGCGTCATCTGGGCTTACTTTCTATTGGTCCGAAACATGTTGTTGCTGTAGTTAGTTAGTTAGGGGCCTAGTTAGTTGTCTGTTTCAAATTATGCGAGGATCACTGCACTGCTGTCTGATACTACTGAACACAAAGGAGGAGGGGAACTATGCAAACTACTCAAGAAATGCTATTGGCCTTCGTATGTTTTATGCTGTTTTGTTATCATATAAATATACAGCTCTTTACTCAAAAAGCTTGTATCGTTGTATTTGTGTGTGTGTATGGCCTGACAACAGGACACGCAGTACTGACGTGAGAGCTGCATAACATGTGATTTTCTACTGATTTGCGAATTTTCTAAAATGTGACCCAGCACCACGAAAGGGATATTAAGTCGCTGGGCTAGTTTCTCGCAACTGGCTTGCAAAGTCAAAAATATAATTGTTTTCAAAAATCAATTTTGAGTTATGGGTATTTTCGTGCTCTTTAACAAATCATTTTTGCATATTTATAAAGGACAATCTTTGTTATGATCTCTAAATATTCCAAAACGTTCTTTAAAATGAGTAGGTTGATGCATTTTCTTCAGCAAGGCTGAACTTTAGACTGTGATTTCTCAAAATGGCTGACAGTCACCCTACCAACTTTAAATGCTCATAACTGTAAAACGGTAAAAGTTCCAAGAATGGTTCCTATATCATTAGAAAGAGAATTGTCTGAAGTTTCCAACTGTTCCATTTTATCAGAATGGTAATTTTGACACTTAATGTCCCTTTCGTGGTGGTAGGTCACAAATTATGGTAGAGCTTCATCTTTTGTGGAGACCATGATTTCACCGAGGATGCAAAAACAAAATTATTCAGTGTCTCTAAGTGATACATCCGAGGGATTAGTTAGCCTTTGGGGACCTTCATAAAAACACATAATAATAATGTTGTTTGGTGGCTGTATCATCTAACACACAGGCCAGTCAACATAACTTGCCCAGGGTGAAAGAGTGGAAACCACCACGCGCACGGAGACCCCAACATAGTGAACATCTTCACACACACACACACACACACACACACACACACACACACACACACACACACACACACACACACACACACACACACACACACACACGCACGCACGCACGCACACGCACGCACACGCACACACACACACACACACACACACACACACACACACACACACACACACACACACACACACACATGTTTTGGTGACTAGTATAGTAGTTATTTGTTTCTTTCTTTTTTCCCCAATAGCCCGAATAGAATCAGTAGGGTTCCCACAGTGTAGCAGGCCTAGCCAGGGCTTGCTATGTGAAAGGCGCCGCTGACACTAATCGCACTAAATTGACTCTGAAGCCTACCCGCCCTACAACCCATTGCTCAAACTGCACCCTCCCTACAGCCCCTGATTAGGCCCCTTTCGCTTTGCTATTTCCCATGCCCCGCTCCTTACTATAGTCTATGTGTGTGTCTGTCTGTCTTGGTCTATGTGTTTGTATGTCTGTCTCTGTATCGCACACAACAACAACAACAACAACAACAATCACACGTAAGTTGTTGCTCTCTTTTGTAAATGCAAAAGCGTGCACTGCGCGCGCGCGTTTATTTGTGTGTGTGTGTGTGTGTGTGTGTGTGTGTGTGTGTGTGTGTGTGTGTGTGTATGTGTGCGCGTGCGCGCGCGCGTGTGTGTGTGTGTGTGTGTGTGTGTGTGTGTGTGTGTGTGTGTGTGTGTGTGTGTGTGTGTGTGTGTGTGTGTGTGTGTGTGTGTGTGTGTGCATATCGGTTTGCCACCATACATAAACTCATAAAAGACATTAAAAAAGTAGAAAACATTCGAAATAGAGAGAGAGAGAGAGAGAGAGAGAGAGAGAGAGAGAGAGAGAGAGAGAGAGAGAGAGAGAGAGAGAGAGAGAGAGAGAGAGAGAGAGAGAGAGAGAGAGAGAGAGAGAGAGAGAGAGACAGAGAGAGACACAGAGAGAGACAGTGACAGAGAGATGCATGCACATTCAATGCAGCAGAAATATATATTCATTGAAGACCACTGTACACGTTAACAATATTCACAAAATATCTCTATTACCCCATGGCAACACAGTGTTAGGCCACTCAAAATATGACTTACAACTCACTGAGTTGGCATGGGGGAATAGTAAATATCCGTTTAACGTCCTCCGGTCTGAAACAGACACATATGGGGCATTAGTATATATAAAGATGGTGGGAACGATCCTGGAGGCAATGCCCGGAGGCAGTGCAACTCCAGGAAAGCCCCGAATTTTTAACAATACAGATGTATGTATGGGGAATAGTGATATTTTGTGAATATATATACCTTAGCCAGTTAGTCACAGGACAGAGGCTCAACGATTACAAAAACAGTTCATTACCTTCACCATCATAACACAATGTACTTACCCCCCAAATCTTGCTCCTTGTGCCATGCGTTGAATTGTATCCCTCATGGTAGCACCCACATGCAGAATCTGCAACAATATACCATTTATTTTAAGAAAAAAATCAAAAAAAAATCATTAGAATCCCCAGATGAACAAGCGCAAGACATTGAATGCATACAGATCTAAATACACTATATTTTTCACTCCCTCCCCATGGCAACACAGTGATAGGCCAGTGATATCATTGCTAAGGTATCACTGTGCTGACACGGGGAAGGAGTGAAAAATGACAACGTGTATGGCGACATTTAGTTGTGATCGTCACATACACACAGTATTTAGTATTTGAAGTCCACGTTAACATTATTCACGGGATATTTCTATTTCCCCATGGCAACACAGTGAGTTGTAAGTCATATTAAGGTCTGTGTACACGTTAACATTACTCACGATATAATTCTTTTTTCCCCATGGCAACTCAGTGATAGCCCACTCTTAGTATGACTTAGAGCTCAACGTGTTGTCATGGTGAAATATAAATATCTTGTGAATAGTGTCAACGTGTAGCAAGACCTTAATATGATTTACAGCTCACTGTGTTGCCATGGGGAAATAGAAATATCTTGTGAATATTGTTAACGTGTACACATACCTTTAACAGTGGCCTAACACTGTGTTGCCATGGGGAAATAGAACTATCTCGTGAATAATGTTAACGTGTACCGAGACCTTTACCCCACTCTCCCCGTCTAGTCCATAAGTGTAATGATCAGTGATAGTGGTTTACTGAGCAAGCAGGTTTGTCAAAGACAGGTGGAATAGAGATACATTTCAGTGGAAATAAACAATGGTAAGAAACTCTCCGTTCGTTTACTCCCCTCCACCAACGTTCCTTACTACAACACCCCTGACTAGCCATGCGTGAATAAGAACGATGGAGTGTCATACATATAGACAATATACGTTGGCAACTCTGTCATTGTGACGATTATCATACTAGGACAATACTAACAACAACAAAGTGCTTTGTCACATAGTCCCCCCACCCCATCACCACTACCTTCACCTCCCCACCTCCCCGTCCAATTGACATAGCTATGATTAGGCCGGGGTGTGTGTGTGGGTGTGTGTGGGTGTGTGTGTGTGTGTGTGTGTGTGGGGGGGGGGGGGTGTCAGGAGGGCGGAGGGGCAGACATGTGCGATCCCATTCTGACAAAGTCTGTGAGTCATGATTCACGTGAAACCCTTCCGTCTAAAAACAATTCTACTGTTTTCCTTCACTATACTCATGTAGACCCTGATACTCGAATTACATAACATGTCTGATACAAAAATACATATATTTTATCAGATTCGTGTACGGTGGGAAGTGGGAGGGGGGCTTGGGGATACAAATACAGTGAACAAAACTAGTAGCATTTCATCAGATTCATGTAGACAGTGGAATTTCACAAGAATCATGCTTCACAAAATGTCACAGTCGGATCGCATCATCATACCAGTCAGGGTGATTAGCCTGTCGCCAGCCAGTTAACGGTAGGGACTCGGATTACTCTCTGAAAGGGCGAGCGTAACGACACTTATTGAAATAGTATGAAGTCACCTCATGCCCTGTTACATCGCAGTTTAGCAACCCAGAACCACTATTACCCACCTCGTGACGGATTGTGTATGTGGGACAAATATAACGACAAACAAAAATGGTACAATAATATTAATCTGCACAAATATGGACACTAACAAACCCATAATCCTTCGCCCACAAAGTGGGGTGACGGACAAAACACAAGTTACAAGACAGAGACAACTCCCAGTGAAACATCCATCACCTGGTAATGAATCGGCATTCAGCGCCTTTCTTTGATTCCTGCAAGCGACACGCACCACTGTAACAAGGCCTACGTGACAGTCATCGTCACCATGCTTGTACCAAACTGGAAGAACCGAACAAGCAACTGTCCCCCCCCCCCCCCCCACACCACCACCCCTCTCTCTCTCTCTCTCTCTCTCTCTCTCTCTCTCTCTCTCTCTCTCTCTCTCTCTCTCTCTCTCTCTCTCTCTCTCTCTCTCTCTCTCTCTCCTCACTGCTTCAGTCAACCCCTCGCCATCCTTATCACACTGTATTCCCAGCCCATACAGTGATCGTGTTTACTGGTAATTATCAGTAAAATACTGATTGCAAAACTAAAATACTCAAAACATATTTTGACCAGTCAGATGCTTTGATATTGTGGTTTTACACTGGGACTGGTTTTGACACCGGTTGTTGGGGGGCATTGTGGCTGATGGGACTGGTTTTCAACATTCCTAGCGCGATCACTGCCAATTCGTCCGTTTACTCTTGACATACCATGGTACCACCAGTGAACTAGGCCTACTGGAGGTTCTCTGATTCCACCATCAATGTGAACTTGTTTCGTTCGTCCATTTTTGCACACTCCCTTCCCCCTCTTTGACCAAAGCTTAAAAGTAACAAAACAGTGACAATGTGATACTATGAAATCTATGAAAGCCCATGGAAGTTTGAATTCAATGTTGTCGAAGGTTATTATATTACAATCCCTACTATGTCGGAGTTGATCGGGATAATTGTTTAGATACGATTATAAGTCAACCGATGAATCACTTCAAATGAAATATCTTGGATGGTTGCTAAATTATATAAAGCAATATATAATATATATATATTATATTTGTTTTTTGCATTTATAAGCACTCTGAGCATGGAGGTATTGTGTGAAATACATTTACATACAATCACATAGACAGACTGTTAGACAGACAGACAGAGAGACACGCACGCACACACACAGGCCTACACACAATACACACATACACATACACAGACAGACACACACACACATACACGCACACGCACATAAACACACACACACATACACACGCACGCACGCACGTACACATGTACGCACACACGTACACATGCATGCACGCACGCACGCCCCCAACTCCCCCCACCCCCACCCCCCACACACGCCACACCGAAGCATTGGACATGCACAGCTAGTGTTTCTAGTTTGCTAATGCATAGACTACAATAGACTCGTTTCACGCACGATTCAAACTGCAATAGCTTTTACTAACGAGAAACAACACAAGCTGGGGAGACAGACAGGGAGATGGGAAAGGGGAATGTATATCAGTGTACCGTTTCGGACCATGACTGCCAACAACCTGAAGGGGCAGATGGTGTTCTGGACGGTTCGTGATAGGATGTGTTTTCAAATTAGTGGAGATGCATTGCACAGGGTACATCCCAACTCTCAAGGCCAAAACGATGTGCGGACAGCTGGGATTAGGTATTGGGTAGTAGATAATCTATAGTAATAATAATAATAATAATAAATAACATTTATAGAGCGCCCTTTCTCTCTTGACCCGGCCCCAATTGTTTAAATAAATACACATAAATAAGCTACTACAATTCAACTACACACACCACAGAAGCATTGCACACGCCCACACCCACACACGAACCCACCCACAGTGGGGGACATCAGTTTAAGGCAGGAAACAGGACAGGGAAAAAATCAGAGGTTTGCCGGAAGAGGTGAGTTTTAAGACTTTTGAAAGACAATAGCAGAACGAAGTTCATATGTTGTTCCAGACAGAACGCTGATTCAAAATGAACGTGCAATAGTCTTAGTGTTTACTAACGAGAAAGTTTGTCAGAAGAGGAACGGAGCAAGGGTGCTACAGGTGAACGAGATCAGAGAGGTAGGCAGGACCAGATAGATGGGAAAGGGCAAGAATTTATACTTTATTCTTGCCTCGACTGGAAGCCAGTGTATCAGGTGTACCTTTAAGGATTCGAGCTGCATTGTTCTGAACCATGAAGTTTGTTGACTTTGCCAACAACAATAATCGATGGGGCAGTACAAAAGCTGTTCTGGACGGTTCAACTGTGAGATAGTAGGAATGGCACTGTACGACGGAGTTCAAATTAGTGAATCAGAGTCATGACATGAGTGCATAGCACAATCGAGGGTACATCCCAACTGATTCAAGGCCAAAGCATCGCCAATGACAAGAGAGTCAGGAAACTGAACAGAGGTGGAAGCTCTGAGTGGAAACAATCATTGCCTCAGTCTTATCTTCATTGAGTTTTAATTTATTGGAGGTCATCCAGGACTTGACATCTGAAACAGTATCCTGCATGGACAAAACTAGATCATCAGTTTCATTAAGCTTAGAAGACTTCTGCAGTTGGGTATCATCAGCGAATGAGTGATGGAGTGCTGAATGCTGGGACATGACGTCTGAAAGAGGAGAAGTGTAGAGAACAAATAGAACAGGCCCCAGGACTGATCCCTGTGGCACACCACAGGAAACAGAGGCTGGGGCAGAGTCGGTGTCATGAATGGAGACAATCTGGGTACGGTTAGAAAGATAAGAGGTGAACCACTGGAGAGCTTTACCACTGATGCTTATAGTCACAGAGGCGTCTCTGTGAAATTCGGGTTAGTCCCAGAGGCGTCTCTGTGAAATTAGGGTTGCCCACCTGGAGAGAGCGTCGCAGCCAGAGGCGCACCACCCCGTTGGTTGCTTTTGTTGCATGCGGTTTATGTGTGACTGACGAGGAAGGAAAGGGAGGGAGTACATTTTGACCAAATGACAACTTTTTTGTTGCCACTGGGCATAACGTGTGCTAAGTGCATGGGCACACGGTACCTCGGTTTATCGTCTCATCCGAAAGACTCCACATTCAGACCGTAAGGCCTAGTGTAGTAAAATGAGATGAAAAATCCCCTGTACCCAGGTTCGAACTCGGGTTTACTTGACACGAGGCGAACGCGATACCTCTGTGCCACTCTACACCACCATTGGGGGAGGTCCTCAACGAACAACCAATCCCGTTGACTGCAGCACTAAATGGGGATAAAGAACAAATAAATGGGTTGATGGGGGGAAGAGGGTGTAGGGGAGAGGTGTAGGCTACTTTAGCCCCCCCCCTCCCCAACACACACACACACACACACACACACACACACACACACACACACACACACACACACACACGCGCGCACACGCACGCACGCACACGCACACGCACACACACACACACACACACACACACACACACACACACACACACACACCTCCCTTAAATGTTCGTATTGAAAGTTGTCACTAAGAAGCAGCATTCCGCCATTTGTCTTCTCTTTTTTTTAAACGGATAGGGTTAGGATCAAATCAGTCCATCATTATTTTATTTTATCAAATTGAAAGAACCAGACTTTGAGACTGAGGGTCGTAAACACGAGGGGATGGCGGAGGTGACTAAAGAACAAGCCTGCTGAGAAACAAAGTTGGGTCAAGGGGTGGTCAATGGCTAGGGAGGGGAGGGGGGGGGGGGCTGTGGATCGAATGTGTCGGATGCATACCCCCCCCCCCCCCCCCCCATTAAAACTAATGAGGAAGGGTACGTGTGTATTTGCGTGTGCGTGTGGTGGTGGTGGTGGGGGAGGGGTGATTGCAGGAGGAATCCATTTTCATTTCCCTCGTATTGCCCCTCTGGATGTGTCAGTCCGTCAGTCGGAGTGGCTTTGAAGTCCGAGGTGAGGGACAGAGGGGGAGAGAAAGAGAGAGAGAGAGAGAGAGAGAGAGAGAGAGAGAGAGAGAGAGAGAGAGAGAGAGAGAGAGAGAGAGAGAGAGAGAGAGAGAGAGAGAGAGAGAGAGAGAGAGAGAGAGAGAGAGAGAGAGAGAGAGAGAGAGAGAGAGAGAGAGAGAGAGAGAGAGAGAGAGAGAGAGGAGAGAGAGAGAGAGAGAGAGAGAGAGAGAGAGAGAGAGAGAGAGAGAGAGAGAGAGAGAGAGAGAGAGAGAGAGAGAGAGAGAGAGAGAGAGAGAGAGAGAGAGAGAGAGAGAGAGAGAGAGAATTGATTGAATTGAGATGAATTTTATTTTTAGAGGGTAATAGAGACGCACTAACATGCTTTTCTTTTTCATCCAACCCAGCTGAAGAAGAAAAAATGAAAGTAGAAATGAAAATGGAAAATGAGCACAGACAAGACAATATACAGTTTGAAGTCTGAAGTCTCTCTCTGTAACATAAATGAACAGAGCGTGGAGTTTGTAACTACCATAGAGATACGATTGAAGGGGGTGGGGGTTGCGGAGACAGACAGACAGACAGACAGGCAGGCCCGTGTGGTGGGATGTGAGAGTTGGACTGCACGCATTGTTTCCTTGAACTAATGGGCAGGTTACGTTGGACACAGCTCGCCACCCTTGTCACTTCGCCCGCCTTTGATGTCTGGATGGCAGCTTCAGGGAAGGGAAATGCAGGAAGTGGATAAGAGCATGAGAGAGGGGGGGGGGGAGGGGGGGGGGGAGAGAAGGGGGAGAGAAAGAGTGATAGAGAGAGAGACAGAGAGAGACAGAGAGAGACAAACAACTTTATTTGACAAGGACTGCCAGGGAGAGACAGATACAGAAACAGAAGAGAGAGAGGGGGAGAGAGAGAGGAGAGAGACAGAGAGAGGGAGACAGACAGAGAGAGAGCGAGAGAGAGAGACAGAGAGAGAGAGAGAGATGAGAGAGAGAGAGAGAGAGAGAGAGAGAGAGAGAGAGAGAGCAGAGAGAGTTTCCTTGAGAGAGACAGAGAGAGACATACAACTTTATTTGACAAGGACAGAGAGGGAGAGAGATTACAGACATAGAGAGAGAGAGCGAGAGAGAGACAGAAACAGAGAGAGAGAGAGAGAGAGAGAGAGAGAGAGAGAGAGAGAGAGGAGAGAGAGAGAGAGAGAGAGAGAGAGAGAGAGAGACAGAGAGAGAGGAGAGAGAGAGAGACAGAGACAGAGAGAGACACAGAGAGACATGACAACTAGGACAAGGACAGAGAGAGAGAGAGAGAGATAGAGAGAGAGAGCGAGAGAGAGACAGAAACAGAGAGAGAGAGAGAGAGAGAGAGAGAGAGAGAGAGAGAGAGAGAGAGAGAGAGAGAGAGAGAGACAGAGAGAGACAGAGAGAGAGACATACAACTTTATTTGACAAGGACAGAGAGGGAGAGAGATACAGACATAGAGAGAGAGAGAGAGAGAGAGACAGAAACATAGAGAGAGAGAGAGAGAGAGAGAGAGAGCGAGAGAGAGACAGAGAAACAGAGAGAGAGAGAGAGAGAGAGAGAGAGAGAGAGAGAGAGAGAGAGAGAGAGAGAGAGAGAGAGAGAGAGAGAGAGAGAGAGAGATACAGACATAGAGAGAGAGAGCGAGAGAGAGACAGAAACAGAGAGAGAGAGAGAGAGAGAGAGAGAGAGAGAGAGAGAGAGAGAGAGAGAGAGAGAGAGAGAGAGGAGAGAGAGAGAGAGAGAGAGAGAGAGAGAGAGAGAGAGAGAGAGAGAGAGAGAGAGAGAGAGAGAGAGAGAGAGAGAGAGAGAGAGAGAGAGAGAGAGAGAGAGAGAGAGAGAGAAGAGAGAGAGAGAGAAGAGCAGAAAGAGAGAGACTATATCTGTTTCTCCCTGAGTCTGTCTGTCAGTCAGTCATTCAGTCTGTCTGTGTAGAACAAATCTTATCTGTTTCTCTCTCTCCTGCTGGTCTGTCTCTGTCTTCTCAGTCTATCTGTGTACTGACTCTCTTTCTCTCTCTGATCTCTCTCTCTCTCTCTCTCTCTCTCTCTCTCTCTCTCTCTCTCTCTCTCTCTCTCTCTCTCTCTCTCTCTCTCTCTCTCTCTCTCTCTCTCTCTCTCCGAAGCATGCTAATTATGTATTTTATTATTGTGGAAAATAAGTAAATGAAGTCTGAAG
>CM065680.1:5364325-5371825 GCA_017654935.2 Phymorhynchus buccinoides | reverse complement strand
TGTGTGTGTGTGTGTTTGATAATTCGTTTGGACTATTGAGTCCACATAATAAAAAAAATAATAATAAAAGAAAGAATCCCCCAGTACAGTCTCCTCTCTCTCTCTCTCTCTCTCTCTCTCTCTCTCTCTCTCTCTCTCTCTCTCTCTCTCTCTCTCTCTCTCTCTCTCTCTCCCTCTCTCTCTCATATCCATGTCCGCATATATATACATATCTCTCTCTCTCTCTCTCTCTCTCTCTCTCTCTCTCTCTCTCTCTCTCTCTCTCTCTCTCTCTCTCTCTCTCGTACACACACACACACAACATACACACATACGCGCACGCACGCACGCACGCACACGCACACGCATACACACACACACACACATACACACACACACACACACACACACACACACACACACACACACACACACACACACACACACACACACACCCTATAAACACACACACATACCCACACACCCACCTACCCCCACCCACACCCACACACCCACACTACACGCCCAGCTCAGCACGTGCTCAGCCACCATTCCCCAATGAACGTGGCACCAAAGGACAACCCCACACAGGTCCGCATGAATAAAGGACGAACCAACGAAGCCCTCGGAATGTTTCATCAGATTTGACAAGCACGCGACCTGCATATTCAAAAACCACGGAGTAATTAATATCCATGGCAACCCATTTGGGGGAGCGAAACAAACAAACAAGCAACAAATAAAATAACAGAGAGACGAAGACGAATACATAAAGAAGTCAGTCATGAAAAACGGTCCAAAAATAGTCAAGTCAAGTCGAGTCAAGTCGAGTCAAGTACACGTTATTATCAACTAACACAACCAACCAAGGAGGGGTGTCAATGATCGATTAATATGTTTTCATTTACGTTTTTTGTTCCATTATGATTTCAATTTAGCATTGAAGAGGGAAACTTTGGAGAAAACTTGTTAATAATTGGTCAATGTTTAGCTTTATATCAAACAAATCGCAGTAAAACAAGGGAGTGGGGAGGGGTAATCCATAGTTTGAGAGGAACACTCTCCATAAAATTTGATCAGAATCCGTGTCTAACATGCGAGCATCTGCAATCAGCATAAAAAACGATGAATAACAAATGTTACCCTTTATGATATGCCACAGTGTAAACCAACGATGAATAATACATATGTTGCCCTTTATGATATATTACAGTGTAAACCAACGATGGATAATACATATGTTGACCTTTATGATGTATCACAGTGTAAACCAACGATGAATAATACATATGTTGACCTTTATGATATATCAGTGTAAACCAACGATGAATGATACATATGTTGCCCTTTATGATATATCACAGTGTAAACCAACGATGAATAATACATATGTTGACCTTTATGATATATCACAGTGTAAACCAACGATGAATAATACATATGTTGCCCTTTATGATATGCCACAGTGTAAACCAACGATGAATAATACATATGTTGCCCTTTATGATATATCACAGTGTAAACCAACGATGAATAATACATATGTTGCCCTTTATGATATGCCACAGTGTAAACCAACGATGAATAATACATATGTTGCCCTTTATGATATATCACAGTGTAAACCAACGATGAATAATACATATGTTGCCATTTATGATATGCCACAGTGTAAACCAACGATGAATAATACATATGTTGACCTTTATGATATATCACAGTGTAAACCAACGCTCAAGTACAGTGAGTTCTTCCGTAGTGACTGTTTTAAAACGATAATACGACGTACTCGCCTTGGCTTAACTGTGCCAGAACAATTGACATAGGCTAGAACACCAAGGCTACGCCAAAATGTTGTTATGCTCTGCATAGTTGTGCAGGGGGTTGTCTTTAGCCATGACAAGATCCTAGCATAACATCAGTCTCCAAAATCCTCCGAAGCCGGAGTGTGGCTGCCCACTTGGCGGGGTAGCCAAAAACGGTCACGCACATAATGTTCTCACCCGTAGCTGATGCACTTGTACCATAGTGTTCAAGTGCTTCAGCTGTTGGGATGATCCCTGGAGGTGTTTTAGCCAGAGTACAACAATAACATGATAATTCTTCAAAAGCTTTTTGAATCAATTTATTGACGACTCAGATCGACAGACACACAGACATACAGACAATGCAAAAGGCACAAACTTTATAGCATAGGCAGGAGGGGAAATAAAACTTGCGCAAGTTTGCAGTTTCGTCACCCCCTCGTGTTTACGCCCCTCAATCTCACAGTCTGCTTCTTTCACGCTTCAAGACTCAAGACTCAAGACTACTTTATTATCTCATAATGAGAAATTATGATGTGGCACGGCATAAAAACACGTACATAAGTCATTTAAAACAAGATTAAATAAACCAACACGTAGAACTTTATAGTAACATGCACAATGAAAATACAACTATTTACTATGACAATGCACTGTACATCCCATATAGGCCTAATTATAACATGATAAATCACGTAAAAAGAGAAAGAATAAAGTGAAGTAGAACATATCGCATGCAAACATCAGATAGGATAAAGTGAAGTAAAACATAATCACATAAAAACATCCTGATATAGCCAATTAATAACTGTTTAAAATCTACAAATGACTGGAATCACAAAACGCCATGCATCCACAACCACATAGGCCTACACACACAGAGGGAGAGAGAGGGGAGGAGTGTTGATGAAAATAATCGTAGGCTGATCCTAACCCTTTACTTCTTTCAAAAATATGGCAGGATGTTACCTGTCAATGGACATTTTCAATGCAGAAATTGTTTGGGGGGCTAAGGGTCTAAAATACAAGACAGCCAAAACGTGCAGGCCTACCGATGACACTGATACCAAGTGGACTGCACAACAGACAGCATCAGCCCCCTGCATACCACAGTCACCGATGACACTGATACCAAGTGGACTGCACAACAGACAGCATCAGCCCCCTACATACCACAGTCACCGATGACACTGATACCAAGTGGACTGCACAACAGACTGCATCAGCCCCCTGCATACCACAGTCACCGATGACACTGATACCAAATGGACTGCACAACAGACAGCATCAGCCCCCTACATACCACAGTCACCGATGCCACTGATACCAAGTGGACTGCACAACAGACAGCATCAGCCCCCTGCATACCACAGTCACCGATGACACTGATACCAAGTGGACTGCACAACAGACAGCATCAGCCCCCTACATACCACAGTCACCGATGACACTGATACCAAGTGGACTGCACAACAGACAGCATCAGCCCCCTACATACCACAGTCACCGATGACACTGACACCAAGTGGACTGCACAACAGACAGCATCAGCCCCCTGCATACCACAGTCACCGATGACACTGATACCAAGTGGACTGCACAACAGACAGCATCAGCCCCCTACATACCACAGTCACCGATGACACTGATACCAAGTGGACTGCACAACAGACAGCATCAGCCCCCTACATACCACAGTCACCGATGACACTGATACCAAGTGGACTGCACAACAGACAGCATCAGCCCCCTGCATACCACAGTCACCGATGACACTGATACCAAGTGGACTGCACAACAGACAGCATCAGCCCCCTACATACCACAGTCACCGATGACACTGATACCAAGTGGACTGCACAACAGACAGCATCAGCCCCCTGCATACCACAGTCACCGATGACACTGATACCAAGTGGACTGCACAACAGACAGCATCAGCCCCCTGCATACCACAGTCACCGATGACACTGATACCAAATGGACTGCACAACAGACAGCATCAGCCCCCTACATACCACAGTCACCGATGCCACTGATACCAAGTGGACTGCACAACAGACAGCATCAGCCCCCTGCATACCACAGTCACCGATGACACTGATACCAAGTGGACTGCACAACAGACAACATCAGCCCCCTACATACCACAGTCACCGATGACACTGATACCAAATGGACTGCACAACAGACAGCATCAGCCCCCTACATACCACAGTCACCGATGACACTGACACCAAGTGGACTGCACAACAGACAGCATCAGCCCCCTGCATACCACAGTCACCGATGACACTGATACCAAGTGGACTGCACAACAGACAGCATCAGCCCCCTACATACCACAGTCACCGATGACACTGATACCAAGTGGACTGCACAACAGACAGCATCAGCCCCCTGCATACCACAGTCACCGATGACACTGATACCAAGTGGACTGCACAACAGACAGCATCAGCCCCCTGCATACCACAGTCACCGATGACACTGATACCAAGTGGACTGCACAACAGACAGCATCAGCCCCCTACATACCACAGTCACCGATGACACTGATACCAAGTGGACTGCACAACAGACAGCATCAGCCCCCTGCATACCACAGTCACCGATGACACTGATACCAAGTGGACTGCACAACAGACAGCATCAGCCCCCTACATACCACAGTCACCGATGACACTGACACCAAGTGGACTGCACAACAGACAGCATCAGCCCCCTGCATACCACAGTCACCGATGACACTGATACCAAATGGACTGCACAACAGACAGCATCAGCCCCCTGCATACCACAGTCACCGATGACACTGATACCAAGTGGACTGCACAACAGACAGCATCAGCCCCCTGCATACCACAGTCACCGATGACACTGATACCAAGTGGACTGCACAACAGACAGCATCAGCCCCCTGCATACCACAGTCACCGATGACACTGATACCAAGTGGACTGCACAACAGACAGCATCAGCCCCCTACATACCACAGTCACCGATGACACTGATACCAAGTGGACTGCACAACAGACTGCATCAGCCCCCTGCATACCACAGTCACCGATGACACTGATACCAAGTGGACTGCACAACAGACAGCATCAGCCCCCTACATACCACAGTCACCGATGACACTGATACCAAGTGGACTGCACAACAGACTGCATCAGCCCCCTGCATACCACAATCACCGATGACACTGATACTAAATGGACTGCACAACAGACAGCATCAGCCCCCTACATACCACAGTCACCGATGACACTGATACCAAGTGGACTGCACAACAGACAGCATCAGCCCCCTGCATACCACAGTCACCGATGCCACTGATACTAAATGGACTGCACAACAGACAGCATCAGCCCCCTGCATACCACAATCACAACTCTCTCGGTTATCACAACATGCTGGTATCGTTGAAGTCCATCTATGTGCACGGTACTGTGCGCCAGACGTGTACATACGCGTTTATGCGCAAGTTTTTAACCCAAGCAGATCTTCACATACCCGGAACACAATGCCCCTACTTTCACCTGAAACATGGAAACGGCGCAACAGTGTTGAATGACAGCCTGCAGCAAAGTGTATCCCCGAGTCAAAACCAAACCCACATAGATCTGTTATAGTGTTCATAGAAAGAGTACACATTTCACCCGTAGTCTTTCGTACAAATAGTTCCCCATTTCATGGAAGCTATGTGCAATTGTGTATGTTTTAGAATGAATGACGTATAAGCCAAACTAACACCACAGGAGCACAAAGTAGAAAGCAATGTTCCCACTTATTTTAAAGAGAGGGGGGGGGATGCTTTATTTTCCTCTTACACCGGTTGGCAACAGCTTGGTGGAAATCGAAAAGCAAAGGAAGGGAGAGGGTTTAAACCCCGGGTCTATGGCACAGGAAAGAAGCAGTAGACGTCAGGGCTTCGGACGTAAGACGTCCACTGGGCCCCGTTAATGTCACTGCACCATCTCTTTAGAGCATGCTAGTGCAGGTTGCCCCTCTTTCTCTTCTCGTTTGAAGCAAAGAAAGAAGAAGAGAAGAAGAAGAAGAAGAAGAACAAGAAGAAGAAGAAGAAGAAGAAGAAGAAGAAGAAGAAGAAGAAGAAGAAGAAGAAGAAGAAGAAGAAGAAGAAGAAGAGAGATACGCAGACAAAAGAGGAAAACGTGTGCGCATATGCACGTACGCACGTACGCAAGTACGCACACGCACGCACGCACACGCACACGCGCACACACACATATACACACGCGCATGCATCACGCACGCACAGACACACATACACACACACATGGCATGCACACAAGTTTACAGAGATGTGACTGGCCATAATTAAGAGGAGGGCACAACAGGGGGGGGTAAAATTAATTTAGACCGAAAAAAACCGTGGACACTGATATTAATCGAGAATGACTTTAGAACTGGATCAATTGTTTCCTTATTACCAATTGTCACACAATGAAAGCACGATGATACGCCATATGAATGTAGTCCAAGTGACTATATAATAACTATATAAGATAACACTAATAAAAAGTACTTGGAAAACCCCTACATAGCAGTCGAATATTGTGCATAACAATAGGACTGCAAACAGACTAATCAGCCCCCTGCATACCAAAATAAATGATACCAAGTGGACTGCACAACAGACAGCATCAGCCCCCTGCATACCACAGTCAAAAACACACAAATACCAAGTGTTTTTTCACAACATGACGACGCGTCAGCTTTGTGCATACCAAATAGAACACGATGGCACAACGAACAACAATATGGACCTGCACCAACATTTTCCAACAAACACGTTACAACAACGACGACATAAACGACAACATCGAACACAATTACAGCCACTGCACAACAGACAGCATCAGTTCCCATACATCGGAAGCCATTCACCGAACAATGCTGATACTAAATCACTATAATCCAGACATCATAATAATCTGAATAATCCAATCACAAAACCTCGGTACAATTGCCATCTGGTCCTAGACTAAATCAGTCCCCAACACGGTAATTGCTTTATGCAGTGATAATGTGCTTTAGTTGCTATTTAACAGTTTGGATAACACTCAGTAAAAAGGCAAGACCTCTGACACAGTAAACGCCAATCCTCTGTCCAAAATTGTCCATCCTCTAAAATGTGCGTCAATGATCGTCTGACAATTCTGATGCCTGATATTCTAGATGCTGTTTATTTTGATCCGTTCAGTAATAGTGTTGTCACTGGGCATCGCTTGGAGCTTAGTGGTTCGTCAAGCTTTCGTTTAATATAAATATATGAACCTTGCATCTCTGGAGCAATTGCGTTTTATTGTAAATGTATCTGGTTCTGCATCAAACTAACACCACAACCTCTTTGTCCAACCCAAAAGCAGTCCCACTCCACACCAGCACCGACTCTCCCATGCTTTATTTTCCTCCAACAATATCTACAACCTCTTTGATCCAAATCAATCCAAGTCCTATCCACACTAAACACCGACTCTCTCCAACATTTCGGTCCTCCGACATTTCTTCTCTCTAAGACTCTCTCTGAATGTGTCTTAGTCTATCTGGCTGGTTCTCTTTAGATGTCCTCTCTGTCCGTCTGTCTCCTTTATTCGCGAATGAGCTCACTCTCTGTACAGGTCTCTCTCTCTCTCTTCTCTCTGGTCTCCTCTAAGGCTTTCTGTCTCTCTCTCTCTTGGTCTCTCTCTAA
>CM065680.1:5354325-5356825 GCA_017654935.2 Phymorhynchus buccinoides | reverse complement strand
TGAGCTCTCTCTGTTTGTCTCTGTCTGTCTCTCTCTCTCCCCCTTCTCTCTCTCTCTCTCTCTCTCTCTCTCTCTCTCTCTCTCTCTCTCTCTCACACACACACACACACACACACACACACACACACACACACACTCTCTCTCTCTCTCTCTCTCTCTCTCTCTCTCTCTCTCTCTCTCTCTCTCTCTCTATCTCTCTCTCTCTCTCTCTCAATCCGGTTTTCTACTTATTTTTGCATGCTTCATTACTTCTGTGTTGAATATGTGAATTTTGTTGCATGTTTGTTTCAGGGCTTACTCTTTTTCCCTCAATAAAGAAAGTTTCGTTCGTTCGTTCGTTCTCTCTGATTGCTTGTCAATGTTTCCAAGTGTGGGCGCCTTACCCCACTTCACCCTCAAGCCCCAAGTCAACAGGGACCATGACTGGGTGATCAGAGGTGAAGGACCACACCCTTGACCCATGTCCGTGGTCAACTGCTGTGTGTTTGTCCAGCATTGGACCGCAGACGGCGACTGGACTAAGGTCAGACACGTACGGTCAATGGTGTTCCCTGATCGGATTGGATCTGTACCCGGTTGCACCGCATACGATTCGATTCAATCCAATGCGATCCGATTTTGACATTTGTGAGGCATGATTGATATGAAATTATACTGCATAAATAAATATGATGAAATCATACTGGTTATGTTCACTATATTTGTAGTCTCCCGTACACGGATCTCATGAAATATCTGTATTTTTGTATCGGACATTTTACATAGATCGTGTAGGTCTAGGTCTGCATGTGCATAGTGACAGAAAACAGTAGAGTTATTTTTAGACGGAAGTATTTCACGTAAATCATGACTCACAGACATCGCCACCAGCGTATCGTACCTGTCCACTTTTCAGATTTCATTGATCTCCCCACTGCAGAACAGCCGACATATTCCGATTTCGGAGGAATATCCAAATTGATTTATGTGCCCGTAATTTGTGTGTTCTTTTGCAACCTGTCTTCTGGAAAAAAAGTGGAAACTTTGAGCTAAAAATAAGTGAATTTGTTGTAACATGTCACATTGCATAAACCTGTTGTGGGTTTTTTTTAACACAAAGTAATGTAATGTGATATATCGTTGTGTCATCTGCAATTGTGTTTTTGCTTACTGCAATCCCCATTAAGGGTAACACGAAAATACTGTCCTGAATACGTGGGATTGGGTGACCCCTCTCTCTCTCTCTCTCTCTCTCTCTCTCTCTCTCTGTGTCTCTCTCTCTCTCTCTCTCTCTCTCTCTCTCTCTCTCTCTCTCTCTCTCTCTCTCTCTCTCTCTCTCTCCCTCTCCTCTCTCTCCCTCTCCTCTCTCTCTCTCTCTCTCTCTCTCTCTCTCTCTCCCTCTCCCTCGATCTCCCTCTCTCTCTCTCTCTCTCCTTTCTCCTCTCTCTCTCTCCCTCTCCTCTCTCTCTCTCTCTCCCTCCTCCTCTCTCTCTCTCTCTCTCTCTCTCTCTCTCTCTCTCTCTCTCTCTCTCTCTCTCTCTCTCTCTCTCTCTCTCTCTCTCTCTCTCTCTCTGTTTATACCAAGCTCACAAAGTAAGACAACTTGCTTGGTCATACATTAATTCCTTTGCTAAAAACTGTGTATGAATTGACACTATGTTTCTATTACTTTTGTTACAACGACCCCCTTCCAAAGGGGGCTTTGGCCTTATGGAATACATATTTTCATTTCGTTTTCATTTCATTTCTCTTTTTTGTTCTCCCCCCCCCCCCCCCCTTTAACCCCCCTCCCTCAGTCTCTCTCACCCTCTCATTAACTCAAAGGACAAGTAATGGGGGTCAGTAGAGGCCCTAAAGAAACACCCAGGGAAACTCGAAAGGGATCCCCAGTCACTAATTGGACACCCCATTAGTCGGGGTTGTCACGGGAATGTCTTGCACCGGTGACCCCCTTCAACTGTCACCCCCCCCCACCACCACCACCAACTCCAGCTCCTCCCCACCCTCCCTCGACCCCACTCAATCTCTAACATTCCCACAATCACCATACCTCTTCCTATCGATGGCTTGGAGTCAAAACGGACTATCTTTAGATAGTCCATTAACATATTATTGAACTTATTGTGAAAAAAAAAAAAAAAAGACTGCAGAAATATAAAAAGCATAATCCCCATTTTATATTATTTGTTTTAAATAGCATTTTTTATTTATGAAAGTCACAACTGAAAAACAACAATGATCATTAGATAGGGCAACAAGAAAACTGATATTATTTGTAGTCTTTGTTAATACAACTTCTTAGTTTTTGCACTTTCATCAATAGGGGAAGACGGGGTAAAAAGCGCATGGGCGGGTAAGAAGCCCACCCCAATTATCTCATGAAATGAAGCAAATTTCAGTCTCATTTTGCCCATGAGACGAGCGTTAATGTCTAGCATTCGTCTCATGGGCAAATTTGACTGAAATTTTCTTTATTTCATGAGATAATTGGGGTGGGCTTCTTACCCGCCCATGCGCTTTT
>CM065680.1:5321825-5344325 GCA_017654935.2 Phymorhynchus buccinoides | reverse complement strand
TGCTCTCATGATGACCGGAGTCGTCTTCTTCTTCTTCTTCTTCTTCTTCTTCTTCTTCTCTTCTTCTTCTTCTTCTTCTTCTTCTTCTTCTTCTTCTTCAATTTCTTCTTCTTTCATAAAGTATCCCACTTCAACTTTGTGAAGACTCTGATACTGTAAACGAGGAGGTTCCCACTAATAACCAAGTCAAAATGAGGTGGCTGCCCAGATGATCAGCCTCAAATGGAAGGAGGAAGAGGGGGGGGAGTGAATGGGAGTGGACAGAGGGGGGAGGAGGATATGAGGGGGGCGGGGGGGGGGACCTGGGGGAGACGGGGGGGGGGGGGGGGGGGGGGGGGGGGGGGGGGGGGGGGGGTGGGGGGGTGGGGGTGGGGGGCGTTAGATCCGGAATTTGAATTCCTCCACCCAGGCTGGCTGTCTGAGCGATCGATGGAAAGAGACGTTCAATACTTCCAGGTGATGTACGACATTTCAAGACAGTAAATGACCAGAATTAAGCTCATTAAAAGAAAATAACACGCAAATTCTACCACCACCACCACCACCACCACCACCATCACATCAAACAAGACAAAACAACACACGCTAACTGCAATACATGAGAGGGAACAAGAAGAAGTTGTAGAAGCACCTACCTATTCCCATGTTTCACTGTGCTACCTGTTTCCTTATTACCCTCATTCCACCCCTATCTTCATGCCTCTCTTGTCCCTTATTTCCTTTTAGTCCTTCTTCTGTAGCCTACTCCAACGTCAAGTTGATTAGCAGCAAGCCTGTCTGTGTAGAACAAGGCAGGCACTGAGCTGAGCTGAGGAGGAGGAGGAGGAGGAGAGGAGGAGGAGGAAGAGGAGGAGGAGGAAGAGGAGGAGGAGGAAGAGGAGGAGGAGGAAGAGGAGGAGGAGGAGGAAGAGGAGGAGGAGGAGATTTATCGCTAGATACCCGGAAGGTAAAAAGCACCGGTTCTGTCAGTAGGCAGATTTGGTACCAGCTCAGATATAGAGAAGTAGACCTATATAAAAAGTAAGACTAATTCCAAAGTATTAGGCTTTAAAAAAAAGTTAATTCGCATCGCACACCACAAAACACCTAACACATTTTAGCATACGAATAGGGCCTACGCACTGGCGTGCACACACACACACACACACACACACACACACACACACACACACACACACACACACACACACACACACACACACACACGAACACACACACACACACCTCTCTCTCTCTCTCTCTCTCTCTCTCTCTCTCTCTCTCTCTCTCTCTCTCTCTCTCTCTCTCTCTCTCTCTCTCTCTCTCTCTCTCTCCCTCCCTCGTTATCAATTCAATTCAATTCAATTCAAATGTGAAGAAAATCTTTTTTCAGCGTGCACTTAAATCAAAAACTGACGGGACATTATATAATAAACTAAGACATAAAATACATGCATAAAAGCACATGTTATTCACATAGACCAATTAAGTTTGTCAGGATTTGAGAGACACAGGTATATTCCAAGTAAATATTATAGCCAACTTTCACTGTTTAAACTAACCATGCTGCTTGCAACTGAAAATAAATCTCTGATTATCCGTTTAGCATTGTATCTAGAAAAAGCATTTAGAATCCGGGAGATGCACTTAAATGGGCAAAGATGGTTGTGTTTATCTGATATTCTATGTATAATGTATGTATGAAGTTTTGAACTACGTATATGCTAAGTTTGTTATGTGTGTTTATGATAAAATCCGGGAGATGCACATAAGTGGGTAAAGATGGTTGTGTTTATCTGATATTCTAGTATAATGTATGTATGAAGTTTTGAACTACGTATATATGCTAAGTTTGTTATGTGTGTTTATGATAAAATGTTGTTAATACTGCTACTTTGTTACACTTTTGTAACCACTCAAAATGACATCGGCCAATGGCCTACTCATTAATTAAACCATTTCAGCGCTCAGCGTTCTCTCTCTCTCTCTCTCTCTCTCTCTCTCTGTCTCTCTCTCTCTCTCTCCTCTCTCTCTCTCTCTCTCTCTCTCTCTCTCTCTCTCTCTCTCTCTCTCTCTCTCTCTCTCTCTCTCTCTCTCTCTCTCTCTCTCTCTCTCTCTCTCTCTCTCTCTCTCTCTCTCTCAGTCCTCTTGGTTCCTCTGGCGTGTGTCAATAAACTCACTCACTCCCTCCCTGTAGTTCCATTCCTCCCTCACTCAACTCAGTCTTCGCTTTTCCACAGCAAATTGAATGGAACATGTTTTTGCTCAACAACTGAAAAACAACAAAAAGGAAAAGTAACTCTCTCCCCTTTCCCCTTCTAGCTCGTAAATCGAGAGAGTGATGGCCCGTAGAGTGACGTGTTTTGACAAGGAGGCTTGTGGGAAATTTGAGCGCCATGATTATTCCTGCGAACTCACGGCTGGCAAATCAGGCCATTTAGCACAAGTAGCGAGCACCCCACTACTAGGCTACTCCAACAAGTAAGCTTCTTGCTCCGAAACATACGTCCTGTTGCTGTTTAGCTACTCTACTCCTTCTGTCACTGTGAGGCAAGTATCGTCGAAGAATGTACTTCTTCCGAAAATCTTCTTAAATGTTACACGTGAACTCACTACTAAATTACAGTTATTTATTTCTCTTAATAGATCTCTATGATTCTTGTACACCCACAATGGCACATGTATGTTCTGGTTTGTTGTTTGAGAGAGAGAGTCAAACAGACTGACAGGCAGCCAGCCAGATAAGTAGACAGACAGCATCAAGACTATGAAATTCAAATCCTGTTTGTGGGCCTGTCCCTCCACCCCTCCCACCCCTACCCATTTTAATCCAGTTTCCACACAATTTTTATATTTATAGTTTATTGTCATTGCAGTTGTTGTTTTTCATTACTGGATCGAACATCCCCTATTCCCTCATTGTATTGTGATTTTATTTGTTATGACCTTATTTTTAGATTTCATCATTGGTGGGTTGTTGTTTTTACCAGGACTAAGAGTTATGCCTCGAAACGTCGGTATTTGTCATTGTGTCTGTTTTTATCTGGATTTCTTGAACAACAATTGTATTTCTCAGTTTTATGTTATCTTCTTGTAAACTCACGCACATGAAATTTCTGAAAAACGTCAAATGTTACTACAACTTCTGAAACTGTTTTTGATCAAATACAGATATTTCAAGCAAACAAAGAAACACACACACACACACACACACACACACACACCACACACACACACACACACACACACACACACACACACACACAAACCACGTGGTTGTGGGTCTACATGAATAATGCTACAGTAAGCTATCTGCAGTCTGGACTCCAGCTACTTTAAGCAATTTCATTGGATAACGGCAACGTCAAGCGGCCATTTTGTCTTGACTTTTTGTTTTCATTTCTAACCCTAACCCCAACCCTAATCCTAACCCTATCCCTTTCCCGGGCGTTATATCCTAACCCTATCCCTGTCTAACCCTATCCCGACCTGCAGAAAGGGATAGGAGTAGCAGTGAGTTCAAAACTTGAAAGAAAAACAATCGTTGGCGTCCAGACTGCAGATAGCTTTCTGTATTAACATTACACCCATAGTGAAACAAGCGCGAAATCGCAATAGTTTGTGGCACGCGGTCTGGTTTTAACACTCCAATCATGAGTCACCTCCCCTGGCTTTTCAATAATTTTAATCTGTAAACCAGAATGCTATCTCTGCACCATTTCGTAACTTTTTATATCTTTTGGAAAACATTTAAAACTATGTATCCTACTTATACTCATCAAAATAAGCACCGCATACTCGTCGTGTCTGTTGTAGTGTCTGTATTACGTATGTTTATTATTTTGTACGCTTTTAAAATACATCATTTTAAAGAGCGGCCTCAATTTGAAGTGTAGCCTCGATTTGAAGTGCGACAATTTTGTCAAAATGTGCGACAATTTTGGACCGACCGACCGACAGACAGACAGACAGACAGACCGACCGACAAAGTGAGTTATAGGTTTGTGGCTTGAGCCACAAACAAAAACAATACTCGAGTTTCAGACGATTTTCATAACATGTAGTTTTTCAAAAGATGTTTGTCTTACATGACATGACATCCCCCACTCCTGGAACTTTCAAGCCCGCCACTTCATCAGTGCTAACAAGACAGCAGGTTGGGTGGGAGGGGGATGGGGAGGGTGTAGTTAGAGTTGAAAAGGGAGGGAGGGTGTGTGGAACGAAGGGTTTTGCTGAGGTATGCTGCGGAGAGGCTGATAAGAGTGTGTAGTAAAACTTGTCTGCTCCGCTTGTCAGTAGCACTGATTTACAGAGGAAGAGTTTGGTGGGGGAGGGGGGGGGGGGGGGGGGGGGTGATCCCAAAAGTCAAAGCATCAGTTATAATTTCTTATGCTGCCTTTTACCCCCTCATTAATAGAACCACTTTAGCATCGATAGGTAAATGTAGACAACCATAGGTCTATAGGAAGATGGGGTGGAATTCCCAGATAAGGATAGGAACAAGCAAACGCAAAAGAAGAAAAGGCACAACCACACATACATAGACAGCACACAACACACATTTACACAGACACACACGCGCACACACGCATGCACGCATGCACACACACACGTCACACACACACACACACACACACACACACACACACACACACACACACACACACACACACACACACACACACACACACACACCAACAACAACAACATACACTATTTATACGGCGCTGAATCTTGATATAAATCAAATCAAAGCGCACACACACGTTAGCATTCATAACGCATTCAAGCAAAAATGCAATACAAAGCGAACACACGTTTAACATAAATGGTATACAGCAGAAACAGACCTAAAGGCAAGAGAGAGAAGAGAGAGTGGAGCCTAAATGACGGGGGAACAGGTGGGTTTTGAGGTTAGCTTTGAAGGCTGAGAGGGTCGGTCGCTGACGGAGGGAAAGAGGAAGTTTGTTCCCAGATGTTGGTCCTGAGACAGCAAAAGAGCGCTGGCCAACAGTTGAAAGCTTATACCTAGGGATCTGGAGAGAAAGAGGGTCAGAAACTGAACGTAATGTGCGAGCTGGCGTATAGATGGAAATGTTGTCACAGAGGTAAGATGGAGCAGCTTTATGGATAGATTTATAGCAAAGGGTGTTTAATTTATACTCAATTCTGTCTGCGACAGGAAGCCAGTGCAAAGAACGGAGAAGAGGGCTAACATGATCGAACTTTTTCTTCCTAAGGACAAGACGAGCAGCTGTGTTTTGAATACGCTGGAGACAAGATAGAGAAGAGACTGATAGACCAGAAAGGAGAGCATTACAGTAGTCAAGACGAGATAGGATGAGGGAAGTAACAAGTTTTGCTGTGGCTTCATCTGAGAGGTATTTACGAATATAGGCAATGCGACGAATTTGATAGTAGCAGGACTGACAGGTCTGAGTCAGGAAACTCTGCATGGAAAGAGTGTTGTCCAAAGTGACACCTAAGTTTTTGACAGAGTCTGAGAGGAGAATGATATTGCTACCCAGTTGGATTGACTCTATGAAAACAGAGGCTAGTTTGTTTTTTGTTCCTACAAGCATTGCTTCGGTTTTTTCACCATTTAATTGAAGTTTATTTTGAACCATCCAATTTTGAATATCAATATAGCAGTTGTTACTTTCTGTAGGAATGGAATCTAGATCTTCAGAGGTTGTACTATTTTGGAGTTGTGAGTCATCTGCATAGAAGTGATGTTTCATGTTGTGTTGGTCGATGACATTGGCAAGAGGTGACGTATACAAAGTAAACAAGACAGGACCAAGCACAGACCCCTGGGGCACTCCACAAGACTACTACTACTACTACTACCAAATATATCTATAGTAAGCTTTTTGCTACTACTACTACTATTGCTGCTCCTGGTGCTGTTTCTGCTACTACTACCAAAATATCCTAAGCTCATTGGTACTACTACTACTTTTTACTACTACTACTACTACTACTACTACTACTACTACTACTACTACTACTACTACTACTACTACTACTACTACTACTACTACTACTACTACTGTTGTTGTTGCTGCTACTGTGCTATAGTAGTAGTAGTAGTAGTAGTAGTAGTAGTAGTAGTAGTAGTAGTAGTAGTAGTAGTAGTAGTAGTAGTAGTAGTAGTAGTAGTAGTAGTAGTAGCAACTGCAGCAGCACAGACTCTATATAAACTATATTATAATCTCTGGTAGTAGTCATTCTGCCACTTCAAAAAACATCGCGTCAAACGGTTTTTTAAAATTATTATTATTATTATTATTTATATTCGAAAGAAAAAAGTCACTGTTCAGAGAGAGAGAAAAATCAATAGACGAATAAATGTAAGAGGAAACCGCTATATTGAATGCAAAGAAAGGAATAGACAAGGAATGCTAAATTGAGTTTATGTCAGAGAAAAAAAGACAGTTCGCTTTTCTGAGTCATTCCCTTGAAATCGCTTGACAGGTGATCTGATTTCGGGGCCTCTTTTATACACCATCCCGTTTCTTTACAACTGTCTGTCTGTCCGTCTGTCTGTCCGTATGTCTGTCTGTCTGACTGCCGATCTGCTGGACTGTTCGTCTCTCTGTCTCTCTGCCTGTATGACTATTGGTGTGTCTGTCTCACTATTATTGTTTATATATTTGTGACTGTATCTGTGTCTGATTCTCTCTGTCTGTCTGTCTGTCTGTTTATATGTATATCTGCCTCTCTCTCTCTCTCTGTCTCTCTCTCCCCTTTCTCCATCTCTCCTCTCTCCCTATCTCTATCTTCCTCTCTGCCCCCCCCCCCCCCTCTCTCTGTGTCTGTTTATGTCTCTCTCTCTCTCTCTCTCTCTCTCTCTCTCTCTCTCTCTCTCTCTCTCTCTCTCTCTCTCTCTCTCTCTCTCTCTATCTCTCTCTCTCCCTCTCTCTCTCTCTCTCCCTATATCTACCTTCCTCTCTCTGCCACCCCCCCTCTCTCTCTCTCTCTTATCTCTCTCTCTCCTCTCTCCCTCTATCTCTCTCTCTCTCTCTCTCTCTCTCTCCCTCTCTCTCTCTCTCCTCTCTCTCTCTCTCTCTCTCTCTCTCTCTCTCTCTCTCTCTCTCTCTCTCTCTCTCTCTCTCTCTCTCTCCCCTCTCTCTGCTTTGGTTTGAGATATTCAGTTTGATGCTGTTTCAAAATCAGAAACAAACCTAAAACAAATCACCAATTATCTGCCTCTCTTTCTCTTCCCCTTCTCTCTCTCTCTCTCTCTCTCTCTCTCTCTCTCTCTCTCTCTCTCTCTCTCTCTCTCTCTCTCTCTCTCTCTCTCTCTCTCTCTCTCTCTCTCTCTCTCTCTCTCTCTCTCTCTTCTTCTTCTTCTTCTTCTTCTTCTTCTTCTTCTTCTTCTTCTTCTTCTTCTTCTTCTTCTTCTTCTTCTGACAATTGCCAATCTACTTCGTAGGATCCACTATATATTATTTACCCATCGCCAACATTCACCCTTCATTGGGGTGCGAAAAGATAGCTCCTGGATAGCCATTTCATCTAGTCCAAGAACCATCACTCCTATCTCTCTATGTACTCGCAACAATCAATCCGAATTGTAGGATACAAGAACTAAGAACACGCACCGTTTACCAGTCAGTCGTTTCCGACCATGACTGCCAGATAGCAGAGGGAGCAGCTGCTGTTCTAAACGACAATGTTAAACTAGTTGATAGTGGGGATGCCTTCCATAGAGTACGTCTTCTCTCTCTCGGGAAAAACAACAACAGTATTTGAAGACATTTAGTGTTGGGGAAGGTCTCATAGACCAACCAATCCCTTTGTCTGCAGCACGAAATGCCGTGCATATATACCTCCTAGTTTGAGAGTCGCAGTCTTCCACAACACTCACTGCATAAGATTTGATCCCAATACGATACGATTGTGACGATGTCTGCGAGAAATACTTCCGTCTAAAAATAGCCTTTCTCTTTTCGTTGATTTTTCTTTCAGCATTCTGAACGGTACCTTCTGAACTGCATCATCGTGGATTTTTCGACAGCACTGGGGAATTATTTCACTGATTTTGTGTTCGTTCGTTTTGAGTTTAACGTATAATATGCACATTACAGTGATGCTAGAAAAAAAAGCTATCATGTATTTCGTTTGCCCCCCCCCCCCCCCCCCCCCCCTCCCCCTGTGAACAGACAATGTTTATATGAACGAAATGTTAATGAAAACGTGACTGGGTAATAAATAAAAAGACAAACGTATTAACAAAAGACTATGGAGATATAAAGAAAATGAGAGATAGAAGGCAGTCTTGAAAAAGAAACCAAACTATATATGTAGTCAGATTTAGTAGAGACGAGAACTAGAGTCTGTCAGTGTGTGGAAAACTTGACCTGTCATCACTTCAGTATATCACGTGCAGCGCGCGTGCAACCAGTTGTCACTCCCACTCCCCACACCTTTCAGCTACTAGATAATCTGCATCATCTCTGTACTGTTGGCACATTCTTAGCCAGTGTGTGGTGTCAGAAGACCTTTATTTAGCCCTTGCGAACACTTCATTCAAAAGGATGGGCCTTACCTGGAACAAGTTGGGGGCAAGGGCACAAGACAGGGGGCTGTGGAGGTCTCTGGATGGCGGCCTGTATCCCGGAGGGGGTGCAAGGCTAAACTATCTAACTCTGCATTGGATGTAGGTCTAATCTTACGCTCTGACAAAAAACTGAAACAGACTGCAACGTCACTGGAACATACAACAAACAACTACAGGACAAGTGTAAACTGACGTTATTTTATTCACAAGAGACAAAACAAAACTTATTTTATTTTTGTTTTTTGGATGACATTGGATGAATCGTTGCTTCAAACATTCTTTTTTTTTTCTTTTTTTTCCTGTCCCATCTTCTGGGCTGTACAGTGGCGTTGCTCCCACGCCGCTCGTTCCGAATCCCAATTCGCAGCTACACCCGGGTTTGTTCAAGTCGCAGAAACCGAGACCAGCAGTCCAAGGGGAGATAATTTATGTTAGGCCGTCAGGAGGCAACCAACCGAACATTCAGTTGGTCAACGTTGTAGCTCGACAAAGATTTTATAATAAATCGAAATATCGCTCTTTTAACACGGTGTTGCTGATTGTATTTTGTTTTGTACAAAACAAAACTACTGGATATTTCGGCGAATGCGCCTTTATCAACAGAGACAAACACCAAAACAGCAAACAGCAAATATAACAAAAGGAGCGAAAAGCAGGCAACAAAAGGAGCAAAAAAACAACAAGATCAAAAAACGCTCTGACGTTTTTAGCCCTAAAAATAGTTTCTCTTTTTCCTTTGGTAATATAACACTATTCTGCCTTTCTCAAGCCCTTCTGGGAGTTAAATGACATTAATGAATGATATGTTGTCTTTGCTTAGCCCCTCTGAAACAGTTCTTTCATTATCAAATTGTTTTTACATTGCCCCCTCCAATCATCATATAGTAAAAAGCCAACTGTCCGTGTGTGTGTGTGTGTGTGTGTGTGTGTGTGTGTGTGTGTGTGTGTGTGTATGTGTGTCTGAAACACGAAACGGGCCTTATAACTCCGCCGTTTTTCGACCGAATCGCTTCAAATTTGCTGTGAGCCCTAACGGGCCGATGGCAACGGCAACCGAGGCGGCCGTGTCATTTGCGCGGTTCGGCAAATGCGCGAAACGCGCATCCGCCGGCCTCTCGGCGCCCGTATCTCCGGTGTTTCTGGACCGATTGCCTTCCAATTTTGGAGGAACATCACCGGGGACGGTGACTATCCGTGTACCAACCCGGAAGCGAATCGGTTCAGAAACGCGCGCGCTATACGACTCCACCGTTTCTTAACCGAATCGCTTCAAATTTGCTGTACTCAGCGTTACCAGTACTTCGCCTTACCGTTACTAGGCGTTACTGGGACTCGGCGTTGCGCTAGTATTATATAAAATCCAATACGCGTTTTCCCTGTTTTAGCCATTGAAAACTTTTTTCACTCATGAAAGTGTAAGTAAGTTACAACCAGATTTGACTTATTATTAGCACTTGAAATATTTCTAGAAAATGTTCTGTTTACCCTGTCTTTAGTTTGCCCTTATAGCTCTGTCAGAACATATTTTGTAATTGTGATTCTTTTCATTGTGATTCATTTATTATTGCCCTTCGTTCATATGGGGCTTTGGCCTTTCATGAATAAACTATTCGACTTCGACTTCTTTGTGTCTTCATCTCTCTGTCTCTCTGTATCTGTCTCTCTATATATCTCTGTTTCTGTCTCTCTCTCTGTCTCTCTCTCTCTCTCTCTCTCTCTCTCTCTCTCTCTCTCTCTCTCTCTCTCTCTCTCTCTCTCTCTCTCGCTCTCTCCCCATGTCTCAATGTTCATTTATATTATTATTTTATATATTTCATGCTTAGAACCAAGGACAGAATGGAAGACTATGTCTAGCCTCAATTCGTATCCTTGTATAATACAGTATTTGAAGTTTGAACTCTCTCTCTCTCTCTCTCTCTCTCTCTCTCTCTCTCTCTCTCTCTCTCTCTCTCTCTCTCTCTCTCTCTCTCTCTCTCTTTGGTTGTCTCTTTTTCTCTGTCTCTCTGTCTGTGTGTGTACGTCCCTCTGTCTCTGGTTTAACCGAACTTTTGATTTTCTTTTTATTGCATTCCAATGACTTGTTTACCAAGGTATAGCAGGCGTTTCACGAAGTGCCTAATTACAGTCAGAGAGGTGAAGAACAACAAGGGGAATGGGAGGGGAGAATGTCTGGAATATTTTCTGAAACAGAATCATTTTTCTGTTTCCTTCTCTTTTGAGTTTTTTCTATATTTACATCGGAGAGCAGGGTTATTCGTGGTAATAGTCTGGTAAGACGACGAGAGAGAGAGAGAGAGAGGAGAGAGAGAGAGAGAGAGAGAGAGAGAGAGAGAGAGAGAGAGAGAGAGAGAGAGAGAGAGAGAGAGAGAGAGAGAGAGAGAGGGGAGAGAGACGAGAGAGAGAGAGACAGACAGACAGACAGACAGACAGACAGACAGACAGACAGAGACAGAGAGACAGATGCAGAGACACATAGATGGAGACAGAGATGGAGACACAAAGAAGTCAATAAACAGAATCACAATTACCAAATCATGAAATATGTTATGACAGAGCTATGTCTCACACAGAGAGAGAGAACGGAGAGAGAGAGAGAGAGAGAGAGGAGAGAGAGAGAGAGACGGAGAGAGAGAGAGAGAGAGAGAGAGAAGAGAGAGAGAGAGAGAGAGAGAGAGACTCAAACTCAAAATGGTTTAATGTTTAGGCATGTGAAGCCCATAAACATACAGAGTTCAGAAAACAGTATTATGTACAGACAAATTCAAATGGCTCATCTACTTAACTATTCAGCTTAGAGGGAGGGAGAGAAAGAGAGAGAGAGAGAGAGAGAGAGAGAGAGAGAGAGAGAGAGAGAGAGAGAGAGAGAGAGAGAGAGAGAGAGAGAGAGAGAGAGAGAGACAGACAGACAGACAGACAGACAGACAGACAGACAGACAGACAGACAGACAGAGACAGAGACAAAGGCAGAGAGAGGATGTGGGGTGGAAACGGTTTCAGAAGATGCAGGTAGTGAATTGAAGTACATGTTTGCACAAGGAGGGGATGCACGTAACTGCTCGATTTTACGGAGTTTTGTTTAATTCTGCGAAGCCGTTGGCATAACCGCGAACACTGTGTATAAACATGCCATCATTTTTTCCCACCCCTTGTACTGTTATGTTTTAGCTTCTGAGATTCCAAGCCTCTGCATCAGACATGAAATGTGCAGACATACGGAGCAACACACGCACTCACGCGCTGTCAAGCACACACGCAAAACGCATGCGTATTTCTGTTCTTTTCGTTAGTTTTTAATCTTTTTTCTTTTCTCTTATTCATTTTCTGCCTGTCTTTTTCTTTCTTTTTCTTTTCCCATGAACTGTTGTGTGTGCAAAGACCACGACAACACTTTGCTGTCCTGTATGACAGGTAGGATTTCACTGAGATGTGTCAACGCTCGCTCTCTCTCTCTCTCTCTCTCTCTCTCTCTCTCTCTCTCTCTCTCTCTCTCTCTCTCTCTCTCTCTCTCTCTCTCTCTCTCTCTCTCTCTCTCTCTCTCTCTCTCTCTCTCTCTCTCTCTCTCTCTCACTCTCTCTCTCTCTCTCTCCTTCTCTCTCTCTCCCTCTCTCTCTCTCTCTCCTCCCTCTCTCTCTCTCTCTCTCTCTCTCTCTCTCTCTCTCCTTCTCTCTCTCTCCCTCTCTCTCTCTCTCCCTCTCTGTGACGAGGTAATGGGTTAAAAGGCTAAGTCTCTAGGGAAGACTTTAGACAATTTGCCTTTAGCCCACTTCTCTAGGGTATGGGAGATGAGCAACTTTCCCGGCCCCTTTTCATCTAATAAATTTATATTTGTGCCCGGGTTCTGGCTCGTCAGATGGTTGTAAGAAATACAAGTGGTTGAATTGCTCTAAATGGCAGACAGAGAGAAGTAAGGTTTTACATGACATTACAAGACTCCCACTCTCATCAGTCTGACCAAAGGGTTCAGGATTATTTGACACTTGTATTTTATTTACTCCCAAAATCTGCATAAGATTATGCAACAATAATAATAAAGCAGCTCAATGGCGCCAAAACAAAATATGGATAAAAAACAATGAAATCCGAAAGGATTCACAAGACTTTTGTCTTTCTATAAGGTTCGCCCCATGCCGGAAGGGTTACTAATTATATTCGGTGTCCGTAGGAAAGTTCAAATGATTGGCGCAGTCAGGTAGACTTAGCTGTTTGAAGTTCTGGGCTTGCTCGTCAGGTGAGAGTAGCTCCCAGTCGTTCCTATTACGGCTTCGCGGGATGGCACGGTTCAGGCGTGGTCTCCTCGCGGATTCTGGGTGCGGGTCGTCTTGGCGGCGATCCCGTCTTGGTGCTTGGTGGAGTCCGGGATGATCGTCCGGCCCACGATGCCCTGCTGATAATCACAGGAGAAGGTGGATGTAGATCTCTATGGCTTAGAGACAAGGGGCTTCAGTCGGCAGGGAATTAGTGAATCCCAACCGGCTTGAAGGCTTCCCTTGTACAATAGCACTACATGTAGTTAATAAATAAACTGAATTTCAGTTAACAAACTGAGATCAGTAAAACATAAAAGGTGATCAAGACAACATCATTCTCCATCCAACACCTGGAAAGGAATGGTATCATAAAGTGCAAGATTGCGGCCCATAGGTTTCCTACTAAAAATAGTGCAAGATTGCGGCCCATAGGTTTCCTACTAAAAATAGACAAAAGGGTTAGTAGGCATAAACTCCGGTTCTGGTACCAAAAGTGTTCAAGTCAAAAACACACACACACAAATAATCAGTGCACATAAATAGAATAGAATGTTTACCACTTCTTTTCTATAACATATCTATCTACTCCTTATTCATCATTGAACATAGGATCTAGATCAAAACTAGA
Organism: Phymorhynchus buccinoides; assembly: GCA_017654935.2. Classification (NCBI taxonomy): domain Eukaryota; kingdom Metazoa; phylum Mollusca; class Gastropoda; order Neogastropoda; family Raphitomidae; genus Phymorhynchus; species Phymorhynchus buccinoides. The sequence goes on along the minus strand of CM065680.1, from coordinate 5,330,905 downwards.
GTCAAACAAACAAGATCTCAATCTCCTGCCATCAATAATACTTACTAGTGGGCTTATGATGACTGGTTGTGAGTGTTGCTCTAGCTACGTTTCAGCATCTTGTGTGACAACTTTTTCTCACCACTCCAATTATAGCCTTCACTTTCAAACAATGAAAGCCTGCTATTGGTGTATTACAGTCCACACGTCACAAGATTGCTGTTCTAATTGTACCGAACAATCACGCGCCTATTCCATCCTTATCACATTCCTGACATTCCTAACCTTGTGATTGGAACAGCAAAACCATCTTCAAAGGGAGATAACCTCGGTAGGTGGTACGTGCCGACCGGGGAGACAAATTGACCTTCAAAAGGGACCGATCCCGGAATCGGCATTCTTTAGATGGTGGGTGGCAATTAACGTGGCGGCCGGACAGAGAAAAGAAAAGGAGAGGGGGTGGGGAGGGGAGAAGGGGGGGGGGGGGGGTGTAGATAAGGAATAAAGAAAGAGGGGTCGCGCGGGACACTTACGTCACAGAGGCCCCCCGAAGAAAAGATTCTGGTACCGGAATCTTCCTGTGGAACGCCGACTCCACTTTCGACTTGGGCGACAGGGACAAATTAGTGGGGAGACTGGGTCGGCTGGAATGGTGGAACATCTGGTCGCAACACAGAGTTCAAAGGAGCAGGTGGGTTAGAGATCAGTGGAATGGATTCCGACTGAGGTTGGTGCGGCAATCCTGTGTTGAGTTGTCCCAAGGTTGATTGCAGAATAGCAAACACCTCTTGCCTGAGTTTCCCCTTTAGCCTGGATTCATCATTGCTGATGATGTGGTTTGGTAGGCCGATTCGGGCGAAAATGGCTTTGAGTGCCGCAGCTATCTGACTAGCATCAAGTGAGGAGATTGGGGCGGCATCGCACTGCATGGTACATATGTCGACCACGGTGACTATGTACCGGAATTTCTTCTTCCGTTTAGGTAGAGGCCCGACCAAGTCGACTGCCACTCGCTGAAAGGGAGGGGTAGGTGACGGCTGTACGTGCGGCGGCCTGTCCCGATAGTACCTTCGGTGGGTGTTTGCGGGTACAGTGCTGCCTTTCACCTGAGGTACCTGTGGCGAGTGGTCTTGGGTCGTTAGGCGGACATTCCTTGGGAAGGATTTTCCAAGTTGTGGCGGACTTGGGGACTTGGGACAATCTGGATTTGCTCGCGCGGCAATTTGGTTTGCCGCGTTGAGAGGTTTCTTCCCCGCTGAGGGAGATTTGCTCTTTGGGAAGGAGGGAGGGAGTTGGTTTGTGGTTTGGGGAGAAGGGAATCCTGCTGAAACAATAGCAGGTTGAGAGGGGTGCCCTAAAAACACATACTGTGATCCCAGTATGAGGTCATAGACAGGACTGTCCATGAGCACTGCCTTGATGGGTCCCTTAACATATCTGGTGTCGACATTGATTATGGCGACTGGCAAAGTGGATGGGGGGATTGCGGCATCAGGGCCTTGCAGAGAGATGAAGTCTCCCGTGTATGCTGACGCGGGGACTAAGGATCCGCAGACAATGGCGTCGCATGACAGTCCAGTGTCATAGAGACATTGAACAGGGATGTTGTTGACAGTCGCCTGTCCAACGACTGACGGTGTGCCTGGACACTGTACTGGGGAGGGGTTTGTGCAATTCTGCGAAGTCGAGACGACTTGCATAGTTGCAACATTTTGCCGCTTGTAAGCAAGTTTCCTGCAGTCATCCCGATTGTGGGTGTTTGACTTGCAGTATGAGCAGAATAAGGGTTGTCCCAGTGGTTGTCGTTCATGGGTAGAACTGTTTGACCCACTGTTGGAGTTGGGGTTACCCCTGCTCTGCTGTGAAACAGTGGAACCAACAACTTGCTGTAGTTTTGGCCTTTTAGGGGCGCTATGTTCATCATGGGCTAGAGTGTACCTATCACTTAGCTGGATGAGGTCAGCCAGAGTTGTGGCACCTTGCTCGGCAGTAAAGGTGCGTAACTCTGGGGACATGGTTTCGCGCAGTTGCTCGCCAACCATCAGTTCCCTGAGATCCTCATAGGACTCTGATTTGGCAGAAAGCGACACCCATTTAGTCAGATAGTTCCCCAGTCTATCTGAAAATTGGGCATAGGACTCTCCCCTACCTTTTCTGGTTGACCGGAACTTTTTCCGGTAGGCGTCCGCTGTCAACTGGTATCTGTTGAGCAGGGCTTCTTTCAAAGCTGGGTAGTCGGTAATTTGGCTTGATGGAAGTTTACTGTATACCTCATAAGCCACACCCCTGAGACTTTGGGCAAGCTTGAGGTTGTACTTTTCCGGAGCAAGCTCAAATTCCTGGGCCAGTCTTTCAAATCTATCGAGGAATGCATCGATAGACTCTGTTGCCTCATTGAATGCCTCCAATGTGAAGGTCATGGCTGAGGTATGAATGGGAGGGGGAAAATTTTGAGGGGCAGCAGTCTCAGAGTCTGCTGAGTTTTCAAGCTGCTTCATAGCTAGCTCATGGTCTCGCGCCTTTTCTCGCTCAGTGGCCTCAAGTTCGAGTTCTTTATTTTTGGCATCCTGCACTAGTTGTCTCTGCCTTAACTCATGAGTACGTATTTGCTCTTGCTCCTGAGCGTCGCGATCTTTATCTGCTTGTTGAGCCTCGCGAGCTTTATCAGCCTCTTGAGCCTCATGAGCTCTCTGCTTGTCTTTCTGAGCCTCCTCGCGGACTTTATCAGCCTCTTGAGCCTCCCGAGCTTTGTCAGCCTCTTGAGCCTCATGAGCTCTCTGTTTGTCTTTCTCGGCCTCCTCGCGAGTTTTCTCTTTGTCATATTCAGATATGACAAAATTTGCTAACTCTTGGCCTGACATTCCTAGAGACTCTCCCCATTCTTTAAGCTCCCGCCTAAGTTTAACAATCTCAGCCATGGTTGTAAATACAACTATTCAAAATAAAAACAAAGCTGCTGAGTTGAATGTATCAAACAACACTTAACTATTTCAACATAAACAGAAATAGCATGCACATCAAAATAAAGTCATAAATAGCATTCAAACAAATCAAATCAAAACACAGTGAACCAAATCACAATAACTTTCCCAGTGGACACAAGATAAGTTTTTGAAAAGGAACTACAGTTTGAATTGAAATTTGTTAGACTTTATGAAAAAAAAAATATCCCGGACGAGCCCCCAATTAGATGTGACGAGGTAATGGGTTAAAAGGCTAAGTCTCTAGGGAAGACTTTAGACAATTTGCCTTTAGCCCACTTCTCTAGGGTATGGGAGATGAGCAACTTTCCCGGCCCCTTTTCATCTAATAAATTTATATTTGTGCCCGGGTTCTGGCTCGTCAGATGGTTGTAAGAAATACAAGTGGTTGAATTGCTCTAAATGGCAGACAGAGAGAAGTAAGGTTTTTACATGAAATTACAAGACTCCCACTCTCATCAGTCTGACCAAAGGGTTCAGGATTATTTGACACTTGTATTTTATTTACTCCCAAAATCTGCATAAGATTATGCAACAATAATAATAAAGCAGCTCAATGGCGCCAAAACAAAATATGGATAAAAAAACAATGAAATCCGAAAGGATTCACAAGACTTTTGTCTTTCTATAAGGTTCGCCCCATGCCGGAAGGGTTACTAATTATATTCGGTGTCCGTAGGAAAGTTCAAATGATTGGCGCAGTCAGGTAGACTTAGCTGTTTGAAGTTCTGGGCTTGCTCGTCAGGTGAGAGTAGCTCCCAGTCGTTCCTATTACGGCTTCGCGGGATGGCACGGTTCAGGCGTGGTCTCCTCGCGGATTCTGGGTGCGGGTCGTCTTGGCGGCGATCCCGTCTTGGTGCTTGGTGGAGTCCGGGATGATCGTCCGGCCCACGATGCCCTGCTGATAATCACAGGAGAAGGTGGATGTAGATCTCTATGGCTTAGAGACAAGGGGCTTCAGTCGGCAGGGAATTAGTGAATCCCAACCGGCTTGAAGGCTTCCCTTGTACAATAGCACTACATGTAGTTAATAAATAAACTGAATTTCAGTTAACAAACTGAGATCAGTAAAACATAAAAGGTGATCAAGACAACATCATTCTCCATCCAACACCTGGAAAGGAATGGTATCATAAAGTGCAAGATTGCGGCCCATAGGTTTCCTACTAAAAATAGTGCAAGATTGCGGCCCATAGGTTTCCTACTAAAAATAGACAAAAGGGTTAGTAGGCATAAACTCCGGTTCTGGTACCAAAAGTGTTCAAGTCAAAAACACACACACACAAATAATCAGTGCACATAAATAGAATAGAATGTTTACCACTTCTTTTCTATAACATATCTATCTACTCCTTATTCATCATTGAACATAGGATCTAGATCAAAACTAGAGTCAAACAAACCAGATCTCAATCACCTGCCATCAATAATACTTACTAGTGGGCTTATGATGACTGGTTGTGAGTGTTGCTCTAGCTACGTTTCAGCATCTTGTGTGACAACTTTTTCTCACCACTCCAATTATAGCCTTCACTTTCAAACAATGAAAGCCTGCTATTGGTGTATTACAGTCCACACGTCACAAGATTGCTGTTCTAATTGTACCGAACAATCACGCGCCTATTCCATCCTTATCACATTCCTGACATTCCTAACCTTGTGATTGGAACAGCAAAACCATCTTCAAAGGGAGATAACCTCGGTAGGTGGTACGTGCCGACCGGGGAGACAATTTGACCTTCAAAAGGGACCGATCCCGGAATCGGCATTCTTTAGTTGGTGGGTGGCAATTAACGTGGCGGCCGGACAGAGAAAAGAAAAGGAGAGGGGGTGGGGAGGGGAGAAGGGGGGGGGGGGGGTGTAGATAAGGAATAAAGAAAGAGGGGTCGCGCGGGACACTTACGTCACACTCTCTCTCTCTCCCTCTCTCTCTCTCTCTCTCTCTCTCTCTCTATCCCTCTCTCTCTCTCCCTCTCTCTCTCTCTCTCTCTCTCTCTCTCTCTCTCCTCTCTCTCTCTCTCTCACTCGCTCTCTCTCCCTCTCTCTCTCTCTCTCTCTCTCTCTCTCTCTCTCTCTCTCTCTCTCTCTCTCTCTCCTCTCTCTCTCTCTCTCTCTCGCTCTCTCTCTCTCTCTCTCTCTCTCTCTCTCTCTCTCTCTCTCTCTCTCTCTCTCTCTCTCTCTCTCTCTCTCTCTCTCTCTCTCTCTCTCTCTCTCTTCACTTAGCCGCTTCTGTTGTTATGAATGAACAGTATTTTATTTCTTTATGCAGTGTATTATGTTTAAAGGATGCCTGCTCCGCTCGTCCCATTGTGTTTTCCCTTCTTTCCCCTCCCCCCTTAGTTCCTGTATTTGCCATGATTACCCTTTGATATCAGGGATAAAGAACCACTAATGAACATTTGCCATGATTACCCTTTTACATCAGGGATAAAGAACCACTAATGAACATTTGCCATGATTACCCTTTGATATCAGGTTAAAGAACCACTAATGAACATTTGCCATGATTACCCTTTGATATCAGGTTAAAGAACCACTAATGAACATTTGCCATGATTACCCTTTGATATCAGGGATAAAGAACCACTAATGAACATTTGCCATGATTACCCTTTGATATCAGGTTAAAGAACCACTAATGAACATTTGCCATGATTACCCTTTTACATCAGGGATAAAGAACCACTAATGAACATTTGCCATGATTACCCTTTGATATCAGGGATAAAGAACCACTAATGAACATTTGCCATGATTACCCTTTGATATCAGGGATAAAGAACCACTAATGAACATTTGCCATGATTACCCTTTGATATCAGGGATAAAGAACCACTAATGAACATTTTTTATAAGGAATTTGACGAATAAAAATATTGACCATTCCTATTTCTTTATTTGTAGCATATAAAAATTTGGAAACCACCAATACAAAGCAAAAAAATTAAAATCAAGATATATGAAGAATGATAGGGTATGCATGGGCCGCGAGACCCACATCAAGCCCTTATCAATACTACTACTACTACTACTACTACTACTACTACTACTACTACTACTACTACTACTACTTCTTCTTCTACTACTACTACTACTACTACTACTACTACTACTACTACTACTACTACTACTACTACTACTACTACTACTACTACTGCTGCTGCTGCTACTACTACTACTACTACTACTACTACTACTACTACTATTACTACTACTGCTACTACTGCTATTAGTATTAGGTATTAGGTATTAGGTACTTTATAGTCACAGAGACGTCTCTGTGAAATTCGGGTTGCTCCCACCTGGAGAACGCGTCGCAGCCAGAGGCGCGCCACCCAATTATTATTTTTTTTCATGCGATTTTTGTCACTGATGGGGGGGGGGGGGGGGGGGGGGGGGGGGGGGGGGGGGGGGGGGGGGGGGGGGTAATCTTTTACCAAATGACAACTTTTTCGTTGCCACTGGGTTTAACGTATGCTAAGTGCATGGGCACACGGGACCTCGGTTTATCGTCTCATCCGAAAGACTCCACGTTCAGACCGTTAAGGCCTAGTGCAGAATGAGAGGAAAAAATCCCCTGTACCCAGGTTCGAACTCGGGTTTACTTGACACGAAGCGAACGTGCTACCACTGTGCCACTCTTTCACCTACTACTACTACTACTACTACTACTACTACTACTACTACTACTACTACTACTACTACTACCACCACCACTACTACTACTACTACTACTACTACTACTACTACTACTACTACTACTACTACTACTACTACTACTACTACTGCTACTACTACTACTACTACTACTACTACTACTACTGCTGCTGCTGCTATTACTACTACTGCTATTACTACTACTACTACTACTACTACTACTACTACTACTACTACTACTAGGGGAAGACGGGGTAAAAAGCACATGGGCGGGTAAGAAGCCCACCCCAATTATCTCATGAAATAAAAAAAAATGTCAGTCAAATTTGCCCATGAGACGAATGCTAGACATTAACGCTCGTCTCATGGGCAAAATGAGACTGAAATTTGCTTCATTTCATGAGATAATTGGGGTGGGCTTCTTACCCGCTCATGCGCTTTTTACCCCGTCTTCCCCTACTACTACTGCTACTACTACACTACAACTACTACTACTGCTACTGCTACTACTACTATTACTACTGCTGCTGCTGCTGCTGCTGCTGCTGCTGCTGCTGCTGCTACTACTACTACTACTACTACTACTACTACTACTACTACTACTACTACTACTACTACTACTACTACTACTACTACTACTACTACTACTACTACTACTACTACTACTACTACTACAACTACTACTACTACTACTACTACTACTACTACTACTACTACTACTACTACTACTACTACTACTAACTACTACTACAACTACTACTACTACTACTACTACTACAATATATATATATATATATATAATATATTGTTCATTTGGCGTATGTTTTGTTACTCTGTCATTTGAACCCCGGATTTTATTTCTAGATATTAAACCAAACCTTTTGCGTAGTTGTTCTTCTGTTCGTTTATCTGTTGTGTCTCGCTTGAATTGCCGAGTTGTAGGGGAGGTTTATTGATACAGTGCCTGTCACCAATTCGTACCACCTGGCTTCCTTCCAAACGGTAGAAGATTGGCGGTTAATATTTGTGTGTGAAGTTTGGACAGGGGAAGGGAAGTATTTTATCACAACCAAAATGCAACAAAGCGGAACACTCTTTGAAAGGCAAACATGATTTCATGTTGGCAGCATCTGATGTAATTTTGGATAACGCTTCTTTGTTTGTTATTCAGTGCACACATGCAAAGATTCAAACTGGAAATGCCACTTTAAAATATTTAAGGTCTTATGGTCAATGTTGTCCACTTTGTAAATGAAAATATTCAGTTGAAAAATATTTGGGCCATATAATTATATAGTTAAGCAATTTGTACCACTATCACGTAATTCGTACTTCCTACGTCTTTTGAATGGCGCAGCCACAAACAAGGCATTCAGGAGCCGGTTTTACGTGACATCAAACTTTTGATGATAAAATGACATAATAATTAATTTGACGTCACATAAAAATAACTGGAACATTTAGAAGAGAGAGTGACCTTTTGTTAAAGCCAAGTCACGTGTATCCTACCGTTGAATTAGTGTTATAAACCCCCCGGTACGATTTTCAGTAACTAGATGGTACGAATTCCGTACAACAGGTCTTGTAATTCGTACCATTTGAAGACAAAAGTATTTTTACTATTAAGCCAACAGTACAAACGTTAACTTTATAGCTATAGTATATAATTATAGCCGTCTACCAGCAGTATCCATGTTGGAAGTTTTATGGCTTTTGCATTATCTGTCCTTAAGATAGATATCTCTATCCTTAGGAGGTATAAATGTCCCCTATAAGAACTGAGACACTTTGGTTTCTGAAGACGAAATAGATCGAAGGTGTGCTCTTTGATTTTTTTTTGATTTTTTAAATCGGTCCAACCGGGTGCTTATTTGTGGACCAACATTCGATCAATCTGCACTTGTCATACGTAGCCTTGACTATTAATGAAAGGCGTTATTTTGTCATGCCAATCATGTGACGTCAAAAGATTCAAAGTCCCATAACCCTTCCTTTGAACAGTGGGTAGATTCACAACGGTCGTAAATAGTACTAATATCTTGAGAATAGACTAGTTATTAACTGTCATGTTGAAATAACAGTATGTTACACATTCAAATATGTTTGTACACGTGTGTTTCAGACCCCCCATAATTTGTATTACAATGGTCAGATTGTCACCCATTGGGAGTTAGCCGTATATATAGCTTGTAATTATTTTATGTATTTATTTGTTCAGGGTGTGTTCAGTTCTTTGTTTCAAATTCTATATTCCTGCCTCGTAAGTTGGCGATAACAGTTCCAGAAATAAAGGTTAGAAAAAGAACATTGCTGAACTGGTGATCTCTGATTGTGCTTCTTTCTTCTTCTTCTTCTTCTTCTTCTTCTTCTTCTCCTTCTTCTCCTCCTCCTCATCGTCCTCCTCCTCATTCTGATACTTCTTCTTCTTATCTTCCTCCTCCTCATTATTATTATTATTATTAT
>CM065680.1:5309325-5311825 GCA_017654935.2 Phymorhynchus buccinoides | reverse complement strand
GTGTGTGTGTGTGTGTGTGTGTGTGTGTGTGTGTGTGTGTGTGTGTGTGTGTGAGTGTGTGAGTGTGTGTGTGTGTGTATGTGTGCGTGCGTGCGTGCGTGCGTGTGTGTGCGCGTGTGTGTGTGCGTGTGTGTGCGTGTGAGTGTGTGTGCGTGTGTGTGTGTGTGAGTGTGTGTGTGTGTGTGTGTGTGTGTGTGTGTGTGCGTGCGTGCGTGTGTGTGTGTATGTGTGTGTGTGTGTGTGTGTGTGTGTGTGTGAGTGTGTGTGTGTGTGTGTGTGTGAGTGTGTGTGTGAGTGTGTGTGTGTGTGTGTGTGCGTGTGCGTGCGTGCGTGCGTGTGTGCGTGTGTGTGCGCGTGTGTGTGTGTGTGTGTGTGTGTGCGTGCGTGCGTGCGTGTGTGTGTGTGTGTGTGAGTGTGTGTGTGTGTGTGTGTGTGTGTGTGTGTGTGTGTGCGTGCGTGCGTGTGCGTGTGCGTGTGTATGCGTGTGTGTGTGCGTGCGTGCGCGTGCGTGTGTGTATGCGCGCGCGCGCGCGTGCGTCCGTTTGTAGGTGTGTTCTTTGCGTGCGTGTATCTGTTTATATGTGTGTGAGTGAATGTGATAGACAAACACTGGAGACAAAAGCAACCAAGAAAGTTAAACGAAAGTGAAAGTAAAACGAACAATCCAACTTACCCGTGTCTTTTCAAGTTTCGTAATCCACTCTTGTAAGTCCAGTTGTCACAAACCGTCACGGTTGCAGCAGAAATCGAAATTACAACAAAGAAAAAACACTGTCAACAACAGTCTGTTTATGAATATTTATATTTTGATAAACAAAACAAAAAAGAAAAATTAGAGATGTCAACTCAGAGCTAAAAATATATAATGATTTTTATTATTTTCATCGTTATCACACACACACACGCACATATTAAGTTTTGAATTGTTTTGGTGGGAACAAACAAGTTCTTTTTTTAATGTTAGAAAAATGTAAATTAGCAACAAAACACCATCAGCACTGATGTTACGATTCAAGAGTCGTGTCCAACTTTTAGGTTCAGAAAGCGAAAGCGTGTAGCAAACCGATACAGAACGCCCAGACCTAGGCTACAAGCCCTGTGGAGGACGAGCAGTAGGAGAATGGCGCGCGCACATTGCACAGACACAAGCCAAGGGAACGCACGCAGCTTCCTAGGGAAAGACAACTCAACTCGGCTTGTATTGGTTTTGCCGCCGACGCGGTTTCCATCTTGTAGGCCTATTTGTGTTTGTGAGAGAGAGAGAGAGAGAGAGAGAGAGAGAGAGAGAGAGAGAGAGAGAGAGAGAGAGAGAGAGAGAGAGGAAATCAAATATGTTTATTGCCATTAGCAAACAAACGCCCTTATGGCAAGGAGGGGGTGGGGGTGGGGTGTAATGATATAACAATCAAGGTAGACAACGGTGAAATAAAATGAAAGTTGTAACTTAATGTTCCTATTCTTACGACTCTTTTTTCCTTCCCAGTAAACAGCTAGCGAGAGAGAGAGAGAGAGAGAGAGAGAGAGAGAGAGAGAGAGAGAGAGAGAGAGAGAGAGAGAGAGAGAGAGAGAGAGAGAGAGAGAGAGTATTGTTTCCCTATCTGTTTCTATTCACACCAACAGCAGAAAAGAAGAGTATCCGAACGCACGTATGACATGATAATACAGACTGAAGGTAGGAAGAGGAGGAGGAACAAGAAGAAGAAGAAGAAGAAGAAGAAGAAGAAGAGGAGTTATGTAAATGAGAAGCAGGTAAACAACAGTCAAAGAACAATGCTTGTATGCGTGTGTTTAGAATTTGGTTAATGCCTGAATAAATAATGAACGGTAAAGGTAAAGATGTGCCACCCACCCACCCCTGCATTTCTCGGTTAATTGCAATTTTCCGTTAGGCCGGATAGGGTTAGTATTCCCAAAAGGGTATTAGCTAAAAAGGTTCATAAAATACAGCTTTATGTTTGGTTAGAAAGGCAAAAACGGGAAAATGGAATTAACCGAGAAAATTAATACAGGGGAGGGGAGGGGGAGGCACATCTCGCACGTTCGCACGCACGCACACACGCACCAGAGAGGCCCCAGCGAACTGTAAACTGCAGTAATACGCTTTACCTCTGTGCAAAAGGTGTCTGATTTATGAATGGTTTGATTTCGTCTGGCATTCGAAGCTCCACCTATCGTTTTCAACGCTCAAATTCCACCCTCCCAGTACAGGCTTATGCTCGGTGTTCATCCGAGAACGCAGCATGTTTGACAATCGCGTGAAAGGTAGCACACGCCTTGTTGCTTTTGACTCGCTGACAGGTTATGCACACAAGCAGGTCTGCTTCTTTTGGTCTCCCTTCCCCAAGACCCAAACAACATGGGCGACAGCGGACCAAATGCGTACACAATGCACGCCAGTAGGTGTGAATGACATGGCAAATGCACGCCAGTAGGTGTGAATGACATGGCAGCAGGTGTGAAAAAAACACAGAATGAAACAAAACAAATGATTAGTATTAGC
>CM065680.1:5301825-5304325 GCA_017654935.2 Phymorhynchus buccinoides | reverse complement strand
TATGGTTCCAGCAACTACATTTTGCCAAACACTAGAATTGACAAATACAAATCAAGTTTTGCCTTCTCAGGTTCCTCAATTTGGAATTCCCTTCCCTCTGCCATTCAGTTATGCCCTTCCATCTCACGATACAAAACGATGGTGCGGGCAAACATAATTTACAGCCCTGCTTAAATCCTGTGTCATTTTGAACGCACACTGTATAACTGTATTGCCTTGTGTACACCTACATGTGATATGCATGGTATATGTCAATTGATTGTTTACATCTCAGTTTTATGCTTTGTTTATTTGTTTGCCTTTAAACTGCTTGTTAAATGTGTTTGGATTGATGTTGCTTTCACCTCCTACTTGTCATCAATTATTTGTTTCACTATGGTTTATTTTATTTTTTTAAAACAATAAAGAGAGAGAGAGAGAGAGAGAGTATGTTTACAAATGTTTTTTGCTTCTTAAATTTGTTTTTCTTTTATCCAAGGACAGATTGTAAGAATAGGCATCGCCTAAAATCTTTATCCTTGTCAAATAAAGTTTTCCAGTGTCCAGTGTCCAGTGTCCTCTCTCTCTCTCTCTCTCTCTCTCTCTCTCTCCTCTCTCTCTCTCTCTCTCTCTCTCTCTCTCTCTCTCTCTCTCTCTCTCTCTCTCTCTCTCTCTCTCTCTCTCTCTCTCTCTCTCTCTCTCCCTCTCTCTCCCTCCCTCCCTCTCTCCCTCAACATTTTCACTTTTTACATGATATTCATGGTTGTCGTTTATTATATTCTTTCATTGGATGTTGTTTGTAATTGTTGTTTATTTCGATATTTTCGTTTACCACAGGGCTGGGTGTAAAAAAATGTATGTATACTTATCTCATTACCCTGTATAAATAAAATGTCGTTCGTTCGTTCGTTCGTCTCTCTCTCTCTCTCTCTCTCTCTCTCTCTCTCTCTCTCTCTCTCTCTCTCTCTCTCTCTCTCTCTCTCTCTCTCTCTCTCTCTCTCTCTCTCTCTCTCTCTCTCTCTCTCTCTCTCTCTCTCTCTCTCTCTCTCTCTCTCTCTCTCTCTCTCTCTCTCTCTCTCTCTCTCTCTCTCTCTCTCTCTCTCTCTCTCTCTCTCTCTCTCTCTCTCTCTCTCTCTCTCTCTCTATCTATCTCTCTCACTCTCTCTCTCTCTCTCTCTCTCTCTCTCTCTCTCTCTCTCTCTCGCTCTCTCTCTCTCTCTTTCACTCTCTCTGAGACACTATGCTATGTTTGTTTCAATGATCTAATATGCATACATACATCATTACATAAGTCAACCCAAACACCACTGATTCAGCACACAATACCTTCACTATATCCACCCGCTACAGTCTTCCTTTCCCATCTCCCCTGACCTTCACGCGTGTCAAGCCGTAAAAAGGGTCCCTTGTATTTTCTTCCAGGGGCGGATTGTGCTGATGATAAAGGGGTGGGGGTGGGGTGGGGTTCCAGCAGATGTTTCGTACAGTTTATGGGTATGAAGAAAAGGTAATGGATGAATAAAACAGTGTGTGTGTGTGTGTGTGTGTGTGTGTGTGTGTGCGTGCGTGTGCGTGCGTGCGTGCGCGCGTGTGCGTGTGTGCGTGTGCGCGCGCGCGTGTGCGTGTGTATGTGTGTATGTGCGCGTGTGTATGTGTGTGTGTGTGCGTGCATACGTGTGTGTACATGTACGCGCACGCGCGTGTGTGTGTATGTGTACGCGCGCGCGCGTGTGTGTGTGTGTGTGTGTGTGTGTGTGTGTGTGTGTGTGTGTGTGTGTGTGTGTGTGTGTGCGTCACCTCTTGCCAATGTCATCGACCAGCACAACATGAAACATCACTTCTATGCAGATGACTCACAACTCCAAAACAGTACAACCCCTGAAGATCTAGATTCCATTCGCATAGAAAGTAACAACTGCTATTTTGATATTCAAAATTGGATGGTGCAAAATAAACTTCAATTAAATGGTGAAAAAACCGAAACAATGCTTGTAGGGACAAAAAACAAACTAGCCTCTGTTTCCATAGAGTCAATCCAACTGGGTAACAATATCATTCCCCTCTCAGACTCAGTCAAAAACTTAGGTGTCACTTTGGACAATACGCTTTCCATACAGAGTTTCCTGACTCAGACCTGTCAGTCCTGCTACTATCAAATTCGTCACATTGGCTATATTCGTAAATACCTCTCAGATGAAGCCACAGCAAAGCTTGTTACTTCCCTCATCCTATCTCGCATTGACTACTGTAATGCTCTCCTTTCTGGCCTATCAGTCTCTTCTCTATCTTGTCTCCAGCGTATTCAAAACACAGCTGCTCGTCTTGTCCTTAGAAATAAAAAGTTCGATCATGTTAGCCCTCTTCTCCGTTCTTTGCACTGGCTTCCTGTCGCAGACAGAATTGAGTATAAATTAAACACCCTTTGCTATAAATCTATCCATAAAGCTGCTCCATCCTACCTCTGCGACAGTATTTCCGTCTATACGCCAGCTCGTACTTTACGTTCAGTTTCTGACCCTCT
>CM065680.1:5276825-5291825 GCA_017654935.2 Phymorhynchus buccinoides | reverse complement strand
ACAGACGCGGAGAGAGAGAGAGAGAGAGAGAGAGAGAGAGAGAGAGAGAGAGAGAGAGAGAGAGAGAGAGAGAGAGAGAGAGAGAGAGAGAGAGAGAGAGAGAGAGAGAGAGAGAGAGAGAGAGAGAGAGAGAGAGAGAGAGAGAGAGACGAGAGGGAGTAGAGAGAGAGAGATAGAGAGAGAGAGAGAGAGAGAGAGAGAGAGGAGAGAGAGAGAGAGAGAGAGAGAGAGAGAGAGAGAGAGAGAGAGAGAGAGAGGCGTTTTCGCTCAGATGATAATTGTGGATACGTTTTTGTATGTACGAGATTGCGTTTGGGCGTTCATGTGCGAACATGTGTGTGTGTGTGTGTGTGCGTGTGTGCGTGTGCGTGCGTGTGCGTGTGCGTGTGCGGGCGCGCGTGCGTGTGCGTGTCTCGGCGTGTGCATGTGTAATCATGCGTGTGTTGCCAGTTCTAGCCATGCAGCGACAATCACATAGGTTGTTCCTGTGCATTTATCTCTCGTGTCAAGCCGGGACCTTTCCGCATTGCAAGGCCCCCGCACACTGACACTCAGGGTGAACTTAATTAATGAAGGAAGAGCTTAAAGCAACTTAATGAGCTTTTTCTCCTCATTCTCTGACTGTTCACATGGTGTCTTAGCCCTCTCACCGCCAATGTCACATTTATGCACCACAATGATTAAACACCCGTGCCATTTAAAGGCATCTAATTAGGGTCTGTTATCCAAAGAATATATAATAAAAAAGGCAAGTGTGTGCTGTGTGTGTCTGTGTCTGAAACACAAAACGGGCCTTATAACGCTGCCGTGTTTTGACCGAATCGCTTCCAATTTGCTGTCAGGCTTGCTGTGGCCGGGGCAAAGCCTGGCAGCAAATTTGAAGATAATCGGGAGAGAGCGTCACTCTCACAGCAGCGCCAACGGGAAACGGGGCCTTATAACTCCGCCGTTTCTTAACCGAATCGCCTCAAATTTGCTGTACTCGGCGTTACCAGTACTTGGCGTTACCGTTACTAGGCGTTACCGTTACTAGGCGTTACCGGTACTCGGTGTTGCGCTAGTATTCTTAATTCTAGGAGGTAAGGGTAGACCTTACTTTATGCATGTCACAGAGGAATACCCTATATTCCAGATACATTTTTGTTCTCTTCCCAAGTATGTTTAATGGACATTTGTGGCTGAAACATTGATGGCGGCGAAAGGGTTAAGGGGTCAGCCACACTGCATACGATTTGACCCCACTACGATGCGATTGTGACGATGTCTGTGAGTCATGATTCGCGTGAAATACTTCCGTTTAAAAATGACTCCTTCACTATACTCACGTAGATCTCCCAATACACAAATCACATAAAATGCCCGGTACAAAACTAAGATAATGTTACCGCATATTCGTGTACTGGATACTACAACAGTGAACGTAACTAGTAGGATTTCATCAGATTCATTTAGAGAGTAGAAGTTTACGTCAACCATGCCTCACAAATGTCAAAATCGGATCGCACTCAATCGAATCGTATGCAGTGTTGCTGGCCCTTTACACGCGCCTATCTGTAGACTCCCTACTGCAAATATTAGAGTGGATAGCGGTAAGAGGTAACGCGTTCGCCTCGTATACAATAAACCCGAGTTCGTACCTGGGTACAGTGGATTTTTCCTCTCAATTTGCACTAGGCCTTACGGTCTGAACATGGAGTCCTTCGGATGATACGATAAACCGAGGTCCCGTGTGCCAATGCACTTAGCACACGTTGACCCTTTCACCGCCAAAGTCGCATTTCAGCACCACAGTGATTTAACACCTATGTCACTAAAAGGCATCAAATCGGGGTCTATTATCCAAAGACCCTATTGTCTCACTTTTGGGAAGTAAGGATAGACCTTATTTTATGTATGTCACGGAAGAATCCCCAATACTGCAGATGGATTTTGTTCCCTACCCAGGTAATTTAATGGATATTTTTGGCTGAAATATGGCTGGCGGTGAAAGGGTTAAACCCAGTTGCAACGATTTTTTTACTTTTGTGAGTCATGATTGATGTGTTTTTCTACTGTCTAAATAAACCTGATGAAATCCTACTAGCTATGTTCACTCTAGTGTTAGTCCCCCGTACACAGATCTGCAGGTTAGTCGCATGCACACAATCGTAGTCAGCACTCAGTAGTCAGCACCAAAGTTGATCAGATTGTGCTTGAAGTTAGGCAGCCAGTCAGGAATTGATCGTGGATCGACTCGATACATTTGTTTAACTGTCTGACCCGCTCTCTCTCTCTCCTCTCTCTCTGTCTCTGTCTCTCTCTCTCTCTCTCTCTCTCTCTCTCTCTCTCTCTCTCTCTCTCTCTCTCTCTCTCTCTCTCTCTCTCTCTCTCTCTCTCTCTCCTCCCCCCCCCCCCCCCAGTTCTTGGAGGCAGCCAACGCCCCTGATAGATGAACCGTGTCCACCGAGGCAACACTCCATGTTGTCCACTCCTTCAGGCGGTGCAAGGCACCTTCTGACCTTCTCCCTAACAAACAGACCCCCAAGGATATGTTTTTGGTGGGGATGGGTGTGTGTGTAGGGGGAGGGTGGGGGTGGAATAAGGGATTATTTATCAACGCCTTTGTGGTTTTTTATTTAATCACAGGCGATTTTTAAAAAAAACACGGATGCTTAAGATAACGTGCGTTACCATAATAATTATATTTATTAATGTTCATTGCACGTTTCTCAATCTAGCAACTCTAAATGTCTGCGTGCGTGTATGTGTGTATGTGACAGTCAAAATTATCATATTTGTAGATGGACATTAAATAATCAAAGAAAAGGCTTTTTTCTTACATCAAGCCATCAATAAAATAAGCGCAAAAAAAGCAAATAAACAAGCAAACTAAATACGTAAAAAAAAGTATGTGTGTATGTACGCGCGTGCGTGCGTGCGTGCGCGTGTGTGTGTGTGTTTGTGTGCGTGCGTGCACGCGTGCAAACGTTAGCGCATGTGTTCGTGTTTTAAATGGAAACCAAAAAAAGTGGGCCCTGGAACAAAGTGACATGCGCCAAAAAGTGCATTCCTTCGGTGTAGAAAAGAGGCAAAATTAAAGAGGGTCGGCAGGACAAAGATTATATCTGTATTTCAGGTATTTGTTCGTATATTCTTTGAAAATACCTGCTAATTAGAAATGAACCCCATCCATAATGTCAGTGCAAACTTGCATGGCATGACTGTCTGCCTGTTTAACTCTAAACACTGCCAGTGGGCCCGTTGATGCAATACCAGGAAACACTTGTCACCCTAGGTTACGTAACAGTTTTGATACTCTCTCTCTCTCTCTCTCTCTCTCTCTCTCTCTCTCTCTCTCTCTCTCTCTCTCTCTCTCTCTCTCTCTCTCTCTCTCTCTCTCTCTCTCTCTCTCTCTCTCTCTGTCTGTATTAGGTTGATATAATTATTCAGTTTGATGCTGTTTCAAAATCAGAAACAAACCTAAGCAAATCACCAGTTCTCTGTCTCTATTTATCCCTCCCTGTCTCTGTCTCTCCCTGTCTCTGTCTCTGTCTCTCTCTCTCTCTCTCTCTCTCTCTCTCTCTCTCTCTCTCTCTCTCTCTCTCTCTCTCTCTCTCACTCACTCTCCCCCCTCTCTCCCTCCCCCATCTCTCTCTTCTCTGAAATGAGGGGAGGGGGGATCTGCCATCTCAATCAGAACCCCCCCCCCCCTCATTAATTGTCTGTCCTTGTTGGTATTGCTTCTAATAAGAGAGAGAGAGAGAGAGAGAGAGAGAGAGAGAGAGAGAGAGAGAGAGAGAGAGAGAGAGACAGACAGACAGACAGAGAGATACACAGAGATAGATAGAGAGAGAGAGAGAGAGAGGGGGGGGGGGGGTAGAGTGGCACAGAGGTAACGTGTTCGCCTCGTATACAATAAGCCCGATTTCGAACTTGGGTACAGGGGATTTTTCCTCTCACTCTGCAGTAATCCTTGCGGTCTGAACGTGGAGTCTTTCGGATGAGATGATAAACCGAGGCCCCGTGTGCCCATGCACTTAGTAATCGTTAAACCCAGTGGCAACCAAATTGTTATTTGGTCAAAATCTCCCCCCCCCCCCCCCCCTCTCCTGCGGAGCATGTCCAAGCTGGCGTTCGCTCTCTTGATGATCTTGCTGATGCAGGCAAACCATGACAAGTTAAAGCTCAGTTCCATGCCAAGGTATGGGTGAGAGTCCGCTTGCTGTAAGATGTGATTGTTCAGCTGATAGTAGAAATACAATCTCTGTCGTACACTCAGGATGAAGCATTTCCTGGCAATTAATCTCATGCCCCATTCTTTGGCCCACGCTTCAAGTTTCTTGAGGTCGTCTTGCAGGGTGATGTGGTCTGCTTAAGCTTTGATCTCACGATAGAACAGACAGTCAAGACACAACCTGATTTGGGACGAAATAGATTGACATAGATTAACTTAAATAGCACTGACTTTGATTGTCACTAATTACGTAGTCTGGGGGCTTATCTAAACATTCTGGATTATTGGAGTCGGTCGTTTCTTGGCAGTCTGGTTCAGTTCAGTCCGTTACAATCATCTCCCTCCCCCTTATGTATGTTTGTTTTTCAAGGACAACTTATGCTTTGAGTTGAATAGTTTGATCAGTTTATCTTCTAGTATTTTCCCTCTATGTTCCGTAAGTGCAGTCCATACATACAGAACAGGATTGAGTGCTGAGTTGAGTGGTAGCAGGAACACCACTAGAGTGCCACAGATCTTGTCTGACCCACTCACATCATATGTGGTCAACAGTGTAGCCGTGCTAAACACAAGCCAACACAGAGACTCCTTAGTAGACAGTTTATTCATCAGGCAAGCACAAGAATACAGATATCTTTGGCTGGGGGGCAACATGATTCTATATGCCGGTGTTCTTCTAAGCGTAATGAACTGAAACGTTATGACAACTGTACACAGTATACAGTTTGTTGCAGATATAACTTTAAGCCAGGTAAACTTGTTCTCAGACTGAAAGTGTTGAAACAAAGCCAACCGGCACAGACCAGACTGGCCTGAAAGACCCCAGTGAGACAGTCCAGGCAGAAATGGTACCAGAGACAAGAGGGTACCAACAACCCACACTATAGCAGAATTTATGGCTGATGGATACTTGTTGAATATTAACGAATATTTCGGAAAGCACAAACTTATCATTTGTTCTAAAGCGATGAATACTATGACAAAAACAGACGCTTCTTGTGACAGAACAAACAGGAAACCACTGATCTTGCATATCACACTACTGGTCCATTGCTTTTCAAACCAGATGTACCTCCCCTGAAATAGTTGGTTTGCAATCAAGATAATGCCAACATGACACCCCATGCATGAACCAGCAAGATGCATATGGACAATCATCATTATGAACCTGCTTCCGAATATGTCCTTCACAGTAGAGGAAATCATGATACAAGACACATTTCCTAAAATGGCCAGTGCAGACACCAACCAAAACACAACCACGTGTGTCTCAGAGGGGAGAAGTGTCCTGCATGATGGAAGTATGACCTCTGGAGTTAAGCATTTTGGTTTCGTCCATTTTGGAAAATTATCTTCACAACAAAACCTATAATCTGATGAATGTATGAACTTCAATCTGTTAAACCTAGAATATAAATCCAATGGGAAGTTTCTTAATGGATTTCCTTTTATATTCAACTCAACTAATTCGTGCATGTTTTTGAAACCCATCGACCCAACTATTTGTATGTCACATACAGACACGTTCAAGTGTTTTACAAAATATAGGTGTGCTAAAACATTATTTTGAAGTGTAGTGAGGCATGTTCGCGATAGATCAATGTGTCGAAGTGCATACTGGATATTCTTTAACGATGTTTCTGTTATGCTGTCCACAGGGTTATTTTGCAGGGATACATATATTAAATTTGGCAAAAGAAGAAAACTGGTGAAATTCAAAGTCGCTATGGCATTGTTGGAAACATCTAGAAATTGTAGGTTCCTGATTTCCAAACCAGATATATTACCCAGAAAACAATGAACCAAGCGTAAATAGATAAGATACATATTGTGTGAAAAATATGTCGGCAACATTTCGGACCCAGTTGCATCCATATAGCGAAGACGGGGAAAGAATCGTGCAGGAAAATGTTGACTACACACAAAGGAATCCCCTTGACAGAGGCAGCCTTCAGGGCAGGTCATGTCACAGGTCAGTTCATCATCCTGCTGTGGACACTGACCCCAGCCGTCACACATGTGATCTCTATGCACACAGACTTTGGAATTTAAACATTGGTAGTAATGCGGACAAGTGATCATCTCGCAGTTCTGTTCGTCTTCGCCATACACACAGTCATTGTATCCATTGCATAGTGTGTAGATAGGAAGGCAGTAGAGCAATTCGGTGTTGCAACTGTAATGAGTGTCACGACACAAGTCCTCTGCTTTCATTATTTCCCAAGTGAACTTTCCAGTGCCATCTAAGTTAATGTGAAGTTTTTCTATTTTTGCCTTTCCTTCGAACAGGCAAATCAAGTTTCCGTCTGAACTGCAATCGTTCTCATCAGAACTGTCCAAACAGTCTGAAAATTCGTTACAACGTTGGCTGTGTGACACGCACTGACCATTGCTGCACAGAAATCCGTCACAGGATGGATGCTGACAAAATGATTCGTCACTGTTATCAGGACAGCGTTGAATAAAATCACAGACAAAGGTGTAAGGAATTGTCGTGACAGCATCATCACATGAAAATACACTGGGGAACAAATGTTTATTGATTGCCTTAACAGAGAATATGGACACGTTGTCAACATTGTTTACGTTCATAAAAACATGAGGAAGGTTAGATATTGTTGTCTCTCTTTTACTTTTAAAATACTGAAGGGAAAACATGTGCATAAGTCCGAATGGAGACGCATACAAAATCTGCCGTGTGTTTTCACCCATGAGTGTTGTGAAATTTGAGCGCAGTAATTTAACATTGGACCAGTGATACACGGGTGAAGATAAATCAAGCTCACAGATAAGCATAGGGGGGGATACAAATGATCCCTCTAGGAGAAACATAAGTTTTAATGGCATTAAGGATCCATAATAAACTGATCGCTCTGAGTAGTAATCTGGTTTCAATCTAAAATGGCTCATATGATATACAAAAGTGTCGTCAGACCACTTACTAACCTTGCGGTAAATAAAAGGCACAAAATGCCCTCCCCACGTTAAACCTAACATTACGGAAAACTTGTCATGCCTTTTTAAATATGGTGAAGAATCTTTGTATTCCTTTGTTGTTTTTAATGAAACAAGTCCTCCACCCTCTTCTGCACATATGAATTTAGCCACTGTGATTGTTGCCGCTATCCTTCCTGTTACAAAACTAAAACATTTCCTGGTCGAAGCCACCAGCCCCATGCAGTCAGGACTGCTGAAGGGACAGTGTTCTGTTTCATCCTGTCCACTGTCACACTCCTTCTTCAGGTTACAGTGCACGTGGTCCTGGAACTGGGAGTAGTGAGGCACAGAACAGTTGAACAGACCACTGGACAGCTTCCGGGGCTTATCATTGTGAGGAAGTGCAGAAAAATACATTTTCTCATTTTGAAACATCCACCCCTGTCCAAATAAAAATAAAAGAAGTGATGTTTGCAATACCAAAGCAGGAGTGAAAAAATCCATACAGATCTCCTTTTGTTGACTGGTTTTCTTGCTTAGGTACTTAAGCATATAACCGCCCCCGAATTCACAATCTATATTATACTCCGACTGAATGAGACTAAGTAAGATAACATGTCCATCAGGACCTTTTATTTCGCCATCAGCAATGTTTGAATTTAGCGGTATTATGTAGCCGTTGTGTTTACCCAAACGTTCTATAACGATCTCACAATTTGGATGTTCAATAAAATCTAGTGTAACTAGAGGCATGTTCTTGTGTTTCACAATTACATTCTTATATGAAATCAAGCAAAAATTCAAATCTTCAAGGCCGAAGGCATCACACGCTACCGTGGTAAGTGCAAACTTAGGCCTGAACAAAGTAGTCTCCCACTGAACTGAGTCGCACCAGTACTGAAGGCGTCGAACATGGATCCTGGTATCTCGTTGAACCTGCAGACGCAGCTCACAAGAACTGTGGTATTTGCCACACACACGGAGTGTCATGCTGGAGGACAACAGATAAACTCGCATTTCTTCACAGTTTGGTCCATCAAACTTTTGAAAGTTGGATGTGTTCTGGTCAGCGAAGAAGTCTATTCCTGGACACATCTCCCTGCTCGATGACATTGTAATGTTTAAGCTGTGGGCGGGGACTCCCTGCTTTTTTATCAAATCTGCAAACCCAATAACTCGATGATGAAATAATAAGAGTCTTTTCTTGACAATGAAGCCTTTTCACTCAACCACTATTTCATTGATTAAATTCAATTAAATTTAATTTGATTTTATAATTCCATTAGTTTATGGAATTATTTCGAAACTTGCCAGAATATGTGTTGAGAATTTTTAAAGAAAACAAGTTGTGTTTATTCTGTAGATTAATCATTGTTGCATCACAATGTAAAGGGGTTATCATAGTAAAGCTGTAGTTTTCTTGAGATTCCGTGTTAAAGGAGGTAAAGTTGGGCACAAAAGACAAATTAATATATCAGAAGTTGACATACTAATAGTACGTTTAGCGCTAATGCTTGAGCAAAGTGGCACCAAAGAAATACTGAAAAGCTAGAAGAACAAAAAGACAATACATATAAGCAAGAAACGGATGCATACGTTTGTGCATATGTAGTAACCGAGCAGAACACTTAACAGTGATATATGTTAAAACAGAGCAGAATATCCTTGATTTTTAGATTGCGACGTTTGTTAATTTTTACGCTTTCTGCTTGTTTTGCAATCATAACTTTTACTAATATGAATACATTTCAATAATATTTGACACACTTGTTAACATTTCAAAGATCTAGCTTTTGTTATATTCAAAATATAGACAGATGAATTAGTTTTGAAGTTATTTCATTATGATTATAAAAACAAAATAATTAGAATTATGAACATTACCGATAACGCATTATAATTTGTTCTCACATTATGCTGTCTTATCAGATCTAACATGCAAAAACTGAATGAGAGAGACATACACAACAATGAAAGACTTTTGACATATTTAAAGCAATATTAAGTGCAATCAAACTAAGTTGCGCTGATACAAATCAGTATGATTGTTTCTAGCATGCTGCATGCTTTTAACACATATCTGCCAAAATTGAAGTCTGTCACTAAAAAATTATGTGATGTGTAAAACTAACAAAACAAGTTCAGGTCTTAATTAGACTTGTTCCCTTAACATGTTCTTTTCTTTGTCAAATCAATATCTTGTGGACCATTGTGCTGTTTTTGTTCTTTTGTTTGTGTGTTTGTATGTTAATACATATTTACTGTTACATGTTCACGCCTTGAGGGAAGAGAGTGAAAGCGAGAGATACAGAGTGTGGCATTTAGAGTAGCATTGCAGGTGAAGAAAAACACTGGAGGAGATGCATAGTCAATGACTCCCTTGCTTTAAAACACAGGAATCGCTAAAGGCAACAACAAAAAATAAATCTTTTTATTTCAAAGACACGTGGTTGCTGTTTAAATGTTAAACAATCTTTTGTTTAATATTATTTTCATCATCATAAGAAATAACCAGTCATTGTTATAATACTTATTTGTACATGTACTAATATTTGATATTGGTATGTGTTTCCATCCACTTCAAAAGTTCACATTCTTTCGATTTCCTTTGTTTTTCTGCCCACATATTGAATGTGTACATAAAAGGGTTAATGGCAGAGTTTAAAGGTAGAATTAATATTGCCAAGGCTACATTAGCATTTATAGGGATTGGGATCCCACACAATGCCATAATTCCACACAGTCCAACAGGAAACCAGCACATAAAATCAGTCAGTGCAACACCCAGCAAGCGCTGTGCAATTGCCATGTCTTTGGAGACCTTTGTGGTGTTGGTTTTGAAAGTATTGTTTTGTATTGACCAGTAGATTAATCCCTGGCCAACAGAGATGAGTAGAAACAAGAGAAAATTTAGAACAATCATGACACTAAAAGAATAGACCAGTCCTTTGAACTCTTTCCTCATGATTGGCAATGGAATACAGATGCCTGTCTGGCCATAGAACTCCCAGTGGGAAGTCATTGGTAGTAAAGGTAACAAAGCCAGAAACCAGCAAATTGCCCAGATTAACAGGCATGTTATAGTTGCAGATGTTTGCCCAAACCGCCAGGTGCTGAATGGAAAGCAGAGGACAATGAAACGATCCAAGGTGATCAGACAGATCAGTAAAGCTGATGTTTCACTGGACAACAGAGACAGAAGGCCAGCTACCTTGCAAGCCATGCTTGTTTTCCATGAGTGATCCTGATAAAGATATCTACCACGATAGTGTTGATCAGCCACTCCAATAACAGTCATGTAAACACCCATCAGAAAGTCCGCCATGGTAAGGTTGATAACAAAGACAGTGAATCCGCTCGACGAAGTCATTCGTTTCACAAACACTCGTGCACCGAAGCAAAACATGTTGCCAGCTATTGCCAGACAGGCCACCAGCCACAGAAACCCACGGTACGTCCCTGACTGCAAGAGATCTTCACATGAAGATATTTCATATGTAGGAGCAACACAAGACCCGTCAAAGGTACTGGGGAGAATTTGTTTGCAACACAGTCTGTAATTATCTGTTGATATAAGATGTAACTGTGAAAGGTCTTTAAAAATGTCAGCAGAGAATGTTTCCACAGGACTGCCATCTAAATAGAGATCTGTCAGATGGGGAATGTGCCAAAATCCCTTAGGGCTGATAGTGTGAGTGCAAGTAAAGGTCAAGTTGAGCTTCTGCAAACGAGCAAAAACTGCCCATGTTTCAGAATCAAACACACTAAGCTTTGTATATGACATATCTACTGACACTAGCACCGTTGTCTGGGCAGCTGAAGAATGATCTGCATTAAGTGATGTAAGAGGATTACTAGACATAGAAAGAACTTGCAAATGTATCAATCCCACTAGAGAACTGATGTTGACATGATTCAGACTATTGTGGCTTAAATCGAGACATTTCAGATTTAGCAATGTCATTTCAGGCAGAATTGTCAGAGAACAATGAGTTAGAATCAGATGAATGAGATACATGTTATACCTGACATCTGATGGTGACATCCCTGAACTAGAAGCATCCAAGGAGCGAAGAGTAGCGAAGAGTCTTGCATTGAATGGCTTAGGACACAGGAAAGAGTTGGCCTGACAAAGGCAGCTGCTGACGGGACAGGCGATGTTACACCAGGATTCATCATCTTGCTGCGGACAGTGAGGGTAGCCATCACATATGTGGTCACTGTGCACACATATAGCAGAATACCTGCACCAGAGAAGTCCTGGACATGTGATCTCCTCACACCACTGTTCGTCCTCATGTCCTATGCAGTCATACATCCCATTGCACCGTGTGTAGATGGGCAGACAGTCGTTGAACTCTCCATGACAACGGTAGTGACTGTCAGGACAGGAATCATTGATGACCATTGGTGTCACTTTGAAAAACATAATTTCATCAGAGTTTATCAAGACAGGGGGAGGGACGCGCTTGTGTATGAATTCCAAGTCCATTGTGCACCTAGATTTGTCAGAATCGTCCCTGCATTGTGGGATGCCTTTACACATCTTGCTGTAGGAGACACACTGGCCATTGGCACACGTGTAAGATGACTTACTGCAAACACGATGCTGACAGAAGGATTCATCGCTGGAATCTGGACAGTCAACTGTAAAGTCACACACTAAAGAATACGACACAGAGGTAAAGGCGTTCTTGCTGCAGCTAAATGCTGGGACTAACAAAGAGGCACCGTGTTCTGTGGCATTAAAAAGACGAAGGTGTAATGTTTGATCAGACAACTGACAGTGAAATGAAAGCTGTTGTTGACACATTTTATATCTGTAAGAACCACACACTGTATGTTTGTGTGTCAGATCACCATCCTGACACTCTGCAAAAGAGTACTGTCTTTCCGTCAGTGATTCTGAAGCACTGGGCACAGAGATCGTTTGCGGGTGATTGTATGTAGTCACGTTGGTCATGATTTCACAAATGGCTCTGTATGAAGATTTAAAACGTGAATGAATCATCATTCTTTGCAAGTTAACCACAGATACCGTTACACTGTCTAGATATGAGTTGTGCCTTCCATTGAAATGATGGAATAACACAGTTTTGTCTTCGCTTTGTACAGCAAATTTGTACATGGCTGGTGATGAAGGATGAAGCGTTTCTATGCCCACGAAGTACTCTTGTAAATTCCAGAATCGACGTGATTTCTTCACCAGAATGCTATACGGGTCATACACACATGAAGGAAAACTGACAAACCCTTCGTGTTTTGTACAGGAATGATCACTGGCATCGTGTTCGTGTACAGACATACCAACTCTGTAGCATCGGCCACACATGGCCACCAGTCCCTGACATTGCTCACTGCTGAATGGACAGTGTTCATGTTCATCTTGACCATCTTCACATTCTATCCTCAGGTTACACTCCACGTGAATCTGGAAGCTGGAGTAGTTCTCAGCTGAGCAGTTCCACTGGAACTGGGACAACCTTTGGGGGTGATTATTGTCAGTAAAAAAGGAAAAGAAAAATTCGAACCGTCCATAAACATCAAGTTGTTTGTTACATTTGTCCGATTGCGTTGGGTCTAGGTAAGCATTGATAAAAGAAAGAAAGAAAAATTTGTCGTGACCAGCATAGTACATACGAGCCGCCTCAGGCCAGATTATATTCCACACCACTTTTCTACGTGAGTTCTTGTCAGAAGTTTTAATGAGGTGTAGGATAACACAAAACTCGGGTGAAAGTCGTTTAAGACTGATCATGAGATAATGCTGCGTTGGCACAGGTATGTGCTGTGAAAGTTGTTTGTTGCCCAATGCACTGATGTTTTCCATAGTGATGTAGCCAGCGGAGGGTGAAGTCATGGCAAGGGTCAGGTGAGTGTCTTAAGAGTTGTGGTGAGGTCAAGAGGGATTGAATTATACCGTTTGTGTGGACACATTCATAGTATGTAATGCGATTT
Organism: Phymorhynchus buccinoides; assembly: GCA_017654935.2. Lineage (NCBI taxonomy): Eukaryota > Metazoa > Mollusca > Gastropoda > Neogastropoda > Raphitomidae > Phymorhynchus > Phymorhynchus buccinoides. Next base: position 5,278,717 of record CM065680.1, on the reverse strand, counting down.
GCATGATACAGAACAGTGGTCCATGGCACACCTATCATGCATTTTGAGGGGGTATCACAACCTTTGCTCGAGGAAAGCAAATCAGATCATTTTCGGACCTCTTTTTTTTAATCAAAATGTGATGGTGAAATGTTAATTAAACTAAATAAAAGAAGAAAAACTATAATGGCCTCATATTTATCTTTGATAACTTTGCACGTTGAAGGTAATATCCTTAAACAATTGTGAGCAGTATATTACAACTGTGGTCCTTCTTCCGCCACTGTGTAATTCAAATTCAAATTCAGAGGGAGCATTGAGCATGGACACTACACATTGAAATATAGAATCCGTGCATTGAGTAAGCAATGACATTGGGCTTCTTCTTCTTCCTTAAACATGAAGCCATCCAGTATATAAATAATCGGGGTGGGGGGGGGGGGGGGGGGGGGGGGGGGGTGAGAATATGAGTTAAAAATAAGTTATTATTATATTATTATTATTTATCATCATCATTATTATTATTATTATCATCATTATTATTATTATTATTATTATTATTATTCACCTCTTATATACAGGAGAATCCAATTGTTTTTCTACGAAATCTAATTTTGTTTCTTTATTGTTGTTGTTCTTCTGCTTTTCTTCCTGTTATTATTATTATTATTATTATTATTATTATTATTATTATTATTATTATTATTATTATTATTATTATTATTATTATTATTTCGAACATTTAGCACGCCTAACCAGTTCAATGCCCTAGGCGTTTGCAATATAACAATATGACAAACAAATATAACACATCAGGCACACAAGTATGCACACACACGCACACGTGCACGTATGCACGCACACGCACACACACTCGAGCTCATACACTCACACAGACATGCGCGCGCACCAAGCACACACATGCACTCCGCCATGCACAAGGTAAGGATTCACATTTTATTAGATAAGTGTTGAGATGGCGTTTGAATGTGGGCAGAGAGGGTGAGTATCTGAGAGAGTGCAGTGAGGCAATGAATTTCCAAGTAACAGGAGCTTGATAGACGAAAGAGCGTTGGCCAAGGGTCTTAGTGCGGGCAGTGGGGATACAATAGAGACGGGTGTCATATGATGAACGCAGAGCTCGAGATGGCGTGTGTAGAGATGCAACAGATCAGTGAGATATTCAGGACAGAAAGTCTCGATAGATGTGAAGCAGAGAGAGGCCATCTTGTAGGGTATCCGTTGCTGAACAGGGAGCCAGTGGAGAGAACAGAGCAATGGAGTTACATGGTCATATTTAGAAGAGCGGAAGATGAGGCGGGCAGCATGATTTTGAACTTTTTGAAGTTTGTTGATGAGGTGAGAGGGGGAGCCAGACAAGAGAACATTACAGTAATCAAGGTGTGGCAGTACAAATGTGCAGACTAGAGCTTTCGTGGTGTCTTCAGAGGGGAGATGGCAGATAGAAGCAATACAATACTGAAAACACAAACTTATGCCCACACGCCTTCGTGTAGCCTTCATACGTGTGTGTGTGTGTGTGTGTGTGTGTGTGTGTGTGTGTGTGTGTGTGTGCGTGCGTGTGCGTGTGCGTGCGTGCGTGTGTGTGTGTGTGTGTGTGTGTGTGTGTGTGTGTGTGTGTGTGTGTGTGTGTGTGTGTGTGTGTGTGTGTGTGTGTGTGTGTGTGTGTGTGTGTGTGTGTGTGTGTGTGTGTGTGTGTGTGTGTGTGTGTGTGTGTGTGTGTGTGTGTGTGTGTACACTCACAGAAACACACTCAAACACGGAAATGTACATATTTACATACATTTACGCACGCGCGCGGGTGTGTGTGTGTGTGTGTGTCTCTGTGTGTGTCTCTCTCTGTGTGTGTGTGTGTGTGTGCGTGTGCGTGTGCGTGTGCGTGTGCGTGTGCG
>CM065680.1:5269325-5271825 GCA_017654935.2 Phymorhynchus buccinoides | reverse complement strand
AGAGAGAGAGAGAGAGAGAGAGAGAGAGAGAGAGAGAGAGAGAGAGAGAGAGAGAGAGAGAGAGAGAGAGAGACAGAGAGAGAGAGAGAGAGAGAGAGAGAGAGAGAGAGAGAGAGAGAGAGAGAGAGAGAGAGAGAGAGAGTGTGTGTATGTGTGCGTGCTGAAATGAATGTCATTTGACACTGAGTGAGTATATACTATTTCATTGTGTTTTGCTTTGTTTATTGCAAAGGCACATCAATTATGTCACATGTTTAGTGATGAACTATGAAGGATGTTCTATGTTTAAAAACATTGTTACAAAGAAAGCATATTTTGTGGTTCAATTCACATGCGCTCGGGTGCGTGTAATATAATGTGTGTGCGTGGGAGGAGGGGAGGGGGGTTTATATTGTGAGCGTATGTATGCTAAAATGAATTTATTCTGTAATTGATTTAGTGTGTTTGATTCTGTTCTCTTTGCAGGGGCACTTAAATTACGTGACATATTTAATAATGAATGATGATAGATGTTTCCTGTCAACATTGCTGATTTTTTCAAAAATAATTTGTATTTTATAACTTTAAAAACAACAACAATTATACGTGTGAACGAGCGTTTGTGTGTATGCATGAATGTATTTGTGTGAGAGAGTATGTATGTGTGCGGGCGTGCGCGCGCGATTGTGTGCGTGTGTGTGTAAGTGTGTGTGTGTGCGTGTATGGGGGGGGGGGTACGTGTGTGTGTGTGTGTGTGTGTGTGTGTGTGTGTGTGTGTGTGTGTGTGTGTGTGTGTGTGTGTGTGTGTGTGTGTGTGTGAATTGCATGTGTGAATTGCATGTGTTTGATTTTATTCATGCATTGCAATGCCCTTAAAACTTTTTTGTTTTTGTAACCGCCCACCATGACATGGGCATAAGGCCTATTCATTAAACCATTCAGTATTCCGTGTTCAGTGTCCTCTCTGTGTCTCTCTCTCTCTCTCTCTCTCTCTCTCTCTCTCTCTCTCTCTCTCTCTCTCTCTCTCTCTCTCTCTCTCTCTCTCTCTCTCTCTCTCCCCCCCCCTCCGCTCTCTCTCTCTCTCTCTCTCTCTCTCTCTCTCTCTCTCTCTCTCTCCTCTCTCTCTCTCTCTCTCTCTCTCTCTCTCTCTCTCTCTCTCTCTCTCTCTCTCTCTCTCTCTCTCTCTCTCTCTCTCTCTCTCTCTCTCTCTCTCTCTCTCTCTCTCTCTCTACAATTGTTCAGTGTTCAGTGTTCTCTCTCAACATCCCTCCTCAGTAGACCTCCAGACAGGCGACCCCATTAACCTGTCAGCATCGTCCCGGCTCTGGGAATGACCAGTGGACAAATTGGTCAAATTGGACGACACACACGGTGCTTCAAGAGAAGATAAGAGCCATGTGTAGGAAGGGGGGGGGGGAGGAGAGAGAGGGGGAGACGCGCGCGCGTGCACGCACACGCTCGCATACGCACGCACACGCACGCATACGCACGCACACGCGCACGCACACGCACACGCACGCACACGCACACACACACACACACACACACACACACACACACACACACACACACACAGATAAACACACACACACACACACACACACAGATAAACAGACAGAAGGCGGAAGACAGACAGACAGACATGCACACTCCGACACACAGACAATCAGACGCAGACACAGCTAGGCCTAGACGCACAAACAGACAGAGACACAGACACACTCAGACACTCTATCTGTGTGTGTGTGTGTGTGTGTGTGTGTGTGTGTGTGTGTGTGTGTGTGTGTTGTGTGCGTGTGCGTGTGTGTGCGTGTGCGTGCGTGCGTGCGTGTGTGTGTGTGTGTGTGTGTGTGTGTGTGTGTGTGTGTGTGTGTGTGTGTGTGTGTGTGTGTGTGTGTGTGTGTGTGTGTGTGTGTGTGTGTGTGGTTGAAGTCTAAATGGGTGGGGGTAGGTGTAAAATAAATGAAATAATATGCCTTTTCCTCTTGTGCGATACTTTTGATTTTATTTTATTTAAACGTTTTAAATGTTGCTGATTTTTATAGTATAAATGTATGTTTAACCCTTTCACCGCCAATGTCGCATTTTTGCACCACAATGATTTAACACCCATGTCACTAAAAGGCCTCAGACCAGGGTCTGTTATCCAAAGACCCTATTTTCACAATTTTGGGAGGTAAGGACAGGCCTTACTTTATACATGTCACAGAGAGGAGTCCCCACTATTGCATATGATTTTTTTTTTCTCTACCCAGGTAAGATTAATGGGAAAAATGTTGCTGAAAATTGGCTGGCGGGGAAAGGGTTAAATAATTGATCGTATATTAATTCAATGCATTTTAATAGCCATGCGGTGTATGTTATTGTATGTTAATTGTGTGTATTATATATGTTATCTTCTGTTGTTTATTACTCATACAGTGTATTTATTGTATGTGTGTTTAATGTCAGTATCAATGCCCTGTAGCACCTGAATGCAATTTCTCTTTTTAGAGATAATAAAGATATTTTTATTTTTATT
>CM065680.1:5251825-5256825 GCA_017654935.2 Phymorhynchus buccinoides | reverse complement strand
GTGGGAGTTATGGCCCCTTAAACATTTTCGGTTTTCAAGGTCGTACTCCAAGGTCAAGGTGGCAAATGTGTTTGCGCGGATGCCTTCCTCTCATGGTGACACACCAGCACACAAACTTTGACGCGATTCGGTCAAGCGGTTCGGGAGATATCCTTGGGACAGACAGAAAAACAAACAAACAAACAAACAAACAAACAAACAAAAAACAAAAAAATACAAACCAGCCCATAGCAAAGTCCGATCACCTATGGTGACGGACAAAGAAATACTTTGGGGAAATGAGGTAATGCTTTGTTTTGGGGGGTTTTCATGTTTTTTCCATCATGTAAGTATTTTCATCAAAAACGAAACTTAGTTCGTTGCTGACTTCTTCTTTTGCGTTTCTGAGAAAAAACCGACAACATACACACACACAAACAACAATGTAACACAAAATAAGACAGCTATGGCTAAATGATTAATGGAAAGAGGGAGGGGAAATACCGAACACCCCAAAAAAGGAAAATAAAATAAAATAAAGTGAATAATACGATTTACAGAATAAACAACAATAACAGAAATGAATAAACGACAGATTACTTCAAAGATAATTTAATTTCTGTCCATCCAAACATTAGCCAACGCATACATAGAATTGAACTATCGGGTCCGGAACTATCATACAATGAAACGCCCACTTAAAACCGTAAATATTTTGAATTTTATTCTTTGTCGTGTACACCCAACCACTCGATATAATTGATAATTTAATAGAATTGAACTATATAACAGAGTAATCAAACGAGAAGAAAACAACAACTGAACACCATTACGTTTCTCAAAGATATTTGTTTTGTAATAATGATGAAGAGTAGGGATGCAACAAAAAGTCCACAGAGTTAGGGATGCAAGAACATATAAATCGCCACAATACACGTAGGTATTTTTCACTCTTTTTCCATGACAATGCACAGTCACACGCTAGTAAATTCGTTACTAATATAACACCGTGTTGCCATGGATAAAAGAGAGGAAAATAACAACGAGTATGTTCTCCATAACAACTCCAATCAATGACAACGCAAAGGGCCAGCCACACTGCATACGATTCGAGCCAATGCGATGCGATTGTGACGATGTCTGTGAGTCGTGATTCGCGTGAAATACTTCCGTCTAAAACAAATTGTACTGTTTTCGATCACTATACTCATGTAGTCCGCAATACACGAATCAATAGACGATTTTCGGAAGAAAAAAACAACTAGGGGAGAGCACTTCGTGAAAATTATACCCCAAAGAATTATATTGTTTACCTCCATTAGGCCTACTCGGTCAAATTCCATAGCAACAATGCAGCAATGGCGTCGAAGCTTCAAACCGCAGGGTGCGAGTCAGAGACTTGCAAACATTTTTTTTATAGAAAAATGAGGGGCAGCCAGTATCCACAAACGGAGAGAACTTGCAAAATGCGACGTAAAAATATAAATGACATCAATTTTAAAATGACGCACGGCGTTCTAAGTGAAGTAAGTCTACTAATCAAACACACGAGCCGAGAGCTGGGGATCTACCTGAAGGCAGAGCAACTCTCCTTGTTTGACCGATTGAATTAGGCAAGCTCACTCCCACACACCATGGAATTACTCCCCTTAATTATTTCCGAACAATTCCTGTTAAAAAATTGTTCGGTGGACTTCACACATAGCGAACATAACTAGTAGGATTCATGTCCATCAGATTGCATCATGAGACAGTAGAATGTAACGAGAATCATACCTCACAAATGTTAACTCGCACACCTGCAGAATCCACATAAAACAAAGCGAACACTCTGTCTCCGTCTCTGTCTCTGTCTGTCTGTCGCACTCTTTCTCTATCCCCCTCTCTCTGTGTCTATCTCTGTCTCTGTCTCTGTCTCTGTCTCTGTCTGTCTCTCTCTCTCTCTCTCTCTCTCTCTCTCTCTCTCTCTCTCTCTCTCTCTCTCTCTCTCTCTCTCTCTCTCTCTCTCTCTCTCTCTCTCTCTCTCTCTCTCTCTCTCTCTCTCTCTCTCTCTCTCTCTCTCTCTCTTTCTCTCTCTCTCTCTCCTCTCTCTCCTCTCTCTCTCTCTCTCTCTCTCTCTCTCTCTCTCTCTCTCTCTCTCTCTCTCTCTCTCTCTCTCTCTCTCTCTCTCTCTTTCTCTCTGACTGTCGTTTAGATAGGGATGGAGAGAGAAAAGAAAAGATAAACGTCACCTTGCTGAGATTCTCCCCTCTTGAGACTTCTCTTCCTAAGGATTCGCCAAATACCGCTGGATTTTGAAGGAACACGTGGAAAATCGATGAACCCATTTCAACAGGCCTCTGCATTTAGTTGCTGTGCGTTTCAATACAATATACGACATAGCGTTTGCACATAGGAGCACACACGCGCGCACGCGTGCGCTCACAAACATACACACGCAAACATGCATGTTTTCACACACAAACATACACGTACACACACACACACACACACACACACACACACACACACACACACACACACACACACACACACACACACACACACACACACACACACACACACACACACACACACACACACACACACACACACACACACACACACACACACACACACGTGCGCGCGCATGCATAGAGAGATACAATTGAATTGAATTGAATTGAACGAATTTTATTTATAGAGGGCAATATAATAAGCAAATAGTACATGGTTTTTTTAACATCCAGCCCTCTTAAAAACATAATAAAAAGGGACAAACAAAGCAATATATAGAGCATGCAAAACACAGTCATACATATAGTAAGATAACAAAATAAAACCTAATCTATAGTGGAGAGAGAGAGAGAGAGAGAGAGAGAGAGAGAGAGAGAGAGAGAGAGAGAGAGAGAGAGAGAGAGAGAGAGAGAGACAGACAGACAGACAGACAGAGAGAGAGAGAGAGAGAGATAGAGAGAGAGAGAGAGAGAGAGAGAGAGAGAGAGAGAGAGAGAGAGAGAGAGAGAGAGAGAGAGAGAGAGAGAGAGAGAGAGAGAGAGAGAGAGAGAGAGAGAGAGAGAGAGAGAGAGAGAGAGAGAGAGAGAGAGAGAGAGAGAGAGAGAGAGAGAGAGAGATTATAATGCGTAGATAATACATTGTGCATAAATTAACAATAATTTAACTTATGCTTACGAATAAGTAACAAGGAAATTGGACATTTTTACACATTCTGAGGCACAAAACGTTTCTTCTTCTTTTGTCGGTGTTTTTGTTTAGACATGATAGTGCCTGTTTATCAATAAACCAATCGTGCAACATAACAAAGGGAAGGGTATAGAGTAAATAGTAGGCCTTCACGAACAGACTGAAAACAGAACAATCATGACAATAGAATCACGGTTTGAAGGACACGGAGAGCGGGTTTCCATAAAGGTGAAGAAGCGCAATAGTTTATTAATTTAAGACTTAAAATTTATCAACCAAAAAAAGGAATGGTTCCAGCAAAAAAATGTATAAGTGCATGGCTTTGTACATCGATTTATCGGCAAATATGTAGATTTACACCCTCCTGCTCTATTTCTTGGTTCTTTCCGTGGCTAGGGTTAGGGTTAGGGTTAGGGTTAGGGATAGGGTTAGGGTTAGATGATCTTTTCTTTTGCCTCAAGCATCTGTTTTTTTGGTCAAAATCATCTATTGGAGCATTAAATCGCTGTCTTAATTTAACCCTTTCAACGCTAGCCATTCTTCAGCCAATATCTACCATTAAACTTACCCGGGTAGAGAAAAGATTTCGTCTGCAATATTGGGGATTCCTCTGTGACATGCATAACATAGGGCCCTGTCCTTACCTCCCAAAATGAAGAACATAAGGTCACTGGATACCAGACCCTCATGTGATGCCCTTTAATGACCTGGGTGTTAAATCATTGTGGTGCCAAGAGGCGACAGTGGCGATGAAAGGGTTTCATGTTTTGGTGTCCTTGGTATTTTGAAAGGACACAATTTCAAGTTGAATGCGCTTTCATTTTCTCTGCATTTTGGCTTCTCACCCCATCTTTTTCGGGGCGTCTTTTTTGCCATTAACCTCGTCATTTCTTTTTCTCACTCTACCCCACCCCCTCCATAACTCCTGGTTTTCATGTAAATACGTTCTTGCTCGGTTTTTCAATGGGGGGGGGGGGGGGGGGGGGGGGGGGGGGGGGGGGGGGGGGGGGGGGGGGGGGGGGGTCTTTTCCCGTCTTCATTTCCAACTTTTCCTTTAACCCCCATTCCCCTCTTTGTTCTTGTTTGTCTGTGTCTGTCTGTCTGTCTGTCTGTCTGTCTGTCTGTCTCTCTCTCTCTCTCTCTCTCTCTCTCTCTCTCTCTCTCTCTCTCTCTCTCTCTCTCTCTCTCTCTCTCTCTCTCTCTATCTTATATGATGTTTTGTTTATCCTGTACTCCCTTCATGAGGGGCAAAGGCCTAAATGAATAAATCATTGTCATTGTCATTGTCTCTCTCTCTCCCTCTCTCTCTCTCTCTCTCTCTCTCTCTCTCTCTCTCTCTCTCCCTCTCTCTCTCTGTTTCACCTATGCTCATCTAATGAAATTTCACTGCGTGCCTATCAGTCTGTCCGAGAGAGAGAGAGAGAGAGAGATGAAGAGCGAGAGAGAGAGAGAGAGAGAGAGAGGAGAGGAGAGGAGAGAGGAGGAGAGAGAGTTCAGAGGGAGAGAGAGAACAGAGCGAGGAGGAGAGTATGAGATAGGATGAGCGTGAGACGAGAGAGAGAGAGAGAGAGAGGAGAGAGAGAGAGATTGAGAGAACCTGAGAGAGAGGAGAGAGAGCGAGAGAGAGAGAGAGAAGAGAGAGAGAGAAAGAGAGAGAGAGAGGAGGAGAGAGAGAGAGACCGAGAGAGAAGAGAGAGAGAGAGAGAGAGAAGGAGAGAGACAGATGAGAGACAGAGAGAGAGACAGAGACAGAGCAGAGAGGAGAGAGAGAGAGAGGATGAGAGGAGAGAGAGAGGAGAGAGAGACGAGAGAGAGAGAGAGAGAGAGAGAGAGAGAGA
>CM065680.1:5229325-5231825 GCA_017654935.2 Phymorhynchus buccinoides | reverse complement strand
AGACAGTAGGAGAGATTAGATAGAAAGAAAGACAAAAAGAAAGAAATGAAGAAAAGAGAAACAAATCTCTACAATGGCATTTGGGAGCAGCTCCATAATGGGCTAAATCAATATTGGAACCACTGTTTCTCGCCCAGAACAGTGATGCATAGCACTGAACCGAGGGGCTGTCCTATATAGGATAATAGGATACTGGGCTAAACAAGCATCAACAGTCTTCAGGGAGATTACACTTCTCCTGCCATCGTGATGGGCTATTGGAGAAAAGAAAGCTGGCATTTGCAGGACAGCGGGGAGAAAGGGAGAAGGCCATTGGAACTGCACGAAATTGCTTTCCACGAGGATGCTTGAAATGTTTCCTTTTTGCTTAGAATGTTGTTCATTTTCGCTTGTTTACTTGCGCGGTGTTTGTGGTGTTGTTGTTGCTCGGGGAGCTATTGTTTTTGTCTGGTCCGTCCGTCCGTTCGTCCGTCCGTCCGTCCGGTGTCCGGCGTGCCTCCGTCCGTCCGGCTATTCGTCCGTTTTTCTCAAACACCATTCAGTCTATCATCATCAAATTTGGTATACTAGTTTGCCAAGATGCAAGATATCCACTGATGTTTTTAGTTTTACATTAAGGTCAAGGTCGCGCCAGTTACGGGGTTCAAACCCCGAAACACATAATCGCTAATATCTCGCGAAGTTTTGCATGTATTTCAATGCAGTTTTTTTCACAACATTTCTTGTTTAATTTTCTACAAGCTTTTGAAACCATTAAGATGTTATTACTCACGTCAGAAAGGGCTATTTCGGGGTGTATTTTCACGTACAAGTAAGTTGAGGTTCGTTGTTGTAGCAGTATGTCGGTAATAATTGTTTGGGAAACCGCTTTCATGAGCCTAACCATAAGTCATTCTACTCTTTTCGCTCACCACACTCATGGAGACCCCAACAGCCTACACGAATCAAATCAAGATTGGCTAATGTCTGATGCAAAAATACAGATAGCCTATTTCAACAGATTCGTGTACGGGAGACTACACACATAGTGAACATAACCAGTAGGACATCATCAGATTCATCTAGACAGTATAATTTCATGAGAATCATGCCTTACAAATACCACAATCGGATCGTATTGGGATCGAATTGTATGCAGTGTGGCTGGCCCTTAATGCCTTGGCTACAACTTGTCCGACGGCCATGATAGATGCGGCATAGAAATAATGGAGTTACGTTTGAACACAGCTTTCAAATGCAGACATTGGATATGAAAAGGACGTATTGTACAAAGCGCTTCGGTAGGACTACTACACAAACACAAGTAGGCTGTTCAACTAGTAGTCAAGAAAAACAGGCTAGACGTTTCAAACCAATATCCAACATGTTCAGAGAAAAAAAAGTCAGTTGAGGAAAATCACAACCTGTTACGTTTGACCAAATTTGCCAGACTGATACGTTTTGTAGGCAATGGAAGCCTGCCAATAATTGGTGCATTATGCTTTGTTAATTGTCTTAAGACAAGGGACAAAACAAACATCAACAGTCTGTAAGTAGATTAGACGTTTCCTGTCAATACGCAGTACTCGCGTTTACCGGAACTTAACAGTGAGATAATGATTGCAACACCAAATGTAATACGGAAAACAAAATGACCTGTCAGTCCCAGGGACTGATACGTCTTTGCTAGGACTGATAACATGTTTTAACAGAAGCGTTGATGTTGTGGTTTGTACTGCTTTGTGTTTCCCGGGGACTGGTTTTGACACCAGCTGTTGGAGGGATTTGTCGCTGATGGGACTGGTTTTTAAAATTCATAGAGCGGTCACGATCACTGATTCTCTCTTTGAGATAATAAAGTAGTTCTTAGTCTGAATCTGAGTCTGAGACTGCTTCTAAAAGCTAGTTGACGTTGATAAATAAGAATCAAAGAGGGGTATGTCGTTGTTTGCACGCGTGTTCAAACACGCACATGGACACACACACACACACACACACACACACACACACACACACACACACACACACACACACACACACACACACACACACACACACACACACACACACACACACACACACACACACACACACACATACACACCCACCCCGAGACACACACACACACACACACACACACACACACACACACACACACACACACACACACACACACACACACACACACACACACACACACACACACACACACACACACACACACACACACACACACACACACACACACACACACACACACACACACACACACACACACACACACACACACACACACACACACACACACACACACACACACACACACACACACACACACACACACACACACACCATGACATACAGTATGTATACGGCGCTGGATCTTGATCTAAATCAAATCAAAGCGCTCACACACACGTTAGCATTCATAACGCATTCAAACAAAAACGCAATACAAAGCGGACACACACGCTTGACATAGATGGAATACAGCAGAAACAGACCTAAAGGCAAGAGAGAG
>CM065680.1:5206825-5216825 GCA_017654935.2 Phymorhynchus buccinoides | reverse complement strand
TCCGAAAATACTGCCGAGCACCTGGCACGATAACGTTTGAATGGAGCGACCTAGGACGCTCAAATTTTGCATGTGAATAGGTACTCAAGATGTCTAGGCCGTGCGACAATCAAGGTCAGAGGTCAAAGGTCAAGGTCACTGGAGCCGAAAATGCTACCGAACACCAGGCATGATAACGTTTGAATGGAGGGATCTAGGACGCTCACATTTTGCATACGGATAGGTACTCTCTTAGCCATGTTTGAAAATGAAGATCACAGCTCAAAGGTCAAGGTCAATGGAACCGAAGATGCTGCCGAGCACCTGCATGATAACGTTTGAACGGAGGGACCTAGGACACTCAAAACATGAACTGAAAGACAGCAGGTGCTTTGTTGTGTCCAGGACAAAGATCTGACCCCAGCCTAAACATGTAAGCTCCGGTCAAACATTGCAGGGTGAGGACTGGACACTGCTCCCCGTGGTACCCCTGTGTCAGAGAAGAGCTCAGGGAGGCGAAGCAGGAGAGACGGCAGGCTGAGAGGCAGATGGTCAAGTCCACTCTGACTGTTTTTAAACAGATCTTTGACATTGCCAAACAGAAGGTCACAGACATTGTTGAGAAGGCAAAAACAGCCTACTATAGTGCTCAGATTTCGGGTAGTACGTCGGTCAGGCATTTATATAATGTGTGTGGCAGACTCATGGGCAAAGGCAAGTCATCCCCCCTTCCCACTTTGTATCCCCTTAGTGAACTTCCAAAGACGTTTAGTGATTATTTTACAACGAAGATTTCGGACATTCGTTTTAATCTAGACCAAATCAGCAGTTCTTTATTCGAAATGTGTGATAATACTGTGATACAGCTGGGCTTTACATTTGATTTGTTTCACCCTGTTTCTCCCAGTGATCTTAGAAAAATTATTCTTAATGCTAAACCAACCACTTGTCCTCTTGACCCCATCCCTACCCCATTGTTGATTGACTGTCTTGATGAACTGCTCCCTACCCTCACATCCATTGTCAATGAAAGTCTGTCATCTGGTCATTTTCCATCATTGTTCAAGATAGCAGCAGTTAAAACCCTCTTAAAGAAACCTTCTTTGAACCCAAATGAATTAAAACACTACCGCCCTGTGTCCAATTTGCCATTTTTGTCTAAAGTAATTGAAAAGATTGTCCTTGAACAGCTATTTGAACACTTGAATGCACACTCACTTCTCTCCCCCAACCAGTCGGCTTACCGACCCTCTCATAGTACTGAAACAGCACTGCTTAAAGTAACAAATGATATTCTCCTTGCTCTCGACCGTGGTGATGTATCCCTTCTGACACTGCTAGACTTAAGCGCTGCCTTTGACACAATCGACCATTCTATTCTCATTAGCACTCTCCATAACCATTATGGAATTACTGGTACAGCCCTATCTTGGTTTCAGAGCTACTTAACATCTCGCACACAGTCTGTTTTCATTGACGAGCTTTCATCAGATGCAAAAGCGCTGACTTTTGGTGTACCACAGGGATCAGTACTTGGTCCTATTATATTCATTATGTATACAAAACCCTTACACACACTCATTGAAAAGCACTCCATTTCAGATCAGTCATTTGCAGACGATACCCAACTATACAAGTCATCTCATCCATCAAAAATAGAACATGCCTTGCAAAACATGCAACGTTGCACCACCCAGGTTAAGTCTTGGATGACGCAGCATAAATTAAAGTTAAATGATGATAAAAACCGAAGCCCTTCTCATGCACACAGAACGATCCTTCTCTAACTGTCCCAAGCCAGCCACTGTCCGTGTAGGAAACTACAACATTGAGTTCTCCTCTTCTGCACGTAATCTAGGATGCATATTCTCTGATGACATGTCTTTTGACAAGTACACTTCTCATGTCTGTAAGTCTGCATATGTAGCTCTCCGTCAAATAAGTTCTATCCGTCATTACCTTACAGTCTCAGCAACAAAAATCTTGATCTGTTCTCTGGTTCTGTCTAGGTTGGACTATGGCAATGCTCTCCTGGCTGGGTGTCCAAAACGTTGCATAGATAAACTTCAAAGAGTCCAAAATTCGGCCGCGAGGCTTGTGTTCAAGGCGAAAAAAACGAGATCATATCACTCCTTTACTGCAGTCCCTACACTGGCTTCCTATTGAGGCACGCATCAAATACAAACTGTCAATACTTTGCCACAAATTCTTCTCAGGATCTTCCCCAGCTTACATTTCAAACCTTCTATCTGTTTACTCTCCTGCTCGATCTCTTCGTTCTTCAACTGACCACTTCACCCTCTGCATTCCAAAAGTCCGAACAAAGTCCTTTGGAGAAAGAGCTTTCTCCTTCTCTGCTCCAACTCAGTGGAATTCTCTTCCTAAACCTGTCCGCGAAATCCCATCAGAGTCTTCTTTCAAAAGAGCATTGAAAACTCACCTCTTCCGGTTGTATTTTCCCAACTAAAAGTCTATGCCACGCCCTTCTGACTTATCTCTCTCTGTCCCTGTCTCTCTCTCTCTCTCTCTCTCTCTCTCTCTCTCTCTCTCTCTCTCTCTCTCTCTCTCTCTCTCTCTCTCTCTCTCTCTCTCTCTCTCTCTCTCTCTCTCTCTCTCTCTCTCTCTCTCTCTCTCTCTCTCTCTCTCTCTCTCTCTCTCTCTCTCTCTCTCTCTCTGTGTTTCTGTCACACTCACACACTCTCTGTGTTTCTGTCACATTCACACACTCTCTGTGTTTGTCTCTCTCTGTCTCTGTCTCTGTCTCTCTCCTCTCTCTTTGTGTCTGTCTCTTACTTTTTTCTTTTTCATCCCCTTTTCTCACCCCCCCCCCCCCCCCCTTCTGCCGTTGACTTGCCCGTGTTTTGGTCTTGCGGTCAATCAACAGCGTCCATTTCTCTGTGTGTGTGTGTGTGTGTGTGTGTGTTGTGTGTTGTGTGTGTGTGCGCGTGTGCGTGCGTGCGTGCGTGCGTGCGCGCGCGTGTGTGCGTGTGTGAGTGTGGGTAGGTGCGTGGGTGCGTGTGTGCGTGCGCGTGTGCCTGTGGGTGTGGATGTTGGCGTGTAAGAGTACCGTATGTATTGTTGTTTCTGTGCAGTCATATTTTAAAAGTTGTATATTTCCCATAGTTTTCGTGTGACGTGCTGTTTTATATTGTCTTAATTGATAAATCTTTTTAGTCAATTTGTGATTTTATGTATGATACTTTAATATGATGCTGTTAACTATATGTTTTTTTGTTTTTTTTGTTTTTAGTTTTTAAAAATGATTTGTAATGCATTTATATTGTTGTAAAGCGCGATGAGCCCATTGTGGGGTATCGCGCTATATAAGTATCCCCTATTATTATTATTATTAAGCAAGATCATGTATATAAATTGTATGCACATCGGTATGAATAGTTTGTGTAGGTGTACGATCATGTAGGCCTACGTACCCGGAAGTCGGGTCCATAAACAGCAAAGGCAAGATGTGTACAGTTCTTGAAAACTGTGAAGCATGAAGCACACAAGTGGCAAACTTATGAGTGTCTTAGGGTCGGTGTACATCTCATGTGCTGGCTAGTACAAAGCATCTGTTTGATGTCAGTCTGAGTATTTTTGCACACCTGCTGCCATGTCATTCGCACTGACTGGCGTGCGTTGTTGACGCATTTGGTCTGCTGTCGCCCATGTTGTTTGGGTCTTGGGGAAGGGAGACCAAACGAAACAGACCTGCCTGTGTGCATAACCTGTCAGCAAGTCAAAATCAACCAGTCGTGGTGCTATTTTGTCACACGATTGTCAAACATGTTGTGTAGTACTACACTGATGGACACCGAGCTTTACACATTTATCAAAACCCATTTTTAAACACACACGCCCTCCATTCTCTCTCTCTCTCTCTCTCTCTCTCTCTCTTCTCTCTCTCTCTCTCTCTCTCTCTCTCTCTCTCTCTCTCTCTCTCTCTCTCTGTCTGTCTCTCTCTCTCTCTCTCTATCTATCTCTCCCCCCCTCTCTCTCTCACTCTTTCTCTCTCTGGCATCAACTGTGTGTGGTAAAGGAGCATCTCTCAGGCTGCCAGGTGTTTCCTGTCTGTCTCGTGACCACTCTGTCATGGCGGCAGATTTATTCCAGGGAGCCTCGTTCCCGCCTGCTGATAAATGCCCGGATTGATGGATGCATGGCGGCCTACTATTTGAGCGAGGAATATATCTACAGTGGCGGGTCTGAGAAACGTTGTGGGGGGTGGGGGTGGGGGGTGAGGCTTACCGGGGCTCGGGATCCCACCCCCATTCCCCTAAACAAAAAGAAAATAGTAAAAAGAGAAACAAAGAAATAAAAACGAGGTGAAAATATCATGACATCATGTAATTTCAAGCCAGAATGTTACCCTTGTCATCCAGGAGAGGCCTTGTTTGCTCTTTGACATTCACATTGTCATCAGCTTCTGGGGGAGGGGGTGGGGGAGTTCAGACCCCCCAGCCCAGCCATCGATAGGAACCACCCCTTCTGGACCGACTGATTTGTCCCTATATATATGATTTTATTTCAAGTTGCAGTATTGTATTCAAACTTGATTGGGAATGTGAATGTGGTCTCTATGTTTCTTCTTAGAATGTTCATGTTGTAACTATTTTACTCTTGTACAATTAATTGTGTGCGAGTGTGCGTGTGCGCATGCATGTGTGTGTATGTGTGTGTGTGTGTGTTGTGTGTGTGTGTGTGTGTGTGTGTGTGTGTGTGTGTGTGTGTGTGTGTGTGTGTGTGTGTGTGTGTGTGTGTGTGTGTGTGTGTGTGTGTGTGAGAGAGAGTAAGGAAGTAAGAGAACGTTGTGTGTAAGCATCGTGCTTATTTTACTTTCTAATGATTAATTATGTGTTTGCCTTTAATGTTCTTGTTATCAATGTAAAGCGCACTGAGCTCATGTGAGAAAGAGCGCTATATAAATTCCCATTATTATTATTATTATTATATCTGTCTATAATATGCTAAAGTTATAGATGTCAGTGAAGTCTTCGTTAGTGCGGTGATATCTGTTTCCGAAGATGCTTTGTGACAAGCACACAGTCATGTCGGAGATGATCAGGAGCTGACAGAAACCTGTCTGCAAAGACGTTTGTCATCCAGTGCTTTTCGTATGCAAGAAAATAAGAAAAGAAGTTTGAACCTATTTGAAATGTGTGTGTCTCCGCTTCTGCATACGCTTCTGTCTGTCTGTCTGTCTGTCCGTCTCTGTGTCTGTTGTCAGTCTGTTTTTTATGTCTGTCTATCTACCTCTGCTTGTGTCTCTGTTTGTCTACCTGTCATTCTGTCTATGTCTGACTCTAATTCATGTTGTTTGTCTGTCTGTCTGTCTGTCTGTTTGTCTCTCTCCATCTCTCGCTTTCTTTCTGTCTTTCATGATTAGTTAAGACACAAACACACCCTCTAACCCTACCATTGTTCATTTCATTGGAAAGCGCTGAACAAAGTTGTTTAAACAAATAAAAATAATAATTTCTGCGATTTTGAAAGAATGAGAACTTTACGTATATGATTATTGACTGCTTTGCTTGCTCGTTTTCCTCTCTTGTATTGTTGGTCCACCACCCGCCGTCCCTCTCTTCCAACAACAACAACACAAAACCCGCTGCACATTGACAACACACGATATACTTGTTACGGCCATTCGCACTTATGACCATCCGTACTTAAGCTTACGTGGACAATTACATATTGCTATGTTTTTACTGTTATTATTATTAGGTACCTTATAGTTACAGAGGCATCTCTGTGAAATTCGGGTTGCTCCCACCTGGAGAGCGCGTCGCAGCCAGAGGCGCGCCACCCTTTTTGTTCTTCTTTTTTTGCATGCGATTTTTGGTTTGTGACTGATGAGGAAGGAAAGGGGGGGGGGGCTAAATTTTGACCAAATGACAACTTTTTCGTTGCCACTGGGTTTCACGTGTGCTAAGTGCATGGGCACACGGGACATTGGTTTATCGTCTCATCCGGAAGACTCCACGTTCAGACCGCAAGGCCTAGTGCAAAGTGAGAGGAAAAATTCCCTGTACCCAGGTTCAAACACGAAGCGAACGCGTTACCACTGTGCCACTCTACACTGTGCTTCCTTCCTCAAGTAATTCAGCAACTCTTCTGCCCTTTGCCTTGATATTTTGGAGAAATCGATCCGTACTAAAATTAAGGCTGTAAATTCTATGCATAATGTATTGGTCCCGGAATGAAAACGCTGTAAAATAGCAGATTGCCAGATGCTATAATTCTATAATTCTAAGTTAACAGCAGCGCCAGTTTCAACACCGATATTGATGTGTAGTAGTAGTAGTAGTGATATTTATTGGTTCATATTCACTAACTGGCGTCAATATTCTCAAAGAATCTTCCCCCGTGCTTTCTGAAATCGCCCCGAATCTTACCTGAGGATCAACATTATCATGAGGTTTTAGAGCTCAAATTGAACGCAAAAGACGCTATAATGTTTTGAATTATCAGGGTGGTCAAGGTGTTATGGTGAGCTTAAACTGTTTAAGTTTGTTCAGGTTTTATGCATTATCTTTATTTTGGGGTATTTTTTCCGTGCAAATAATTATCATCCTCTTAGAAGTGTGTGTGTGTGTGTGTGTGTGTGTGTGTGTGTGTGTGTGTGTGTGTGTGTGTGTGTGTGTGTGTGTGTGTGTGTGTGTGTGTGTGTGTGTGTGTGTGTGTGTGTGTGTGTGTTGTGTGTGTGTGTGTGTGTGTGTGTGTGTGAGTGTGGAAAGAGAGAGAGAGAGAGAGAGAGAGAGAGAGAGAGAGAGAGAGAGAGAGAGAGAGAGAGAGAGAGAGAGAGAGAGAGAGAGAGAGAGAGAGAGAGAGAGAGAGAGAGAGAGAGAGAGAGAGAGAGAGAGAGAGAGAGAGAGAGAGAGAGAGAGCATTGCACTTTTGTTGGTTTGAAATTACGCACGCGAGTTTGTGTGAGTGAATGTGTGCGCGCGCACGCGCACGTGTGTGTGTGTGTGTACGTGCGTGCGTGTACGTGCGTGCGTGTGTATGTGCATGTGTATGTGAGTGTGTGTGCGTGTGTGTGTGTGTGTGTGTGTGCGTGCGCGCGCGTGTGTGTGATTGCGCGTGTACGTGCGCGTGCGTTCGTGCACGAATGCGTACTAACAACTACTATAATTTATGACCAATCTTCGTACTTTTCTTTCTGAAAATGATACATAATTCTACCAAGCGACGATTACTTCTACGCAGATGTAAAGAAACAGCAACCTCTCTAAGCTGTCCTTAACATAAATACCTCCAGCACATAAATAAACTCAAATCGCATCCAGCTTGCGACGTCAAGGCCTTATTGTGTCACTATCAAATAAAGGAAGACAAATATATTCTGGTAACTAAAGTGTTAATTAGAACATTCCGGTAGGATTGCGTAGTCTTCAGTCTTCAGGAAACTGGAGAGGGTAAAAAAAAAAAGGGCAACTGGCGGAATCTGACAGGGTTACTGCCCTTTGAAGACAACTAGAAGAGGGGGAATTACTAGTGACTGCTTTACTGCTTTTAACTTATCGTTCTTTTTTTTAAAATTATTCATCTATTTGTGTTTTGGTTTTTTTGTTTGTTGGTAGGGGGTGCGGGGGGTGGGGGGTTGTCCTATTTATCTCAGTCAAAAAGAATGGCTTTATTTGAGGTGACATACTCCTCAGTAAGCGGGTAGACTATAGACAATTGAAACGTTCGCGGGAAATTAAATTGTTTTTCATGGCAGATAACGCAATGTGTCACTGCATTCCCGTAACTTTTCGTTTTATTTCTCCTTTTTTCCCTTCTCCCCATCGTCTGTTTCTTCTTCTTCTTCTTCTTCTGTTTGTTTGCTTATCTAGTTGTTAGCTGGTTGGTAATTTCGTTTTGGCTTTAACTTTGGTTACTTTCAAACCCATTAATGCCCATGCAGTGTGGGAGAGTGCATTTCCAATCACTGGCCTACAGAAAAGTAGTGATACAGTGTTAAGTGTTTTATTATTTACACATGTTATTTTTCTTCAAGTCAAGTCAAGTCAAGACAACTTTATTACCTCTATGCAGGCCATTTAAGAGACCCAAGAGGAATAGGAGATAGAGATAGAGAGCGAGTGATGATTTAATTTAATTTGTTAGGCCATATGCCCATACAAATGGAGTTCACATTGACATAATTATGATATAATAAGAACACATTACGGAAGCGGTTGCAGAGCATTTTTCCTGACTAGATATGCCTTATACACGTATTTACAAAACTCTGAGAACTATTTTATCCAGAAAGAGAGAAACAGAGAGCGACACAGAGAGACAATGAGTCAGAGCCAGACAGAGAGCGTCCAAACAAACAGACAGTCATACAAAGACACAGAAAGACATACGGAGACGGGAAACAAAGGAGACAGACACTCAAACACAGACACAGAGAGAGAGATAATGAGTCAGAGCCAGACAGAGAGCGTCCTAACAAACAGACAGTCATACAAAGACACAGAAAGACATACGGAGACGGGAAACAAAGGAGACAGACACTCAAACACAGACACAGAGAGAGAGACAATGCCGAGGCTGTCTCGCGGAAGACTAGGTAGTGGTATCTCCAAGACAGATTGGTTATGTCAAGGAGCTCGGGTACATCCCCCTATGCTTGTTATCCCC
Organism: Phymorhynchus buccinoides; assembly: GCA_017654935.2. Classification (NCBI taxonomy): domain Eukaryota; kingdom Metazoa; phylum Mollusca; class Gastropoda; order Neogastropoda; family Raphitomidae; genus Phymorhynchus; species Phymorhynchus buccinoides. The sequence goes on along the minus strand of CM065680.1, from coordinate 5,208,215 downwards.
ACCCCTGTAACTCTGTGTCAACCGATACCTAGAGCGGGGCAGTGGTGGGAGAGGCGGAGAGAAAGGGGGTAGCAATCTACCCCGCTCTGCTCTAAGCTTACAAAGCCGGGCGATCCATTGTCTTGCTAGCTTGTAATCCGTGTAGGTTTTTTGGGGGGTATTTATTTTTCTTTGCTCTTTTCTTTCTTTCTTACTTTATGTTTCTGTCTTTCTCAATGTGTGTGTGTGTGTGTGTGTGTGTGTGTGTGTGTGTGTGTGTGTGTGTGTGTGTGTGTGTGCGTGTGTGTGTGCGTGCGCGCGCGTGTGCGTGTGCGTGCGCGCGCGTGTGCGTGTGCGTGTGTGTGTGTGTGTGTGTGTGTGTATGTCTTCTTCTCTCTTTTATTTATGTTTTTCTGTCATATTTCTCTCTCCTTAACTTTTATGTTTGTCTGTCTACTGACTGACTGTTCTGGTTGTCTCAGCCAGTGCCTCTCTGTCTCTTCTCTTCCTCTTCTGTATGTGTGTGTGTGTGTGTGTGTGCGTGTGCGTGTGTATGAGTGCGTGTGCGTGTGCGTGTGCGTGTGCGTGTGTGTGTGATGTGTGTGCGTGCGTGCGTTTGTGCGTGCGTGCGTGCGTGTGTGTGTGTGTGTGTGTGTGTGTGTGTGTGTGTGTGTGTGTGTGTGTGTGTGTGTGTGTGTGTGTGCGTGCGTGTGTGCGTGTGCGTGTGTGTGTGTGTGTGTGTGTGTGTGTGTGTGTGTGTGTGTGTGTGTGTGCAGTTGTCTGTATATGTATGTGTCCGTGCAACCTAGTGTCTATGATTTATTGAATGTGAGATAAAGATAGAGTCTGTGTCTATGTGTGTGTGTTGTGTGTATGTGTGTGTATGCATGATTGCATACGCGCGTGTGTGTGTGTGTGTGTGTGTGTGTGTGTGTGTGTGTGTGTGTGTGTGTGTGTGTGTGTGTCAATGTGTGTATGTGGGTGTGTCTGTCTGTGTGCTGCTATGTGTATTTGTTGTTGCTGGCTGTGTCATTCTTGAATACTATTTTTTTGTATTGTTGAACACTTGGTTGTAAAGCGCTTTGGGCTCAGTTGAGGTAAAGCGCTACATAAGTGTAATGCTAGTATTATTATTATTATTATTATTATTATTATTATTATTATTATTATTATTATTATTATTATTTTCTTCTCTCCGTGCACGCACGCGCGCGCGCGCTTGCATATATATATATATATATATATATATATATATATATATATATATATATATATATATATATATATATATATATATATATATATATATATATATATAGTTAAACATAAACAACAAAATTGAAGATCAACACTAAGCCTTCTTTCTTTCGTTTATTTTCTGAATTTTCGCCTCACTTGTCGTAGGCTTGAT
>CM065680.1:5199325-5201825 GCA_017654935.2 Phymorhynchus buccinoides | reverse complement strand
GAAGAAGAAGAAGGTGGAAGAAGAAGAAGAAGAAGAAGAAGAAGAAGAAGAAGAGGAAGAAGAAGAAGAAGAAGAAGAAGAAGAAGAAGAAGAAGAAGAAGAAGAAGAAGAAGAAGAAGTAGGAGCGGGGAGCAATGACAACAAGAAAGAGAAGGACAATGGTGAAAATGAAGAACAAACAGTTTAGATGGGCCAATGCATGATCCATAGTAAAGAATGTTTTGCATGGAGCACACAGAGGGAGATTGCCTTTCGTCGGGGTAGTAACGTTAATCTAATCTCTCACTAGCAAAGACAATAATATGCGTTTTAAAGCACATCTCTCTCTCTCTCTCTCTCTCTCTCTCTCTCTCTCTCTCTCTCTCTCTCTCTCTCTCTCTCTCTCTCTCTCTCTCTCTCTCTCTCTCTCTCTCTCTCTCTCTCTCTCTCTCTCTCTCTCTCTCTCTCTCTCTCTCTCTCTCTCTCTCTCTCTCTCTCTCTCTCTCTCTTCTCTCTCTCTCTCTCTCTCTCTCTCTCTCTCTCTCTCTCTCTCTCTCTCTCTCTCTCTCTCTCTCTCTCTCTCTCTCTCTCTCTCTCTCTCTCTCTCTCTCTCTCTCTCTCTCTCTCTCTCTCTCTCTCTCTCTCTCTCTCTCTCTCTCTCTCTCTCTCTCTCTCTCTCTCTCTCTCTCTCTCTCTCTCTCTCTCTCTCTCTCTCTCTCTCTCTCTCTCTCTCTCTCTCTCTCTCTCTCTCTCTCTCTCAGCACCTAACGTCTATTCTTGAAGTGTGAATAAGCCAACAGCCTCAATGATCCCCGTAGGTCCATGTTACCACTGTTTACAGCCAACAGCCTCAATGATCCCTGTAGGTCCATGTTACCACTGTTTACAGCCAACAGCCTCATTGATCCCCTCAGGTCCATGTTACCACTGTTTACAGCCAACAGCCTCAATGATCCCTGTAGGTCCATGTTACCACTGTTTACAGCCAACAGCCTCATTGATCCCCTCAGGTCCATGTTACCACTGTTTACAGCCAACAGCCTCAATGATCCCCCTAGGTCCATGTTACCACTGTTTACAGCCAACAGCCTCAATGATCCCCCTAGGTCCATGTTACCACTGTTTACAGCCAACAGCCCCAATGATCCCCTTAGGTCCATGTTACCACTGTTTACAGCCAACAGCCCCAATGATCCCCTTAGGTCCATGTTACGACTGTTTACAGCCAACAGCCTCAATGATCCCCTTAGGTCCATGTTACCACTGTTTACAGCCAACAGCCTCAATGATCCCCCTAGGTCCATGTTACCACTGTTTACAGCCAACAGCCTCAATGATCCCCTTAGGTCCATGTTACCACTGTTTACAGCCAACAGCCTCAATGATCCCCTTAGGTCCATGTTACCACTGTTTACAGCCAACAGCCTCAATGATCCCCCTAGGTCCATGTTACCACTGTTTACAGCCAACAGCCTCAATGATCCCCCTAGGTCCATGTTACCACTGTTTACAGCCAACAGCCCCAATGATCCCCTTAGGTCCATGTTACCACTGTTTACAGCCAACAGCCTCAATGATCCCCCTAGGTCCATGTTACCACTGTTTACAGCCAACAGCCCCAATGATCCCCTTAGGTCCATGTTACCACTGTTTACAGCCAACAGCCTCAATGATCCCCTTAGGTCCATGTTACGACTGTTTACAGCCAACAGCCTCAATGATCCCCTTAGGTCCATGTTACCACTGTTTACAGCCAACAGCCCCAATGATCCACCTAGGTCCATGTTACCACTGTTTACAGCCAACAGCCTCAATGATCCCCTTAGGTCCATGTTACCACTGTTTACAGCCAACAGCCTCAATGATCCCCTTAGGTCCATGTTACCACTGTTTACAGCCAACAGCCCCAATGATCCCCTTAGGTCCATGTTACCACTGTTTACAGCCAACAGCCTCAATGATCCCCTTAGGTCCATGTTACCACTGTTTACAGCCAACAGCCTCAATGATCCCCTTAGGTCCATGTTACCACTGTTTACAGCCAACAGCCCCAATGATCCCCTTAGGTCCATGTTACCACTGTTTACAGCCAACAGCCTCAATGATCCCCTTAGGTCCATGTTACCACTGTTTACAGCCAACAGCCTCAATGATCCCCTTAGGTCCATGTTACGACTGTTTACAGCCAACAGCCTCAATGATCCCCTTAGGTCCATGTTACCACTGTTTACAGCCAACAGCCCCAATGATCCACCTAGGTCCATGTTACCACTGTTTACAGCCAACAGCCTCAATGATCCCCTTAGGTCCATGTTACCACTGTTTACAGCCAACAGCCTCAATGATCCCCTTAGGTCCATGTTACCACTGTTTACAGCCAACAGCCCCAATGATCCCCGTAGGTCCATGTTACCACTGTTTACAGCCAACAGCCTCAATGATCCCCTTAGGTCCATGTTACCACTGTTTACAGCCAACAGCCTCAATGATCCCCTTAGGTCCATGTTACCACTGTTTACAG
>CM065680.1:5184325-5194325 GCA_017654935.2 Phymorhynchus buccinoides | reverse complement strand
CATCATTGTCAGAAGCACAGCATAAAGAGGGTGATCAATAATGTGAGGCTCATCATTGTCAGAAGCACAGCATACAGAGAGTGGTCAATAATGTGAGGCTCATCATTGTCAGAAGCACAGCATAAAGAGGGTGATCAATAATGTGAGTCTCATCATTGTCAGAAGCACAGCATAAAGAGGGTGATCAATAATGTGAGGCTCATCATTGTCAGAAGCACAGCATAAAGAGGGTGATCAATAATGTGAGTCTCATCATTGTCAGAAGCACAGCATAAAGAGGGTGGTCAATAATGTGAGGCTCATCATTGTCAGAAGCACAGCATAAAGAGGGTGGTCAATAATGTGAGGCTCATCATTGTCAGAAGCACAGCATAAAGAGGGTGGTCAATAATGTGAGGCTCATCATACAGCAAACAAACAACTACACGACAAGTGCAAAGTGACGTTATTTTATTCACAAGAGACAAAACAAAACTACTGGATATTTCGGCGAATGCGCCTTTATCAACACAGACAAGCAATTAAACAGCAAACATCAAATATAGCAAAAGGAGCAAAAAGTAGGCAACAGAAGGAGCAAAAAACAAAAACACACACATCAAGATCAAAATAAAAACAATACTTCCCCTCTACAGTTCAACGTGTAAAAAAACAAACATTGTCAGAAGCACAGCATACAGAGGGTGGTCAATAATGTGAGGCTCATCATTGTCAGAAGCACAGCATAAAGAGGGTGGTCAATAATGTGAGGCTCATCATTGTCAGAAGCACAGCATAAAGAGGGTGATCAATAATGTGAGGCTCATCATTGTCAGAAGCACAGCATAAAGAGAGTGGTCAATAATGTGAGGCTCATCATTGTCAGAAGCACAGCATAAAGAGAGTGGTCAATAATGTGAGGCTCATCATTGTCAGAAGCACAGCATAAAGAGGGTGATCAATAATGTGAGGCTCATCATTGTCAGAAGCACAGCATAAAGAGAGTGGTCAATAATGTGAGGCTCATCATTGTCAGAAGCACAGCATAAAGAGAGTGGTCAATAATGTGAGGCTCATCATTGTCAGAAGCACAGCATAAAGAGGGTGATCAATAATGTGAGGCTCATCATTGTCAGAAGCACAGCATAAAGAGAGTGATCAATAATGTGAGGCTCATCATTGTCAGAAGCACAGCATAAAGAGGGTGATCAATAATGTGAGGCTCATCATTGTCAGAAGCACAGCATAAAGAGAGTGGTCAATAATGTGAGGCTCATCATTGTCAGAAGCACAGCATAAAGAGAGTGATCAATAATGTGAGGCTCATCATTGTCAGAAGCACAGCATAAAGAGAGTGATCAATAATGTGAGGCTCATCATTGTCAGAAGCACAGCATAAAGAGAGTGATCAATAATGTGAGGCTCATCATTGTCAGAAACACGGATGCCGAAAACAACATCTTTTAACAAACATGTACATTAATTTAAAAAAAATTAAAAGGCTAATAAATTTGCAGCTCGTGTGTTTTCTTTGTGTTATTTCCTTGGATAGAATTGCTCTGGTCCCACTTCTGATAATTAGCTAGAAATGAATAAATAGATTAAACAGAAGATCATAGTTTTAAAACCCTTTCATCCCCACTGTCGCCTCTTGGCACCACAATGATTAATGACACCCATGTCACTGAAAGGCATCAAATGAGGGTCTGGTATCCAGTGACCTTATGTTCTTAAATTTGGGACTAGGTAAGGATAGGCCCTATTGTATGCATGTCACAGAGGAATCCCCAATATTGCAGACATAATTTTTTCTCTACCCAGGTAAGTCTAATGGAAGGCTTAGCCTTAACATGGATGGTGTTGAAGAGGTTCAAAAATGAAAATATAAATAATTTTAAAAAAACACCTAAACTAAGCAAACAAATAAATAAATAAAATTGAACTTTTGTTAATGTTGGTTACTGGCCACAATTGGAAGAAGAAACACACACACACACACACACACACACACACACACACACACACGCGCGCGCGTGCACGCACGCACGCACGCACACACGCACGCACGCACGCACGCACGCACGCACGCACGCACGCACGCACGCACGCACGCACGCACGCACGCACGCACGCACGCACGCACGCACGCACGCACGCACGCACGCACGCACGCACGCACGCACGCACGCACGCACGCACGCACGCACGCACGCACACACACGCACACGCACGCACACGCACGCACATGCACACACACACACACACACACACACACACACACACACACACACACACACACACACACACACACACACACACACACACACACACACATTAATAAAAACAATAAATACACGAGTAAATAAGATCAACACACTGATAATAGTATTAACATCGTTGCACATACGACCATGGCTGCCAGATAGCAGAGGGTGCAGACGCTATTCTGGCGGGCTGGGCTAGAATTTGTTCATAGTGGATACGCCTTGCCCAGGGTACATACCCATCCTCTCGGCCAAATGGATTTGAGGACAGCTGGCGTTGGGGAAGGTCTCCAAAGGCAAACCCGGCCATTCCTTTATTTGCAGCCGATGCCAAAGCCCCCTCTGAGTCATAGTCTTCCATAAGAGACTAAACTGTACCATGATTTTCCATGACTGTAGTCAATCATCTTTCGTACAGCTCTCATGTTGCTGTTGGCCCCTACTAGGCCTACAGGCTAACGTCAACCAATGATAAAAGCCATTCAAGCAAAGGGTCTACGTTGCACATAATCATACTAACATCGAAAAGATGAACGAGAGAATGGTTTATGTCCTTGCACCCGATACCCAGACAAAACATCTCCATTATTATAATACGTTTCCAAGCACCGTGGGTTTCTTACTAAATGGCGTAAGGGATTCGCCCCAGAGGGAGCGCTCAAAGACATATGCATGCGGTTTTGTACATAAGTGCATTCTGGAATAGTTTCCCAAGCTGCTTAAGGCTCCTAAAAGTGTGAGTTGTATCTCTGTTGCTACTAACGATCGTTATTGTTTGATTTGACTATGGTGAGTCGTACACGTTTGTCTGCATAAAGGACGCTACATTAAAAACCACCATGACATTGAAATGCCCTTCCTTTAATGTAAGTGGGGCAGTGACTTGAAAAAGCCCGACTAAATCCAACATTTCATCAAATCAGACTAGCTCAACTGATATACTCTCATCAAAATTCATCGATGTTTTGGGCTCTTTCTTAGATCCAGACAATCTAAGAAATAAAGAAACAAAACCCGTAGCAAAGTTGGACATAATAACAACAACAACATTAACCCCAGTATCATAACGTGAAACTTCACACCGCCGTTACCATCAAGACTTCAGGCACCACAGATCGTATCTTCCCAAATACTAAGACCCCCCAAAGCCAGCCACCGATGTTATAAACTCTGGCACCACGCTCTCAGCGCTGGTGCAAGGACAGCATATCCATATCTACCGTTCCCCAGAGCTCCCTAAACCCCACATGACTCCATAATTGCTTCTTCCACAGAGGGAAGGCCCATATACCACCCTGGACTGGAGATCCCTAGTCATGCTTTGCCCCTGGGGGGAGGTGTAATGGAGCAAGGTCGACTGGAGTCCAGAGTCTTGAGGAAGGGGTTAGGCGTCATGTAATTCCATATGCTGGGAATCAGCGGACGATCTTGAGGTTTGACTGCTTGGTGATCAATAAGTGTATGTGTGTGTGTGTGTGTGTGTGTGTGTGTGTGTGTGTGTGTGTGTGTGTGTGTGTGTGTGTGTGTGTGTGTGTATGTGTGTGTGTGTATGTACTGTACTTACATGTGTGTGTGTGTGTGTGTGTGTGTGTGTGTGTGTGTGTGTGTGTGTGTGTGTGTGTGTGTGTGTGTGTGTGTGTGTGTGTGTGTGTGTTTATGTGTGTGTGTGTGTGTGTGTGTGTGTGTGTGTGTGTGTGTGTGTGTGTGTGTGTGTGTCTGTGTCTGTGTGTCTGTGTATGCGGGGTGTTTTTGTAAGCCTATGTGAGTGCAAGTGCACGTCCGCAAGCCCGCGTGTGTTTATGTGTGTGATATAATGTATGTGTGTTGCACATAATGTCTATGTGTGTGTGTGCATGTGTGTGTGTGTGTGCATGTGTGTGTATGCGCATGTGTGTGCGTGTGTGTTGGGCATGTGAGGGATGGAAAGCTGGGGAGGGGGGGGGGGGGTGATTCATGCGTGTTATGTAACTTTAACATCACTTCGTCACACGTTTCAGTTGTTCTTTCTTTGTCTTTAGGGTCAAGTGAGGTCGAGCCGAAACGATGCCAGACGCCAAGTTTAATAGTCACCTGCCTCCCAAGACATGCTCCCAGACACAAAAAAGCATCCTCTCTCTCTCTCTCTCTCTCTCTCTCTCTCTCTCTCTCTCTCTCTCTCTCTCTCTCTCTCTCTCTCTCTCTCTCTCTCTCTCGCTCTCCCATCTCTCTCCATCTCTCTCTCTCTCTCTCTCTCTCTCTCTCTCTCTCTCTCTCTCTCTCTCTCTCTCTCTCTCTCTCTCTCTCTCTCTCTCTCTCTCATAAACGAGATGCCACTTTCTCCTTTTCTCATTTCCTCAGCACCAGGAATAAAACATCACCAATAACGAATTGGTAGATTTACGCGCAGCAGTTACACAGTATTTTTCTGATGACACGACCAGACTCGGAGCCTATCATGTAACAGAGAGAGAGAGCCCTTGTTTTTCCTGAACACCCCCCCCCCCCCCCCCCCCCACCCCCATAACTTATTCCCAATTATTATTCCCCTTTGCAGTGAGTCACAAACCCATAGCCCCCTTGGTGCCTTGTGGCCCCGGTTGGATGTCAGCCATTGCACACGCAATTGTAATAACTGTCGTGAGATACGACCACCCGTAATGGTCCTAACTGCGCAACGACGAAGCAACAGTCGTGCCCCGCACCGCCCCTCCTGCCCAGGCAATTAGAATCGCGTTACATCCAGGGTCTGCAACCATGAGTGAGTCTTAGACAGTCAACACGGGTATGTAAATTTTGACCCAACACCACGAAAGGGACATTAAGTGTCAAACTGACCAGTCTGCGAAAATTATGCGTTTGACAACTTCAGACAATTATCTTTCTAATCATACAAACACCTTTCTTCTTGTATATTTTTCCGTTCCAGAGTTAGGAGCATTTAAAATTAGTAGGGTGAGTGTCGGTCATTTTGAGACAACAGTCTAAAGTCTAGCCTGGCTGAAGAAAAAGCATCGACATACTCGTTTTAAAACACACGTTTAGAGACCATGTTTAAAGATGATCCTTTATAAATATGAAAGATAAGATGTTAGAGAACACAAAAATGCCCATAACTCAAAATTGACTAACACTTTGACTTTACAAACCTGTTGTGAAAAACTATCCCAGCGACTTGATGTCCCTTTCGTGGTGCTGGGTCACAATTAAGCTAAGCAGCCAATCGTTTCGGGAGTTGTCTAACCCACACACTACTACCCGTGTTGACTGTCAGAGACGCACTCATGGTTACACGTCCGGGGCTTGTTTTGGGACGTTGCGATATTTGCTAATTTGTCTGTCGTCCGCGCCCAATTTACACCATCCGCCCCCGCCCCTCTGTTCGACGATGAATCAGAAGTTATTTCCCCTTGTCAGCAAACCAGGACCCCTTTGCTAATCGGAACCAAGGGAACCCTCCACCTCCATCAGACCATCCCCCACCCTCGGCCGTCCTGGTTCCTGCCCACAGCCAACCTAATAAGCGAGTTACTGAGGGACAGTTGTCTTCCGTGGAGGTATCTGTACATGGTAACATCATTCACAGAAAATCACTATTTCCCCATGGCAACACAGTGAGTGGTAACGGTAACACTATTCACGAAATATTTATATTTCCCCATGGCAATACAGTGAGCTGTAAGTCATATTAAGGTCTGTGTACACGTCAACATTATTCACGAAATATTTCTATTTCCCCATGGCAACACAGTGAGCTGTAAAGGTATGTGTACACGTTAACACTATTCATGATAAATTTATATTTCCCCAGGGCAATACAGTGAGCTGTAAGTCATATTAAACTCTGTGTACACGTTAACACTATTCACGATATATTTCTATTTCCCCAGGGCAATACAGTGAGCTGTAAGTCATATTAAACTCTGTGTACACGTTAACACTATTCACGATATATTTCTATTTCCCCAGGGCAATACAGTGAGCTGTAAGTCATATTAAACTCTGTGTACACGTTAACATTATCCACGATATATTTCTATTTTCCCCATGGCAACATAGTGATACCCCACTCATAGTGTGACTTACAGCTCAATGTGTTGCCATGGAGAAATAGATGTCTTGTGAATAGTGTTAGCGTGTACACAGACCTTTAACAGTGGGCTATCACTGTGTTGCATGGGTAACCATGAATATATCGTGAATAATAAAATGAAAAATTAACTGCAGTACCTCTTGTAGATCAATGTAAAAATGGTGGGTAAATAAAACAAGGTACCTGTGAAATGAAAAGCTCCAACGTTATGTGCCTCAGGCACTCAGTCATGAAGCGAAGACAGCAAACAAAGTTGAATAACGTTAACGTGTACACAGACCTTTATGAGGAAATAGATATATTTTGTGAATATTGTTAACGTGTACAGAGACCGTAAGCTGGATTCTGGGGGTCTGCAGAGAAAATGTAGCAGAGCGAAAGACTTCGGGTTAATATCAGTTGGCAAGTCGTACGTCTCTTAGGTTAATTCTCTGATTTCAGTCCTTTGGGCTGGCGGCACCTTCCGCGAAAGGCGATAGATCAAGAAGAATCCTTCACAACTGCAGCCACTACCACCATGCCTGACCCCATCTGTGCTAGCCTGAAACAAGAATAAGTTCTGTAGTCGTAGCGTTGTGCTCGTATAAAGCGCCCTGGTGTCGTCTACAACGCAGCAACAACAGAGCGGAATGTTTTGGCAATAAAAATGTATTTCTTATATTTTTAATAATTTACCACCATTTATTTAATTTTCCTTGCTTAACCCCTTGACTGCCAGAGAAAATTAAAAATAAATAATTGTACAAATCATGCCATGAAAAAGACAGCTGATGGAGCCAATCTGGCAAAATGGTCTGGGGATATAGCTCTCCTGACTATGCTTGAGCAAAAGCCAGAATATCAGAGTTATTCCTCTTAATCTGATGATGTCATCAGTGATGTCATCAGGTCAGTCAAGGGGTTAATAATGAAGAATTTGTGGCAACCATACTTTTGACAAGATCTAATGACAATCGGGAAAGTATATACAACACCTAATCATTGTTTTTAATCATATCAATTCTAACACGCACAATGGTCAATACGTTACGCAAAATATTGCAACAAACCACTTCAAAGAAACTCTGAAGAACGCCCCAAGAGCTAGTGACAATGAGGTGCAGATATATACAGGGAATGCGCATCATTCTTCAGCCGAACTGTACATAGTACTGCATAGTAGGCTACTACATAGTAGCACGGGTTACCATCCAAATGTCACATGTCTGTGATTACTTCGCAGCCTACCAAACTTGCAAAGAATGAAGCCAACTTTCTCACTTCCCACCTGGAAGGTGAAAAGGTGGACAGTGAGAAGTGTTAAGTATGGCAACAGAGGCAGTGAGTGAGTTCGCAATGATCCCCACATGTAGTGTAGGTGAAAGGCTGGGATGAAACAAATCGACTTCAGTCAGCCGCGGACTGTGAACTCTTTTTATATTCAGGCTTGTTGGTACCACATCGTAATTCCGGTTCTAGCGCCCGATGCCTCAACCTCAAAGTCCTGACACAAAACGTATAACCCCTAACCCCCCAAAGACTCTCTAGACTACCGACCGTAAACCTTCGGGACATACTGCTTGGTGGAAATGGCCACTGATGTTAATAGCTGCCTGCCTTTTTGGCCTAAGATAAGGCCGAATCTCGTCATCGGTGGTAGTTTTCGCCTATTGTTATTATGGCAGGTTCTTACCCCACTGACAATATGCCTTCTGTTCCGGCCCACTTGTGTAGCAATGGTAGGGGCTTTGGGTGGTGAAATGGATCCCACATCCGGGACCCTGAGGCTGAGCGGAAGTGCGAAGAGATAAACCAGAAGACGGTGGCATAACCAATGAGTTTGCTGACCCAATCAGACCCTTGGTTTAGTTACGGAATGGTCGGCCCTAGACCACAAGCACTAATCAACTCTGTTACTATCTGGGCCATGACTCTCCACTATCTTTCTGCCATTCTGCTTTCTCCATTCATTTTGTTTTCCCTCCTTCTTTGTGACTCTCACTCTTTATCTTTACCCCCATTCATATGTATCGAGGAATGTTGTGCTTCATTCCATTAACCATTACTGTGTTGTTACTGTTGATGTTGTTGTTGTTGTTGTTGTAGTTGTTGCTATCGTTGTTGATGTGGTTATTGATTTGGTGGTGGTGGTTCTTGTTGCTGTCGACATCGCCATTCCTGGAACTAAGACAGAGACAGACAGATAGAAAGACAGAGGGGCTGGAGAGAGAGAGAGCGAGAGAGAGAGAGAGAGAGAGAGAGAGAGAGAGAGAGAGAGAGAGAGAGAGAGACAGACAGACAGACAGACAGACAGACAGACAGACATAGAGAGAAAGAGACAGAGACAGACACAGAGAAAAAGAGTTACAGAGAGACTGGCAGAGACAGAGAGAGACAGACAGACAAGCACAGCCACATAGACAAATAGAATATATATGCCTAGTCCGCCTTAACATCTCTCTCTCTCTCTCTCTCTCTCTCTCTCTCTCTCTCTCTCTCTCTCTCTCTCTCTCTCTCTCTCTCTCTCTCTCTCTCTCTCTCTCTCTCTCTCTCTCTCTCTCTCCCCTTAACATGTTTGGCAATGCATCGTCGATGTGCTAAGCTCACTCTCCCAATGTGTGTGAACCAATAAACCACATGCAGTATCTTAGGCATCTGAAGTTAATGCTGCCTTTAGCTAAATTATTTTTGTTTCATCTATTGTTTGTACCTCATCTGGAAAAAACACAAAGAAACTTAAGTTAACTGACATGTCGTTGATTTATTTTGTCTTAATATTCCGTCGAGAGGTAGTGTCCACTAAATTACAAAAGAAATCCAAATGTGAAAGAAAGCTTTTCTGTTCTTTTATAATAAACATTCTTAATAATGAATCAAAGAAAGGAAATAATTGATTTTCATTTAACAAAAAAGAAAGAAAAAGGTTGTACTACTGAAAAGAGTATTTCTTATTCCACGAGAGCGTGATTTGCAGCTCAGATATCCTTTGATCTTTACTATATTTTTGTGATCCTACACAATTTTGGAATAAAAAAAACCAGCTGTTTGATAATGTCTAGATATTCTTGAATACACATTTTCCCTCTTTCCTTCTATAGAATTAACGATGAACGTCTGTCTCAATCTTGTGTCACAAAACCTTCTTGATTCTCACACGATACAGGTAATCCTATTCAAATATCTCCTTGGTTCGTCTTACACCTTTCAGTTCTTTGAGGGAATTTTCCTTTGAAGATGTATCATTCACTGACATAAAATATTGTGAGAGAGATTTTCGCAGAATGTCTTTTTTTTCGGGTTTTTTCTTTGCTATTAAAATTCTGTTTCGTCATCCATACTCTGTTAGGCCTTACTGTTATTGTAGCAGAGATCTGATGAATACAACCCAGTATATACACCTCTCTCTCTCTCTCTCTCTCTCTCTCTCTCTCTCTCTCTCTCTCTCTCTCTCTCTCTCTCTCTCTCTCTCTCTCTCTCTCTCTCTCTCTCTCTCTCTCTCTCTCTCTCTCTCTCTCTCCTCTCTCCCTCTCTCTCTCTCTCTCTCTCTCTCTCTCTCTCTCTCTCTCTCTCTCTCTCTCTCCCTCTCTCTCTCTCTCTCTCTCTCTCTCTCTCTCTCTCTCTCTCTCTCTCTCTCTCTCTCTCTCTCTCTCTCTCTCTCTCTCTTAGAGGGTCTTAGAATAGGATTCTTAAATGTAAATCGTGTACTTAG
>CM065680.1:5159325-5166825 GCA_017654935.2 Phymorhynchus buccinoides | reverse complement strand
GGCGACATGAAAATCCCACGTGGCATAATTTGTACTGCAATGTCTTCTACTCTTCGTTTTACACCACGCCCCACAAAATTTTGAGTGATTCTATACAGTATTTCACGAGATATAGGAGGGTGAAGAAAAACGGAAACATGTCTGCCGCTCGGCGATATTCTATTTCCGAGGGATAATTTATGTACGGATGTGTTATACTTTGAGTGTCACATCCTGACACTAAATTGGAAGGGATTCTGTCGGCTAGTTCACGAGATACAGCTTGAACAAGAAATATATAGCGAAAAGAAAGAAATTTCGGTTTTCAACGTCACACTTCAAGGTCAAGGTCAGCATGGCGAGAATTTATGCCCGGATGTTTTCTACTCTAGGGTATACAGTACCACACACAATCTGAAGTGCTTTTGTCAAGTACAAATGTGGAAAATATGTCTTAAACCCGAATTTGTAGACCCCTACCACATTCAAGGCCTTGACTTTGACCTTGATCGGTATGCCCCATCAACAGAACGGGCATACGCCAAATTACCTACATGCCAAATTTGAAGACTCTAAGACCAACGGTGTGGAAGTTATGGCCCCTTAAATATTTTCGGTTTTCAAGGTCGTACGACAAGGTCAAGGTCAGGACGGCGAGTATGTTTACGAGGAAGCCTTCCTTTCATGGTGACACACCACCACACGACATTTGATGCGATTCGGTCAAACGGTTCGCGATATATCCTTGGGACAGACAGAAACAAAAATTAAAAAATTACAAACAAGGGCATCGCCGGGCGGCAGATATGTCCTTTGCCGGTTACGCCCTGTATATGCCACGCCCTGTACCTTCCTTCCCCCTTCACATTTTCGGTCCCCACTCGGAGACATGTGTGCCGCTCGGCGACATTAAAATCCCACGTAGCATAATTTGTACTGCAATGTCTTCTACTCCACCTTTTTCACCCCCACACAAAATTTGGAGTGATTATATACAGTATTTCATGAGATATAGGAGGGTGGAGAAAAACGGAAACATGTCTGCCGCTCGGCGACATTGTAGTTCCGGGGGATAATTTATGTACGAATGTTTTACACTCTTAGTGTCACATGCTGACACACAATTTGAAGAGCTTATGTCTTCTAGTTCACGAGATACAGCTTGGACAATAAATATATAGCGCAAAGAAGGAAATGTCGGTTTTCAAGGTCACACTTCAAGGTCAAGGTCAGCATGGCGATACTTTATGCTCTAGGGTATACAGTACCACACACAATCTGAAGCGCTTCTGTCAAGTACAAATGTGGAACATGGCTTAAAACCGAATTTGTAGACCCCTACCACTTTCAAGGCCTACTAATCTCCCGGACCGTGACCTTGACCTTGATCGGTATGTCATCATCAGAACGGGCATACGCCAAAGTACCTACATGCAACATCTGAAGACTCTAAGACCAACAGTATGGGAGTTATGGTCCCTTAAAGATTTTCGGTTGTTAAGGTCGTACGCCAAGGTCAAGGTCACGACGGCGAAAATGTTTGCGCGGATGCCTTCCTCTCATGGTGACACACTAGCACACAAAATGTGAAGCGATTCGGTGAAGCGGTTCGGGAGATATCCTTGGGACAGACAGAGAAAAAAGAAAACAAAAAGTTACATACACGAACGAAAACATACTCCTTTGCGATCTACTTTGTAGATCGGCAAAGGACAAAGAAAATTACATACACGAACCTAAACATACTCCTTTGCGATCGTAGATCGGCAAAGGACAAAAAGAAACAAACCCGAACGAAAACATACTCCTTTGCGATCTACTTCGTAGATCGGCTAAGGACAAATATTATTGATAATCATAACCATTTTCATAACCATCATCATCCCAGCTCTGCAAACTTAAAGGCCCCCCACGTCACGTGTCACATTCCCTCTTATGCTTGGAAGATTTCTTAAGATTTCTTACCAGCTATAAGAGGGAAAACACATGAAAACCATGATTTTGACACGCGACGTGGTGGGTCTTTAAAGTGAAGATCATTGACAAGGCTTGACCTTTTTCTGAGAGGTGTGGGTCCATTGTTTGTTTGAAAAACATGGCCCTGCATGGAACCAGCGGATCGATCAACAGTTCTGGAGGGAGAGGTGAGAGAGAGAGAGAGAGAGAGAGAGAGAGAGAGAGAGAGAGAGAGAGAGAGAGAGAGAGAGAGAGAGAGAGAGAGAGAGAGAGAGAGAGAGAGAGAGAGAGAGAGAGAGAGAGAGAGAGAGAGAGAGAGAGAGAGAGAGAGAGAGAGAGAGAGAGAGAGAGAGAGAGAGAGAGAGAGAGAGAGAGAGAGAGAGAGAGCACAAAGGAGGTGGGAGAGAGACAGGCATATGAGCAGACAAAAACAAACAAGCATGAAGTGAAAGAGAGTGAAATATACATACAAAGAGAGACACAGGGACAGACAATGAGAGACACAGGGACAGACAAAGAGAGACACAGGGACAGACAATGAGAGACACAGGGACAGACAAAGAGAGACACAGGGACAGACAATGAGAGACATGGAAGAAGACAGACAAAGAGAGACACAGGGACAGACAATGAGAGACACAGGGACAGACAATGAGAGACACAGAAGAAGACAAAGAGACACAGGGACAGACAATGAGAGACACAGGGACAGACAATGAGAGACACAGGGACAGACAATGAGAGACACAGGGACAGACAATGAGAGACACAGGGACAGACAATGAGAGACACAGGGACAGACAAAGAGAGACACAGGGACAGACAATGAGAGACATGGAAGAAGACAAAGAGAGACACAGGGACAGACAAAGAGAGACACAGGGACAGACAATGAGAGACACAGGGACAGACAATGAGAGACACAGGGACAGACAATGAGAGACACAGGGACAGACAATGAGAGACACAGGGACAGACAATGAGAGACACAGGGACAGACAATGAGAGACACAGGGACAGACAATGAGAGACACAGGGACAGACAGACAATGAGAGACACAGGGACAGACAAAGAGAGACACAGGGACAGACAATGAGAGACACAGGGACAGACAATGAGAGACACAGGGACAGACAATGAGAGACACAGGGACAGACAAAGAGAGACACAGGGACAGACAATGAGAGACACAGGGACAGACAATGAGAGACACAGGGACAGACAATGAGAGACACAGGGACAGACAATGAGAGACACAGGGACAGACAATGAGAGACACAGGGACAGACAATGAGAGACACAGGGACAGACAAAGAGAGACACAGGGACAGACAATGAGAGACACAGGGACAGACAATGAGAGACACAGGGACAGACAATGAGAGACACAGGGACAGACAATGAGAGACACAGGGACAGACAATGAGAGACACAGGGACAGACAATGAGAGACACAGGGACAGACAATGAGAGACACAGGGACAGACAATGAGAGACACAGGGACAGACAAAGAGAGACACAGGGACAGACAATGAGAGACACAGGGACAGACAAAGAGAGACACAGGGACAGACAATGAGAGACACAGGGACAGACAAAGAGAGACACAGGGACAGACAAAGAGAGACACAGGGACAGACAATGAGAGACACAGGGACAGACAAAGAGAGACACAGGGACAGACAAAGAGAGACACAGGGACAGACAATGAGAGACACAGGGACAGACAATGAGAGACACAGGGACAGACAAAGAGAGACACAGGGACAGACAATGAGAGACACAGGGACAGACAAAGAGAGACACAGGGACAGACAAAGAGAGACACAGGGACAGACAATGAGAGACACAGGGACAGACAATGAGAGACATGGAAGAAGACAAAGAGAGACACAGGGACAGACAATGAGAGACACAGGGACAGACAATGAGAGACACAGGGACAGACAATGAGAGACACAGGGACAGACAATGAGAGACACAGGGACAGACAATGAGAGACACGGAAGAAGACAAAGAGACACAGGGACAGACAATGAGAGACACAGGGACAGACAAAGAGAGACACATGGACAGACAATGAGCGACACAGCGACAGACAATGAGAGACACAGGGACAGACAATGAGAGACACAGGGACAGACAATGAGAGACACAGGGACAGACAATGAGAGACACAGGGACAGACAATGAGAGACACGGAAGAAGACAAAGGGACAACACAGACTTGGAGATCCACACGTCCAACTGCAGTCCAACTGTGACGCCGTAATTATGTGAGGCAATATTCTGGTGAAATCCTACTGTCACAGTTGTACAGTCGCACAGCCGTACGACTGCAGTTGTACGAGTGACGTGTGGAACGGCCCCTTTAGTTAAGGTATAAGTGAAGTGACAGAATGGACAGAATTGATTCTGTATAGCGCTGGCAACAGCACTAATGCAATCAAGTGGAATACAGAATGGACAGAATTGATTCTGTATAGCGCTGGCAACAGCACTAATGCAATCAAGTGGAATACAGAATGGACAGAATTGATTCTGTATAGCGCTGGCAACAGCACTAATGCAATCAAGTGGAATACAGAATGGACAGAATTGATTCTGTATAGCGCTGGCAACAGCACTAATGCAATCAAGTGGAATACAAAATGGACAGAATTGATTCTGTATAGCGCTGGCAACAGCACTAATGCAATCAAGTGGAATACAAAATGGACAGAATTGATTCTGTATAGCGCTGGCAACAGCACTAATGCAATCAAGTGGAATACAAAATGGATTTCAATAGGCCTAGTCCTCGTTTTCGCGTGCTAGAGGTGGGGGGAAGATAGGGGATTCATAAGCAGTTATGTTCTTTGTTTTATTGATACGACAGTATAAAAAAACATAATTTTAATGCCCAACAATTTGAAGACAAGAACAAAACATAGCTTTTGTTTAAAGGAGTAAAGTTCTTTTTTTTCAATTATAATATCGAACGACTAACATTTCAAGACGCGTGTGCGTGTGCGTGCGAGTCCGCGCGCGCACGTGTGGCATGGTGTGTGTGTGGGGGTGGGGGGGGGGTGGGGGTTACAAACTATTTTCCATTGAACGAGACAATCTTAAAACCTTTCTCTTCGTCTCTCAACAATTTACCCGCGGTTAATTGAAACACCTTCTGCTCTCCTGTCTCTTAATTCGTCATTAGCCCGTTGGAAGAAGGGGCATTGTCTTTGCTAAAAAAACAGACACACTCTTTGATAACAGACAAGGGGTGGGGGGGGGGGGGGGGGTGGAGATAAAGCCGACAGGTTGCAGCAAACAATGCCTCCTTAATGAGGACACAGAGGTTCGCCCTGCCTTACGCACAACAGTTTACTGCCGCCGTAGATCGGTAAAAAGACGCTACTCACGTGACAAGATGGCGCTTATCACCTTGCTGGTTGTTCCTTGGGTCGCTGTCAAAGTGATGCTGCATCTTTGGTTCACTCCTAGGCAAGATACTGCCCCGGGCATAATTGTGTTTTCCACTCAACTCAACTCAAACAACTTTGGAATGTGTAGATTGTAATATAATGATTAAGTGCAACTCAAACTCTATTATCTCTTAGAGATAAATTAAGAGTGGTGATGTCTGCGATTGACACAGTTAAAACAAGACACGTTAGAATACATTAATAAAAACAAGATGTGCTTCAAAAACATAAAAATGGCAATACCTTTGAACACACATTATGATCATTATCACTTGAGAACAACACAGCAGTGCTTAAAACAAAACGTGTTGCCAATATTATAAACATTTTAAAACAAAGTACAGATTGGAATGTGTAGATTGTAATATAATGATTAAGTGCATACAGCATGTAGTCAATGTTATATTCAAACATCAACAACGGAACACGCTTAAAACAAAACGTGTTGCCAATATTATAAACATTTTAAAATAAAGTACAGATTGGAATGTGTAGATTGTAATATAATGATTAAGTGCATACAGCATGTAGTCAATGTTATATTCAAACATCAACAACGGAACACGCTTAAAACAAAACGTGTTGCCAATATTATAAACATTTTAAAACAAAGTACAGATTGGAATGTGTAGATTGTAATATAATGATTAAGTGCATACAGCATGTAGTCAATGTTATATTCAAACATCAACAACGGAACACGCTTAAAACAAAACGTGTTGCCAATATTATAAACATTTTAAAACAAAGTACAGATTGGAATGTGTAGATTGTAATATAATGATTAAGTGCATACAGCATGTAGTCAATGTTATATTCAAACATCAACAACGGAACACGCTTAAAACAAAACGTGTTGCCAATATTATAAACATTTTAAAACAAAGTACAGATTGGAATGTGTAGATTGTAATATAATGATTAAGCGCATACAGCATGTAGTCAATGTTATATTCAAACATCAACAACGGAACACGCTGTGTTTTCGTGCAATTACTGGGTAGTTTCAATAATGCTGTAATCTATGGTTTGAATTTGTTGTCCGTCACCGAAGGTGATCGGACTTTGCGATGGGCTGGTTTGTCTGTTTTTTTTCTTTCTTTTTTTCTGTCTGTCCCAAGGATATCTCCCGAACCGCTTGACCGCATCGCGTCAAATTTTGTGTGAAGGTGTGCCTCCTTAATAGGAAGAGATTGGCGCAAACCATTTTGCCGTCGTGACCTTGACGTACTTGAAACCCGAAAATCGTACGACCTTGAAATACCGATCAAGGTCAAGGTCAAGGTCAAAAAAGATCGCCGAAAATCTATTTTTAGCCATATCTCAAATTTTGTGGCACCATGATCATCCGCGCACATACCTTGGATGTTGAAACTTGCCATATATCGTATGGAAGGTGGTTTTGGCTTATGCCCGTTCTGATGATGGCATACCGATCAAGGTCAAGGTCAAGGTCAAAAAGATCGCTGGAGCCTGAAAATCGGAGGGTCATTTTTTCTCCTTCTGTCTGTCCCAAGGATATCTTTCGAACGGGTTGACTGAATCACGTCAAATTTTGTGTGCTGGTGTGCCACCATGAGAGGAAGGCATCCGCGCAAACCATTTTGCCGTCGTGACCTTGACCTTGGCGTACGACCTTGAAAACCGAACATATTGCAGGGGCCATAACTCCCACACCGTTAATGTTAGAGTCTTCACATTTGGCATGAAGGTACTTTGGCTTATGCCCGTTCTGATGGTGGCATACAGATGGTCAAGGTCACGGTCCGGGCGATTAGTAGGCCTTGAAAGTGGTAGGGCTCTACACATTGGGTTTTAAGCCATATTTTCCACATTGGTACTTGACAGAAGCGCTTCAGATTGTGTGTGGTATTGTATGCCCTAGAGAAGAAAACATCCGAGCATAAATTATCACCATGCTGACCTTGACCTTGAAGTGTGACCTTGACAACCGAAATTTCCTTCTTTGCGCTATATGTTTCTTCTTCAAGCTGTATCTCGTGAACTAGAAGACAGAATCCCTTCCAATTTTGTGTCAGGATGTGACACTCTACGGGGTGTCGCCAGTGCGTGGCATTGCTGGTGACGGACATGTCTGCCGC
>CM065680.1:5129325-5144325 GCA_017654935.2 Phymorhynchus buccinoides | reverse complement strand
TAATAATAATAATAATAATAACTAATAATGATGACAACTGTAACTGCCTTGTGGCAGTGTGTCTCATTTGACTTGACTTCTGTTGTTCAAATCAAATCAAATCAAATCATCTTTATTATCTCATAACTGAGAAATTGCAGCCGGGTGCACATAAGAAAAACAGCAACAATAAACACATTTATCAACAACAACAAAAACAACAACAATAAACACATTTATCAACAATTAAAGAATATAAACTAATAACTAATAACACTGCAATATTGTAGTTAACAAACTGGACGAATACGAATACAAATTCAATCCCAAGGAGATGGACAGGCTGCTCAGCAAAACAATCACTCGATGCAGTGCATTAAGAGTTCAACAGATGAATTGATCTTGGTAAGAAAGTTTTCTGTGCTCTTATTTTCAGTTTTAGAGTTCTGTATCGACGGCCCGATGGTAATACTTCATAGTATTTTGCCAGAACATGACTGTTATCATTAAGAATTTTCCTGGCTTTCTTGACTACTTGTCTGTCATACAACTCTTGCATACCACTCTGCCTTGCACCCACAACTTTACTGCACACATTCACCATATCACTCAACACACGCTTACTTTTTACACTCAAGCTTCCATAACAACAGATAAATGACACAGTAAGAACAGATTCAATGCAACATCGGTAGTAGGTTTGAAGAATATCTGAACAGACACCAATATTCCTTAGCCTCTGTAAACAAAATATCCTGGACTGACTCTTCTTATGTATATGCTCAATGTGTTTATCAAAAGTAAGTTTCTTGTCTAAAACTGTGCCTAGGTATTTGTACTCATCAATTCTTTCAACCGTTTCACCATCAATTTCCAAATGTGGCACTGGCACTGGGTTTCTACGAAAATCTACAAGCAGTTCTTTTGTTTTAACAACATTTAAATCCAGATAATTATCTTTGCACCATGAACAAAACCTTTTGACTTCACTGAAGTACACAGAATCAGAGTTTGACAAATCTTCGATGGCAGAATCATCTGAATATTTAATGACAGGTGTTTCTTCAGTGCCTCTACAGTCGTTTGTGTACAATGTAAAAAGAACTGGGGACAAAACTGTTCCTTGGGGGGCACCTGTAGAAGTCGAACGTTCTGAGGAGATTGCAGATTGAAAGCGGACAGACTGAGTTCTATTGCGTAGGAAATTGGTTATCCAGAGAATGAGCTTGGGGTTAACATTCAGGTCTAGTAGTTTCTGGGCCAGTAAATGGGGCTGTATTGTATTGAAGGCAGAGGAGAAATCGATGAATAAAATACGAACAAAAGAGTTGGGGGTATTTAAGTGAAGAAAGGCATTGTGAAGAAGGGTCAGTAAGGCATCGTCTGTTCCTCTACACCGTTTGTAGGCAAACTGAAAGGGGTCAAGGAGTAGGTTAGTAAAAGAAAGAAGGCGATGAAGGACGATCTTTTCAAAACATTTCATGGCAATAGACGTTAAGGCAACAGGGCGGTAATCGTTCAGTGTGGCAGGGTTCTTTTTCTTAGGGACAGGAGTAACTGTAGAATTTTTCCAGATACATGGTACAACACAATCACGTAAAGACCAGTTAAATAGAGAACAAAACACACCACACAATTGAGAACAGCATGCTTTCAACAATCTTCCACACACATTATCTGGTCCCACAGCTTTCCTCACATTTAGTTTCTGAAATATGGACTGAACATCTCTTTCTTGAACCTCAAATTCATGATCTTCATTTGCATTGAAATTTTTTTCTCTTAACTGTGATGTTACCCCGTTTAGATCTCCCTCTAGATCATTTCTTTCAAACCGACAATAACAGTCATTTAGCTCATTAGAAAAATCCTTGTTCTTCTCTGGTCATTTGGCAATTTGCTGTTCGTTTTTTTGATTGGCCGGTTAGAGTTCGAAGCCCATCCCATGCATCTAAGATTCTGCCTGTCTGAAACTGCTGTTCTACTTTATCCTTATACTCCCTCTGCCCCTTCCTTAACTCCCCTCTAAGTTTAATTTGAACCACTTTTCTTTCTCTTTTATCTCCTGTTTGAAAGGCTACTTTCTTCTCATTTAAAACTGATTTAATAGACTTGGAAATCCACGGTTTGTTGTTGGGAAAAATCTTTATAGTCTTTGATGGAATGATCATATCTTCACAAAAATTAATGTAAGACGTAACAACATCAGCAGCTTCATGCACAGTTTCACAGGAATCAGTCAGCACACTCCAGTCAGTACATTCAAAACAACCCCTCAATTCATCCACACTCTCGGTCGTCCACTCTTTCACGCTCTTTTTCACCACAGGTTCAGTTTGTATTTTGGGTCTGTAGGCAGGGATAAGTTGCACGGTGTCGTGGTCGGAAGCACCCACTGGTGGTAGAGGTAGAGATCTATATGCATTGGGAATATTGCCGTAACATAAGTCAATAGTCTTCTTCTGACGAGTAAAACATGTCACATACTGTTTAAAAGAGGGTAGAGTTTTACGCACGTCACAGTGATTAAAGTCACCAACGATGAAGCAGGGGGCATCAGCAGAAATCAACTGTAGCTCTCTGACGACAGCAGCTATCTCCCTTCCAGCGCGTACAGCAGAGGTCTTGTCAAACACAGGGGCATACACAACTGTCAAAAAGACACGACCAAACTCGCGAGGAAGATAACGCGGCCTGAGAGACACACAGAGCAGTTCAATGTCTTGTGTACACACACGCTTCTTTACGGTTACATTCGCACTATCACACCAGCTTTCATTCACATATAAGCAAACACCACCACACATTTGCTTTCCCACTTTCTCACAGTCTCTATCAACTCTGTACGGCACACCAAAACCATCAATTGCAACATTCTCATCACGAACTTTCTCAGTCAACCAAGTTTCCGTAAAACAGAGTACACATGAGTTTCTATATTCACTTAGAAATTGACAATTTGCCTGGATTTCGTCTAAGTTACAGTTCTTTCCGTTCGGGTTGATAGATCTGACGTTTGATAGAATCATGGATGGTAGGGGCAGTTTAGATCTGTTTCTTCTCATTCTTCTTCTCACTCCTCCTCTCTGTCCCCTCTTTCGTTCTTTCTTCTTTCTAGCCGTACTCTCACTCTCACTTTCACCAATCATTTCAGCAGGGAATAGTTGTCCAGAAATGGTCGAGATGTCATGGGCAGTTTGAAGACGAAGTAGAAATTCACGATCGTAGCGCAAAGCACCGGTACTAGATCTACCTTCCTGCTGCCCGCCATATTTCTCACCAGGCGTCACAAGCACAGTCAAAACACATGTCCGAAATACAACTATGACGATGATTAGAATCTTTACAAATGACACAGTCTCCATCTTTACAACTTATAATTCATCTGCATTCAACTAAAAGTTCAGGAAACAGATAAAGATAATAAAACAAGATGAAATATACAGAGACAAGTGCACCTGAGCGTCGCCCCTTGAGAAGCGCCACCTTGTTCGTGTTTGTCGAAGTGCATGTTGTATGTTTTGTGCCTGTGTATCGTTTGTTGTTCGTGAATACGTCTTTGTTTATGCAAAGAATGTTTTGCCTGCACGTGTGATATATGCCTTTTCTTCGTTTGGATTAGATTCTTGTCACACAAACACGAGAATTCAGTAATCAGTTTACCTTTATTTTTTGTCTGCCTTATCGAACGTGAATCGCTGTTTTCTTCCGTTGAGGTTTTTTTATTTTTGCTCTTTACCTGAGTGCTAGTTTTGCACGAATTTCTTGTGTTTTGTACTTTTCATTCACGTAAGCGATGTTCATTTTTTGTGAATACGAAGGTTTGGTTGCAAACTGTTTTTATATCTAGCTTTGTCGTCCTAAAGTTTCTCCTCAGAGAAGGTCCAATTTTTGGAGCTGTCTTATTCCTGAAAGACTTGTGTGTTTGTGAATTCTCGGAGATCGGAATACGGTAAATGTTTGATTTATTTTCGACTTAAATGAAATTGATGGTTTTAATAAGAAGATTCTGTTTTGTTTTCTTGTTATTGTTTGTGTAATTATTGTCAGTTTGTGTTCAGAGCTTCAGTGTAAGGTGTTTGGCTCTTTTGGTTGATTAACATTTTTCCTCTTTATTTTTCAAGTATATTGACTAATGTTTTGCATAGTGTAAAGTCGTTTTTTCATTCCTTTTGGGGGTTTATGGTCTAAGGGAAACAACCCTTTGTTCTTGAGGGTCGTTTGTTTTGACAGAACTTGTGTGTTGATTTTGATGCTCGAGATTTGCGCTAGATTCAACCAGATGGCTTTTGTTTATTGACTAGAATTGTGTAGTTTAGGTATTTGTCACTGAGTAACAATGTTCCATGTCTTTCTCTTTCTCCTTTCCTCTCTCTCTCACTCTCTCTCTCTCTCTCTCTCTCTCTCTCTCTCTCTCTCTCTCTCTCTCTCTCTCTCTCTCTCTCTCTCTCTCTCTCTCCCACGTCTCTCTCTCTCTCTCTCTCTCTATTTCTCTCTCTCTCTCTCTCTCTCTCTCTCTCTCTCTCTCTCTCTCTCTCTCTCTCTCTCTCTCTCTCTCTCTCTCTCTCTCTCTCTCTCTCTCTCTCTGTGTGTCTGCGATGTTAGTAAGATGATGTATTAAGTTTGATTGTTTTGATTCTTTGGGACTGATTTGTCTTTTGTTTTGTCCCCAGTCTTCACCTCTCTCTCGATCCACTCCTCTCCTGAGCAATAAACCAGTGAACTCCTGCAGTCTGCATTGCTTGGTGGTTAGTGAGAGTGTGAGCGTTACCACCACCAACCCGAGGATCCACTCCTCTCCTGAGCAATAAACCAGTGAACTCCTGCAGTCTGCATTGCTTGTTTGTTAGTGAGAGTGTGAGCGTTACCACCACCAACCTGAGGATCCACTCCTCTCCTGAGCAATAAACCAGTGAACTCCTGCAGTCTGCATTGCTTGGTGGTTAGTGAGAGTGTGAGCGTTACCACCACCAACCCGAGGACCCTGGTTCGTCCCCAAGTCAGTCCTTCAGGAAGATAGGCAGTCACAACAACTTATATAGCGCTTATTCTCCTTACGGGGCTCTAAGCGCTTCACACAAAAAGTTAAAAAATCTCAGCAGAAACAACAACAAAACAACGCACTTATCATAAGGAACAACCCGAAACGAAATAACAATAACTACATTTACGTCACCCCCCCCCCCCCTTCCCTTCACACTCCCCTAGAATCCAAACCATTGCAAATAGCGTTTTCCACGCAAAAGGCATTTTGTCACACTACCCCCCCCCCCCCCCCCCCCCCCTCGACCCGCCCGCGCATTCACCATCCCCCTTCATAGACCTCAAGCTGACCTACTTTTTGTAGATCTCCCAGTACGCACGCATGCATGCACACACACACACACGCGCTCGTGCGCGCATGTGCAGAGGAGCAAATACCCCTAACACGGACGGACGCACGCGCACGTGCACACGCACGCACGCATGCACACACACACACACACACACACACACACACACACACACACACACACCCGCACGCATGCAGCTCGTCCTGAAGAAACATACGAAATGCAGTGTTTCCAGCATTACTATAATTATAAGACAGGATAGAGGTGTTTATCTGAGCTGAAAGAGATGGGTTTTCGTGGAGGATTTGAAAGAACTGACAGACTAGGAATGACGGACATTGAGAGGTAAGTTGTTCCAGAGAGAAGGGCCTGGTAAGGCAAAAGCTCGCTGACCAAAGGATTTGGTTCTGACTGTCGGAATGCGCAAGAGACGGGTATCTGAGACTCACTCGCTTCAATGTCCTGCTTGCTCCTCTTACTCTTGGGCATCTTCTCCGCACTAAAAGGAGAGGTAAACAACGTTGTTTTCGCTTTTCTTTGCTCACTTCTTGACTCCATCACAAAAAAATATGAAGACTAATACGAGAATGAAAAGACAAGGAAGTTCTTGCAGATATAGGATTTACAGCTTTGATTACACTCTAAGCAATAAGCAAAACATGTTTACAGAAACCATAGGCGAAAACAGTTGAGAACAGCAAACAGTGTTTTCTTGATCTTTCTTCACCCCTATTTACTCTCTCCCCCCCCCCCCCCCCCCCTCTCTCTCTCAAGGCAGTTCTGCTTCTCGCGACAGCCCCTCTCTCCCAACCACCACGCTTTTGTATATAATTTTTTTTAGACTTTTTAACTTGTTGGCTTTCTTTCTAAACCAGTATGTAACACAGCGACGAAAGCCTTCTGTCCAAAGTGTCTCGTATGGTTTTGACACAGGAAGGTCAGAGGGGAGAAAACAGTAGGTAGTGGAGTGATGCTTGTTCTGCCCAACAGACTGTTTGTCAGCTGATAGAGTTGAGCGGATGTTTTACAGTCCATTATTTGGCTGGAAAAGAAATTAGACTGGGCCTCGAACACAATTCTGTCCACACGATGTTTCTGCTGGTTGGAGATTTCCTCGTGGACGTGAAGCCCTGATGTCTCCCACTCTGCGTCGCTCAGCTTTCGCAGGATGGATCTGGTCGGACGCAGCGCTGTACTAAGGACAAGGAGGACAAGGACAAGGACCATGATGGCACATATTGGCTGATTGTGTTATTTTGATTGATGACACATATTGGCTGATTGTGTCATTTTGATTGATGACACATATTGGCTGATTGTCATTTTGATTGATGACATATATTGGCTGATTGTGTCATTTTGATTGATGATTCATATTGGCTGATTGTGTCATTTTGATTGATGACACATATTGGCTGATTGTGTCATTTTGATTGACGACACATATTAACTGAATGTCATTTTGATTGATGACGCATATTGGTTAAATTGTGTCATGTTGATTGATGACACACCTTGGCTGATTGCGTCATTTTGATTGATGA
The DNA here is from genome assembly GCA_017654935.2 of Phymorhynchus buccinoides. Taxonomy (NCBI): domain Eukaryota; kingdom Metazoa; phylum Mollusca; class Gastropoda; order Neogastropoda; family Raphitomidae; genus Phymorhynchus; species Phymorhynchus buccinoides. The sequence continues at coordinate 5,137,469 of CM065680.1, read as the reverse complement.
CACATAATGGCTAATTATGTCATGTTGATTGATGACACATCTTTTGATTTATGATGCATATTGGCTGATTGTCATTTTGATTGATGACACATATTGGCTGATTGTCATTTTGATTGATGACACATATTGGCTGATTGTGTCATTTGATTGATGAAACATTTTGGCTGATTGTGTCATTTTGATTGATGACACATATTGGCTGATTGCCATTTTGATTGATGACACACATTGGCTGATTGTGTCATGTTGATTGATGACACACATTGGCTGATTGTGTCATTTGATTGATGACACACATTGGCTGATTGTGTCATGTTGATTGATGACACACATTGGCTGATTGTGTCATGTTGATTGACGACACACATTGGCTGATTGTGTCATTTGATTGATGACACATATTGGCTGATTGTGTCATTTTGATTGATGACACATATTGGCTGATTGTGTCATTTTGATTGATGACACACATTGGCTGATTGTGTCATTTTGATTGATGACACACATTGGCTGATTGTGTCATTTTGATTGATGACACATAGTGGCTGATTGTGTCATTTTGATTGATGACACATATCGGCTGATTGTGTCATTTTGATTGATGACACATATTGGCTGATTGTGTCATTTTGATTGATGACACATATTGGCTGATTGTGGCATTCGTCACCAAAAGCAGGGTTTATGTGAAAATTGTGAAACGATGTGCTCATAAGAAAGAACATTGGGAAGACTAGCTGTTTTCATATTCGCAACTTTTACAAGACCACTTGGGATGTACCATGGGCAAGGCATCTCCGCTATAAACAAATTATAATCTCCAGCCCACCAGAATAGCACCTGCCCCCCTCTGCAATCTTGTAGTCGTGGTCGGAAATGACTGACTGGCATACTATTCTACAAGACCTCTTCATTACAATATGATGCAGAAACCATTCAGTTGTGAAACTTGGTAATGTGGCCGGAAACTAATTTCAACCCTAATCGATCTTGTTGAAAAGTAGATGTCAAGTTTTGAAATCACGTTCTTCTCAAACTCAGTCATCCTTTTTCTGTGCCTATGGCCATAGAAATAAATTTAGACCAATTAAACCAGCAAGACAGTTCTAGCAAAATTGTATTGTATTTTGTATTGTGTTGTATTGAATTGTATTGTATTGTATTGTATTGTACTGTACTGTACTGTACTGTACTGTACTGCCTTGCCTTGCCTTGCCTTACCCTGCCTTGCATTGCATTGGATTGTATTTTTATTTTGTATTGCATTGCAGTGTTTTGTATTGCATATTATGGCATTACTTATAACATCACGGTGGATTCCTCGCTGTAAATTTCGGGTCAACTTTCACTTGGCGAACGCATCGCTGTCAGTACAGCACCACGCATTTATCTTTCCATGCTGTTTATGTTTGTGATTAAATGGGAAATAGGGAGGGGGGCAGATGTGCTAAACTACAGCTGCCGAGTTTGGTTGCTTAAGGGCACACGCTATATCTGAGAGCCATTAATAGAAATGAAGTATTTTGCAATGCATGCGAGATTATGGTCGTGAAGGTAAGAAAACAGTCATCTCTCTTTCCCATTACATCAAAGATACGTGTCCGTGTAGACGGCTATAATGGGATGTTAATCAGATGCATATAAAATTAATAATTTAAAAAAACGTATTTTTTCGCGTCTCGTTTTTTTCTGTTACTGCACAAACTGTGGTATTTTCTCAGGATGTGACATTTTGGTCGTTAACACAAATGAACAATATTATTCAGTCCAGGTAATGTTGACTTTAGGCTTACTGCTGACGTGTGCACAGCGAAGAAACAGCTGGTGAAGAATAAAATTGATCGTTATTAGGGGGTAAGCATTCAGTTAAGCATTCAGTTCTACAAGCTGCAAGATTGTGTTCACTGGCAGACATTTTGTGCTCGTCCTTTCTGTATGTTCTTGAAGTGTCCGGCGACAGTCTGCAAGGTAAGGGACCCACAGTTTGTTTCTTTCTTCAGTGAACATCTGTTTTATGTCTGTTAGTCTGTTGTGAATCAGATTGTATCGAGCACCTTGTTCCCCGCAGCATGCGACATACACACCATTATGCGCTTGGTAATCTAAGTCGTAAATGTGTACACGTTTTTTGGACATTTTCTTCTGTGTTCCCAGGCCATATGGCCATAATGGGTAAGGTACGTACGTACGTGTCCGGTTTTCCGTTTTCACTGGTATTCACGCTACGTACAGCCGACACATTCCGATTTCGGAGGAGCTCAAAAGAAACATTATTTTGAAGATTTTTAATGGCAGGAGAATGAGCCAATAAGTCAGAAAAAAATAATATAGTATATGATAGAAAGCAATAGAAAAGTCAAGAATCAATGAGAGTGGCAGATTAGAGCTACAAGCACAGGACTTCTAGAAGTTGGGGGAACTATTTTTACAGAAGACCTCGCGGTATCCCCACAGGGATTTTTGGACATTGAAAGCAAAAAACGTCACATGTGTTGGCAGTCGTTTGCCCCCTGTTGTGTGGAGAATTGACGCGTGGGACTTTAAACATTGCTTTTTTTTGCTTTTTTTTGTCGTTGTGTGTGTGTTTTGTCTTCACGTTTGTTTGCATTTGATAACGAGGGGTGGGGGTGGGGGGGGGGGGGGGTGTAGAGAGACAATGTGAGAAAGAGAATTAATTGTCATTGTCGGTCTTACCTCCTTTCTGTCTGTCTGTCTGTTGTCTGTCTGTCTGTCTCTCTCTCTCTGTCTCTCTCTCTCTCGCTCTCTCGCTCTCTCTCTCTCTCTCTCTCTCTCTCTCCCTCTCCCTCTCCCTCTCCCTCTCTCTCTCTCTCTCTCTCTCTCTCTCTCTCTCTCTCACACACACACACACACACACACACACACACACACACACACACACACACACACACACACACACACACACACACACACACACACACACACACAAATTATAATAATAATGGTCAGCGCACTTTTCTTACCTACAACATTGAAGGTTTGCGTATAGTTTATCAGCCTGATGTACGATCTTTTTTGTCGAGTTCTGATGTTGTGTGTCTGCGTGAAAGGTTTGCACTTGACTTTCCTATTCACCTTTTCCCATCTGTTGATGTTTTTGTCGAGTTCTGATGTTGTGTGTCTGTGTGAAAGGTTTGCACTTGACTTTCCTATTCACCTTTTCCCATCTGTTGATGTTTTTGTTTCCCCAGGAATGAAATTATCTGATTGTTCTGCTTGACGTTTATCAGGTGGTGCTGCATTGCTAGTAAGAACAACTAACAGGGTGCTCCAAATTGGTAAAGCATCTACCTGTTGAATATGATATTTGTTTTGTTCTTAAACTATTAAAACAATTTACAAGTCTACACACGTATGTTATTCTGAATGCAATGTATCCCCCCCCCCCCCCCCCCCCCCCCCCCCCCCCCCCCCCCCCCCCCCCCCCCCCCACAAAGCCCTTACTATACAGAAATGGACATTGATAATGGAACGTACTTACTAGAACACTGCATCCTTGATATTCATGAACAATATGGCGAAATGCCTTTCATAATCATGGGCGATCTAAACACTCGTACTGGAAATTTAAATGCACAAAGTTTTCTCTTCCTGAAACATTTATTAATTCTCTTGATGTTGCAGATATAAAAATATACAAGAAATTCCAAATATACTACAATAAATAATTGTGCACGACATCTGCTCGACATTTGTGAAGCATTTTCATTGTTGATTTTGAACGGGCTTGTCTCAGTGGATAGATATGTCAAAAGCACATACATAGCTCATAATGGTGCTAGTGTGATTGACTATGTTTTGATGTCAAGATGTCTTATTGATTTTGCTCAAAACCTGCGAGTCATCCCAAGAATTGAAGATTCAATGTTCTTCCATGTTCACTTAATATCAGTCATAAGCCAAACAAAGTTGTGCTTGAAAGCCTTATTTGGAACAATGGAAACATTAATGATTATTTACAAGCGCTGTTATCAAAATAAGTGTTATCCATTATTGACCAGGCCACTGTTCTAATAGGACCTTCAATAAATGCACTGACAAAACACAGGCTATATTAAATTCATGATACATTCTATCATGGCTAAAATAATTATTGTAGAGTTTTACTGGATTCCGTCACTTTGTCATATTTACTGGAATAAAAGAGCCGATAAATTAGCAAAAACAAGGGCGTCGCCGAGCGGCAGACATGTCCGTCACCAGCAATGCCACGGACTTGCGACACCACGTAGAGTGTCACATCCTGACACAAAATTGGAAGGGATTCTGTCTTCTAGTTCACGAGATACAGCTTGAAGAAGAAACATATAGCGCAAAGAAGGAAATTTCGGTTTTCAAGGTCACACTTCAAGGTCAAGGTCAGCATGGCAATAATTTATGCTCGGATGTTTTCTTCTCTAGGGTATACAGTACCACACACAATCTGAAGCGCAGTACCTTCATGCCAAATTTGAAGACTCTAACACTAACGGTGTGGGAGTTATGGCCCCTGAAAGATTTTCGGTTTTCAAGGTCGTACGCCAAGGTCAAGGTCACGACGGCAAAATGGTTTGCGCGGATGCCTTCCTCTCATGGTGACACACCAGCACACAAAATTTGACGTGATTCTGTCAACCCGTTCGAAAGATATCCTTGGGACAGACAGAAGGAGAAAAAAATGACCCTCCGATTTTCAGGCCGCAGCGATCTTTTTGACTTTGACCTTGACCTTGATCGGTATGCCATCATCAGAACGGGCATAAGCCAATCCACCTTCATACCAAGTTTCAACATCCTATGTTGATCGGTGCCCGATATATGGCTAAAAATAGATTTTCGGTTTTCAAGGTCGTACGTCAAGGTCAAGGTCACGACGGCAAAATGGTTTGCGCCGATCTCTTCCTATTAAGGAGGCACACCTTCACACAAAATTTGACGCGATTCGGTGAAGCGGTTCGGGAGATATCCTTGGGACAGACAGAAAAAAACAAAACAAAAAGACAAACACACAAAAACCAGACAAACCAGCCCATCGCAATAGTCCGATCACCTTTGGTGACGGACTAACAAGTGCTCTTAGAAACAAACCCAGATAGTAAATTACACACCCCGCACGTCTCCTAAAACAGCGAAAAACAAATGACCACCAACAAAACAAAAATCTCGTAACACAAGCTCGCAATTTAGCTTAGAAACAGATGTATAACACACACACCCTACCACCACCACCACCACCACCACCCCAGGTTACCACCCACCCAGCCACCACCCCATAAAAAACACTTTTGAAAGCCGAGTTAATAATTATAGAAAAACATTGCATTTAAACATTTATTAACGTTGCATTTTCTAACCCTGTGTAAGCTAGAGTAAAAGAGGGAGAAGAAAGAGAGGGGTGCTGGTGATGTGTGGGGGATGGGGGATGGGGGGTTGAGGGATTGCCATATGTTGAAAAACATAAGCTCACTTTCGAAAATATATATAAGATATATACAACAAACCCCACCCCCCATCAGCTTACCCCTCACCCCCACCCAGCCACCACCCCCATAAAAAAGCCGTTGTATTTTCTAATGCCTGTTTAACCTAAATACAAAATGGAGGAGAGAGAGGGGTGGGTGGCGTTCACACATATACACACACACGCACATAAACCGCGCACACGCAGTTACCGAGAACAACTCGTATCGCTAGAGTGAGGTTCTTCAGCTCTGCTACCTACTTATATTTCCTTCATAATGCTTGAAACAGACCCAAAGTAGAATTTCATGTCTTCTACGAATTGTTTGTACAATGTTTCACAAACATTACCCTGTTGTATCTGTTATGCTATTGTATATAAAATTTTTATGTATATGAATTAGTGTGTGTGTGTGTGTGTGTGTGTGTGTGTGTGTGTGTGTGTGTGTGTGTGTGTGTGTGTGTGTGTGTGTGTCTGTGTGTGTGTGTGTGTGTGTGTGTGTGTGTGTGTGTGTGTGTGTGTGTGTGTGTGAGAGAGAGAGAGAGAGAGAGAGAGAGAGAGAGAGAGAGAGAGAGAGAGAGAGAGAGAGAGAGAGAGAGAGAGAGAGAGAGAGAGAGAGAGAGAGAGAGAGAGAGAGAGGGGTACATATTGTGTGAGTGCGGGCATGTTTGCAAGCATATAGTTTGCTTACGCTTTGTCGTTGTTGGATGTGTGTTTTTTATTGCATGCTCATTTCTCCTCATTTATTTGTTTATTAGTGTTATAGATGGCTTGGTGTAAAAAAGCAAACATTATTGCTTATTCAATGTACCATCTGCAAATTAAAACAATGACTTTGACGTTGACTTTCACACACACGCACACGCACACGCACACGCACACACACACACACACACACACACACACACAAACACACACATACATAAATAATGTGTGACTATAAGTATTTCAGTATCTAATCCAGTGACAAATAAAATTCTTCTTGATTAAAGAAAAGATTTTTCAAAAAGGGCGCAGAATCTTTCTTACCTTCAGCCCATTATAAATTATACAGATGATTTATTTAGAAAATGTGAGATCCATATTGCATCAATTTCAAGTACACCAACCATGCTTGCTCCTCAGTGGGAACACATTTATCCAAAGTTTGATATGGATTATAAGACTCAGAACAAAAGATAGTAATCAATTTAATAACAGTAGAACCAAAAGAACACATAGAAAATACATATTCATATCATCTTAAGATTTACACAGATGGCTCACATTTAGAATCGTATACAGGAGCTGGATTTGTGATCCCTGATTTATAAGTTAGAAAATCGTTTTGTTTAGGTAAAGACTTTTCTGCTTATACTGCAGAACTAAACACGTGCCAAATAAGTTAAGCAACCCCTCTTTGAAATCCACAACAAAACGTTTGATAACTTGAACGAAAGTAAACTCAAAGAACCATTTCATTCTTTCTCAGTTACACTAAGACGAGTCTCGGTTATGTGCTGAATGCAAAACGTACCCCAAGTCATATGCAAATAACCAATTTCGTTCTGCAAAGATGGTGACTGATGTTCACATTTCAGCTTTTATTTTCAACATTTCAGTTTGTAGAGCATTGTCACAACGCGTTTTGTAATACAGTAGCGAATTGTAATAAAATTATTACAAAACGCGTTGCGATCACATCAGTTTATTGCGTTTCGCGTACAACGCGTTTTGTAATAAGCGTTTTTGTAATAAAGTAGCGAATTGTAATAAAAATTATTACAGTTGCCCAGGGTACATCCCCACTCTCTCGGCCAAAGGGATTTGAGGACAACTGGCATTGGGGAAGATCCCCATGTATATACTTATGGCCACGCGTACTTGTACACACGCGTGCGCGTGCGCGCACACACACGCACACACGCAGCAGGCAATGGCAAAAAGAAAATGAGATGTGGGGGTGGTGATAAATGAAAGTCAAGTCAAAACAAGTCAAAATAATCTTTATTGACAAATAACGGAATAAACTAAACAAAGCTTTTTTCATCCTGTCGTCATAAATATACAAGAAACACAGCTGAAGCAAATAAGATAAACAACGAAATCTGGAGAAAAAATCAAGCCGCCATCAATAAATATGGGAATAATACACATATATCACACAAGCACAGTGTAATAGTTATATACACAATATGGACAAATGGAGTAAACAAAAATATGAGAAAAAAAACCCACATCATACTGGCTGGGGTGTTATTTTCCCCTCCTCAAACTTTAAAAGATGTTTGCATACACTTATGCATGACGCACGCACTGACGAACACAAGTGCGACGCACTTCCGAACACCTGAAAACACCTCCCCACACGTCACTTGCCAAGCTCATATATGCATAAAATGACGTCTGAATATAATATTAGTGTATTACAAGTCGCAACGTTATAACAAAACACGTTGTACGCGAATTGTGATAAACTGAAGTGGTCGCAACGGGATTTGTAATAATTGTATTACAATTCGCTACTTTATTACAAAAAATACTTTATTACAAAATGCGTTGTACGCGAATTGTAATAAACTGATGTGATCGCAACGCGTTTTGTAATAATTGTATTACAATTCGCTACTTTATTACAAAACGCGTTGTAACAGAGTATGGTTTGCTGGCTGGTTTATTTTCGATGTTGGTTAGTTTATGTTGTAAC
>CM065680.1:5109325-5124325 GCA_017654935.2 Phymorhynchus buccinoides | reverse complement strand
TCGGTATCCTGACGTTGTCTCTTCAAATCAGCCTGTAGAGCGACTTCAAGAATCCGAAGACTGGAGGACAGAAGACTTCCACATTGCAATGAATATTTTAGGGATGGGGAGAAAAGAAGACCATTCATCAATGGAGCTAAAAGCCCTAACACTGGAGGTCATTGACAGAGAGTACCCTGAAGACACCTGGGCCCAAGTGTTCACTGATGGCTCCTCTGAGAAGGCAGTGAGAAATGGAGGAGGGGGTGTCTTCATCAAGTACCGAGACAAACGAAGCCCTAACACTGGAGGTCATCGACAGAGAGTACCCTGAAGACACCTGGACCCAAGTGTTCACTGATGGCTCCTCTGAGAAGGCAGTGAGAAATGGAGGAGGGGGTGTCTTCATCAAGTACCGAGACAAACGAAGCCCTAACACTGGAGGTCATCGACAGAGAGTACCCTGAAGACACCTGGACCCAAGTGTTCACTGATGGCTCCTCTGAGAAGGCAGTGAGAAATGGAGGAGGGGGTGTCTTCAGCAAGTACCGAGACAAACGAAGCCCTAACACTGGAGGTTATTGACAGAGAGTACCCTGAAGACACCTGGACCCAAGTGTTCACTGATGGCTCCTCTGAGAAGGCAGTGAGAAATGGAGGAGGGGGTGTCTTCAGCAAGTACCGAGACAAACGAAGCCCTAACACTGGAGGTTATTGACAGAGAGTACCCTGAAGACACCTGGACCCAAGTGTTCACTGATGGCTCCTCTGAGAAGGCAGTGAGAAATGGAGGAGGGGGTGTCTTCAGCAAGTACCGAGACAAACGAAGACTTTCCAAATCCATTGCTACAGGAAAGCTGTCCACCAACTTTCGTGCAGAAGCCTGTGCAATGCTTGAAGCTGCCCAAATCCTGAACCACGAGGAGGTTTGCTCACCCAACACTGTCTTTCTTACAGACTGCAAATTACTGTTAGAAAGCTTGAAGACTGGTGAACATGAGAAACTTCTTGGGGACATCAGAGAAGAACTCAGCAGGCTAAAGAGGAAAACACACTTAGTTCTGCAATGGTTACCATCGCACTGTGACATTGTTGGAAATGAGCAGGCTGACAAACTCTCAAAGCAGGGCAGCCAAATGAATCAGCCAGATAATCCACTGTCATATAAGGAGGCAAAAACCATTCTGCGCGCCAGGCTTCATGAGTCTTGGAGGGGCCGACTAGGGATATAACATGACAATGATGATCTACAGGACCTCAGTCGTCAACACCAGGTGATATTGTTTAGACTGAGAACAGGCCATTGCCAACTCCTGTCACATCTCCACAGGATAAACCTGTCTCAAACAAGTGAGTGCCCCTGTGGCACTGGCATCCAGACGCATTAACATATCCACCAGGACTGCCCTACTTACCGGGACATTCGGTGTCAAACCTGGCCGTGAGAGTGGAGCTCCAGGAGAAGCTGTGGGGACCAATAACGGTGCTACAAAAGACAGCAGACTTCGCCGTCAGGACTGGACTGAAGATTTGAACATGGCCACTGGGAACACAGAATAATAATAATATGCAAGACTTTATTCAGTATATCTCATAAATACTATTAACATTTGTTTGTTAAAAGCAGCTGATAACAAAATATTAACAAACTCATTGGAAGTCACTGATATGCTTCTAACGAAACTCTATTCACAAAGCAACAGATAAAAAATCAGCTTTCATTTTTATTATGCCTGCAATCACACATTCGTGAATTGACAAATAAAACAACGTGAGTGACACCGTTGTAAATGCCGCAGCAACAGAAAGTGTAAAACACATTGTATAGTTTTGTAATGGTTTCTTATGACAAAAGAGCAATTGGTGGTTTTGGACAAATGTGGTACTAGTCATGTTACCAAACCCAATCACAAGCTCGATTATGGAGGATATACACCAAGGCCCTTTACGTAAATGGCTTTTATCACTGGTTGACTTTTGCCCATAGAAAGGGCCAATAGTAAATTAGAGCTGTACTGTAAATGCTATTCTACAGTACTGGAATATCATGTTACAGCTTAGTCTTTCTTGGAAGACTATGACTCTTGAATGAGGAGGCCCTTGCACCGGCTCTAGTGCTGCAGCCAAAAGGATTGGTTGTGGACCTTCTCCAACGCCAACTCTCATCCTCAAATCCATTTGGCTGCAAAGAACAGAAGAATAAATCATTTGAAGAATCCCAGTATGCATGTTAAATAATAAATGATATAATTAGTTCTAAATAATGCTATTTAAGCTCAAGCTAACATTCAGTACTCATTAGAGCAGCATATAAAATGTGTTTGTGTTAGCTATATTTGAAGCTTAGGACTAATGCCCTCTTTCCTTTCATGTTGCTGCAGGAAGAAGGACGACGAAGAATGATGTGGACCAGAACAGATCAAGCCGCTGTCTTCGCCATGTTGTCCCTGGGGATCATCATGTGTGGGGGCCTCGCCGGTGGGGAGCAGATTAGCTGTAACACGGATGAAGCTTTGGATTTCAACATACCACAGTGGGACACAAAGAGTAAGATTTAAACATTGTGTTCTGTAGGGTGGCGAGAGGTGAATAAGGCAGTTTTTCAAGAATGTTTTAGAGTTGTTTTTCAATTTGTTTTTAATGATATGATGTAAAATCATCTGACATGAAAGACATGATTCAGTTTATGATTCGAAATAGATTTATGAGCGAGATGAGAGAGATAACACACAATTGAACACAATTTTAATGTTTCAGGCCTCCGGCCTATAACATAGGAGGTGCGGTGCACACATAAAAATAAATGACAACAAGTGTATTATAATTAATATACTAACAGCATTAATCATGAATGTGGCTAGTAGCTTATCATATCTGAGACACGAGTTCTTCTCTTTTCATCAGTGCATAGTAGATGCACATAGCAACACATTCACAAGTAGTTGTTTTAGTTAGACAGAATTAACATTCGAAATATGTCTGTGCTTCAATATGTATTTTTCTCAGAGAGGAGAACAGACATTGCATCTCAATAAAAAGTGCAATTCGTTCTCAATTTGGTTACATAATGGGCATGTTTGAAAAAACAATTTGTATCTAATATTGATGTTCATGTAGTTTACACCCAGACGAAATCTTGTTAAATGTATTCTAAGCTTGTTAACTGTTAAGTAGGCTAAATAATGATTCTGGTTGCAAGAGAGACTTGAATGAATAGTAAGTACTGAAGCGATCACTTGAATTTATTATTTTATTTATTAAGACAACTTTTATAGCGCCTAATCTTTAAGCTCTAAGCGCTTTATTAAGCTTGTTATCCCAATCCTGCTGATAACAGTCAACCATCCTTTGTCTGAAGATCTTCTTAAAGATTTTAACATTACCAATCCCGCCCGCTAACCAGACATCAGAGAATTCATGTCTGTCAAGATAGCATTTTGTATCATTAGCCTAGTTATGTTGTATTGCTCTACCCTCTGTGATGTTCATAAAGCTATTTGTCAAGGAGACATAGGCTTGCTTGGGGATTCTGTTCAGTTCCATCTGCTGTAAGGAGAACCAATAACTAAGTGCTCTTAGTGTACTGTCTATATAAAGACTATAACGACCTGTCTCGCCATAAACCATTGTATTTGTCGTTTTAGGACTAACATTTAACAGGTTTTTTTACAGGCAAACAGTTGAACAGCTTCGATAGTTTTATATTGTGTGCTACCGCATACCTCTGCTGCGTACAATAACATTGGCTTCACCATAGTTTCAAATAGTTTAAAGAAGATAGCTATGTCCATGTTACCTAAGCTCCACATTGTCTTCATGATTTCTATTGTTTTCTATTTGGCTCACCTTATGAAATATTCCAGCGCTGTTACAAAAGATAATGTAGTAGTCAGAGTAAAACCAAGATATTTGTAAATATTCACAACTTCAGTTTGCTCTCTTTTACAATACCATTTTTCATATTTAGACAAATGCCCCCCTTTTCTAAAAATCATAACTTTAGTTTTATTAAAATTTACTCAGTTTATCAGACGCTACTTGCAAATTATTTATTTGGTTTTGCAAACCTGAAGGTGTAGAGGAAATCAAAGCTATATCGTCGGCAAAAAGTAAGAGAAAAATTTATTTTAAGCCAGGTAGAAATTGCAAACCGTGCTTTCCTTTGCCATTTACTTCCTCTGCCACTTCTGTTATGAGTAAAGAAAAGATCAGGGGAGACAACAAGCACCCTTGCCTTAGGCCGCCTGGGCATTCGAAGAACTTCGATATCTCAGAGCCCCATTTAACGCATGATTGAACAGACTTGTATATTCCCTGCAGCATATTTTAACATTTTAGTTCATGTTTTTACTTTTTCTAGCATTTCCCACAGGCTTTCTCGATTAACTGTATCGAACGCTTTCATGTAATCAATGAAAGCTACGTATAATTTTCCATTCTTACGTTTCTCGTTAATGCATGTGTTAATCATTGTAACTAAAGAATAAATATGGTCAATAGTCGAATATGTTTTGCGGAAACCAGCTTGTTCTTCGCACATTATCTCTTCTTGTTCTGCACATTTGTATAGTCGCTTGTTATGAATAGAAGTAAACACTTTACTAACGCAGCTTAGTAATGAAATCCCACAGTAATTTCCGGGATTAGTAGAATCACTTTTTTAAAATAGAGGAACTATGACTGAGCGTGGCCATTCAACAGGATAATAACCGTTTTCATCAGAGAGAGAGAGAGAGAGAGAGAGAGAGAGAGAGAGAGAGAGAGAGAGAGAGAGAGAGAGAGAGAGAGAGAGAGAGAGAGAGAGAGAGAGAGAGAGAGAGAGAGAGAGAGAGAGAGAGAGAGAGAGAGGTGTTGGATCAGCTCAGTGTTCAGTGCTTGCTCATTTCATGAAGTAGGCAAATTTGCATTGAAACGTTCAGTCTTCACGTAATAGTTTGCCTGTTTCATGAAATGGGCAAGCCGTTTTTGCTTGTTTCATGAAACAGGCAACAGATTTGCTTGCTTCATGAAACAGGCAACATATTTGCTTGTTTCATGACACAGGCAACATATTTGCTTGTTTCATGACACAGGCAACAGATTTGCTTGTTTCGTGAAAAACGCAATCATGTTGCTTATTTCATGAAACAAGCCAAATCTTGCTCATTTCAGGAAACAGGCAATTTCACGAATTTAGTGTAGCATAATTATGCTTAAATACATACATTACTGATATGTGTAGGTTTTCAACTATTGACGTCTAACTAAAGCATCTGTATGAACTATTCATACAGTATGTAGGCCCTGTGTTTCTACTTCTTTATAGACATAAACGTTTGATTTTGCATGCATAATGTTCATTATGTATAATGAATGTGGATGTACATATGCTTGCTGCGTGCATCTGAACATGTGTGTGACTCAGGACTCAAGAATACTTTATTACCTCATAAGCATGAGAAATAAGTTTGTGGCACGACATAAGCACATACATTAAGAACATAATTTTTTAAAAAGAGAAAAAACAAAACAAAACAAAACAAAAAACATAATAATTAGACATACCAACACATAAAACTTTATAGGGCATGTGAAAAGTGTAGAGTGGCACAGTGGTATCGCGTTCGCTTCGTGTCAAGTAAACCCGAGTTCGAACCTGGGTACAGGGGATTTTTCCTCTCATTCTGCACTGAGGCCTTAACGGTCTGAACGTGGAGTCTTTCGGATGAGACGATAAACCGAGGTCCCGTGTGCCCATGCACTTAGCATACGCTAAACCCAGTGGCAACGAAAAAGTTGTCATTTGGTCAAAATTTACCCCCCCCCCCCCCCCCCCCCCCCCCCCCCCCCCCCCCCCCCCCCCCCCCCCCCCCCCCCCCCCCCCCCCCCGCCCCCCCCCCCCCCCCCCCCCCCCCCCCCCACCCCCCCCCCCCCCCCCCCCCCCCCCCCTCATCAGTGAAAACAATCACATGAAAAAAAGAAGAAAAAAAGGTGGCGCGCCTCTGGCTGCGACGCGCTCTCCAGGTGGGAGCAACCCGAATTTCACAGAGACGCTTCTGTGACTATAAAGTACCTAATACCTAATAATACCCGATAAAAGAAAGCACAGTTATTCACTGTAACAATGCACCTAAACATAAATGGAGTAGGATAAAGTAAAATGAAACAAAAAACACAAACGCTCATCATATCATTTGTGGCAAATGTTCAAGTGAATTGCTCACTTTTCGTCTAAGAAGAGGGGGAGGGGGAGGGGGAGGAAAGCCAGGTGTGCTGTTGGCCTGTATCCATACACTTGTTTTATCGTCCATTTAGGATATAGGCCTACATTATGCGCACGCAAAAAAATGCACATGCACACGCGCTTGTGTGTGTGTATATGTGTGTTTGTGTTTGTGTGTTAGCATGCGTGCGTGTGTGCGAGCTGACCAACCTCCTGGAACAAACTTCCTCTCTCCCTCCGTCAGCGACCGACTCTCTCTGCTTTCAAAGCTAACCTCAAAACCCACCTGTTCCCCCGTCATTAAAGCTCCTCTCTCTTTATCTTCTCTCTCTTGCCATTAGGTCTGTTTCTGCTATATTCCATTTATGTTATCCGTGTGTGTTCGCTTTGTATTGCGTTTTTGTTTGAATGCGCTTTGAATGCTAACGTGTGTGTGCGCTTTGATTTGATTTCTATCAAGATTCAGCGCCGTATAAATACTGTATGTTGTTCTTGTGTGTTGATGTTGTTCTTTCGTTTTAAGTCTTTTCACTAAAAGTGATATCAGACAATATACCGATCTCCAAGAGAGCCAAAGAAAGCTGCCAAGCGTGGGATATAAAATCATAACTTGACATATCATTTGCGTATATTAACCCATAGGCTTAGTGTGAATGCACGTGAGAAAAAGGTGTAAGAATACACTGTTGCTATTAGAAACTTGACGTCGCATTTATTTATCTTGACATAGCATTATTACATTACCGTCTTGTCAACGCGAGCTGTACCTACCAAAGCTGGACCCAGAATTTGACAAGCTGTGCAGTGCTACCCCTAGGATTCATTCAGCGCTAACGACAAAATTTAATGCCGGTACACAACGAAGCCACTCTGAAGAAGATTCATGGCTCGACTGAATCAACAGTGCCATCTGTCACAGATCTACACAAACCATTCTGTGCATGCCACTTGGAACGTCTAACCGGTGATCTAGGCCTAGACTACTCAACTCCATGACCAGCCATGCGGGTCGATATTAGCAGACGATTCGAGTTACGCAATTTTGTCACAGGGAGAGTCCAAGAACAGCTCGAATTCATCTTCAGTCCGGAAATAAAAATGAGCTGACTGAACCTGTGCGAAGAGCTACCGCACCTCCGTTTAAAAAAAAAGAAGCGTGTTTTCCGGGAAATTGACTCGCTCTCGTTAAGTGTGTACGTTTTATTGTTGGTGTTTAGAAGTTAAAATAACAGCAATTGTCGTTAGTGTTTCAGTTCATTGCTTCTGTTTGTGTTTATCTTTAAACTTTACATTTTATCACCACATCTTATAAAGTACATTTGTGTTAAAAATGTATATTTTGTTGAATTATATTCTTTGCACAAGATTTTGTGTTACAGTGTGTGTGCTGCGACCACTGTTGTGAAAATGGATGCGTTTCCATTTCGCTGCAGATCTGAGCCTGTTTCTTTTTCTTGCTTTTCTGTTGATACATATCGGTATGTATCCGTTATTAGGACTTTGGAATGGGATATTGCTTTTATTCTATCTCCCCGACCTCGTGTGATAAACAGCAAGGCTCTTGAGATAGGATACAAGCAATATCCCACTAGAAAATCTTAATAACTGATAATATCGTTTATGATTTAGGCCTACATTATGCGCACACAAATAAATGCGCATGCGCACACGCTCCTCTGTGTGTGTGTGTGTGTGTGTGTGTGTGTGTGTGTGTGTGTGTGTGTGTGTGTGTGTGTGTGTGTGTTGTTTGTGTGTGTGTGTGTGTGTGTGTGTGTGTGTGTGTGTGTGTGTGTTGTATGCAGCTGCCTATTGGCAATTGGAGCGCACGACCCGGGATATGTTTGTGGGAGAACAAATTGCATCGTTACGCTCCGCAGTAACGAACTTTAATAAACTGGTAACTATCTCTCTGCTATTGTTGTCTTGTTGATATTATGTGACCTACCAGATTCCTGTTTTAGTTGCTATCGTTGTTGATGTTGATCATTTGTTTCCGTCTCTATGATTAATTATAGTATTACATGTTCATTGCTGCTTAGGAATAATAGGGCCAGAAAGGACGAATAGGCTCAGCCTACATTCTGATGCTGTGTGTGTGTGTGTGTGTGTGTGTGTGTGTGTGTGTGTGTGTGTGTGTGCGTGTGCGTGCGTGCGTGCGTGCGTGCGTGCGTGCGTGCGTGTGTGCATGCATATGTGTGTGTGTGTGTGTATCTGTGTGCTGTGTTTCCTATATCGTCCAAAACAATCTCAATGTTATTTTCTTTGGGGGAAAAAGGAAATTTAAAACCTTTAAATTACGTTGCAGAAAACCTCACGACGGTGTTCTTAAAAGAAAATACATATTTTTGTTAAATGTTTACCATTTGATCATTTGCTGAAAAGTTGTCGTGAAACTGTAAATACCAGAGCTTGCTATTTTTGACGCAGTTATGTTAACGAAGTGAGTCTATGTTTTCATGATTGTTCGTGTGTGCGTGGGTGCGTACGTGCATGCGTGTGTTTGTGTGTGTGCGTGGGTGCATATGCGTGCGTGCGTGTGTGCGTGTGTGTGTGTGTGTGTGTGTGTGTGTTTAGTCCTAACTTTAACGTTGGCCTTTTTTTCAGGAACTACAAGGCGTACATTGTTCAAACTTTGCATACACATAGATACTTACGCAAGCTTTCAAGAAAGGTTATTTGCATAATGAATTGACCAATGACATTGACCTTTGACCTTTAACATGTATGTTTGGTCTTGACCATATATTTCACATTCTCACAGTTAGAGTCCCCACATTTGGCAAGTTGGTGTATTAGCTTAAAGGTGGACCCTGACGGAAGAGTTTTTGCAAGAAACACCCCGAGATCACCAGAAAGACATTAAACCTAGAAATTAAACCGTCAAAACGGTGATTCCTCCTTGGCGGTTATGCCGGAGAGAGTAGCCATTTTGGATGGGGTGGGTGAAGGTCACTCATTGTGGTTGAAGCGTTTTCTTTTATTGTAGTGCAGTAAAAAAAAAAAAGGAGTTAATTCCTTTGTTGTGAGCGAAACTCCTTTAGATAAACTGTATAAATTTAAAAACCCAAAAAGGCTTGTATTGCGAAAATTTCGTGCAATCGATTTGGCGGCCATTAGAAAAGAGACGACACACGTCTTCTCTTTGGGTGAAAGAATTTGGCTCCCGGCACCTCTGCCAAGCAGGTATTGCCGATTTGACGGTTTAATTTCTAGGAAACCAGAGCAAAGTGAGTGTTGCAATCTCTGTAAAGGGTGTTTTCCTGGTGATCTGGACGTGTTTCTTACACAAACACATCCGTCAGGGTGCCTCTTTAAGGTAATATGGTATGCAGGGTGACTTTTACCCTTTTGACCTTAACCTTGACCTTTGGCCTCATTCATCGTCAATGATTTGTTTGGGACATATATTTTACATTCTGGCAGATACAGTCCCAAAATATGGCAAGTTAGGTAAACAAGCTTAGGTTATGATCGTCACAATATCACATGAACCACTGCACGGATTCGCTTAAACGTTTGTATGGTGTTATATCACATCCAGCTGAAGCTGATGTGCCCAGTGTTAAAACGTGTACCCTTTTGTCATTGACCTTGACCTTTGGAGTGTATTTGAAAGTGAATAATCTGGCATTATATCTACCCCCCAAACATAAAGCGATAACACATACTAACCATTTTCTTTGTGTGTATTGTCCTTTTTTATATGCTTTGCATAAACATGTTTTTATGCAAATCATTTTCTATTTTGGGTATGGAGCTTATTTGCTCAAAGTTAACTTTACTCAAAGTTAACTTTAACTGGTTTTGTTTCTGAGGTTCACAAATAAAGACATTGGACACAGAAAAGTTTTATCAAAGCAAACTATTCTGCATTTCAAATGCACTAACTTTTCAGTCCTTCAGAGTAAGGGTACGGAGCTGGCTATTCACTGAGATTTTTCTTTCATACTATATATATTCTTATATATAAATAAATGGAGATTGAAAAAAGAAAAACAAACACAACAGATTTTCCCAATATTTCGATGTTTAATTACATCTTCCTCGGGGGACACTTTTCTTAAAATGAGCCAGGAGTGGTGTAGTGAACAACAATGATTAAAACTCACTCACATAATCATTTTGATTTCATTCCCCACGCAGTGCCCTTCATCTCACATCCCTGCCCTACATTTTTAACGGGTTAACTCCACTTAACCTATTTCTTATTGCTAACCTCTCCCATTTCTAGTTTTGAATTCACGTGAAGAATTAACTTATTTTTCCCTAAATGTAAACATTCAATTCACCTCTATCTGACAGTGGACTTTAACCAAATAAGTAACGAGAATAAGAAAATAACTACTACATCAAAACAAAGTTTCGTATATAAATCATATTAAAACAAGTTTACAAATAAAAATGCATAAAAAGTCATAAAAATTAAAGTAGCAGGCTCCAACCTGACTGTACATGATGTGGTAAGTGCAGCCCGTATATCACCTCACTTAGGTTTTATTGTTATAGTGATGCACCACATCACACACACGCGCGCGTGCACATAGGTCTACACACGAAAGAGAGGGAGAGAGGGGGGGGGGGGTTGTTGTAGGGGGAGAAGGAGGAGGAAGGTGAGGATGAGGAAGCAGAAGAAGACAGACGCGAAGACAGAGAGGAGTGAGAGGGTGAAGAGATAGAGGGATATTTAAAGGGAGGTAATAAGAAGAAGGAAAGGGGGGGGGGGGGGGAACCAAAACAAGAAAACGAGAATTAAGGAAGGAGAAACAGGGTGGAAGAAACGGGAGGGACAGAGACACCGAGAGAGAGAGAGAGAGAGAGAGAGAGAGAGAGAGAGAGAGAGAGAGAGAGAGAGAGAGAGAGAGAGAGAGAGAGAGAGAGAGAGAGAGAGAGAGAGAGAGAGAGAGAGAGAGAGAGAGGGGGGGGGGGGGGGGGGGGGGGAAGAGAGAACACTGAAAACTGAACAGAACATTTTGTAATGAAAAGGCCCTATGCCCATGAGAAGGGGGGAGAGAGAGATAGAGAGACACGGACAAGGACAATTGTTTATTGTAATTACCTGGGTGTCTTTTGAGAGAGAGAGAGAGAGAGAGAGAGAGAGAGAGAGAGAGAGAGAGAGAGAGAGAGAGAGAGAGAGAGAGAGAGAGAGAGAGAGAGAGAGAGAGAGAGAGAGAGAGAGAGAGAGAGAGAGAGAGAGAGAGAGACAGAGACAGAGAGAGAGAGAGGGGGACAAAAAAGGAATAAGAATTAGCCTACTGACTTTCCCACTCCCACTTCCAGGTGCGCATCCACATCCACATACACACACGCACACGCGCTCATGTACACACACACATGTGTACAGACAAACACACACACACACACACACACACACACACACACACACACACACACACACACACACACACACACACACACACACACAAACACACAGAGAAACTCACACACACACAAACATACACACACCACACACGAGTGCAAGCACGCCTGCATGCATGTATACACGCGCGCTCTCACACGCGCGTAAGGGCGCGTGCGCACATGCCCCCACGTACAGGCATACACTTTAGCCATTTAGAGACTGTTGCCCAGCAGCAAACTATATATATATATATCTTTTAAAAAAGAAACACACAAAGCGAGCGAGCCTTGAAGGCTTTGTCTCTTCTTTTTTTATAATTCAGCAGACGTTCCTCTACCCTCGATAAAGAGGCAGATAAGCCTTCCTTTGTCTCTTACACGTTGGGAGGAAGGGGTGCCAGTAGGCGAGAGCTTATAAGAAAGAAAGCCTGATGTATATTACTTCACGTGAGCCAAGTCAAGAGTCCAAAGCCAAGGAAGGTGAGATTATCGTCCAATTGGTCAAAGACCCTTATGGACGGTCGTCCCAGGGTGAAGACGATACAATGGCAATGAGAGAATGGTCCTGGAGGAAGGCGGATCGTGGCAGAGGACTGCTTCTTTGTCGGGCTCGTGCGGATAAGAGTCGGTATCTGATTTTGTCATTGGATAGTGGGTCATTTGGTTATCATCGTGATGGACCCCAGCTGGCCAGGCCTCCTCCTAAGCGGTTGCAGCGTTTTGCTGGCTCATCTCAAAGGTTTCACTTTTCAGTACCACCCCCAGTGTATAATATGGATCCACGTGATCCAATGGGGCTCAGTTCGGGTAGAACACCCTTGCTGAGAGATCCCCCAGCCACCCAGGCCAGAGGACAGGTGTTAAGACGCTGGGCTTCCTTGGCTTACGAGAGTAGGCTGGGATACCTGTAATCTTTTTCGGCTTTGGGTTTGACCCTAATCGATTTATCGAAGTGGGCGGCAGCTAAAACCAGCTGTCAAGGCCACTCGAAATGAGGCTATCGGTCAGGAACTTCATTGGCTCAATCCCCAGGGAGGGGTGAGGCATGATGAAGTCGACAGCTTTGAGGCCGTGGGTGTTCCTGTGCACCCAGCGGGGTGCCATAGTGTCAGCCAGTGCTGGACTCTCTGTCAGGAGGTGGTCGAGTGAGTTGCCAGCTCCACACTCGCATGTGTTGCCGAGGAGGGCAGCCGTTCGGCAGTTGGTTCTGATTCGCATCAGTAACCATAGTGTTTTTTCCGGGGCAGTCTCGGTATTCTCGGTTTACCCAGGTCTGGGCAGTAGAGATAACCGCGGGACTGACAGCAATCTTTCATGTTGTCAATTCGGGATTTGTGAACATAGGTGCGTACCTTGTTCACAACTTCGGTCTGGGATAGTTTCAGATCGAAAGGAAGTCCGATCTTGGTGGCCGACTTTGCAGCTCTGTCTGCTAGGTCGTTTTCCTTTATTCCTGAGTGGGAGGGGAGCCACATGAACGTCAAGTCTATTCCTTTGCAGATAATTTGGTGTGCCAGGAATAGGATTTCCATCTGCATCTCGAGTCTGTTTTGTGTTGCTGCCTTTTTCAGGGTTTGGAGAGAGGATTTTGAGTCTGACGGTATGACTGCTCTAGGGGGTTGTGGCATATCGTTCACAGTGTTGCAGGCCATACGGATGGCAAGCAGTTCAGCTGTGAAGAGACTGACTCCTTTGTTCAGTTGATATTGTTTTGTGATTCCCAGATCTGTGATCACAAAGGCGCTGTCAACTTCTCCATTTTGTAGGAGAGAGCCGTCCGTATAGATTTGGAGATGGTGCTGGTACTGTTGTCATGGCGGCCAAGCGTAATGGGTCAGACGTTTTGGTGGATCCTGTACCATGGGAGGTGATGATCCATGGTCTCTCGAGTTTCCATGGAGGGTAGGGTGAGATGGGGATTGGTACCGCTATCTCCGAGTTCATTTGGCAGTGTTCCCATTATGTCTCCAGTATGTGATCAGAAAGGTCTCAATCGATTGTAGTTTTGGGGGTGGGTTTGTTTCTTATGTCGTAGGAAGGCAGCTTCTCTCTGTTTGTCGTCCGCATTTAGGACATCCTTGACAGTATTGGGTACTATCGAGGTACATACTTTAAAGTTAGCACATCTTTGGTGACATTCTTCTGTATATATACTCTTTACAAGGAACATAATGAAATAAAAAATGCAATCAATAGTTATGTTTTTATCGTTACCCAGAATAACAAGAGGCTCTGCAAATTAACAACATTATGAAATTTTTCATTAATTACATCTGCTAATTGATTCCAAAAACGTTGGACAACACTGCATTGCCAAAACATGTGGGTGATGCTGTCTTTGTCTTTGTTACAGAAGCCACACAGATCATTGTTTACAACACCCATTTGTTTAAGAATTACATTTGTGCCTAGACATCTGTGTATTATTCTGAGCTGCAGCCACTTAAGTTTTGTATCTGTTGTCTTGTGAACGTAGAAAAAACATTCCAATCATTTTGAACATTCATTTTTTCGTCCCACTTTAAACAACATTTTGTCAATGCAATATTTCCCAAAAATATATCATAATATAATTTTGACCCTTTAAAAATAGACGTTATCTTCTTTAAACAATTAGGTATATCAAGGCATTTATTATTGTGAATCGTTACATTTGTTTTTTGTATGTATTCTGTTATTGACATTTTCAACCCTGAGAAAGTAAGGAAATTCATATTCACACTATACCTTTCTTTGAATTCCTCATATGAAATGAATGATCCATTCTGAAGAACAAAATGTGATATATTGCTAACCCCGTTCGCAATCCATCTACCAGATATGTATTTCTTGCCTATATGAATTCTATTAGTGTAGAATAATGGATCTGCTAACAGTTCTCCAGAATTTTTACATTCAACCTTATAGGAAAAAGTCCTTATATGCATCAAAAACCTCTTTCCAGAAGACATTAATTTTAGGAAAAGTTGAAATTTTTTCTGGCCCATAGTCTGCATGTCACTGAGTATTGGTGACACAGACATTATGATTGACTTCCAACTGTGTTCTGTTGTATGCAGTTTTCGCACCCACGTCAATTTAAGCGCAGCAACAAAAGATTTTAAGTCTGGTATGCCAAGGCCTCCATTTTGGAAACTTCTGTGAGACGTTTTCCTATTTATTTTATCATTTTTGTTATTCCATATAAACTTATGACAGTATGTCTGTAATGTCTTGAAAACAATGTCAGGCGGATTAGGTAGTAGGATCCATAGATGTATTAATTGTGATAAAATTAAAGATTTCAGAATAGCTACTCTTCCTATAGGTGTGATTTGTCTTTTTACCCAAATTCTAAATAAATGTTTGACATCAGCAAGTTTTTCTAAATAATTGATGTGCAAGCAATCTTTTAAATCATTAGTAAACCATATTCCTAAAACTTTGAATTTTGATGGGTTCCATTCAAGACCTAAATGGGG
>CM065680.1:5096825-5099325 GCA_017654935.2 Phymorhynchus buccinoides | reverse complement strand
AACAAATCGCACGATAATATGAAGTAGTCAATGATAAAACTACCAGAGTCCGACATAAAAGTGAAACGCCCACAAGAATCACCTGGACAAACGCCATTTAATGTAAATCTAGAGCAGCACACATAGTGACTAATAACTTACCATACGTATTCAGCACTTTATCCTCAGAATTACGATCGGAACAAATAGGCCCGCTTTTTCCTCTCTTGACAAAAGGAGAATCATTGTCATAACAAACATGAGACGTAGTAGACGTTCTGCTGTTTAAGTCGCCACAAATCATTACAAACACTTCATCGGATTCAATATTAAAAAAATCACAGAGAAAATCTTCCAATAAAGAAATACCATTATCATAACTAAAATGTGAATAGTAAGGGGAGAGAGAGAGAGAGAGAGAGAGAGAGAGAGAGAGAGAGAGAGAGAGAGAGAGAGAGAGAGAGAGAGAGAGAGAGAGAGAGAGAGAGAGAGAGAGAGAGAGAGAGAGAGAGAGAGAGAGAGAGAGAGAGAGAGAGAGAGAGAGAGAGAGAGAGAGAGAGAGGGAGAACTTTGAAAACTTGAAAACTTTAACTTTATTTTTCAAGGATAAAACTTTTAGGCAACGCAAAGTCTTCCAATCTTTCCTTTGTACATATACGAACATAGAATACAAACATGGCAAGGCATAATATTACACATACAGATTTGAACATAAAGGTAGCACCTTTATACATATACGAACATAGAATACAAACATGGCAAGCATAAAATTACACATACATAATTGAACATAAAGGTAGCAAAGCAGGTATTATGATAAAGACAGGTTGAAATATGAATTTATAGAATTACATAAGCACAGGTATAATTGTTAATACTTGTGCGGGCATACATGTGTGTAACCATACACGCACACACGTGCACGTGTGCACGGCACACGCAATAATATATGCACATACGCACAGATATATGTTGAAGCACGCATAAAAGAACTATACATTTTAGAACAGGGCAAACTAATGCAGCCTATGGTATGAAACCGGTAGCAATTAGCAATAAAGTGCGGACAATTTAAACATTGATTTTCCCAGCACGTTGTTGGATAATAGTAAACAAATAGAGTGGTGTGAATACATTACATCGTAATTAGCAATATCGCGTATTGAGATATATGAAGAAAAAGAAAAAAAGAAAAATAATAATTACAACAAAACAAGCGCGAAATCGCAATAGTTTGTGGCACGCGGTCTATTTTTACCACTCCAATCATGAGTCACCTCCCCTGGCTTTTCAATAATTTTAATCTGTAAACCAGAATGTTATCTCTGCACCATTTCGTAACTTTTTATATGTTTTGGAAAACATTTAAGACTATGTATCCTACTTATACTCATCAAAAGAAGCACCGCATACTCGTCGTGTCTGTTGTAGTGTCTGTATTACGTATGTTTATTATTTTGTACGCTTTTAAAATACATCATTTTAAAGAGCGGCCTTAATTTGAAGTGTAGCCTCGATTTGAAGTGCGACAATTTTGGACCGACCGACAGACCGACCGACCGACAGACCAACCGACAAAGTGAGTTATAGGTTTGTGGCTTGAGCCACAAACAAAAATCATGGAGGGTCGAATGTAAGTGTCTCTCGGAGACTCGTTTTGAAGGTTAAGATGGAGAGAGAGAAAGAGAGTGAGTGAGTGTGCGTGCGTGTGTGCTTCACCCTCTTATATCTCAAGAACCGCTGCATGGAATTGCTGCACATTCCCTGTGAAAGTGTATCACCCAAAGAACGCAAACAGGGTGGGGGATAAGATGTGATGGGGAGGGGAGGGGGCGGAAAGAGCTCGGGAACTTGCCGCCGCTCGGCGACTAACTTGTGTCTTTTTAATTATTTATATTGTTGTTGTGATTTCTTTGCAGGTGGCTCGCTGTCTACGAATCCTCTGGAAAGACACTGGACATATACCTCAAGCTTCATAGTGGGCACATTGGGCGGAATCCTCCCTACGACAACTTCATGGCCAGGATTCACAACAAATGTACAGGAACCACTTCCCTCACGCAACTGGCTGAGATAGAGAATACTGTTAACTTATGTTTTCCAAGACCAAGACAATAATTTACATTAAAAAAAACACCCAACAATCCTGCAATTCCAAGTTTGCTGGATTAATTGACCCATTAAGGATCATAAATTTTAAAAAAGGCTCCCAATTTTGGTACGAGCCGTGATGATAAACATTGTGATTGATATCTCTATTTCTGAGAGAGGGAGAGAGAGAGAGAGAGAGAGAGAGAGAGAGAGAGAGAGAGAGAGAGAGAGAGAGAGAGGGAGAGAGAGAGAGAGAGAGAGAGAGAGAGAGAGAGAGAGAGAGAGAGAGAGAGAGAGAGAGAGAGAGAGAGAGAGAGAGAGAGAGAGAGAGAGAGAGAGAGAGAGAGAGAGAGAGAGAGAGAGAGACCTTTGAAAGAGTTTTACATCTTGGATGATACTTTCACCTTTCAGCATATGATAAACATGGTGA
>CM065680.1:5086825-5091825 GCA_017654935.2 Phymorhynchus buccinoides | reverse complement strand
ATAGAGAAGGGGACAGATAGAGAAGGGGACAGATAGAGAAGGGGACAGATAGAGAAGGGGACAGATAGAGAAGGGGACAGATAGAGAAGGGGACAGATAGAGAAGGGGACAGATAGAGAAGGGGACAGATAGAGAAGGGGACAGATAGAGAAGGGGACAGATAGAGAAGGGGACAGATAGAGAAGGGGACAGATAGAGAAGGGGACAGATAGAGAAGGGGACAGATAGAGAAGGGGACAGATAGAGAAGGGGGCAGATAGAGAAGGGGACAGATAGAGAAGGGGACAGATAGAGAAGGGGACAGATAGAGAAGGGGACAGATAGATAAGATAAGGGGGGGACAGATAGAGAAGGGGACAGATAGAGAAGGGGACAGATAGAGAAGGGGACAGATAGAGAAGGGGACAGATAGAGAAGGGGACAGATAGAGAAGGGGACAGATAGAGAAGGGGACAGATAGAGAAGGGGACAGATAGAGAAGGGGACAGATAGAGAAGGGGACAGATAGAGAAGGGGACAGATAGAGAAGGGGTCAGATAGAGAAGGGGACAGATAGAGAAGGGGGCAGATAGAGAAGGGGACAGATAGAGAAGGGGTCAGATAGAGAAGGGGTCAGATAGAGAAGGGGTCAGATAGAGAAGGGGACAGATAGAGAAGGGGACAGATAGAGAAGGGGGCAGATAGAGAAGGGGACAGATAGAGAAGGGGACAGATAGAGAAGGGGACAGATAGAGAAGGGGGCAGATAGAGAAGGGGACAGATAGAGAAGGGGACAGATAGAGAAGGGGTCAGATAGAGAAGGGGTCAGATAGAGAAGGGGACAGATAGAGAAGGGGACAGATAGAGAAGGGGACAGATAGAGAAGGGGACAGATAGAGAAGGGGTCAGATAGAGAAGGGGACAGATAGAGAAGGGGGCAGATAGAGAAGGGGACAGATAGAGAAGGGGACAGATAGAGAAGGGGACAGATAGAGAAGGGGGCAGATAGAGAAGGGGACAGATAGAGAAGGGGACAGATAGAGAAGGGGACAGATAGAGAAGGGGACAGATAGAGAAGGGGACAGATAGAGAAGGGGACAGATAGAGAAGGGGACAGATAGAGAAGGGGACAGATAGAGAAGGGGAAGGGGACAGATAGAGAAGGGGACAGATAGAGAAGGGGACAGATAGAGAAGGGGACAGATAGAGAAGGGGACAGATAGAGAAGGGGACAGATAGAGAAGGGGAAGGGGACAGATAGAGAAGGGGACAGATAGAGAAGGGGACAGATAGAGAAGGGGACAGATAGAGAAGGGGACAGATAGAGAAGGGGACAGATAGAGAAGGGGACAGATAGAGAAGGGGGCAGATAGAGAAGGGGACAGATAGAGAAGGGGACAGATAGAGAAGGGGTCAGATAGAGGGGGACAGATAGAGAAGGGGACAGATAGAGAAGGGGACAGATAGAGAAGGGGGCACAGATAGAGAAGGGGACAGATAGAGAAGGGGACAGATAGAGAAGGGGACAGATAGAGAAGGGGACAGATAGAGAAGGGGACAGATAGAGAAGGGGACAGATAGAGAAGGGGACAGATAGAGAAGGGGACAGATAGAGAAGGGGACAGATAGAGAAGGGGACAGATAGAGAAGGGGACAGATAGAGAAGGGGACAGATAGAGAAGGGGACAGATAGAGAAGGGGACAGATAGAGAAGGGGACAGATAGAGAAGGGGACAGATAGAGAAGGGGACATATAGAGATGGGGACAGATAGAGAAGGGGACAGATAGAGAAGGGGACAGATAGAGAAGGGGACAGATAGAGAAGGGGGCAGATAGAGAAGGGGGGGGCAGATAGAGAAGGGGACAGATAGAGAAGGGGACAGATAGAGAAGGGGACAGATAGAGAAGGGGACAGATAGAGAAGGGGACAGATAGAGAAGGGGACAGATAGAGAAGGGGACAGATAGAGAAGGGGACAGATAGAGAAGGGGACAGATAGAGAAGGGGACAGATAGAGAAGGGGACAGATAGAGAAGGGGACAGATAGAGAAGGGGACAGATAGAGAAGGGGATAGAGAAAGATAGAGAAGGGGACAGATAGAGAAGGGGACAGATAGAGAAGGGGACAGATAGAGAAGGGGTCAGATAGAGAAGGGGACAGATAGAGAAGGGGACAGATAGAGAAGGGGACAGATAGAGAAGGGGACAGATAGAGAAGGGGACAGATAGAGAAGGGGGCAGATAGAGAAGGGGACAGATAGAGAAGGGGACAGATAGAGAAGGGGACAGATAGAGAAGGGGACAGATAGAGAAGGGGGCAGATAGAGAAGGGGACAGATAGATAAGGGGACAGATAGAGAAGGGGTCAGATAGAGAAGGGGGACAGATAGAGAAGGGGACAGATAGAGAAGGGGACAGATAGAGAAGGGGACAGATAGAGAAGGGGACAGATAGAGAAGGGGTCAGATAGAGAAGGGGACAGATAGAGAAGGGGACAGATAGAGAAGGGGACAGATAGATAAGGGGACAGATAGAGAAGGGGACAGATAGAAGAAGGGGACAGATAGAGAAGGGGACAGATAGAGAAGGGGACAGATAGAGAAGGGGACAGATAGAGAAGGGGACAGATAGATAAGGGGACAGATAGAGAAGGGGACAGATAGAGAAGGGGACAGATAGAGAAGGGGACAGATAGAGAAGGGGACAGATAGAGAAGGGGACAGATAGAGAAGGGGACAGATAGAGAAGGGGACAGATAGAGAAGGGGACAGATAGAGAAGGGGACAGATAGAGAAGGGGACAGATAGAGAAGGGGACAGATAGAGAAGGGGACAGATAGAGAAGGGGACAGATAGAGAAGGGGACAGATAGAGAAGGGGACAGATAGAGAAGGGGACAGATAGAGAAGGGGACAGATAGAGAAGGGGACAGATAGAGAAGGGGACAGATAGAGAAGGGGACAGATAGAGAAGGGGACAGATAGAGAAGGGGACAGATAGAGAAGGGGACAGATAGAGAAGGGGACAGATAGAGAAGGGGACAGATAGAGAAGGGGACAGATAGAGAAGGGGACAGATAGAGAAGGGGGCAGATAGAGAAGGGGACAGATAGAGAAGGGGACAGATAGAGAAGGGGACAGATAGAGAAGGGGACAGATAGAGAAGGGGACAGATAGAGAAGGGGTCAGATAGAGAAGGGGACAGATAGAGAAGGGGGACAGATAGAGAAGGGGGCAGATAGAGAAGGGGTCAGATAGAGAAGGGGACAGATAGAGAAGGGGTCAGATAGAGAAGGGGAAGGGGGCAGATAGAGAAGGGGGCAGATAGAGAAGGGGACAGATAGAGAAGGGGACAGATAGAGAAGGGGACAGATAGAGAAGGGACATATAGAGAAGGGGACAGATAGAGAAGGGGACAGATAGAGAAGGGGACAGATAGAGAAGGGGACAGATAGAGAAGGGGACAGATAGAGAAGGGGACAGATAGAGAAGGGGACAGATAGAGAAGGGGACAGATAGAGAAGGGGACAGATAGAGAAGGGGACAGATAGAGAAGGGGACAGATAGAGAAGGGGACAGATAGAGAAGGGGACAGATAGAGAAGGGGGCAGATAGAGAAGGGGACAGATAGAGAAGGGGACAGATAGAGAAGGGGACAGATAGAGAAGGGGACAGATAGAGAAGGGGACAGATAGAGAAGGGGACAGATAGAGAAGGGGACAGATAGAGAAGGGGACAGATAGAGAAGGGGACAGATAGAGAAGGGGACAGATAGAGAAGGGGAAGGGGACAGATAGAGAAGGGAGAAGGGGACAGATAGAGAAGGGGGGCAGATAGAGAAGGGGACAGATAGAGAAGGGGACAGATAGAGAAGGGGACAGATAGAGAAGGGGACAGATAGAGAAGGGGACAGATAGAGAAGGGGACAGATAGAGAAGGGGACAGATAGAGAAGGGGACAGATAGAGAAGGGGACAGATAGAGAAGGGGACAGATAGAGAAGGGGACAGATAGAGAAGGGGACAGATAGAGAAGGGGACAGATAGAGAAGGGGGATAGAGAAGGGGAAGGGGACAGATAGAGAAGGGGTCAGATAGAGAAGGGGACAGATAGAGAAGGGGACAGATAGAGAAGGGGTCAGATAGAGAAGGGGACAGATAGAGAAGGGGTCAGATAGAGAAGGGGACAGATAGAGAAGGGGTCAGATAGAGAAGGGGACAGATAGAGAAGGGGACAGATAGAGAAGGGGACAGATAGAGAAGGGGACAGATAGAGAAGGGGACAGATAGAGAAGGGGACAGATAGAGAAGGGGACATATAGAGAAGGGGACATATAGAGAAGGGGACAGATAGAGAAGGGTGACAGATAGAGAAGGGGGCAGATAGAGAAGGAGATGGGGACAGATAGAGAAGGGGACAGATAGAGAAGGGGTCAGATAGAGAAGGGGACAGATAGAGAAGGGGACAGATAGAGAAGGGGACAGATAGAGAAGGGCTCAGATAGAGAAGGGGACTCTATTACCTCTATAAATAATTAGAAATTCTAATCTCTCATATAGAGAAGGCATGTTATCTCTCTCTCTCTCTAATCTCTAATTCTCTCTCTCTCTCTCTCTCTCTCTCTCTCTCTCTCTCTCTCTCTCTCTCTCTCTCTCTCCTCTCTCTCTCTCTCTCTCTCTCTCTCTCTCCATCTCTCTCTCTGTCTTTCCTATGGCCACTGCCTCTCGCACATCAACTATGCATCCACTGTGTGGTCCTGCGCTGCTAAAAAACACCTTAAAAATTAGCATCGCTCCACAGGAGAGCGGTCAACCTAAACCTACCAGATCCGTCTCTATCAACTTCAGATAAGTCTCATAAGATTGAAATGTTACCGCTTGAACTTCAGTTGCATTACAACACAGCTGTCTTAATGTATAAAGTTCACACTAACCTGGCGCCCCAATACCTAGAAAATCTCCTCACTCCTTCCACATGTAGCTATCGTTCTGATAATTAGGTTCTTCCACGCACCCGAATTGAT
>CM065680.1:5066825-5071825 GCA_017654935.2 Phymorhynchus buccinoides | reverse complement strand
TGTCGGTCGGTCGGTCGGTCGGTCTGTCGGTCGGTCTGTCGTTCCAAAATTGTCGCACATTTTGACAAAATTGTCGCACTTCAAATCGAGGCTACACTTCAAAATTAATTGAGGCCGCTCTT
The DNA here is from genome assembly GCA_017654935.2 of Phymorhynchus buccinoides. NCBI lineage: Eukaryota > Metazoa > Mollusca > Gastropoda > Neogastropoda > Raphitomidae > Phymorhynchus > Phymorhynchus buccinoides. The sequence goes on along the minus strand of CM065680.1, from coordinate 5,071,703 downwards.
TAAAATGATGTATTTTAAAAGCGTACAAAATAATAAACATACGTAATACAGACACTACAACAGACACGACGAGTATGCGGTGCTTCTTTTGATGAGTATAAGTAGGATACATAGTTTTAAATGTTTTCCAAAAGATATAAAAAGTTACGAAATGGTGCAGAGATAACATTCTGGTTTACAGATTAAAATTATTGAAAATCCAGGGGAGGTAACTCATGATTGGAGTGGTAAAAATAGACCGCGTGCCACAAACTATTGCGATTTCGCGCTTGTTTTCTTCTTCGTTCTATTTGGCTCTAAGGTGCCATCTGCTCTTGGAAGTTCAGTTTAACGTCGCGTATCGGCTTTCGCCATGTACGACGGGCTGAACAAACCAACCAAGGTATAAACAAAAAATTATGTTCCTGAATCACTGTCTTAGCCAAAAGGCCGAGAAGCGATCAGAATGATATCTTCTCTTCATTTGTTGTTTCAATTTATACCGTGTGTTATGAGTTCCTGGTGTTCCTCTGTTGTGTGTCAGCAGGTCACAGACAAATGTGGATGGTTGTTGTTGTTCTTGTTGCTGGCAGACAGAAATGCAACGACGTTCTCTTCAAGAATTTGAAACAGTCAACTAACTGAACACACGTTACAGTTTTTTCGGTGTGAGTGTGTGTGTGTGTGTGTGCTCGCGCGTGTTTGTGTGTGCGTGTGCGTGTGCGTGTGCGTGCGCGCGCGCGTGTGTGTGTGTTTCAGTCTGTTATTTATAACGTGGTATGGCATTCCTTGTGTCAAAACAAACCATTCCCCTTTTAGTGTAGAGGTGACGGGACTTTTGAACTTATAGACCTAATAATGGACACATTGATGCTTACAGTGTGCATGTAGGCCTACATGTGCAATGCTAGAGGGAGAGGGAGAGAGAGAGAGAGAGAGAGAGAGAGAGAGAGAGAGAGAGAGAGAGAGAGAGAGAGAGAGAGAGAGAGAGAGAGAGAGAGAGAGAGAGAGAGAGAGAGAGAGAGAGAGAGAGAGAGAGAGAGAGAGAGAGACAGAGAGAGAGAGAGAGAGAGAGAGAGAGAGAGAGAGAGAGAGAGAGAGAGACAGAGAGAGAGAGAGAGAGAGAGAGAGAGAGAGAGAGAGAGAGAGAGAGAGAGTTATTCCTCCTCTGCCTTCATAAATAGAAAAGCCCCCAAATGCTGTGCTCTCTCGTGTGACCAGCTATTGTTTAGACAACGGCTAAAGTGAAATCGGTCCTTCAATTGTGCTGATTTGTCATGCTATCTCCTGGTTCGAAGTGTGTGGGAAGTAACTCTATCGTGTGAACATTTCTTCTAACTGACGATCTGTATAGACTGGTATGTCTGTGTGCGTATGACTGTCTGGTTTTCTGGCTTTGTCTCTGTTTCCCTGTATGTCTCTGTGTATCTATATGTCTATATGTCTGTCTGTCTGTCTGTCTGTCTGTCTGCCTGCCTCTCTCTCTCTCTCTCTCTCTCTCTCTCTCTCTCTCTCTCTCTCTCTCTCTCTCTCTCTCTCTCTCACTCTGTCTCAATCTCTCTCTCTCACTCTGTCTCAATCTCTCTCTCTCTTTCTCAATCGATGTCTATATCATTGCTGTAACTAATTTCTGCTGTTTTGGTGTGTGTGTGTGTGTGTGTGTGTGTGTGTGTGTGTGTGTGTGTGTGTGTGTGTGTGTGTGCGTGTGCGCGTGTGCGTGTGCGTGTGTGTGTGTGTGTCAAGTCAAGTCAAGTCAAAATGATCTTTATTGAGGGTTAAAGAATAAGCTAACAAGGCTTTTTTTCATCCTGCCCTCCAACAAAAATACAAACATCATGAAAATGCATAATAATAGAAAAAAAAACCCACAGAGAACATTCATAAATGAGTATAAATTTAAATAAATAAAAGATAAACAATAAAAAAATAAAAAAAATGAATAGATATATATATCAATCAAACGAGAGAGAGAGAGAGAGAGAGAGAGAGAGAGAGAGAGAGAGAGAGAGAGAGAGAGAGAGAGAGAGAGAGAGAGAGAGAGAGAGAGAGAGAGAGAGAGAGAGAGCACACAAAACATAACAATTGGGAGAAAAGGAAAGAAAAGAAAAAGATAGGGGGGGGGGGTGAAAAAAAAGGAAGAATTTTTTTTTTTTACATATTTATATACATGCGAATATACATAATAATAAATTAAAATTTTACAATTTATCAATCAAATACTTCTTTAAAGTTCTTTTAAAAGTAGATTTAGATGGACATAATTTCAAGAATGCTGGCAAGTTGTTCCATGTGTTTCCTCCAGAGTATGTCAAGCTGGATTTGAATAGATCATTTCGGGGTTTAGGAAACGAAAGCATGTGAGTGTGTCGAGCTTATAATTTTCTTCGGGACAGTTCTTTTTACGACATTAAACATACATAGGCATTTGTTATAGAAAAGTCTGTCTTTAAAAGGAAGGATGTTTAGTTGTGTGTTGTCATTTACAGTCAGGCTACTGGATAAGTAAAACTAGCTTTAGCTCTTTTATGTAAGCGAGTTATATAATTCAGATTACTTTCACTTGCACTATCCCATAAAGTGGATGCATAATTAATAAGAGGTAAGATGTGACCATGAAAAAAAGGTTTTCTTGAATGAAGATCCAAAACATTCTTTATTTTTGATAATTGGTAAATTCTTATGGAAATGCGTTTACCAAGGTCCTTAATGTGATTACCCCACAATAAGTCATTATCAATAATATTCCCTAACACTTTATGGGAGGAAACTTCTTCAATTACTTTATCCTTAACATACAATGGAGGAAACACAGAATTCATCTTTGTTCGTTTTTGTCTTGAGGTTACATACATACATTTTGTTTTTTGTGCATTCAGAGACATGTGGTTCAACTCTCCACTCAATTAATTTATTAACATTGGCCTGCACATTTTCTGTTAATATAGAAGGATTGATATTATTAGATTGTAATGAGGTGTCATCAGCAAACATTTCACAGCAGCATTTAACACACAAAGGCAAGTCATTTATGTATATAGAGAAAAAAACGTGGTCCTAAGACTGACCCTTGGGGAACGCCAAACTTAATAGGAAGTAATTTTGATCTCGATGAATTAATTTCAACAAGCTGTTGCCGATCACAAATAAACGACTCGATGAAACGCAAAGCACTGCTGGTTAGATTGTAATGTATTAGTTTTTTCATTAAAAGAGTGTGATTAATAACATCAAATGCTTTAGCAAAGTCTATGAATAAGGCACCTGTAAATTCATTGTTATTTACATTTGAGAGACATCTGTCTACTAATTGTATAAGAGCAGTGTGGCATGCGTGGTTTTCTCTAAAACCAGACTGACTCTCATGTATCAAATCATAACATTGTAAATGAGAATGTAAATGTTTTTAACGTGCTTTTCAAGAGGTTTAGATAATATGCTTAAAATGGAGATAGGTCTGTAGTTAGCTGGGTTAGATCGATCACCACATTTGTATAAAGGCATAACTTTAGCTTGCTTAAATTTGAGTGGAAACTGATTTTTATCTATGCATAAGTTGTACAAGTAGGTGAGGGTGTCTGCAATAGCAAATGATGCGGCTTTCAATATTTTGCCATCCATTCCATCTAAATCTCGACTTCCAGATTGTTTTAAGTGTAAAAGTTCATATACTACTTCATTGACTGAAATGGGCGGTATAGAGAGAGTTGAGGTTATGTTTTTTGATCGACAGAATTCTTGCAGTTCTGGTAAACCATTTTCATTGGATTTGTCGTTTAATATTATTTTATTAGCAACGTTAGTAAAATGAGAGTTAATGTCTTCTGGAGATATTTCATTTACTGGATTTTGATTCTTAGAGTTAGCGTTAGTTAATAAGTTAATAGCTTTCCAAACTGATTTTGGATTTTGTGATGGAGAGATTAAATCTCGAGAATATTTGGGTTTTGCTTTGCGCTTCATTGAGTTTACTTTGTTTGTTTGTTGCTGGATTTCCCCCTTATCCTTTGATGATAATAAACTTTCTCTTTTGTATATTTCATTGTCTATTTCTTTTGATATCCAAGGGGGCTTAATAGAATGTTTCACTCTTTTTTTAATAAAGGGAGCATGTTTGTCATATATAGAAATAAATGTACGGATCCAGTAATCAACTGCATCATTAGGATCTCTCATCTGATACACATAATCTAGGTTATAATTAATTAGGTCCTCAATTAAAGCATTTTCATCAAAGTGAGTAAAGCATCTGTAAACAATTTCCTTATGACCTGGCTTTGGAATTTTCACACCTTTTTTCTTCCATGTTAAACAAATAGCAGAATGGTCGCTGCAACCAGTTAGGACTGAACATGTTTCTATTATATTAGATTTCGTGTTGACATAAATGTGGTCTATTAAAGTAGCTGTTGTATCTGTAATGCGTGTTGGGCGATCGATTATTTGTTCGAAACCGTATGTAAAGAAAAGAGTGGCTCCATCTAGTACCTGATAATGCTACATTTATATTGAAATCCCCTAACAAAATTACTTCTTTGGATTCAAATATTACTGCGTCCATCATTGAATTAAAATGAATGTACCACTCAGTAGTTTCGGCCGGATTTTTATACAGAAATCCGATCATAATAGGTTTGTGATGTTTAAGATAAACTTCTATCCATATAGATTCAACATTGTGGTTTTCTAGGTGAGGAAGTCTTTTATAGTTTAATGAATTAACACAATATAGAAGTAACCCTGTTGATCTAGGAGAATGTGGATCGAGTCGAATTATATTATAGTTAGTCATCATAATATCAGAATCTGGAAAACAAATCAGTTAATCTGGATTCAGCAATACCTAAGATATGAAAATTATGTCCATTATTATCCAGCATCGATGCAATATCATCAGTTTTA
>CM065680.1:5054325-5061825 GCA_017654935.2 Phymorhynchus buccinoides | reverse complement strand
AGAAATTGTAAAAATATTGTGTAAAATAACAAAAATAATAATGTTCTAAAATTACAATCCCTCGAAGAGAGTAGAAGAGATGGAATGCCATGTTGGTGGATCCAGTGAAGGATTCAATAAGGGAGGTCATAGAAATCGTAGTAAACACCAACATACTCCCAGTGAGGAGGAATGTAGAGAGGTGTGCCTGGATCAGGTAGACTGATGTGCTTTCCCTCTTCGAAGTATGATATAAACGTACAAGAATTGAAGAAGAAAAAAAACACCACACCATTAAACTTTCCTCTTATATATATATATAGTTTGCTTTAATAACACTTTTTTTGTGTCCAATATTTAAGTTTGTGAACCTAAGAAAGAAACTCAATAACTTTAATTTCACCTTTACGATTTGTTCTGTGTTCTGAAAAGAATAAAAGAAAATAATGTGCTGATTTACTTTTTCTTCCAATGGGGGAGATAGACAATGCCTATGCAAAGACAGCTGTTTCGTTTTTGAGAAAGACTCTTCAGTCTGCATATCGGCCTGCAAAGAATGTCCACAGTGAACATTCAAACTGAGCTAGAAGACTTTCTACAGGAGAAAGGTTGTCCTCTTTGCACCAGATTGAAAGTCCACAATAAAAGCAAACCAGCACTTAATTTAAAAGAAATTGTAAAAATATTGTGTAAAATAACAAAAATAATAATGTTCTAAAATTACAATCCCTCGAAGAGAGTAGAAGAGATGGGATGCCATATATAGTTTGCTTTGATAAAACTTTTCTGTGTCCAATGTCTTTATTTATGAACCTCAGAAACAAAACCAGTTAATGTTAACTTTGAGTAATGTTCCGTGTTAAAAAACACACAAAAATATAAAAAATAATAATAAATTGTGCTGATCTGCTTTTTCTCCCAATGGGGGAGGGACAGAGCCTTATGCAAAGACAGCTGTTTCGACCTAAGAGAAGGTCTCATCAGTTTGCATGATCGGCCGTTGGATGACAGAACGAATTCCACCATCTTGATAATTTTCTCTGGTGGGGGTAGGGGGCTTTGGGAAGTGTCAGAGTTATGGAGAAAGTGGCGTAGGGCGGACTCCAGGTCGGCCATGGGGATGTTGGTGTACAGGCTGGTGACATCAATAGTCACCAACCGCACACCTTTGTCAAACGGACCGTACTGTCTGTTCCACTCTTCCAGAGTCCGCAAGAAATGGGTCGTGTCCTTGGTCCAGCTTGGCAATGTGGTCACTATGTCCTGGAGGAAAGAGTCCAATAGCTTTGAGAGTTTCTCCGTCGGGCCATTCACACCGTAGACTACTGGGCGACCTGGTGGATTTGTGAGTGTTTTATGTATTTTAGGGAGCATGTGGAGTCGATGACATTGGGCTAGCTTGGGTTCGATGAGAGCCCATTTGCGCGTGTTTTCATCGATGTAGTTGGTATCGAAGAGGTCTTGGACGAAGGCATTAGCTTTCTTTGCGTTTTGGAACGTTGGGTCTTTGTCCACTTTTCTGTAGTGACAGGGATTGTTGAGTTGTCTTTGTGCTTCTCTGATGTACTCAGCACAATCCTGTACAACCACCGCCCCACCCTTGTCTGCCGTAGAGATCCTGACAGTTCTGTCCAGCACCAATGTTTTCAGTTGGCGCAGGGCTTGGCGTTGAGCTGGGCGGATATATATAAACGTACAAGAATTGAAGAAGAAAAAACAACCACACCATTAAACTGTCCTCTTATATATATAGTTTGCTTGAAAAAAACTTGTTTTGTGTCCAATATTTAAGTTTGTGAGCCTACGAAAGAAACTGAATAACTTTAATTTTAGCTTTACAATTTATTCTGTGTTCTGAAAAGAATAAAAGAAAATAATGTGCTGATTTACTTACAGCTGTTTCGTCTTTGAGAAAGACTCTTCAGTCTGCATATCGGCCTGCAAAGTATGTCCACAGTGAACATTCAATGTGTGTGTGTGTGTGTGTGTGTGTGTGTGTGTGTGTGTGTGTGTGTGTGTGTGTGTGTGTGTGTATGTATGTGTATGTGTATAATACTAATAATACTAATAATGAATAATATTTATATGGCGCAATATCCTGATACTACAGCTCAAAGCGCCTTACAATAACAAATTACAATCAATAGTGTCACACATAAAACCATTGCAGTATGTATGCATAACATGCAATCAACAATCAATAATACATCAGAAATCAAAAATACTTGTACCGCAGTGGGAAAAAAAAGATTCTCTTCCCCTCTATTTGTCAGAAAAGCTCTCCCCATATGCACCCTCACGATCTCTTCGTTCTAGTAGTCAGAACCTTCTCAAACTTCCTAACTACAATCTAAAGTCATCTGGACAAAAACATTTTTCGTTTTCAGTGCGCTAAAGTCTGGAACAGTTTGCCTGGCAGTCTCCGCAACAGTTCATCTCTCCTTACTGTCAAAAAGAACCTCAAAACCTATCTCTTCAAACAAATCTTACAGTGCCCCCCTTGATGAGTAACTTATCCCGTTAACTCCATGCTTGCATGAGGGTCGACTGGACAAGATCGATGTGTGCGTGTTCGTGCCACTTCGTTGTTGCGCGCTAGCGTTACTCTATATTGTTTGGTTTAACCCTTTCACCGCCAGCCATAGTTCAGCCAAAATTGTCCATCAAAATTACCTGGGTAGAGAACAAAAGCCATCTGCAGTATTGGGGATTCTTCTGTGACATATATAAAATAAGGTCTATCCTTACTTCCCAATACTATGACAACAGGGTCTTTGGATAACAGACCCGAATTTGATGCCTTTTAGTGACATAGGTGTTAAATCACTGTGGGCTGAAATGCGACTTTGGCGGTGAAAGGGTTAAACAAATCTTTATTCATTTGACAAATAGAGGGGAAGAGAATCATTGTGGAATTTGAATGCTAAGGTAGCCATCTTATATTCTATACGTGCTGAAACGGGAAGCCAGTGTAACTGTCTGAGGGGTGTAATGTGATCACGCTTTGTCTTCCGGAGAACAAGCCTAGCAGCATTGTTTTGAACTTTTTGCAACCGGGAAATAGATGAGGAAGGAAGGCCAGAGAGAACACTTTTACAGTAGTCTAGTCTAGTAAGAACCAGAGAGCGAACGAGGTGTGCTGTACTTGCTTGTGAAAGATAAAGCCTAATTGCATCAATCCTTCTCAAATGAAAGTTGGAAGTACGGCAGAGAGAAGATATTTGAACATCCATTGAGAGAGTTTCGTCAAGGTGAACTCCAAGATATTTGACAGACGGCTTGAAAATGACGGAGCTAGTGCCTGGGACCAGAGGTTTCTTAATTACCTGCTTTGATCGGAGAGAGTCAGCAGAAGCCAAGAGTTCTGTTTTGTCTTCATTGAGCTTTAACTTGTTTGCACTGATCCAGTCTTTAACGTCAGAAATACATGATGTTCCTTTCTGGGAGATGAGAGGGAAGTCTGAGGGAGGAGAACCTGTCTGGATTTCTGTGTCATCAGCATTTATCAAATTCTAAGTCGTGATTTTCAATGACAGACGACAGTGGTTGAGTGTAAAGGGTGAACAGAATGGGGCCTAGGACAGATCCCTGGGGAACACCGCATGAAAGGTCAACACGCTTTGAGGTGTTGCCACCCGCAGAGACAGTGACTTTACGGTTTGACAGATCAGATCTGAACCACTCTAAAGCTGATGTGTGTGTGTATGTGTGTGTATGCACGTGTGCTTGCCGGTGTATGTATATATGTGTGTGTATATAATGTATATGTGTCTCTCTTTGTATACACCTGCATCTGTTATGTCATGTAACGGAACATTTATTGTTTTAACTTAAAACCAAAGGTGCCTGTTTCCGTTTCCTTAAATACATCAAACACTCAAAGGCATTATTTTTATATTGCTTAATAAGGACACGAGAGTTTTTGTTTTAACTAACAACTTGTTTATTGCAATTTAAATACCAAGACACGCCTTGGCTTAAGGCTGTGTCAGACCAATTGACATAGGCTAGAACACCAAGGCTACATCGAAATGTTGTTGCGCTCTGCACAGTTATGTGGGGATTGTCTTTAGCCACGACAAGCTCCTAGCATAACGTCATCAGTATCTAAAATCTTCCGAAGTCAGAGTGTGGCAGCTCACGTGGCGGGGTAATCAAAAACGGTCACACACGTAATGTTTTCATCCCTAGATGGTGCATTTGTACCGTAGTGTTCAAGTGTGTCGGGTGTTGGGCTGATCCCTGGAGTCTTTAAGCCAGGGTATGACAACAACAACAACAACAACAACAACAAAACAACAAATATAATGATGAAGTGTTATTTCTTTCTCTGCTTTGTGTTAGATGCTCAATGCACATCATACTGTTCAAGTTCAAGTTCAAGTATACTTTAATATCTCCAAAAGAGAAATCCAGGTTAGGTGCAACAACATGAGACAGGACTGTTTGAATGTTACAGAAAAGGGACAACTATGAGCATAACATTGACAATTCTATTTGATGCAATGTTGTTGCTGTTGTTTTCCTTCCCCAGCTTAACGCCGCAGCTCCCATTCCAGGAATCGGGTGGCTATTTTTAGACACACGCCCCTACCAGCAAGAGGAGAAAGGAAGGGTTTGCTCGCAGCGTGTGGAAAAAACTGCCGTTTTTGCTCGTCTCACTCCTTTTATATACCTGTCTTGCCTTTAAACGCTCTGGGGGCACACCCAGTGCCATGGGAACATTTCGCATGGCCTTGGGTGGGAAGATTACGTGTAGGTCTGCTTTTAAAGGGCCCCGCCACATGGGCGGCCATACTCCGACTTCAGTGGACACTCGATAGGCAATACAATATTTGCAATACGATACAATGCAATACAACACGATGCAATACAACATAATACAACACACTGCAATTTCAAACAATACAATGCAAACAAAACGATACGATGTACTGCTATCTATTTTAACAATACAATACAATACAATACAAAGCAACACAGCACAATGCATTACCATACAATGCAATAGAATGCTTTGTACAAGCATCATATGTATGCTTGTATGTATAAACATTATTCGAAAGACCTTCGTTGCAAAACGTACCGTGTTTTGACATGCTTGTTACTATAATGTAGTTTGCATCTTTGTTCACTCTATATAGGCCTACTTGAATGCTTATCCTAACAATATGTTGTTTCGTTTTCGTTTTCTTTTCACTCAAATGCCGCGCTTGACTTCATGTCGACAAAGCTGTCAGTTGAAGACATTAACCCTTTCAACGCCAGCCATTTTTCAGCCAAGAAATACCATTAAACTTAACTGGGTAGAGATAAAAATATGTCTGCAATATTGCTAATTCCTCTGTGGCATATATAAGATTAGGCCTAACCTTACCTCCCCAAATTAAGAAAATAGGGTCATTGGATAACAGGTGACAATGGAGGCCTTTTAGTAACATGGGTATTAAACCATTGTGGCGCACAAATGCGACATTGGCGGTGAAGGGGTTAAAGGTTATTGCCAATGCCTTTGCCATATAATGCAATATGATGCAATAATGCACAAATCAACGCAATGTATCGCATCGTACCTACCACACCACAACTCTCATACCTATAAAACAACGCAACACAGCGCGATGAACCCAAGTATTCAAATGTAGAGACAAGTAACAACAGGTATGGACAGGTAGAAAAAAAGCCTCCTTCCTGAACGAACCTCTACCATGACTCTTTTCTTATTTTCCCTGAAGGCTTCCTTGGGTCTGGCGTGCATCAGACTAGCGGCACTTTTCGTTCATTGTCTTGCCCCTTGCATTTTTCTCCGTGCAACCTAAACTAGTTGTACTTGTAGTGAAAAAGCCTTTTCGTAAGCACTTAGCCACTAGTTTTCGTTCATATCTGTGTGTAGATTTTTTTAAAAATATATTTAAAAAATGGACAACATAGGGCATTAAGAGAAAACCAAAACACTGATTGTTCAATGAAATGTTTCGTTCATGTAGACTTTACACTCTAAGGCCGTGTACACTATAAGCGGATATTCCATGCGGAAACCCGTGCGCAATCCATAAATAAGTGAAGCAAAGAAAGGAAAATATTTGCGCACGTGTCCGAAATTCCCCTATATGCGTAAACTTTGATCCTTCTTTCTTCCACTTATTTAGGGATTTCCGTACGGAACTTACGCGTCTAATGTGAACCCGGCCTAAGAGGACCTTGCATCCAGATTATGTCGTTCCTTACCGTTATGTAGGGACCTACGTGAACGTTCAGTATTGTTTTTATTTCCCCCCCAAATTTCTCTGGCTGTACGTGTGTGGTAGACCTAGGTGCAGTTTGTTGTTAAAAGAGGTTTGTAGAACTGCTGGATAATTTTTGTTTTTTAAGTGGAATGGTTTTTTCTTGGTTTTGCAGCTGTTGAGTTTGATCAGCAATAGACAGGAAGCAGGTGAGACCTGTTGTGTACACCCTGTGAATGGCCACATGTATCTGCTTGCAGTTTGTTTGTAAGGATTCAGTTTGGGATGTTTTCTTATATGTTTCAATGGTGTTATCAAATGTGCTTGTGTCTGTCTGCTGTCTGTCTGTCTCTTTGTGTCTGTGTGTCTGTCTGTTTGTCTGTTTCTGTGTGTGTGTGTGTCTGTCTGTTTGTCTGTTTCTGTCTGTCTGTGTGTGTGTGTGTGTGTGTGTGTGTGTGTGTGTGTGTGTGTGTATGTGTGTGTGTGTGTGTGTGTGTGTGTGTGTGTGTGTGTGTGTGTGTGTGTGTATGTGTGTGTGTGTGTGTGTGTGTGTGTGTGTGTGTGCGTGTGCGTGTGCGTGCGTGCTGCAAATAGTTCGTAGAATCAAAATGCCATTTTCAGTTCATTTCTTGTTTTTATATGTTTAACTTCAGAGGTGACAAGGATATTCATGGCGTGTCCATTGAGCTCCTATAGCTGGTAAGAAATCTTGTTTTGTTATCCAGGTTTGACTCCCGTACACATGCCCCCAAATTGAAAACGAAACATCGTTTTAAAGAGCAGCCTCAATCTGAAGTTGGGGGCATTTATATGTGGGTCACAGCTACCCAGAAAAAAGCAAGAGACTTAATCGTGGTGGGTCAGTACAGTGGGTCTTTAAATATAACCATTAAGAGTTAAACCTAATGTCGGACTGGTTAGCAAAAAAAGGGTGAAAAAGAACTAAGTCAAAATCAACAGAAGCTATCACTTTAAAAAGCACACACCATAAAACACGTAACAATCAAGTTATGTAACATTTTTTTTTATCAAACGATTAAATGCAATATTTATTAACAGCATTTCTCTGTAGATTACACTGGAATAACACAAAAGCATTGATATTTTGACAAAATTATTTAGTCCGGCAAATACTCAATTCCATTTGTATTACACAATCACTCCGGGAGAGAATAGTGTATTATTGTTGATAATAATTGTTTCAGTGGCCTGTCACACGCGATTCATTCTTTTATTTGGACAAACTCCATTGGTGCATTGACAATAATTGCGAATTTGATATTTGAATGTTGCTGTA
>CM065680.1:4994325-5001825 GCA_017654935.2 Phymorhynchus buccinoides | reverse complement strand
CCTGGCTAAAACTACTGAACTAAAACGGGATGACTATGCACACACACACACACCACACACACACAGACACACAGAGAGAGAGAGAAGAGAGAGAGAGAGAGACAGAGAGAGAGAGAGAGAGTGAGAGAGAGAGAGAGAGAAGAGAGAGAGAGAGAGAGAGACACACAGAGAGAGAGAGATAGAGAGAGAGAGAGAGAGAGATAGAGAGAGAGAGACTGAGAGAGAGGGAGAGAGAGAGAGATAGAGAAGAGATAGAGAGAGAGAGAGAGAGTGAGTGAGAGTTTATTTGAGAGAGAGAGAGAGAGAGACCAGACAGAGAGAGAGATAGCTAGAGACAGAGAGGAGTAGAAGAGAGACAGAGAAGAGAGATAGTGAAAGAGAGAGTGAGGGGAGAGAGAGATAGAGAGCGAGTGAAGAGAGAGAGAGATAGAGAGATATAATTTGTACATTGCGTGTACCATTGTCACTGCACGTTCATGGTTTACCACTTTTCACAAACAGCAACAAGGGCCTATGTGTTTTTGCTTTCAAACACACACAGAATCAGAAAGAGAAGAGAGAGATCAGACACTCACGAGAGAGAGCGCACAGAGTCAGAGAGAGAGAGTGACGATACAGACCACAGAGAGACACCACAGACCACACAGACTAGAGACACACACACACAACACACAGACCAGACCCTGATCGCATCGAGAGATACACTCAGCACACCAACACTCGCGCGTACGCGCTACTACACATGTTTACTTTCACAAATGCACACACAGCAAGGGCCTATTGTTTTGCTTTCACGTCACACACACACATAAACACAAAACGCACGTACGCACTTCACGGCAACGCACGCACACACGTACCTACACACCACACCACACACTACACACACACACAACACAATGTACACACGCACACACACACACACGCACACTCTCATCTCTCTCACGTCACACCGTCTGTGTATCACTCACGCACCTCTCTCTCATCTGTCACTCTCACTCTCAACTCAACTGTCTCTCTCTCTCTCTCTCTCTCAATAAACATCACTCTGCATTTGCTACACATTTTGTTGAATTGAACATACACGCAACCCCTCGAAACCCCAAAGATAACGTTTTACGCACGCACGCCACGCACCACATCGTACATACGCACGCTATCCGCACACATAAATCAACACACACACACAATGTACACACGCACACACACACACACACTTCGCTACTCTCTCTCTCTCCTCCTCCTCGCTCTCTCTCTGCTCTCTCTCTCTCTAAATCTCTCTCTCTTCATAACATCAACCGGCCTTTGCTACCTTTTGGTGAAAGCTGTATGTGCAATATTTTGCCTTACTCATAGTTTGTCATTCTATGTGCGTATATGTGTGCAAGGAAAGATCTCGTGATTGAAGACTAACTAGGCGTTGCTCTAAATCTAGTAATCCGGAAAAAGAAAGGTAAAGTGTTTGCACTCAAATTTTTTCTAAGTCTCACTCTGCCTCTCTCCGTCTCATCCCCTCTCGGTCCTCTCCCTCCAACGTCTCTATCTCTCTCTCTCTCTCTCTTCTTCTCCTCATCTCTCTCTTCTATCTCTCTCTCTCCCCTCCTCCTCTCGGTTCTCCTGGCAGATCTTCTTTCTCTCTCCCATCTCTCAACTCTGCTCTTCTATCGCTCTTCTCCTCTCTCTCTCTTCCAGCCCTCTCTCTCTCTCTCTTCTCCTCCCTCTCTCTCTCTCTCACTCATACACACACACTCTGATACTACACACACGTATACAGTACCCAAGAGAGGGCCGACCACAGATGGAGAGAGATGACCATAAGAGAGAGAGAGAGAAGAGAGAGATGAGAGGGAGAGAGAGGAGAGAGAGAGTAGAGGAGAGAGAGATGGATGAGAGAGAAAAGAAGAGAGAGAGAGAGAAAAAAAGGGATGAGCAGACACATTTACTCAGAGACACAGAACGGTATAGACAGACTAAACCCATCGCACCTTTTCTTTTAATACAACGTTTATGAATGCTGATATATGAATGACTCTGTTGACAACTGACTCAGACTGGCTACATAAAGAAGAGTATGATAGTGCCAAATGGCGTTTGCACACAAGTAATGGTTATGCATCTAGAATGATTTATCGCATAGTATTGCCGTTTGTCATAGAACATGTTGTGATAAGTTTAGTGTAGGTGCATTGTAGAAAGGTTAACTTTTTACTCCAAACTAGCGCAACGCCCCGTACTGGCAATGCACCATACTGGTAACACCTAGTAACGGTAACGGCAAGTACTGGTAACGCTGAGTACAGCTCTGAGAGTGACGCGTTCTCCCGATTGTCTTCCAATTTGCTGCTAGGCGTTGCCCGGGCCATAGCAAGCCTGACAGCAAATTTGAATCAATTCGGTTAAGAAACGGCGGAGTTATGCGTGAAAAGGTGAAGCGGCGTATAGCGCGCGCGTTTCGCGCATTTGCCGAACCGCGCAAATGACACGGCCGCGTCGGTTGCCGTTGCCATCGCCGCGTTAGGGCTCACAGCAAATTTGAAGCGATTCGGTCGAAAAAAAAACGGCGGAGTTATAAGGCCCGTTTCGTGTTTCAGACAGACAGACACACACACACACACACACACACACACACACACACACACAACAGACACACACACACACACACACACACACACACACACACACACACGGACAGTTTGGCTTTTTACATATATGACTAAACCAGTAAAGTCCCGATTTTTTTAATAATACAGATACGTGTAGTCTCATCCCCGGTGTAATCGCCACTGCCCCCCCCCCCCCCCCCCCCGACCCCCCACCCATCCCCCCACCACCCCCCCCAAAGTAGCCACCGGTTGGTTTGGCACAGGGATCGTCACCGTCCCCGCCTATTCTACCTTCCAAATTCGAAGAAGAAGTACCTAGCGAGCACGAGACAGACAGACAGAAAGACAGACAAAGAGCAAAGAGGACAACTGCTGTTTCCGGTTGGATGAGTGAACATTTGTTTTTAAACGTCTACTCCTCCGCCCCGGAGCAGGCACAGGAGATCAAGACACAGACAGACAACAGACAGAGAGAGAGAGACAGAGATTAACCGAGAAAATGTAGGGGGTTGGGCACACATCTTGACCATTACCAGAAAAGTGTGTTTTCATCATGATTTAAACTTTGAACCGCGCGCCCACGCGCGCACCACCCCCCCCCCCCCCCCCCCCCCCCCCCCCCCCCCCCTGCCCCCCCTGGCCCCTAACAGTCCCACTTTTTTTTTTCGACTCAGGCTATAGAGAGGAGAGTTTGTAAGTTCTTCTTCTTCTCGTTACTTCTTGTTTCTTTTTCGAGTTCTCGTCAGTCGTTCATGCAATTTTCCTGTCAATTTTTGAAACGTAGATGCATCATGGAGCTGCTGTTATGCGGGCGCCCCCTAAGTAAGCATAATTTAGGCCCCCACCCCCCAGCATGTCTGACTGGCAGTGGAAAGAGATTTTTCCTTTGACCTTTCTTTTGAGCCAGTCTCAAACACTAACGAAAGTGAAATGCTTTCGGGAGTTTACATTTCTAAGAAGAAGCAGCATGTCACCCTTCCCAAGAAAATGGATCACAAACGTGTAAGGTCTTTCATTTCAGGGGGGGTTTCACTTTGACCTCGCGCACGCAGAGAGAAAGAGAGAGAGAGCAGAGAGAGGAGAGAGAGAGAGAGAGGGAGAGACTTACTTCTTTACTTCTTCTTACGTTCCTACTTCTAAGTTCTTGTTTTTCTTGGATCGTTTCAGGCATGTTTCTGTCAATTACGAACGTAGATGCAGATGCATCATGCTGATGTTATGAGCCCCTAAGTAAGAATAATAATTTAGGCCCCAAGCATGTCTGAACTTCGGGTACAAGGAAATCTTTTTGAAAGTATTTCTTTTTGAGAAAAAAAAAAGGCCAGGAGAATTTCTGTCAATTTACGAACGTAGATTGCCATCATGCTGGGGTGTTATGCACCTAAGTAAGAAAATAATTAGGCGCCCAGCATGTCTTGACTTTGGCTAGAGGAAATTCTTTTTGAAAGTAATTTCTTGAAAAAAAGGCAAGGAGAATGGACCGGAAAGGCAGAACGATAGTAGATAACAGCATGCAAAGGGAAAACGAGACCTGATCAGAATCAAAGAGACTGACAGAAATAAGAGGTAGTTATGTTTTAGTTAAATACCAGACAGAACAACTTTCCAGAAGGTGGGGGGAACTATTTGTTTATACGGAAGACATCCCCCCTACCTGTATCCATGGGGGGGGGGGGGGGTGTCTACCACCCCTATATTCGCTCTATGCGCTTAACAAAAAAGAAAAACAACAAAATTTAAAAAGCAAGAAAATTCAACAAAAACAAATAATCGCTCACACACATGCTAATAGGCATACACATAAACACTTGTACCCCACCCCTTCACCGGCACGCAGGCACACAATATACACACATATACACACACACACACACTCAATAGCGCGCACGGTCAGAATCAAAATTGCGCACAAAGCACGGCACACGCACACTACACACACACACATATCTTCTCCTCCCTACACCCCCATACCCCTACTCCCCACATTAATTGCTCCGGGCTCGGGGACTTATCTGCACTTTTTGTCGCCCCCCCCCCCCCCCCCCACTTACTCATACCTATCTCGGTTAATTCTATTTTTCCGTTATTGCCTTTCCTACCATACATCAAAGCTGTATTTTAGGAACATTTTAAGTTAATAACCTTTTTGGAATACTAACCCTATGACCTATCCCTAGCCCCCTAAGCCTAACCCCCTACCCCCCTCCCCACCCTATAAGACGGAAAAACGCAACGAACCACAACTGTGACAAATCGCGGTGTACTGCAGTACAGTAGTGGGGGGTAGGGTTTAGGGTTAGGTTTAGGGCTAGGGTTAGGGCTAGGGTTAGTATTCCAAAAAAGGTTATTAGCTAAAAAAGGTTCCTAAAATACAGCTTTATGTATGTTAAGAAAGGCAAAAACGGAAAAATAGAATTAACCGAGAAATGCAGGGGTGGGTGGGGGGGTGGCACATCTTTACCTTTACCGGTCTTTCTTTTTCAGGGGGGGGGGGGGGGGGGGGGGGGGGGGGGGGGGGGGGGGGCACATCTTGACCTATCGCAGAAAGAGTGTTTCATAATCATAGTTCGGCCTTTTCGGGGCATGTGGGGCATTTGTAAATACAAAGATGGTGGGAACAATACTGGAGGCAATGCCCGGAGGCAGTGCCTAAACCAGTGAAGTCCCGATTTTTTAATAATACAGATACGTGTAGTGTCATCCCCTTGTAATCTCCACTGCCCTCCCCCCACCATCCCATCCCTCCGCCCATCCACCCACCCCCCCTACCCCAACCCATAACCAGCTGGCTGACCTACTGAGTCACCCCAGCACCCTATGTGAACCATGGTCTCTCCTGCCCGCCCCCTTTAATAACAGCACGTTTGGACAGATGATCGTTTGGCCTAGTGAGCAAAACTGTAAATTGGTGCTGTGTACATCCTCCGCGTTTTTCGCATTTATGAAACAGATGTTGTTCAAATTTCCTGCCATGCTTTGCCCGGGTCATAGCAAGCCTGACAGCAAATTTGAATCAATTCGGTTAAGAAACGGCGGAGTTATTTGTGAAAAGGTTAAGCGGCGTGTAGCGCGCAGCGTTTCTGAATCGTTTCGCTTCCGGTTTGGCACACAAAAGATAGTAGGTCCCCGGCCCCCGGTCATGCATTCCTGCCAAATTTGGTAAGGCAATCGGCCCAGAAACGCCGCGGAGATACGGAGATACGGGCGCCAGAAGGCCGGCGGATGCGCGTTTCGCGCATTTGCGAAACCGCGCAAATGACACGGCCACGCCTCGGTTGCCGTTTGCCATCGCCCCCGTTAGGGCTCACAGCAAATTTGAAGCGAATCGGTCAAAAAAACGGCGGAGTTATAAGGCCCGTTTCTCGTGTTTCAGACAGACAGACAATACACACACACACAACCACATACACACTGGACAGTTGTGGCTTTTTTTTACTATATACCGATGTGTTTATTTTCCCTACATTGCACTACCCTGAATTTAGGGCCAGTAGGGAAGTGAGCATGAGAGCTGTACAGAAAATGTGTGTTGAGTTTGTTTATTTTTACAGTCAATGAAAATGTCCTACCGAGAAAGACAGTGAGTTTGTTAGGGTGATTTTAGATTGTCATCTCTTAGGTCTCTTGTTGTATTTGGTATTTGGTATTTGGTACTTTATATCACATTATTCTATGCGTACGTCTCTGTGAAATTCGGGTTGCTTTTCCCACCTGGAGAGAGCGTCGCAGCCAGAGGCGCGTCACCCTTTTTTTTTTTTTTTTTTTTTTTTTTTTTTTTTTTTTTTTGTGTTTTTTTATTCTTTTGAGGAAGGAAAAGATTTGGAAGGAAAGGGGGTGGGGTAAATTTTTGACCAAATGACAACTTTTTCGTTGCCACTGGGTTTAACGTGTGCTAAGTTCATGGGCACACGGGACCTCGTTGTTTTATCGTTTTTAAAAATCCGAAAGACTGTGTATGTGATAAGACCAGTGGTGGCTTTTGGGGGGAAATTGTATGGTGTGTGTGTGTGTGTGTGTGTTGTTGTGTTGTGTGTGTGTGTTTGTGTATGTGTGTGTGTGTGTGTGTGTGTGTGTGTGTGTGTGTGTGTGTGTGTGTGTGTGGTGTGTGTGTGTGTGTGTGTGTGTGGTGTGTGTTGTGTGTGTGCTGTGTGTGTGTGTGTGTTTGTGTGTATGTTGTGTGTATGTGTCTGTCCCTGTCTGTGTGCGCATGCGTTTTTAGCCTCTGTGTGCCTACCTGTGTGTATGTGTGTGTGTGTGTGTGTGTGTTGTGTTTCGTTGTGTGTGTGTGTGTGTTCTGTGTGTGTGTGTGTGTGTGTATATGTCTGTCTGTGTGTGTGTTTGTGTGTCTGTATGTGTGCCTATGTGCCTCTACCTCCTGTGTTTGTCTCTTTCTGTGTGTGTGTGTTGTGTGTGTGTGTTGTGTGTGTGTGCGTGCGTGGTGCGTGTGCGTTGTGCGTGCGTTGCGTGCGGGCGTGCGGGTTGCTTGTGTGCGTGGCGTTTGTGTTGTGTGTCTATTTGTATGTGTATGTGTGTGCTTACGCGTGCGTGCGTACGTGTGCGTGTGTGTGTGTTTGTGTATCTATGTGCATGTGTGTGTGTGTGCTAACGTGTGCGCGCGTATGTGTGGGTTGGTGTGTGGGTTGTGTGTACGTGTGTACACTCACGCTTGTTATAAATGATATGTGTCCCCCGGACTCTTAACAATGTTTGTAAGCGGGTTTCATAACGACACGATTCTAGGGAGTCGCCTCCATACAACAAATATGACCCAGTTATTATGTGATCCCACAAGGCGGAGATAGTGACTCACACCCACGTAGATCTCAGTAAATGTATCTGTGCACGTTAACAACATTCACAAAATATCTCTATTTCTCCATGGCAAACACACTGTTAG
>CM065680.1:4981825-4984325 GCA_017654935.2 Phymorhynchus buccinoides | reverse complement strand
AAGTTTACACCGCTCTTTCCAACTTAAAGCAAACATGCTCCCGTGGTCTGGATGAAATCGATGGGGAAATTCTTAAAATTGCTGCCCCTATCATTTCCGAAACCCTCACTTATGTTTATAATCTTTGCTTAAGTAAGAATCAGTTTCCCAAAGCTTTCAAAGTAGCCAAAGTAATACCAAGTTATAAATCAGGTGACCCAGACAATCCTTCAAACTACCGACCTATTTCTCTTCTATCTACCCTCTCAAAACCATTAGAAGACCACGTTAGAAAACACATCCTTGCTCATTTTGAGCGATTTAATTTGCTCCATCCTAATCAATCCGGTTTTTGGAAACACCATTCCTGCCATTCTGCACTTAAAAATTTAATCGATAAATGGCTATCCAATATAAACAATAACTTAATTACTGGTGTCCTTTTCATAGACTTTGCTAAAGCTTTTCACGTGATTGATCATGTGTTGCTCTTAAAAAAGCTAACATTATACGGCCTCTCTAGTAATACCAGAGAATTAATGTCGTCATTCTTAGATGAAAGATACCAACTTGTTTTCACTAATGGTAAAAAATCCTCTCTCCTCCCTTTAAAATATGGAATTCCTCAAGGGTCAATCCTTGGCCCTATCCTCTTTTCAATTTATATCAATGATTTGCCTCTCAATTTTCAAGCTCTCTGTGACATGTTCGCGGATGATACTACTCTCCATACAAGCAACTCCAAAGTAGAAAACATAGTTCATGTATTGCAAGAACGTATCAATCAGTTAACAGAATGGTCTGAACTAAACCACATGAGTCTAAATCCTAACAAAACTAAATTCATGCTTGTCACCACTAGGCAAAAACGACAACGTTTTTCCTGTTATCTCCCCTTGCATATAAATGGCAACGATATTGAAGAAGTTAACTCACATAAAGTACTAGGGGTCTTAATTGATAATAATTGATCTTGGTCTAACCATGTACAAACTCTTTGTAACACAATTTCCAAAAACATATATCTTCTATGCAAAATAAAACATTTTCTAAACACAGATTCACGCAAAACTTTCTTCCATTCATACATTGAATCTCACATAAACTATTCGTCTACACTCTGGGATTCAGCAAGTGAGCAAACCCTAAAGCCACTGCATAGTCTCTATAGACGAGCACTGAAATTAGTCTTACTAAAATCATCGAGTCTTACTCAATCCGATTACGTATCACTAGACATTCTCCCTCTTCATTTTAAATTAAGATATAATAAGTATTTATGTTCAAAATGATGTCAGGCTATGCTCCTTCTTCTCTACAAGAGAAATTTCAATTCAACATGTAACGTCCTCCCCATAGACTGATGTTACCTCTTCCCAAATTAGATGTATTCAAATATAGTTTACAATATGCAGGGGGTCTCCTCTGGAACGGCATGTCTTCCCAAATTAACGTTCATGTTTGTTTAAACACATTCAACAAAAGATATCATCAAATACTCATGAACGAATACTCTAGCTCATAATATCCAAGAAGGTCTACCTTGTATCGTTTTCCAATTCTCTCATTTGTAATACTACATGCTTATGTGTTCTTATATGTACA
This sequence comes from Phymorhynchus buccinoides, assembly GCA_017654935.2. Lineage (NCBI taxonomy): Eukaryota > Metazoa > Mollusca > Gastropoda > Neogastropoda > Raphitomidae > Phymorhynchus > Phymorhynchus buccinoides. The sequence continues at coordinate 4,982,741 of CM065680.1, read as the reverse complement.
TTGTATTTACTATGCATTATTTTCCTGCATGTATTACTTCATTAATTTTCTTCTATATGTTCTCTCCCTGTCGGTCTCTGTCTGTCTGTCCTTGTCTCAGTCTCGTTAATTGATGTAATTTATCTTATGTATATGCTTTGCCATGTGCGTGCGTTTACGACCTTCATTGAAGGTTGAGTTTTTTCTTGTATTTTGCAATGTCTTTTTTTTCTATTTGTATTTTTTAAATTTCTTTTCTTTTTGTTCTGAGGGCCGGATGAAAAAAAGCCGGTTATTGTGCTTATTCCGCTTTTCCCCAATAAAAAACATTCGTTCGTTCCTTCTCTCTTTCTCTCTCACACACACACGGGCACACACACACACACACACACACACACACACACACACACACACACACACACACACACACACACACACACACACACACACACACACACACGCACGCACACGCATGCAAACACACGCACAAGCACAGAGGTTTGCGTTTGAGTATATACGTGTGTGTGTGTGTGTGTGTGTGTGTGTGTGTGTGTGTGTGTGTGTGTGTGTGTGTGTGTGTGTGTGTGTGTGTGTGTGTGTGTGTGTGTGTGCGTGCGTGCGCGCGTGTGTGCGTGCGTGCGTGCGTGCGCATGTGTGCGTGGAGGGGTCTATGCCTGTGTCTATGTTACTGCATGTGTGCGCGCGAGAGTTTTGCCGTCTTATGTTCGTCTACCTGTCTACTTCTCTCTCTTTGTCTCAAGATAGACGCTGGTTACACCTCTGTGTCTGTGCATGTGTCTGTAGATGGCACACATACCAGCGAGGTGGAAGACATGTAACATGATCTAAAACAAATCATTTGCACATTCATGCGCACATGCATGCTCGCCTCCGTGTCTATGTCTATGCGTGTCTGTCTGTCTGTCTGTTTGTCTGT
>CM065680.1:4966825-4974325 GCA_017654935.2 Phymorhynchus buccinoides | reverse complement strand
CGCCACGATTAAGTCCCTTGGTTTTTTCTGGGTAGCCGTGACCCACATACAAATGTCCCCAACTTCAAATTGAGGCTGCTCTTTAAAATGACGTTTCGTTTTCAATTTGGGGACATTTGTATGGGAGTCAAACCTGGTCAGAACAAGATTTCTTGCCTGTTATATGAGGGAAACACGTGAAACCCGTGATTATGACACGGTGGGTCTTTACACAGCTGAGTTTTGTAGTTTCAAAACGCTACCGTGCAATAACCTCTCTCTCTCTCTCTCTCTCTCTCTCTCTCTCTCTCTCTCTCTCTCTCTCTCTCTCTCTCTCTCTCTCTCTCTCTCTCTCTCTCTCTCTCTCTCTCTCTCTCTCTCTCTCTCTCTCTCTCTCTCTCTCTCTCTCTCTCTCTCTCTCTCTCTCTCTCTCTCTCTCTCTCTCTCTCTCTCTCTCTCTCTCTCTCTCTCTCTCTCTCTCTCTCTCTCTCTCTCTCTCACTCTCTCTCTCTCTCTCTCTGTCATTGAGACAACGACTGCAAAAACTAAGCTGACCGACAGTAAGGTCGACATTATGCCGTCGCAAAAACGTATAAGATTAAAAGATGGGGGTGGGGAGATTGTTGACAAATAATGCTTTTTGACCGAGACAGGTTAAACACTAAAATTAAAATACTCTCAAGCTTTAAGTAATGGGGAGAAGGAGGAAGTGCAGTTAACGGGAGATACACACATCCAACTGCAGAGGGCAACAACTGGTATGCCCCCGTTAAGGGTTTAGTTCAACTGGTGGCACTTTGCATATTCGTATTTACTCACGTGCAATGGGCCATATTGTTTATGCACATACCGATCATTTGCATAGTCATCTACATTACGTGGGGTGTTTTTGTTTGGGGGGGTTCCACTCCTTTGCTCTCAGAACATACAACATGGGTTGAATGATAAGCACCTTACTGCCGTTTGCCAAAGCTGAATCTACTAACCTGATTACATGACATTATGGTGGTTGGGTTATTTTGTACCCCCTTTTTCACCTCAGTCGTTCTTTCTACAGAAGAACGTAATGTTCCACTTGTTCACACACTGGTCTATCTACTTTCAAGCAAACATGACTGTGTTTCTTGTTTGTATCTTTGTGACATTTGCTTTCGTGTTTCTTTTGTTGTAGCAAAAACCTCCTTGTTAAGTTAAAGTTTAACTCAAGACTTGTCGTAAATTAGAAGGGTTTCAATCGCTACCTTTCTTTGGCGAATCCACAAATGTTACATATGTTTATGCGGAGAGGGGGGGAGAGAGAGAGAGAGAGAGAGAGAGAGAGAGAGAGAGAGAGAGAGAGAGAGAGAGAGAGAGAGGGAGGGAGGGAGAGAAGAGAGAGAGAGAGAGAGGGGGGGAGAGAGAGAGAGAGAGAGAGAGAGAGAGAGAGCGAGAGAGAGAGAGAGAGAGAGAGAGAGAGAGAGAGAGAGAGAGAGAGAGAGAGAGAGAGAGAGAGAGAGAAAGATAGTAACTGAAAAAACACGATGTTCTATAATTAGAAAACTTCGATTATTAATGATGTGAGCAAACTCAATTTAGAGAGTACACTGTAAAAGACCACTCACTGCAGAACTGTGATAAGACATGTTTACACTGTGCTCGACATTCACTGCAGAACTGTGATAAGACATGTTTACACTGTGCTCGACATTGCCAAGAAACATACAGCAATAAGTTAGTGTGACTCGGTAACTATCTGTTTGATGTCATGTCTGCAACTAAGCCAATGGCTTTCATCAATAACTGCATTTTGGCTTTTTCCACATTCTTGTACTGTTTTTTTAATTTATTAACCGTTTGATTTCATGTGCAACTTTTCAATTAACCATTACATTGTTTTTTGTTTTCTCCAAGTTAGATTCTAACTTGTTGATGTCTTATGTTTGAAGGAATGTTTTGATGCTAACATTATGTCTGTATGATTTTCAAATGCCATGAGCATGTTTGAATTTATGTTATGCTTTGAAAGATTGTGGGTTATGAACCAAACTGAACGTTGGTGCGTTGTTTCATTGAATGCATACGATGTGCATGTTGGTACTACTTAATATTTGGAACTTGGTTTAAGCATATTTGAATTGTACCATTATTTTTTCATTGTATCATCTGAATTAATTATGGAATGGTTGATACTAGTTCCGAAGCTGACATTCCATCCATGCAACTATAATTATACTTTCTAAAAATAGCATTTGCCAGGATTCCAAAAAGACCGATTGTCTTTATAGATAATTTTGTTTATTTAAACTATATTAAAATACAAAATTAACTTTGACCAAACGTGTACTTGTGAGCTTTTCTTGTCAAATAATTACTGGTTAAAAGGCATGTGTTAATGTGTGACAGACATATTAATTACTGGTACATGGTTAAAAGGCATGTGTTAATGTGTGACAGACATATTAATTACAGGTTAAAAGGCATGTGTTAATGTGTGACAGACATATGAATTACTGGTACATGGTTAAAAGGCATGTGTTAATGTGTGACAGACATATTAATTACAGGTTAAAAGGCATGTGTTAATGTGTGACACATATTAATTACTGGTTAAAAGGCATGTGTTAATGTGTGACACATATTAATTACTGGTTAAAAGGCATGTGTTAATGTGTGACAGACATATTAATTACTGGTCAAAAGGCATGTGTTAATGTGTGACAGACATATTAATTACTGGTACATGGTTAAAAGGCATGTGTTAATGTGTGACAGACATATTAATTACAGGTTAAAAGGCATGTGTTAATGTGTGACAGACATATTAATTACTGGTTAAAAGGCATGTGTTAATGTGTGACACATATTAATTACTGGTTAAAAGGCATGTGTTAATGTGTGACAGACATATTAATTACTTGTTAAAAGGCATGTGTTAATGTGTGACAGACATATTAATTACTGGTTAAAAGGCATGTGTTAATGTGTGACAGGCATATTAATTACTGGTTAAAAGGCATGTGTTAATGTGTGACAGACATATTAATTACTGGTTAAAAGGCATGTGTTAATGTGTGACAGACATATTAATTACTGGTTAAAAGGCATGTGTTAATGTGTGACAGACATATTAATTACTTGTTAAAAGGCATGTGTTAATGTGTGACAGACATATTAATTACTGGTTAAAAGGCATGTGTTAATGTGTGACAGACATATTAATTACTGGTTAAAAGGCATGTGTTAATGTGTGACAGACATATTAATTACTGGTTAAAAGGCATGTGTTAATGTGTGACAGACATATTAATTACTGGTTAAAAGGCATGTGTTAATGTGTGACAGACATATTAATTACAGGTTAAAAGGCATGTGTTAATGTGTGACAGACATATTAATTACTGGTCAAAAGGCATGTGTTAATGTGTGACAGACATATTAATTACTGGTTAAAAGGCATGTGTTAATGTGTGACAGACATATTAATTACTGGTTAAAAGGCATGTGTTAATGTGTGACAGACATATTAATTACTGGTTAAAAGGCATGTGTTAATGTGTGACAGACATATTCATTACAGGTTAAAAGGCATGTGTTAATGTGTGACAGACAAGCCTAGCTGCTAGTTGCTTGTTTGTTTCTTTGATTATACATTTGTTTTCCATTTTCGATGTTAAAAGTTGATTATGAATCTGCCAAAGAATGACATAGGTTTTCCTTTAATATTCTATTGTTTATTGGTAACTGTAATAGTTTGGCTTTATGTGTTCTACCGTTTATTGTTTACTTTAAACCTAGTTAGTTTATGTCTATTTTTTTTTAATATACTCTTTAATGATAGGAAGAAATAAAAACACCAGTCCTCTGTTTGTGCAAAATATTCCTCTCATGTTTTAAACGAAGTGTTTGTTTTGTGTCATTTAAAAACAAACAATCTCCTGATTTACTTAAATCATTAACTATGATGATAATATTCATTTAATTTTCCTCTTAAAACCACAACATTTTAGCCCCACCCATGTTTACTCCCATAGCAGAAGAAGCAAACAAAACGTGACAATTTTGGCTGCGTTCGCTTTATTATAATCCATTCAGCTGTTGATGCTTAGTGGTTTTGAAAATCTCAAAAAATACAAACATGTCTTTGCTGTTGTAGTAATGTAATGGACAGCATTGCTATCCCCAGAGTCGTGTTTCTGTGCGTTTTGTCCTCAGTTTGTTCAGAGTAGTCGTCATTGAAACTGCTCTTTGTTACTGTTCTCCAGCCAATGCAAAGGGATACCATTATAGGCTTGTGACGTCATCACAACACTTCCTGTTACTGTTCACTCTCTCCCCATGGCAACACGGTGGTAGGCAAGTACTCTCATCACCAGATAATCACTATGCTGACATGGGGGAAGAGTGAACTCTAGCATCGTGTATTTCGAACGAAGACAGTTCAACACGCTTACCATGATCTAAATGATATTTCGTGTATCAATGTCCAACTTCTTCTTCCGCGTTCCCAGCCCATATGCCCATAATGGGTAAGATACGTATGTGTCCGGTTTTCAGTTTTCACTGGTCTCCCCGCTGCGTACAGCCGACACATTCGGATTTTGGAGGAGCTCAAAGGAGAACATTTTATTTGGAATTGTTTAATGAAAAAAGACCCAGGAGAATAGGCCAATACGTCAGAAATATAGTAGATGATAGAAAGCAAAGAGAAAAGGCAGAGAGTGACAGATCAGCACAGAACTTCAAGAAGGTGGGGGAACTATTTTTACGAAAGACCCCCCGGTATCCCCACGGGGAGAAAGTCCAGCTCATTTTCATTCTTTCATGTTTCTTCTCCCTCCACAGCCATGTCAGGGTGGTCCCGGGCTCGCAGTATGTCCTCCGCTCTGCTGGGCCTCAAACTGCTGACCTCCATGCAGCAGTCCCCCGGACCACTCAGCCCCTTCTTCCCCATGCCGGACCCCTCCCCCCTCTCCGGGACATCCCCCTGTCCTACTCCCCCTGGGAGGGCTCGCAGCGTGCTGCATATAGGTATGGGTTTTCTTCCTTTTTGTTGCTTTGAAATAATAGCAATAGGTGTTTAAACGTGATGATGATGATGATGATGGTGATGATGATGATGGTGAGGAGGAGGAAGTTGATGAGTAAAACGGTGATGACAACGACGATGATGTTGATGATGATAATGACGACGACGACGACGACGACGACGACGATGATGATGATGATGATGATGACGATGACGACGACGACGACGACGAAGACCATGACAATGATGATGATTGACAAACATGTACCTATAATGACGGTGTAACACTTTAACAATTTTCATTCACGAGAACCATATCTGTGCGTATGTGTAAAAAACAACAACACAAAAACAAGATAACTCTGAACACGTGCGATAGAAGACCACGACAATGATGATGATTGACAAACATGTACCTATAATGACGGTGTAACACTTTAACAATTTTCATTCACGAGAACCATATCTGTGCGTATGTGTAAAAAACAACAACACAACAACAAGATAACTCTGACCACGTGCTATAGAAGAGGTGTGTTTTTCGATTTAGCCATGTCATTTTGTTTCCTCGGTGGACTATGAAGTGCTGATGTTGACTGTTGAAAGGCCACCTGGTCCTGGTGCATGTTGCAGACAACCAGCGGGCCCTGGCTAAACAGGGGTTCTATGGAGACCACCTGCCGGAGGCACTGGAGTCTGAGATGAGTCTGCGAGGACAAGATGGGCAGGAGGAGGTGGGTGAGGAAGAAGAAGAAGAAGAAGACAAGAAGAAGAAGAGAAGAGGAAGAGGAGGAGGAGGAGGAGGAGGAAGAAGAAGAAGAAGAAGAAGAAGAAGAAGAAGAAAGAAGAAGAAGAAGATTAAGAAGAAGAAGAAGAAGAAGAAGAAGAAGAAGGAAGAAGGAGGAGGAGGAGAAGGAGGGCTAGAAGAAGAGAAGAAGAAGAAGAAGAAGAAGAAGAAGAAAAGAAGAAGAAGAAGAAGAAGAAAGAAGAAGAAGAAGAAGAAGAAGAAGAAAGAGAAGAAGAAGAAGAAGAAGAAGAAGAAGAAGAAGAAGAAGAAGAAGAAGAAGAAGTGCAGAAGAAGAAGAAGAAGAAGAAGAAGAAGAAGAAGAAGAGAAGGAGAAGAAAAAGAGGAGGAGGAGGAGGAAGGAGGAGAAGAGGAAGGAAGAAGGAGGAGGAGGGAGGAGGAAGAGGAGGAGGAGGGGAGGAGGAGAAGAAGAAGAGGAGAAAGGGGAGGAGGAAGAAGGAGGAGGAGGAAGGAGGAGAAGAAGGAGGAGGAGGGGAGGAGGAGGAGGAAGAAGAAGAAGAAGGAAGAGGAGGAGGAGGAGGGAGGAGGAGGAGGAGGAAAGAAGAAGGAGGAGGAGGAGGGGAGGAGGAGGAGGAGGAGGGGGAGGAGGAGGAGGAGGAGGAGGAGGGAAAGAGGAGGAGGAGGAGAGAGGGAGCAAGAGGAGGAGGAAGTAAATAACTCTGATGAAATCCTACTAGCTATGTTCACTATATTTGTAGTCTCCCGTACACGAATCTGATAAAATATCTTATTTTTGTATCGGACAATTGTATTTGATTCGTGTACTGCGGTCTACATGAGTTAGCCTACAGTGAACGAAAATAGCAGAGTTATTTTTAGCCGGAAGTATTTCACATGAATCATGACTCACTGTGTGTGTGTGTGTGTGTGTGTGTGTGTGTGTGTGTGGCTGGCCCTTGAGTCCACCGTGCATCCTGATGTTTCGCATTGCTTGTGTGCAGGTGAAGCTGCGGAAGAAGAGTGCCGACGATCGTCGCAGACAGTTCCAGAAAACACGGAGCACCCGGCAGTACAGTCTGGTGGAGAGTGGCGACGATGAGGAGGGGGAGGGGGCAGAGGTACGGTGGTGTGTGTGTGTGTGTGTGTGTGTGTGTGTGTGTGTGTGTGTGTGTGATGGGGGAGGGGCAGGAGTTGGAAGGGTGTGGAGTTGATGGGGAGTGGGGGGGGGGGGGCAGCATTATGCATGTATTTAATGTTGTACTTAGTGAATACTATGTAGGCCTAAGCACGTATACTACTTCGTATATTTATTTATCTTAGTGACTTGTTTTGGACGTTTGTCTTTTGTGCATGCGCAGGTGTGTGCGTTTGCATACCTCTTCTACTTTGTTTCTTTTAAAAACATTGTTGATTGCGATGGTTTTGTTTATTCTTTATTAACTGCTTGACCTAATTAACACTGGTTGCCTGATGGATAGAGCGCTCCATATACCCATCTGATTATGGTGATGATGATGATGATGACGACGATGATGATGACGACGTCGATGATGCTGATGATAATGAGGAGGAGGAGAAGGAGGAAGATGAGGATCATCATCATCATCATCATCATCATCATCATCATCATCATCATCATCATCATCATCATCACATCACCACCACCACCATCATCATCATCATCTTTCTTCATCATCGTCTCTATGTGTCTCTCTCTATCTCTCTCTCCTCTCTCTATCTCACTCTCTCTCTCTCCCTCCCTCTCTCTCTC
>CM065680.1:4954325-4961825 GCA_017654935.2 Phymorhynchus buccinoides | reverse complement strand
CTGCAGATAGCTCCACAGCACTCAGGGTAGGGTGCTTGTGCTGTTTCTTTGTCTGTCTTGTATGTCTACTTTGTCTACCAATTACTGTATTGAGAACTATTCTGCGTTTATGTTTAATCGTTCGTTTCAGTGGTGCTTCATTGTCTTACTAATTGCTTTCAGTCCTAGATTTTTTGGATTATTTTTGTGACGTTTTGTGGGCTTTTTGTTTCGTTTTTAACAATAATACAAGTAACAGTACCGAAATTAGATTCACAAATAAAATATATCATTTCCAGTCCCAAACAATCGAGAAAATCTTTTCACTCGGACGACTTAGCAAGCTTGAAAACGTAAACCTCTGTAAACACCATTGGGTGATTTGCTCTATTTCAGTTTCCCTATTGTTAATCTCAAAACGTTATATCGTTGATTTCGTACGAAATATTGGAGATTTTGCTTATGTGTGTGGTGTGAAGGTTGGGTGTGGGGGGCGGGGGGAGGGGTGTGTGTGTGTGTCTGAAACACAAATGACCTTCATCAGGACTCCAGAAAGGTCCCAGGTCTGCTCCTCTGGAAGCTTACCTCTGTCTTACTCGTAGGGGCCTTGACAGTAGGTGTGTCTTTATTAAGGGGATGGATAGGTCTCTGTCATTGGGGTCACAATATTATACACGTTGCTATTTCTCCATTGTCCCCCATGGCAACGCAGTGAAACGCAAGTCGTGTTGTTACTAGCCTACCACCGTGTGGACAAGGGGAAAGAGCGAAACATATCAACTGAGACCATTAGTGTATACCTCCCTAAGACGACCTTCACAAATCATCCAAAATGAGGTCTTATCAGGGAGGGGTCTTATAAGGGAGGTCATTTTAATACTTACAAAGAAGGGCAATGTCTCAGAGAAGTAGGTCGTATATGGGAGGGAGTCTTATAACGGGAGCTCTTATAATGGAGGTTCCACTGTAATGTCTTATCATCTCCAACGAGTCCAAGCCTCACTGCTTCTGTGTGGTTTTTTGACCAGGACTCGCCAGACTCGCACAAACGTCGCTCCAAATCTGCCGACGACATTCTGCAAGAAACCCACACCATCACCAGTGACAGTAGCAGCAGCAGCGGTGCCCATCACTCCCAGAGTCAGCGGTTCATCACCACGTGCTACATCCCCCACCTCAACCAGTCCAAGACCTCCGCCCTCCCCGTCAACACCATCAAAGATCTGCTCGCAGCTTCTTCCAGGTGATACGTTTGTGCTGGTGTTTGGTTCTCATTTTTTGTCTTGTCGGGTTTTTAGTCCCCGAGCCGAAGGTTCGGGGAGCTATTGTTTTTGTCTGGTCCGTCCGTCCGTCCGTCCGGTGTCCGTCCGTCCGTCCGGTGTCCGTCCATCCGTCCGGTGTCCGTCCGTCCGGCGTGCCTCCGTCCGGCTATTCGTCCGTTTTTCTCAAAAACTATTCAGTCTATCATCATCAAATTTGGTATGCTAGTTTTCCAAGATGCAAGCTATCCACTGATGTGTTTAGTTTTACATTAAGGTCAAGGTCGCGCCAGTTACGGGGTTCAAACCCCGAAACACATAATCGCTAATATCTCGCGAAGTTTTGCATGTATTTTAATGCAGTTTTTTCACAACGTTTCTTGATGAATGGTCTATAACACAGTTGTCATGGAGTTTTCTGTGCGCGTGTGTGCGCATGATCGCGCGCGCTCAAATCACGGGTCCGAACCTCAAGGCTATATATAAAAAAAACTATTCAGTTACGTGCTGTTTTGATGCCTTTTTATGTAGTTACGTGCTGTTTTGATGCCTTTTTATGTATGTGTACAGCCGACACATTCCGATTTCGGAGTACCTCGGCGATGCTGCGAGGGGACTTTGTAGCCCGCTCGGCGTTGCACTTGTTTTTCGTTGTCGTTGTTGTAGTTTGTGTTATTTCCTCGTCTTCGTTGGCGTTGTTGTTGTTTTTGTTGTTGTTGTTGTCGTTGTCGTTTGCATCGTTTTTATTATAAATATTATCGTCATTAGTATTGTATCAAACAGTCAATAAAGCAAACAAACAGACAGTAGTGGATCTTATCAAGCCTGTATCATTTCTAATAAACTTCGAGTAAAATGTTGATGCCCGGCAAGCACACACACACGCACAAGCACACGCACACACACACACACACGCACACACGCACGCACGCACACACACACACACACACACACACACACACACACGCGCGCGCACGCACACGCACACACACACATACACACACATGCATGCACACACACACACGCTCGCGCTCACGAACACACGCACACAGACACACACACACACACAGAGGCACGCACGCACGCACTCCCTCACACTCACACACACACACACACACACACACACACTCACACACACACACACACACACACACACACACACACACACACACACACACACACACACACACACACACACACACACACACACACACACACGTCAACGCATGCACACTCGAATCCACGTTCTCGCGTGTGGTCACACACACACAAGGTATACATGCATACATAGCCTATGCACGCATGCCTGCACACACACGTACGCAAGCTCACCTAGTCATACACACTCACGCTTACAGGGAGACAATGACAGACAGACAGAGAGAGGGATTGACGTGCACACGCGTGCAAGAATCCATCCTTTATAGGCCCCCTCTCTCTCTCTCTCTCTCTCTCTCTCTCTCTCTCTCTCTCTCTCTCTCTCTCTCTCTCTCTCTCTCTCTCTCTCTCTCTCTCTCTCTCTCTCTCTCTCTCTCTCTCTCTCTCTCTCTCTCTCTCTCTCTCTCTCTCTCTCTCTCTCTCTCTCTCTCTCTCTCCTCTCTCTCTCTCTCTCTCTTCTCTCTCTCACACACACACACACAGACACACACACACACACACCCTAAGTAGTTCAATTATTTTTTATCTTTAACCTTGTTCATTATCGGTTATATTCTTTAAGTGAAGATAAACTTTATTTAATGGGGTGGGTGGGGTGGGGGTCATGATTACATCACTAGTTTATTACTTATTATATTCTTACATACTCTCACTTACAGACACATCTACTCACAACTCAACCACACCAAAAACACACCGCAATATAATTTTGTCTGAATCACTTTTAGTGGAAGGACGTTAAACTGAAGAACACACACACACACACACACACACACACACACACACACACACACACACACACACACACACACACACACACACACACACACCTTTCTTGTCTAATGTCAATGTTAGTGAAAAGACGATAAACCAAAGAACAACAACACTGTCGCACACAAAGTCTGAATTAAAACTAGGACAATGAACAGGATATTCGGGATGAAATCCAAACCTCCTCTAGCGCCATGTTTTGTTGGTTGCCCGGTGCATCTCAACCGACAAGAGGGAGGTAACTTTGCCTTTTCCACTCCACAATGTTAAAGATACACGCGCCACGATTAAGTCCCTTGGTTTTTTCTGGGTAGCTGTGACCCATATAGAAATGTCCCCGGTCCCCATGTTCAAATTGAGGCTGCTATTTAAAATGATGTATGGCTTTGAATTTTGGGGCATTTGTATGGTAGTGAGACCTGGTCAAAACAAGATTTATTTCTAGCTATAAGAGGGAAAACCCGTGAAACCCGTGATTTTGACACGTGATCTGGTGGGTCTTTAACAGATATTGAAATAAGATCGGGTGAATGTGTGCACCTCTCTCTCTCTCTCTCTCTCTCTCTCTCTCTCTCTCTCTCTCTCTCTCTCTCTCTCTCTCTCTCTCTCTCTCTCTCTCTCTCTCTCTCTCTCTCTCTCTCTCTCTCTCTCTCTCTCTCTCTCTCTCTCTCTCTCTCTCTCTCTTCTCTCTCTCTCTCTCTCTCTCTCTCTCTCTGTGCGTGTGCGTGTGTATATGTGTGTGTAAACTTGTGCGTTGTATGCTTATGCATGCTTTTTCTTTCTTGTTTTCTTTTGCTATGTATTTTCAATAAAATATTACTATGATAATATAAGAAAGGAAACTTTTATGTGAGCGATTACTATTTATATTTCATTTTTCAGTTATTTATTGTTTGTTTGTGTATTATGTTTATGCAAATTGCATGAACAAAATGTTCAATAAAAAAAAGAGGAGGGTAACTATGTCTACACATTCGCCCATGGTGATAAAATGGTACTCTCTCTCTCTTCCAGAGACGGGCGGCATTCCCCAAAGGGTCCTGCCCACATCTCTGTGGTGCTGAAGGGAAGGCGGAGAGGAGAGGGGGAGGGGGGAGTGAACGAGGTATCTTTGTCGGAAGAACTGGCTCAGGCGTCCGTGTCTTCGAATCGCCAGGTTGGAAAAGATTTTGTTTTTTGTCAAATGTTTGTGTGAGTTTGTGTTTTCCCCATATTATATTTTATTGCCTTTTAAAGCCTATCCACACTGCATACGCTTTGATCCCAATACGATGCGATTGTGACGATGTCTGTGAGTCATGATTCACGTGAAATACTTTCGTCTAAAAATAACTCGTTCACTATAAGCTTTTTCGTGTAGACCGCAATACACGAATCAAATGAAATGTCCGATACAAAAATAGGGTGGTTTTTTAATCAGATTCGTGTACGGGAGACTACAAACATAGTGAACATAATTAGTAGGATTTCATCAGATTTATGTAGACAGTAGAATTTCACGTCAATCATGCCTCACAAATGCCAAAATCGGATCTCAGTGAATCGACGAACAGGACTGTCAAATCATGAGGCCATTGCACTTGCTCTTACAGACTTAGGTCAACGACCCTGCAATCCGCATGGCCGAAAGAGTGCGGATGTCCCATGGGTAGGGCAATTTAACTATCAACAAATCTCAGCCCAGCTTTCCTGATCAGCGCTTGCCTCCTATGCTACCGGGGGGCGGGTGGTGGTGGTGGCATGGTAAGATCTGACTGATTAACACACTGCTGCCGTCACAGTGGTGGAAAAGAGACCTAGCTGTTGCTGTTGTAATTGTTGTTGATGATGGTGATCATGATATCAATGATGACGACAACGGCAACGTTCATGATGATGATGACGACGACGATAACGACCATGATGACATACTAACGATGATGATGATGATGATGATGATGACGATGATATCGTTATTACTTCAGATGCCTCTATCCTCAGTGCATTGCGTTGCAGTAGACTACATAGAGCCACACTGGACAGCAGCTCTATGGAAGGGATGATGATGATGATGATGATGATGATGGTGATGATGATGGTGATGATGATGGTGATGATGGTGATGATGGTGATGGTGATGATAATGATGATGATGATGATGATGATGATGATGATGATGATGTCAGTACAGGTGCCACGTGTTGCAGTCCACAGAGCCACACTGGACAGTAGCTCTATGGAAGGGATGATGATGATGATGATGATGATGTCATTACAGGTACCACGTGTAGCAGTCCACAGAGCCACACTGGACAGCAGTTCTATGGAAGGGAGTCGGGGAGGCAGCGGGGACGAACTAGAACGAGATGACAGGTGATAGAAACGTGTGTGTGTGTGTGTGTGTGTATGTGTGTTCGTGTGTGTGTGTGTTTGTGTGGTGTGTATGTGTGTGTGTGTGTGTGTGTGTGTGTGCGTGCGTGCGTGCGTGTGTGCGTGCGTGCATGCGTACGTGTGTGTGTGATTCTTCTCAATGACAATCTATACAGATTTCCAAAACAAACAGGAAAGTGAATACAAAGAAAACCCGGTTCGTTTATAAATATAAAAATAAGCTTTTTAAAGACCACAGGCCTTCTTTATAATTATGCATTATATGACAAACATCAAAGCGCTGTGTTATTGGGGGAAAAACGTTTTATTATTGCACCAAAATGCAGCCTTTTTTGCGATTAATGTTTGCTCTTAGATGTAAGAAAATTGCGTTTTAAAGTCAGTACAAGGGCATCGCCGAGCGGCAGCAACGCATTGTGACAATGCAAACCCGGCCAGAGTTATGTCCTCTCCACTCCCCCCCCCCCCCCCCCCCCACCCCCCAATAAACACACCACTTTCCACCCTTACAGAACGCATAAAATACATAGCCCAAAATTTGAAGCGATTCTGTTCAGTAGTTCACGAGATACAGCTGAACTTTTATACAAACTCCCCTGCACCATGGTACACCACCACGCAAAATGTGAAGCGATTCTGTTCACCAGTTCACGAGATAAAGCTGCGGGAAAGTTACATAGTCCCAAAAATTAAATTTCGGTTTTCAAGGTCAAACGTCAAGGTCAAGGTCAGCACGGTGTTGATTAACGAAAGGAAGCTTCCTTTTCAAGCTGTCTACCCCTCTGCCAATTTTAATCAAAGTCCAAACAGTAGTTTTTAAGATAATCAATACACAGACACACACACACACACACACACACACACACACACACACACACACACACACACACACACACACACACACACACACACACACACACACACACACACACACACACACACAGAGAGAGAGAGACACACACACACAAACCGATCGCAATACCTCGGCCTCTGGCCGGGTAATTATGCAGTGGCAAAGCATGAAGTGAGACAACGAGTTAATTTTGTTTTGTATGCTAAGATAGCTTCGTTGTACTTTGTTCAGCTACTGTCGCAAAATCGCTTGTTTCTCCTTCTTTTGGGGTGACTTCTCGCCTGTCAAAGAATGATTGTATAAGTAGGTTATCCCCTTTGTAGTGCGTATGTGCACCTTTTGATAGGGCTTTATAGATGTCAGTTGGCTCGTTTTCCTATGCTATGTTCATTATTATCTGTGCCATTTGATGAAATGAAAATGATGTTTAAACCCAAAAAGAATCTTGGTCTTCTCGATCGTCCTAGATGGAAACTCCAGCATGAAGAATGAGGATAGCTGCACGCATTAGGTCCATGCGGCTACCGTAGAGCTCTAGGTGAACAGGGCGGGGTCTGGCCAGATGATCCTTCTCGGCTGGTCAAAGAGTGGACAGGGCTGCAGGAGATGCTCACGTGTTTGTTTTTCTCTGCCACGGGGGCACTGGTAAATCGAAACAAATAACACTGACACTTAACTCAAATTCCTTTTTTTTATGGTGACGGTGACACAGACCTGCGCCCTACCCGTCATGGCGACCCAGCAGCGGAAGGCCCCCTCCTTCCAGGTTCCTGCATGGCGGTGCCGGGCCCGCCACGGACGAGGAGTCGTTGGCCTCTGTGGGTGAAGGCAGCAGCGTGTACTCCTGTGCCTCCACCTCGGACAGCCTGCCCAGCGGACCTCCCTCATCTCCCTGGGGACCGGCCTCGGCTGCGGTGCTGGACTGCCACAAGCTCATCACGATCATCAACCAGCCCACTGTGCTTAAGGTAGGCTGGGGGTGCGGGGTGGGGAGCTGGGCAGAAAGAAGAGTGTGCGCGTATGTGATGTGATGTGGGTCACGCTGAACGGGCGCTGGCTGGCCATGTCACTAAAAGTAGAATAGGTTTTATTATTGGGTGTTTTTTTTAA
>CM065680.1:4921825-4936825 GCA_017654935.2 Phymorhynchus buccinoides | reverse complement strand
TGACGTATTTGCACACTGTTGTCACGTCACAAATATTGCCCTGCAAGTTGGTGTTGCTTGGTAACCGTTAATAATCCTCGATTTCACCTTTGCTTTTGCAAAATGGTGTCACGTGACGAGCCCTGCCCCTTTACAAATAGACGTATTCCTCAATAAACTGAACAATCTGGAATTGTCTTGAAAGTTAATAATCCTTGGATATTTTTAATCTGCTCCTCTAGAAACCTCTTGGTTTGCTTTGGTGGTTCTTCTCAAGGCCCGTGAAATGTGAAACATTATCAACAATAACAACAACAAACGTTTAATTGATAGTGCTCACTAAACAAAATATACCGAGAGCCACTAAAACCGCATAGTCCCCAAGGTGGAGGGGTTATCATGCACCATGCCCCCCCCCCCCCCCCCCCCCCTTGATTAAACCAAAGTAGGCTAGAAATGTTCCTCATGACCTACTGAACACGTTACAAATATTGTTCCCAAGAAAACAACTTATTCCCACTGAGTTATAGCCCCTGATGTAAAGGGTAGGGTAAGGCGGGGTAAAAAGCCCATGGGCGGGTAAGAAGCCCATGCCAATTATCTCATGAAATAAAGCAAATTTCAGTCACATTTTGACCATGAGACGAGTGTTAATGTTTAGCGTTCATTTCATGGGCAAATTTGACTGAAATTGTCTTTATTTCATGAGATAATTGGCATGGGCTTCTTACCCGCCCATGGGCTTTACACCCCGTCTTACCCTACCCCCCCCCCCCCCCCTCGCGAAAATAATGACGATAGCTGATGATCGTTGACATACTGCAGTGTGACACTGAGCACTGTAATAAACATTTGAAAGTAGGTCTCCACATAAACTCATTACTTTGATGACAAAACCAATGGTTTAATTGATCAATTTAATTAACTGTTCATCATTTGTACTTTGACGAATGCGTAACGAGCGATCGGGGGATACCTTACATCAGGGGATATAACTCATAGTGGGAATGAGGGTTTTTTCTTGGGAACAAATTGTAACGTGTTCTAGCCTACTTTGGTTTAATCAGGGGGGGGGGGGGGGGTTGCATGGTAACCCCCTTCACCTTGGGGACCAGTAGGCCTAATTGTTTATACAGAGGCAGTTGCACTAGTTATATATTAGGCGGATCAGCAGACCACTTGAAATCAGTTGTGATCGTCGCTTGACCAAGTTGAAATCCACATCAAGTCAAGTAGTCCAGAGAAAAACACTCCTACTATAACATACATACAACACAATGACCGAGTCATGGTTGAGTGAGATTTGGAGATTTCTCAGATAAAGGTAGAGTCAAGTGTGGTTCTGTAATTAGAAGGGAGCTCAACCAATCGAGCCACGGTTGGGCGATGATGCTAGTTTGTTGAAAGCGAAGGATTGTAATCTGTAAAGAGGTAAACAGTATCATTTGGCATTGGCTGTGTGTGTTCCAAATATAGGAGTTGACGTGTCTCTTTCAAAGCTTGGTTGCTGTTTTGTTATCTATTGGGATAGTCCTGCAAATTGGGATAGTCCCTGTTCTGCAAATGCCTGCCTGCTTGCAGTTTAAATTGGAACATTTCAGGCTATCTCTCTGGCTCGATGTCTCTGTCTGTCTATATGTCTGTCTGTCTGTCTCCCTCTGTCTGTCTGTCTGTCTGTCTGTCTGTCTCTCACTCACTCACTCTCTCTCTCTCTCTCTCTCTCTCTCTCTCTCTCTCTCTCTCTCTCTCTCTCTCTCTCTCTCTCTCTCTCTCTCTCTGCATATATGATGGATGCCTGGAAGGTGCTGGGACAGGTGGCAGACACAGCCACCCCAGGTAGCCCGTTCCAGTCGCGGATGGTTCGAGGGAAAAATGAATTTCGTCTGTATTCAGTGCGACAGTGGATGGATGACAGTTGTTGGTCATGTCCTCTTCTCTGGCGGCTCGGTGCTTGGATGAGCCTGGTGTTGTCAACCTGGACAATGTCAGACTTACAGAAGATTGTAATAATAGTATAAATTGCAACAAAAACAACAACACTTGAAACGACATTATCCACACCTCTCTAGAAGCGCGTAGTCCGTGTAATATGAATGGGTTTTCAATTTCGAAGAAAAAGAGAAAGAGAGTTAACTAGAACTTGTCGAGCCAGTAAGTCCCCTTGATATCCTGCTGTGAATGCTAATGTTATGAGCAGCAAGTCCTCGTGAGGTCCTGGGTTCATGGCAATAGAACATCATTCCACTCAAGCCTGCTTTTAGTTTAACTACAGGTTTATGTCACGCTTCAGGGATTTGTTACTTCCATCAATGAATGAGGTTAAACAATGCGTATGTTTTGTTTGTTTATTCGCTTATGCGCGCGCGCGCATGTATGTGTGTGTGTGTGTGTGTGTGTGTGTTTGTATGTGTGTGCGTTTGTATGTGTGTGTGTGTGTGTGTATATGCCTGTCTGTCTGTCTGTCTGTCTGTCTGTCTCTCTGTCTGTGTCCGCGTGTGTATGTGTGCGAGCGTATGTGTACGTGTTATTCTTGGTTTGTGATTGGTTCTGTCTGTTTGACTCAAAATATGTATGCCTCCATCTTACTGATCACAATACGCAACCTCCAAATGCTATCACAAAGCGCTCGGAGCACTGTCAGCGAGCGGGAGCAAACAGTGGTAGTTGCCTGGATGAAAACGGCACACCCGAAGGTTCCGATGGGACCCAGAGACGAACTAGCCGCACCTGCCCTACCAACACAAGAGCAGTCCTTGCTGGAGCACCACTTGACGGGCAACTCACTAATGTTAGACCCACCAGATCACGTGTCAAAATCACGTGTTTCACGTGTTTTTCCTCTTATAGCTGAAAATAAATCTTGTTTTGACCAGGTCTCACTACCATACAAATGCCCCCAAATTCAAAGCGATAGATCATTTTAAAGGGCAGCATCAATTTGAACTTGGGTACATTTGTATGTGGGTCACAGCTACCCAGAAAAAACCAAGGGACTTACTCGTTGCGCGTCTGTGTGTCTTTAAGAAGCCGATCGTCACGTGCAATTTCAGTAATACGACAATCCAACTGTGACGACATCTGTGAAGAATGCTTCCGATGAAACGACACTGTCAAACTGAATCTGATGAAATCATAATATTTGTGATTACTATATTCATGTTCACCAGACTACACGAGCCTAATAAAATGTCTGGTACAGAAATAAATATTTCGTCAAAAATTCGTGATCATGACCGACCACAAAATTAATATAGTGAACAAAACCAATAGCATTTCTTCAGATTCATGTAGACAGTATTATTTCATGAGAATCATGCCTCGCAAGATTAGCATCACAGCTGGACAGTCTATGGTATGACTTCAGTTGGACGTGTGAATCGGACACGCTAAGCCGGCGCCACACACGCGTAAAATCGCATAGGGATGCGTTGCGATTGGGTCACGTGACATACATCCGTCTAAAAATAAGTCTGTCATTGTCGCTCACTATGCTCCAGTAGACCCGATACATGGATTTCACGCGAATCTTGACTCGCATCGTCAAACTCGCATCGCATTCGGATGCGATTCGTATGTGTGTAGCGGGCCCTTTAGGGACAGAAATGAGCAAAGAGGTGTAGTGATGATTGGAGATAAGAGGTCTCCGGGGGCTAGTGGGGATACTCGTGGATTGGTGGATTGAATGGAGGGGGTGGGGTAGTGGTGTGACAGAGATATGGAGAAAAAGATGTCTGGATTAGCGAGGGTGAGACAAGACAGTTTGTTCAGGGGGTTGTGAGGGTTGGTGTTCTAAGAGTTTCCGATGTCGGAAACTGTCTTTCGTTCATTACCATCACACTCGTCATCATCATCATCATCATCATCATCATCATCATCATCATCATCATCATCATCATCACCATCATCATCATCACCATCATCATCATCGTCGTCATCATCATCATCATCATCATCATCATCATCATCATCATCATCGTCGTCGTCGTCGTCGTCGACGTCACCTTCGTCGTCGTCGTCATTATCATCACCATCATCTACATCCCATCTTAATCACCAGAACCATTAAGAACAGCAACACAATAACAACAGCATTCTCATTGTTATGTTGATCTTCTTCTTCTTCTTGTTCTTTTTTTAAATTTCCCCCCCAAGGAACATAGCATAATTCAATAAATACAGAGTTTGAGACATGGTAATAAGACAGCAACATATCAATAAACAATAATGTACACATTGTATATATTTATATATACTTCTTCTTGTTCTTGGTTTTGTTCTTATTCTCATTCCTACTTTTTTTTGGTAATTCAGAACTTTTATCCAACTATTCTCATTCCCCCCTTCATTCTTATTTTTCTGTTGCCATAATTCAGACAGTTTCCTGTCAATTATGAGCGCAGATACGTCATGCTGCCGATATGCGCCTAACTAACAAATAGTGAGGCCCAGCAAGTCCGACTTCGGCTGGAGGAAATCTTTTTGAAAGTGTTTCGTAAAAAAGGCAGGCAGAAAGACATTAGATGACATTTAGCAATGGGAAAAGGCAGAGTCAAAGAGAGTGACAGATGAGAGGAAGTTACAAGCACAGAACTTCCAGAAGGTGGGGGAACTATTTATACCAAAGACGAGTATCTCCACGGGGGGTTATTGGAGGCTTCCAAGAGGAAGCCTCCATATTAGTTTCGGGCAGGGCATCACGTGACTTTTTACTGTGGAGATCACGTGATTTGGGTCCAGTTCCATGGTCCATGGATCAGCACGTGACCTGCTGGGCGCATCAGAGTTGTCTTCCCTTTGTCATTGAAGTTGTCTGCCCTTTTTAATTGAGCGTGCGACTCTACATGTAATGTAGGTCCGTGGGTGCGATGCGCTGGTGGATCATTGAGAACCTCATGAATATGCATCAGCCTAACAGACTGGTGACCAGAACATGTTAACCGACAGAGTTAGGCTATGACTGCGTCAATCTCTCTCTCTCTCTCTCTCTCTCTCTCTCTCTCTCTCTCTTGTTGGATCTGAAAACACATTCAAGCGAGAATCAGTCTTATACGGTTTCGACTTGGTGTGTCACAAATTAATATTCACAAATTACGTTTCAGAATCAATGTAAGAGAGGAAGACTTAGCATGCCCATTTTGTAAATCCCAAAGAGAAACAGAGGTCCATTTTGTGTTACAATGTCCCATGTATGATAACCTAAGGCAACAATATATCCCTGCTAAATATTATAATACTCCATCTCTCTTTAGACTGACTTTATTATTAGCATGTGAAAACAAATCTGTGGTTTTACGTTCAGCTGTGTATTTAGATAAGGCATTCAAGGTACGTTATTTGAATATGCTTGAGTGAATCCTGTATCCATATGTATCGAATGCGCGAGAATGTTTGATTAATTGTTTGTATATTATCATTATGGATGTGCATGTTCTTTGAAATCAATGATAATTAGCCCACTTTCTTTTGTAACCATCCCTCGTGACATGGGCCAATGGCCTATTCATTAAAATCGTTCAGTGTTCAGTGTTCTCTCTCTCTCTCTCTCTCTCTCTCTCTCTCTCTCTCTCTCTCTCTCTCTCTCTCTCTCTCTCTCTCTCTCTCTCTCTCTCTCTCTCTCTCTCTCTCTCTCTCTCTCTCTCTCTCTCTCTCTCTCTCTGCTCGCTCTCTTCTCTCTCTCTCTCTGTTTCTTTTTCTCTCTGCCTTGCACGGCTTCCAATTTTGTTTCCACATACTATCTCTTTTTGTCTCTGTCTTTTGCCCTGCCTTTTCCTGCCTCTCTCCCTGCTCTCTGTCTCTGTCTGTCTGTCTGTCTCTGTCTGTCTGATTCTGTCTCTCTCTCTCTCTCTCTCTCTCTCTCTCTCTCTCTCTCTCTCTCTCTCTCTCTCTCTCTCTCTCTCTGTCTCTCTCTCTCTCTCACACACACACACACACACAAAGCAAAACAAAAGCATGTTATTGCTTACTCTATTACCCTCTATAAATAAAATTCATTCAATTCAATTCTCTCTCTCTCTCTCTCTCTCTCTCTCTCTCTCTCTCTCTCTCTCTCTCTCTCTCTCTCTCTCTCTCTCTCTCTCTCTCTCTCTCTCTCTAACTAGGCTAGGCTAGTAGGGCCTAGTGTGTGCGTGCTTCCACCACACTTTCTTCACTGGAGTTGCTGTCGTCTGCTAAACCTTGTTATTCTCTCTCTCTCTCTCTCTCTCTCTCTCTCTCTCTCTCTCTCTCTCTCTCTCTCTCTCTCTCTCTCTCTCTCTCTCTCTCTCTCTCTCTCTCTCTCTCTCTCTCTCTCTCTCTCTCTCTCTCTCTGTGCGTAAGCAGTCTTGCTTTCACTGGAGTTTGTGTCGTCTGCTTAAACTTGCATGTCCCAAAAAATATTATGCATAGCATACGAATAGCATGCAAAAAAATTGCATAATTTTGAAAGCCAAACGATTTTACATTAAAGTTGTGTATTATTACGCTTCTGCAAAGAGAATTATGAAGAAAACAAATTTTGTGTTGTAAGAACGAGGCGTGAATTGTATGATGATAATACCCTTGACAGGGCCTCATCCTCATTTTGGTATTTTTTTTAAAAAGTGTACAACCACCATTACTAAACCTTTGCAAAATCACAGAAGTGCATTGCTAAACTTTTGCAAAATCACAGCAAGTGCATTGTTAAAAATAAATAAAAGCTGCATTCATCATAAAAATGACAACAAAAATAATAAAAGGACTGCACACAACATTTTTACTCCTCGCCTTTTAGGCGGGAAAAACCTTTTCAGGGCCTCAAATGGCACACCGTTAAAGGGGCACTCTGACTTATGAGTTTTTGTAAGAAACACGCCGAGATCACCAGGAAAACACCCTTTACAGAGATTGCAACACTTACTTTGCTCTGGTTTTCTATAAGTCAAATCGGCGATTCCTCTTTGGCGGATGAGCAGGAAGTCAAATGCTTTCACTCAAAGAGAAGGCGAGCGCTGTCTCTTTTCTGATGGCTGCTAAATCGTTTGCACGAAAGTTTTGCAATACAAGCATTAAAAAAAAAAAAAAAAGGGTCAAAACCCTGCATTTCTCGGTTAATTCCATTTTGCCGTTTTTGCCTTTCTTACTAAGCATAAAGCTGTATTTCATTAACCTTTTTTTTAGCTAATAACCTTTTTGGAATACTAACCCTATCCCATAACCCTAGGCCATTATCTAATAGGACCCCCCCCCCCCCCCCCCCCCCCCCCCCCCCCCCCCCCATGTACTGCAGTGTACGGCGCCATTTGTCACAGTCGTGGTTGATTGCGTTTTTCCGTCTTGTAGGGTTGGGTGGGTGGTAAGGTTAAGCTTAGGGCTAGGGTTAGGGCTAGGGTTAGTATTCCAAAAAGGTTATTAGCTAAAAAGGTTAATAAAATACAGCTTTATGTTTGGTAAGAAAGGCAAAAACGGAAAATTGCAAATTAACCGAGAAATGCAGGGGGGGGGGGGGGGGCACATCTTTACCTTTACCCGTTTATCTAAAGGAGTTTTACTCACAACAAAAGAACCAGATCCATTTTGTTTGTTTTACTGCACTACAAAAAAAGAAAACGCTTCAACCACAATAAGTGAAGTTCACCCACCCAATCCAAAATGGCTTTTCTCCAGTATCTCTGCCAAAGAGGAATCACGCTGTTTTTACAGTTTAATTTCTAGGAAACCACAGCAAAGTGAGTTTTCTGATCCTTGAAAAGGCTGTCTTTCTGGTGATCTCGACGTGTTTCTTGCAAAAACTCATCCGTCAGGGTCCACCTTTAAACATTCTAGCTACCCCCCCCCCCCTCCCCCTTCCCCTTTGCCAATCGCTAACTATACTAAGCTACTGTCGGCCACGCTCCACCCCACCCCTTCACTCCACCGAAGCCTTTGCAAAATCACAGAAGTGCCTTGCCAAACTTGCTAAATCACAGCAAGTGCATTGTCAAAAAAAGATAAATTAAAAAATGCATTCATCATGATAATAACAAAAACAAAAGTAAAATGACTGCACACTTAACATTTTTATGTTTCGCCTTTTTGGCAGGAAAAACCTTTACAGGGCCTCAAAACAAAGCGAAATGTATCATGTCAAATGGATTTCATTTAGCAGACGATATTCTCTTGGGGGGGGGGTATACTGTGAAGCAAAGCTGTTCGTTTTGCTATTACTCGGATATTAGAAACAACATTTTTTCTTTCTGTATTGCTTGGCATTGTAAATTCATCAAACCCTTTCTTTTGAAGAAATACTTACGGATGGAGTTTACATTCTTCTATCCTCACGTTCATTTATCAGTTGACTATTCCTTGACCCCGCCCCCTTTCTTCTTCATCCGTGTGCATCACACGACCGTTGAGAGACTCATGAATATGCTTTAGCCTAGCAATCTGACCAAAAGCTATGGAAGCAGGGTAAGTCTCTATAGGCCTAGTACAAAGGTTAGCAGACGGACACAATCATTTGACAGTCAAAGATGAACATGAGCCAAGTTTGGTTCTTTTCAGTTTCATTCACACAACCGTAGGCTGAGCCTAACCATACTCTCGTTGTGTTTATGACTCTATCTCAAAAGTCAAAGTCTGGTTTCTCTCAGTTTCATGACAACAACCCTAGGCTGATCCTAGCCCTGTTCTCTTCAGACTCTCGATCTCAAAGTCTGATTCTTTTCAGGTTCATGACAACCCAAGGCTGATCCTAACCCTATCCTCATCGTGTTTATGATTCTCGATCTCAAAGTCTGGTTCTTTTCAGTTTAATGACAACAACCGTAGGCTGATCCTAACCCTATCCTCTTCGTACGATTCTCGATCTCGAAGTCTGTTTTTTCCCCAGTTTTATGACAATAACCCTACGCTGATCATGGCCCTATCCTATTCATTTGTATGGCTCTCAGTATCAAAGTCTGGTTCTTCACAGTTTCACAACTACCCTAGGCTGATCGTAACCATATCCTCTTCATGTTTATGACTCGATTTCAAAATCTGGTTTATTTCAGTTTCATGACAACATGTATAGGCTGATCCTAACCGTATCATATTCATGATTGCGACTCTCGATCTCAAAGTCTGGTTCTTTTTAGTTTCATGACAACTCTAAGCTGATCCTAACCCTATCCCCTACATTGTTTATGATTCTTAATCTCAAAGTCTGGTTCTTTTCAGTTTAATGACAACAACCCTAGGCTGATCCTAACCCTATCCTCTTCGTGTTTCGGTTCTCGATGTCAAAGTCTGGTTTCTTTTAGTTTCATGGCAATAACCCTAGGCTGATCCTAACCCAATCTTTGTGTTTATGACTTGATCTCAAAGTCTGGTTCTTTTCAGTTTCGTTACAACAACCCTCCCTGTCAACAACTTAAGGCTGATACTACCCTTATTCTCTTCATGTTTATGACCATCAATCTCAAAATCTGGCTTCTTTCAGCTTCATGACAATAAACCTAGGCTGATCCTAACCCTATCCTCTTCATGTTTATGATTCTCGATCTCAAAGTCTGGTTCTTTTCAGTTTCATTACAACATCCCTAGGCTGATCCTAACCCTATCCTCTTCATGTTTAAGACTCTCGATCTCAAAGTCTCTTTCTTTTCAGTTTCATGACAACAAACCTAAGCTGATCCTAACCATATCATCTACGTGTTTACGACTCTCGATCTCAAAGTCTGGTTCTTTTTAGTTTCACGACAATAACCCTAGGCTGACCTTAGCCCTATCCTATTCAATTTTATGGCTCTCGATCTCTCAAAGTCTGGTTCTTTTCAGTTTCACAACAACCCTAGGCTGATCTTAACCCTATCTTCTTCATGTTTATGACCCTCGATCTCAAAGTCTGCTTTCTTTCAATTTCATGACAACCCTTGGCTGATCCTAACCTTGTCATGTTTACGACTCTCGATCTCAAAGTCTGATTCTTTTCAGTTTTACAACAACAACCCTAGGCTGATCCTAACCCTATCCTCTTCATGTTTATGACTTGATCTCAAAGTATGGTTTCTTTCATTTTCATGACATCCCTAGGCTGATCCTAGCCTTATCTTCTTCATGTTTACTACTCTTGATCTCAAAGTCTGGTTTCTCTCAGTTTTATGACAATAACCCTAGGCTGATCCTAACCCTACTCTCTTTATGTTTACTACTCAATCTCAAAGTCTGGTTCTGTTCAGTTTTATGACAACAACTCTAGGCTGATCCTAACCCTAAACTTTAAGTGTTTATGATTCTCGATCTCAAAATCTGATTTATTTCAATTTCTTGACAATGACTATAGGATGAGCCTTGACGTATCAGATTCATTTTTATCGCACTCGATCTCAAAGTCTGGTTCTTTTCAGTTTCACAACAACCCAAGTTGATCCTAACCCCTCTATTCTTTTCATGTTTACGACTCTTGATGTCAAAGTTTGGTTTATTTCAGTTTGATGACAATAACCCTAGGCTAACCCTAACCCTACTCTCGTCGTGTTTATGACTGTCTCAAAAGTCAAAGTCTGGTTTCTTTCAGTTTTATGACAATAACTCTAGGCTGATCCTAGCCCTACTCTATTAATTTGTATGGCTCTCGATCTCAAAGTCTGGTTATTTTCAGTGTCATGTCAATAACCCTAAGCTGATCCTACCCCTATCCTCTATTATTTTCGTGTTTACATTACAGGAGTACATTTTATGTACTTGTGTATTTTTATTTCTTTATCCATTTTGTCTCACTGTTTTAAAATGATTTTACGTTATAAGTGTTTTAAAATGCTATTTTATTAGTATGTGTGTGAGTGTCATTCATTTAATGTTTTTCCACTAATCGTGTGTGTCTGTGTGTGTTTGTGTGTATGCGCGTGTGTGCGTGCGTGTGTGTGTGTGTGTGTGTGTGGGGGGGGGGGGGGGTGAATGTTTTATTAATATTGAATATAATGTGCCTTTTTTGTGACTATTGTATGTACAAATTATAGTAAGTTGTTATTTTATGATGCATGCAACTGTATTTCAGTCCTATATATCTCTGTCTCTGTTTGTGTGTCTCTCTCTTCTCTCTTTCTCTGTCTGTCCCTCTGTCTGACTCTCTGTGTCTCCGTCTCTGTCTTTCTCTGTCTGTCTGTCTGTATATATGTCTCTTTCTCTCTCTCGTTCTCTTTCTCTCTCTATCGTTATAAGTGTGGGTGTGAGTGTGATTTGTTAATAGTGCGGCCTGGGCGTCTTTAAGTGTCCATCAGTGTGAGTGTTTCAAGTTGGTTGCGAAAGTGTACTGTAGATTATGTCATTCATTATTTGGGCGTGATTGAGAAATTGACTGAGGGATCAGGGAAGGGGGGTGTTGGTCAATGTTTGATGTATACTTTTTGTTCATTGTGTTTACTATTCATTTTAGTGATTTATGTAAAGCGCTTAGAGCTTAAAGATTAGGCGCTATAAAAGTTGTCTTCGTGTTTATTACTCTCGATTTCAAAGTCTGGTTTCTTTCAGTTTCATGACAATAACCCTAGGCTGATCCTAGCTCTATCGTCTTTGTATTTTGACTCGATCTCAAAGTCTAGTTCTTCCTCGGTTGTTTGCTTTCTGACGGCTTACAAAGATTCGCTCCCCTTGGATGGCTGGTCTCGGGTTCTGCGATTTGAACAAGCCAGGGTGTAGCTGCGCTTTGGGATTCAGAATGAGCAGCGTAGGAGCAACGCCACTGTACGACCCAGCATATGGGACAGCAATAACATTTTAAAAAGTCTGGTTCTTTTCAGTTTCATGACAACAAACCTAGGCTGATCCTAACCCTTTTCTGTTCATGTTTATGACTCTCAATCTCAGAGTCTGGTTTCTTTCAGTTTCATGACAACGCTAGGCTGATCCTACCCCTCTCCTCTTTGTGTTTATGATTCTCTATCTCAAAGTCTGCTTTTTGTCAGTTTAATGACCACAACCCTAGACTGATCCTAACCTTATCTTCTTCATGTTTATGATTCTCGATCTCAAAGTCTGCTTCTTTTCAGTTTACTGACAACCCTAGGCTCATCTTAACCCTATATTCTTTGCGTTTCCGACTCTCAATTACAAAGTCTGGTTTATTTCAGTTTTATGACAACACTCCTAGGCTGATCCTAACCCTATTCTCTTCGTGTTTATGATTGTCAATCTCAAAGTCTGGTTTTCATCAGTTTCATGACAACAATATTGGCCTGATCCTAACCCTATGCTCTTCGTGTTTACAACTTTCGATCTCAAAGTCTGGTTTCTTTCTGTTTCATGACAACAACCCTAAGCTGATCCTAGCCCTATCCTTTTCGTGTTGATGAGTCTCGATCTAAAAGTCTGGGGTTTGTTTTCAGTTTACTCACAACAACCCTAGGCTGATTCTAATCCTATTCTCTTCATGTTTATGACTCTTGATCTCAAAGTCTGGTTTCTTTCAGTTTCATGACAACAACTCTAGGCTGATCCTAACCCTATCATCTTTGTCTGGTTTCATGAAAATATGTAAAGTGTACATATGTTTCAATTGGTGCTTCTTATTGTTGATGTCACTCTCATTATGTCTTAACGAAAACAGCATTTTGTTATTTAAAAGCCTTTTCTGACATTGTGAAACAAAATCTTGGAAACGTGAACTCTCCATAAGTATTTTTTTTAAACAACTTAGGATCACAAATACTTTGGAAGATGAATCTCATCTGCTTACAGAACTAAACCTACATTTTCAGCAATATAATATGATCTCGCTTTATTGCGTTGAACTTCTTTTTGTTCCTGTCTGAGCGATCGATGACAAACGTCTTTTACGACACGTTCATATGTTATGTCACTTTTTCTCTTTTTCTTTCCTAAGGTAACCAACTACATCACGTTGAAGATATTTTGAAAAGACATGTTCATTATTATTTTACACTTTTGAAGTGCAATACAACACTGTTTAGCCTCCTGTTGATCTTTGATCAACTGAATTTCTTGTGTTCACCTTTCTGATGGTCAGCAATGAAGGCTAGGCTAACAGAAGCCGCAAGGTAGAACTGCTCCACCTCCACCCCCTCCTCTCTCTCTCTCCCACTATCTCCTTCTCATGCACAACAATAAAACACAGAAAGACAAACAGTAGCCGCAAGGTACCCGCCCTCCTCTCTGTGTCTGTCTGTCTGTCTGTCTCTCTCCCTCTCTCTCTGTCTCTCTCTCTCTCTCTCTGTGTCTGTCTGTCTCTCTCTCTCTCTCTCTCTGTTTCTGTCTCTCTCTCTCTCTCTCTGTCTCTCCTCTCTCTCTCTCTCTCTCTCTCTCTCTCTCTCTCTCTCTCTCTCTCTCTCTCTGTCTCTCTCTCTCTCTCTCTGTTTCTGTCTCTCTCTCTCTCTCTCTCTCTCTCCTCTCTCTCTCTCTCTCTCTCTCTCTCTCTCTCTCTCTC
Organism: Phymorhynchus buccinoides; assembly: GCA_017654935.2. NCBI lineage: Eukaryota > Metazoa > Mollusca > Gastropoda > Neogastropoda > Raphitomidae > Phymorhynchus > Phymorhynchus buccinoides. Next base: position 4,923,486 of record CM065680.1, on the reverse strand, counting down.
TCTCTCTCTCTCTCTCTCTCTCTCTCTCTCTCTCTCATGCACAATAATGAAGGCAAACAGAAGCCACAAGGCAAAATTCCCCCCCTCCCCCCTCTCTCTCACACACAATACTATCTCTCTCCGATTTAAAGGGACTCGGTCATGTGACAAATAAAGGTGACGTCGCAAAGGTCAAGCTATTTTTTAGAACACGTTGACCCAAAGCCAAAGATACAGCAAACAAACAACTACACGACAAGTGCAAAGAAGCCAAAGCCAAAGAAACAACGTATGGATCGGTGCAGGGCGTCAGCCACGGCGCGGCTCGTCAATGCAAGTAGGAAACGAACAGAATATTCAATTCAAAATTCTATTCAAACAATTTTAATGACTAGGCCTTCTGCCCCTATCATAGGGAGGCTGGGGGAGGGGGTTATAAAGACACATAACATTTGTATCGAAAACTAGAAAATAACACAACTTCTTGTGGATTTAAACATTTAAGCAAAAATAAACAAATTAGTAAGTAAATAAACGAACAGGTATAAATAAATAGGTAAATCAAAGAGAAAAACAACAACAAATAATCCAATATGATATTGAGTCGATGAAACAGATGGTTAAACAATTAGCCAGAACAAGTCGATTACAAATATACCAAACTATTAAACTATCAAGCAACCAATCATCCATTATTAATTAATAAATAATCAGAACAAGTAAGCAGTCCCACATCAATCAGCCACCGATAATTAATAAATGCACCAAACTAATTCAACAAACCACCAAACGGACAGAATAGGGATGGGGATTGAAGCAGCGTTGGGGTAGAGCACGGATTCTCAATGTGTAGTGTCCATGGGTAGAGTTAGAACAAGAACAAAAAAGACCAAAATAACTCGCACAGTTTGTTGTGTGCATTTGTGAAGTATCGTATTTCGCCAACTGCACCAAAACTGTAAGACGCCATCTTGATTGTTTACAACTTACAAAGGCCTGCCGCCTAGCTTTCGCTCTTTCAGTTGAAGGGCCTTTTTTGTTTGTTTTTCCTTAGCTTAGGTTTGTTTGTTTTACTTACAACTCCAACCCAATCTATGTGCCATCTCCGGGATTCAGCTGTTATCTGTGAATCTTGCTGTGGCTGACGCCCTGCACCGATCCATACGTAAAGAAACACGCATACACACATATTACCACAGTGGATTTATTCATGAGTTGGCCACGACAGACCGACTAAAGAATGAAGGAGCACCACTACTACTTGCCGATCTGCTTTTTGTGCAAAACCACCGCTGTGTCGGCCTGTGTTAAATCCGTGCGTGTGTGTCACTCTGTGTGTCCCATTTACTCCTGTGTCAGTGTGTGCGTGCGTGTGGTGGGTCGAATCCGTGCGTCCGTGTTCTCCATTGACTTAGCTTCGGTGTTCGCTCGCAAGCAACAGCACACCTTGACTCGGCCGGAGACACTACACACACCTGGCGTGTTTACCTGCTATCTATTTTTCCTTTCCTTCAAAACTCGTACGAAAGATTTGCGTTACAAGCGACCCGAGGAGTAATTTAACTATTCTATGTCGCGATTTTGTGCTTGTGCGTGTGTGAAAGTGAAATTTCTTGGCAAAACATGTGATGAGGGGAGTTTTGTAGTTGATCGGAGTTGCAGCAGGTGTGGATTTGTAACTA
>CM065680.1:4911825-4916825 GCA_017654935.2 Phymorhynchus buccinoides | reverse complement strand
ATAGGGGAAGGGGACAGTTGAAGCCACCAAGACTCTAGTATCAGCTTTTGTACTGTCTCGCATCGATTATTGCAATTCCCTACTTGTAGGCTGTCCTCAAACCCTCCTCAACAAACTTCAGAAAGTTTAGAACAATGCAGCTCGGTTAATCCTTAAAGTCCCTCGTACAGACCACATCAAACCCAACCTCAAGACCTTACACTGGCTTCCAGTCGAGGCAAGAATAAAGTATAAAATTGCTTGCCTCTGTTTCAATGCTGTCCATTCATCTAGTCCTGCCTACCTCTCTGATCTCGTTCACCTGTACTCACCCTCCAGGTCTCCGTTCCTCTTCTGACAAACTTATCCTTTCTATTCCTCGTACTAACACTAAGACAAATGGTGAACGTTCATTTTCTTTCAGCGCCCCTTCTGTCTGGAACACCCCACCATATGAACTTCGTTCTGCTAAATCTTTCCAGTCTTTCAAAACCGCTCTTAAAACTCACCTCTTCCGGCAATACCTCTGATTTCTTTCTTGTCCTGTTTCCTGCCTTAACACATTGTGGGTGGGTGGGTGTGCGCGCGTATGTGGGTGTGGGCGTGTGCGTGCGTGCGTGTTGTGGCTGTGTGCATGTTTGTGATAGTTGATATTGTAGTAGCTTATTTATGATTTATGTATTTATTTAAACAATTGTGAAGCGCCGTGAGCTCAAGAGAGAAAGGGCGCTCTATAAATGTTATTTATTGGAAAAGTTTGTTTTACGTCCTCCCGGCCTAAGCCATATGGGACATTACTATTGATTTTTAGTTAGATGTTATTTATTATTATTATTATTATTATTATTATAATATAGTGGATAAAGAGCTGAACTATTATGACTTTATGAGTCTCAGTCTGGCTTTAAGTATTGTGTGCACGCGCTTGCTTGCCAATGTCGGCGAGTGTGCGCGTGCTTGTGTGTGTAAGCATGTGTGTGTGCGGGGGTGGGGGTGGGGAGGGGTACGTGCGTCCGCGCGCGCGCGCGTGTGTGTGTTTGTGCGCGTGTGTAATTCTCGTTTAATGTTCTTTTAATTACAGCATTGATATTATTATCTGCCCTCACTGACTGACCAATACGAGTTTCTGTGTGTCTTCTTCAACAGTGTCCCTATCTAGTATTACGTCATGCAGAACAGTGTCCCTATCTAGTATTACGTCATGCAGAACAGTGTCCCTATATAGTATTACGTTATGCAGAACAGTGTCCCTATCTAGTATTACGTTATGCAGAACAGTGTCCCTATCTAGTATTACGTCATGCAGAACAGTGTCCCTATCTAGTATTACGTTATGCAGAACAGTGTCCCTATCTAGTATTACGTCATGCAGAACAGTGTCCCTATCTAGTATTACGTCATGCAGAACAGTGTCCCTATCTAGTATTACGTCATGCAGAACAGTGTCCCTATCTAGTATTACGTTATGCAGAACAGTGTCCCTATCTAGTATTACGTCATGCAGAACAGTGTCCCTATCTAGTATTACGTTATGCAGAACAGTGCCTTTTGCGAAGAGCCTACTATGTTGCGTTGGACTCTGCGGGTTTCTAATGCTATCTTACGTTGGCCAGTGCCCCTTTCTTTTGGCATGTTGTGTTTGAGTATTCGGATCCTTTGTTGATATGGATATTGCCTATTTCTTATGCTGTGCTATGTTAGACATCGCCCTCTAAGGCACTGTATGACAGAAGACACCGCCCCTTTCTAATGCTGTGCTATGTTAGACATCGCCCTCTAAGGCGCTGTATGACAGAAGACACCGCCCCTTTCTAATGCTGTGCTATGTTAGACATCGCCCTCTAAGGCGCTGTATGACAGAAGACACCGCCCCTTTCTAATGCTCTGCTATGTTAGACATCGCCCTCTAAGGCGCTGTATGACAGAAGACACCGCCCCTTTCTAATGCTTGCTATGTTAGACATCGCCCTCTAAGGCGCTGTATGACAGAAGACACCGCCCCTATCTAATGCTCTGCTATGTTAGACATCGCCCTCTAACTCTAAGGCGCTGTATGACAGAAGACACCGCCCCTTTCTAATGCTTTGCTATGTTAGACATCGCCCTCTAAGGCGCTGTATGGCAGAAGACACCGCCCCTTTCTAATGCTACTGCTATGTTAGACATCGCCCTCTAAGGCGCTGTATGACAGAAGACACCGCCCCTTTCTAATGCTCTGCTATGTTAGACATCGCCCTCTAAGGCGCTGTATGACAGAAGACACCGCCCCTTTCTAATGCTCTGCTATGTTAGACATCGCCCTCTAAGGCGCTGTATGGCAGAAGACACCGCCCCTTTCTAATGCTCTGCTATGTTAGACATCGCCCTCTAACTCTAAGGCGCTGTATGACAGAAGACACCGCCCCTATCTAATGCTCTGCTATGTTAGACATCGCCCTCTAAGGCGCTGTATGACAGAAGACACCGCCCCTTTCTAATGCTCTGCTATGTTAGACATCGCCCTCTAACTCTAAGGCGCTGTATGACAGAAGACACCGCCCCTTTCTAATGCTCTGCTATGTTAGACATCGCCCTCTAAGGCGCTGTATGACAGAAGACACCGCCCCTTTCTAATGCTCTGCTATGTTAGACATCGCCCTCTAACTCTAAGGCGCTGTATGACAGAAGACACCGCCCCTATCTAATGCTCTGCTATGTTAGACATCGCCCTCTAAGGCGCTGTATGACAGAAGACACCGCCCCTTTCTAATGCTTGTGCTATGTTAGACATCGCCCTCTAAGGCGCTGTATGACAGAAGACACCGCCCCTATCTAATGCTCTGCTATGTTAGACATCGCCCTCTAACTCTAAGGCGCTGTATGACAGAAGACACCGCCCCTTTCTAATGCTCTGCTATGTTAGACATCGTCCCTCTAAGGCGCTGTATGGCAGAAGACACCGCCCCTTTCTAATGCTCTGCTATGTTAGACATCGCCCTCTAAGGCGCTGTATGGCAGAAGACACCGCCCCTTTCTAATGCTCTGCTATGTTAGACATCGCCCTCTAACTCTAAGGCGCTGTATGACAGAAGACACCGCCCCTTTCTAATGCTCTGCTATGTTAGACATCGCCCTCTAAGGCGCTGTATGACAGAAGACACCGCCCCTATCTAATGCTCTGCTATGTTAGACATCGCCCTCTAACTCTAAGGCGCTGTATGACAGAAGACACCGCCCCTTTCTAATGCTCTGCTATGTTAGACATCGCCCTCTAAGGCGCTGTATGACAGAAGACACCGCCCCTTTCTAATGCTCTGCTATGTTAGACATCGCCCTCTAAGGCGCTGTATGACAGAAGACACCGCCCCTTTCTAATGCTTTGCTATGTTAGACATCGCCCTCTAAGGCGCTGTATGACAGAAGACACCGCCCCTTTCTAATGCTCTGCTATGTTAGACATCGCCCTCTAAGGCGCTGTATGACAGAAGACACCGCCCCTTTCTAATGCTCTGCTATGTTAGACATCGCCCTCTAAGGCGCTGTATGACAGAAGACACCGCCCCTTTCTAATGCTCTGCTATGTTAGACATCGCCCTCTAAGGCGCTGTATGACAGAAGACACCGCCCCTATTCTAATGCTCTGCTATGTTAGACATCGCCCTCTAAGGCGCTGTATGTTGCGAAGACACCGCCCCTTTCTAATGCTCTGCTATGTTAGACATCGCCCTCTAAGGCGCTGTATGAGTATTCAGAAGACACCGCCCCTTTCTAATGCTCTGCTATGTTAGACATCGCCCTCTAAGGCGCTGTATGACAGAAGACACCGCCCCTTTCTAATGCTCTGCCACGTTGGAAATTGCTCCTTTGTCCCTGAACGGCTCTGACGGACGCTCCAGCATCCAGACACTCCAGGACCTCAGGGCTGACGTGGACATTCTGGGTTATTGACAGGGGCTATGGCCAGGTGCTCTATCTCAGCTGACTGAAGCGTGGGCGAGACTATGTAGGAGGCGATCCTCTGTTTTTCAGTGCCATAATGGCACTTTTCGGATTGACCGATATGGAATTACGTGAACATGTGGTGATGAGGCAATTGTGTCCTGTTCCGACTCTAAAGATACAGACCCGCTCTTGATGAGATAAAAGATAACAGGGGGTTGTTTATGCAATCTTGTTGTTGAACTTCGGGTGTTGTTGGAGCCACTTATTTTGCTGCTTGACCTTCTACTTTAAATGCTAACTTTGGGCGCTGCCCCTTTCTCATGCTGTTACATTGAACATGCATAGTCTAACGCTAAAACTTCCCCTTTCCAATGCTATGTTATGAAGGACAATGCGTGTTCCTAAGAGTGTCATTTAACACATTGTTGGACAGTGTCCCTTTCTGGCGCAATGCTATTGTGAAGACTCCTCTTTTCTCAAACTACTTTGCTCTGAACGCTACCCATGGATAAGAAGAGGGCTCCTTCTGTGCATGGTTGTTTTGTTTTCCTGGACCATTTTAGTTGTTGTCTTCTCCTGCATGCATACTGGAGTACCAGGACTACAGCAGCCCAGCCCATTGTATATGCTACGCCCAATCCATGAAATTGCCCATTAATGGTTTGACCGGTTCGTGAAACAGCCAATGTATAACTTGCAATTGAGAAAAGCAATATGAATGAAATATAGTTTTTGTTCATTGGCACACATAGATCAAGAATTGGTTCAAACGAATGAGAAATCTCATCTGTAGTTATTCAGACTTAATTTGATCAAACGTTTGATTCATCATGTGCCTCAGGCATGTCCCAGTTTAGCAACTGGTCGAGTTGGGGGGCAGGATAGGGGTGCAACTACAATGTAGAAAAGTGTGATACCATTGAATCAATCTTAATCAATACCTGTATGATTGGGGATTCAAAAATGTGATGTTCATTGTCCATTTCATAAATTGGGCATAGCAAATAGGCAATTTCACAGATTTGGCGTAACATATGCATAGTCTTTTAAACGGAGATTCCAGTTGGCTTAGTGGCCTTGTAGTTGGCCAACACAGGAGC
>CM065680.1:4889325-4896825 GCA_017654935.2 Phymorhynchus buccinoides | reverse complement strand
CTGTAGGCAGTGAGTGAGTTCACAATGATCCCCAGCTGTAGTGTAGGAGAAAGTGTGGAAGGTGGGAAGTGTTTGTGTTGCTGTAGGCAGTGAGTGAGTTCACAATGATCCCCAAGTGTAGAGAAAGTGTGGAAGGTGGGAAGTGTTTGTGTTGCTTCAGTGAGTGAGTTCACAATGATCCCCAGCTGTAGTGTAGGAGAAAGTGTGGAAGGTGGGAAGTGTTTGTGTTGCTGTAGGCAGTGAGTGAGTTCACAATGATCCCCAGCTGTAGTGTAGGAGAAAGTGTGGAAGGTGGGAAGTGTTTGTGTTGTTGTAGGCAGTGAGTGAGTTCACAATGATCCCCAGCTGTAGTGTAGGAGAAAGTGTGGAAGGTGGGAAGTGTTTGTGTTGCTGTAGGCAGTGAGTGAGTTCGCAATGATCCCCAGCTGTAGTGTAGGTGAAAGTGTGGAAGGTGGGAAGTGTTTGTGTTGCTGTAGGCAGTGAGTGAGTTCACAATGATCCCCAGCTGTAGTGTAGGTGAAAGGGTGGAAGGTGGGAAGTGTTAGTGTTGTTGCAGTGAGTGAGTTCGCAATGATCCCCAGCTGTAGTGTAGGTGAAAGGGTGCGAGTCACAAATACCGGCTTCAGTCAGCTGCGGACTGCGAACTCTTTGTATATTGAGGCTTATTGCTACTACTTGTACCTGTTAAGTTATGAATCGTTCTTCAAAAATAGCATTCAAACAGGCTTTACAAGAAGAAAGTTATAATTATCACGTTTATTTAGCCACTAGACACCTACAGCACTGAGTGCAAACATACAAACCTTCTTTATCCAACTATTCCAACTATTCGTGTAATTCAGAATTTTGCACTACGGTTGTCACATGAAATCCAAAGTGTCCATTATGTATTTCTCATCTTTTGATTTCGCCCCCTCCATTTCAATGTTTCTTTTCTTGTCTTTTTTTGTCTTTTTCTTTACTCGTGTTTTTATAACCTGTTTTTAGGCTTTTACTCTTTTGTTTTCATTTTTCTCTTTCCCCTTTCCTTTCTTTCTGTCTTTTTTGTATTCTCTCTTTTAAGTTGTATGCATGACATTTTGGACAGGTGTCGAGTTTCTAGCCAGGTAAGGCGGCCTTCTTGTGCATTGAGTGTGTATTACGCACACCTGCCATCAATCACATCAATCTTTGCGCGCGCGCGTGTATATGTGTATATGTGTGTGCACGTGTGTGTTTGTGCGTGTGTTTATTTATGTATGTGTGTGTGCGTGCGTATTTGTGTGTGTGTATATTTTGTTTTCATTTGGGTTTGTGTGGGTATATGTGTGTAGGCTGTGTGTGTGTGTGTGTGTGTGTGTGTGTGTGTGTGTGTGTGTGTGTGTGTGTGTGTGTGTGTGTGTGTGTGTGTGTGTGTGTGTGTGTGTGTACATGACATGCACAAGTGTCATCAATCTTTACTATGTCAGTATGTGAGCGGACGTCGTGTCATACAAGGGTTCTTGACAGACAGTAAGGACACTAACAGGATTGTGTAAAGCCGTTAGACGTTGGATTGGTGGTGAGGGGGGGGGGGGGGGGGGGGGGGGGGGGGGGGGGGGGGGGGGGGGGGGGTAGGTAAAAGAGCATTGGGGTCAGAACAAATGAGCGAGAAACGTAAGACTTTTTACATTGACATGCAAAGTGGAAAGAGTTAAATGTTAAATGGGAGGTGTGAGAGGCACTGGGGGAGAGGGGGGGGGGGGGGGGGGGGGTCCTTGCTTGAATGAAAAAAAGTCCGTTTAACGTCCTCCGGTCTGGAACAGACACATGTGGGACATTGGTGGATAATATGGTGGAAAAGATGATGGGAGCGATCCCGGAGACTGCCCGGAGGCAGTGCAACACCAGGAAAGTCCCGAATTTACAGCAATACAGATATTGATAATAAAGACTCTAAGGGGGTCCTTGCTTGCTCCCCTGTTTGTGTTTTATGCATGTATGTTCCTGGCACGTATCGTTTTGTCTGTTAGACACTAAGTCTGACTGTCTACACCTTCTTTCGTTGTCTGTTTTTTCCTTTCGTCTTGATTATTATTAATAAAACAGTAGAGGTTAATGCAATCCATAAGTAAATCATGATGTTAACAAAAACACTATTATTTTTGGCAGTGGGAGGAAGGGAAGAGGCGGGTTGGGCAACTCGTGTTACTCGTTTCCTTTCTTTTCGTGTTCCCTTTTGAAATATAAAGTAACCTTCTATAACGATAAACACATTAACGCGTGCTGGTATGTCAAGTTTTCGGGTTTCTTTGTTCGTCTTTGCCAAGTATGCTAACATCTCGTTCGCTGTTTAGCCTGGTGTATGAACATTATGATTGCGTACGCAGGGCTCCCAGGGACCCCCATTTGGGGGTCTATGAAGCACTAACATTGTAAAGGACCCTCCAAAAGAATATGCAGGGGGTCCCAGGGATGCACTAGAAACATTCTTTTTAGCATTCACAATGCCACTGGGATCCTCTATCCCGCCTCTAGGACCCTCTATACTAAAGTGAAGGAGTCCCTGGGACCCCTTGTTTTGCGGGACGATTGGGAGCCCTGTGTACGTTTAGGTGATGGATGTATAGTAACAAAATCGTCCATAGTTTTAAAAATCACGTGGGAAGCTTCAAGCTGTAGCTTTCAACGCGATAAAAATGTTATAAAGTAAGATTTGTTTTAGCAAAATGAGAATACGTTTGTCATATATTGAAGCGAGAAACAAGACAGGAAGGGTTGGGGTGGGGAATGTGTGTAAGCATATGTGTACATTTTGACGTGTGTGTATGTGTGTATGTATGTGTGTGCGTCCGTGTATGCGTGCGCGCATGTGTGTGCGGGGGGGTGCGTGCGTTTTGTGTGTGCGCGCGTGCGTGCGTGTGTGCGTGTTTGTGCACACGTCTTTACTGGAGATTGGCTCACGTGTCGCTCATTCATTGAACTTATCCAGGAATCATGAATTTTGTTAACTCTAAGATTTGCACTTTTTTGTTAGGCAGCACGGATTAATAATTAACCTTTTGGACCTTCCCCAGCGCCAGCAGTCCTCAAGTCCTTCAGTTCGAGAGAGTGAGGATGTGCCCTGGACAAGGCATTAACTTGTTTAACAATGCACACATTTAGTCCAGCCCTTCCAAATTGCAGCTGTAGACACCGATGCCAGCATCCGCCTCTCTCAGTCCTGTCGGTGTGCTTTGAGTGGTCGGCCAGGCTGTAAACTATGCTTGACTTCCCATAGCTCCTGACCCCAGCACATACCACACTGCATGCGATTCGATTCTCTACGATCCGATTTTGACATTTGTGAGGCATGATTGACGTGACATTCTACTGTCTAAGTACATCTTATGCAATCCTACTAGTTATGTTCACTATAATATCATTTGTAGTCTAATCTAATTTTTTTTAAAGTCTTTTGTATCGGACATTCTATTTGGTCCGTGTATTGTGTTCTACATGAGTATAGTGAACAAAAGTAGTAGCGTTATTTTTAGATGGAAGTATTTCACGTGAATCGTGACTCACAGACATCGTCACAGTCGTATGGTATTGGGGTCAAATTGTATGCAGTGTGGCTGGGCCTTAGCCATTATTGACAGCACCTGTTCTTTTCTACTCCCTGGAACCCGCAGGTCGATGAACATTGGGGATCATGGGGGAACGATACCTGGATGCATGAACCAGAGGATGAAATATTTAACACACGTGCACGTGCATGCATACTCACGTGCAAGCAAACACTCACATATAAACATACAATGACGTACATGCTCGTGTCCGTACACACGCGCGTGCTCTTACAAAGATACGCATATAAGATAGAGAAGGCAGATAAAAGAGGGTTGGTTGTTGAGTGAGAGGGTGGGAAGGGGGTGGGGGTGGGTGGGTGGCAGGATGATTACTTTCTTCTGTCGATGAAACAGTGTGCTTGTTTTTAAAACTTTTGCCAGGGACCTTTGCTCTGCGGACTGGGTTCAGTGCCACCAAAACTATGTATCATTGTATGTGTTTTATGTTAATAGCGCAAGAAGTCAGTGAATGAAATTAACCAAATTAAGCTGTTGCATAATTGTATTATTGGATCACCAGTTTCTCTCGAAAACATTTAAACTGATCCCTCATTTGTCCTTCCACAAATCGTCTTCCAAGCTTATCCTAAACACTAAGTCATTGGACTTTATGAACTGAAATAATTTTCTGATTTGATTGGTTACTACTCCTACTTCTGACCGGTTTTCAAGGTAAACTCCAAGGTCCAGGTCACCGTGGTTACGAAAGTTATATGAGATCCTCCCAGCATCATAATACATCACCACACAAAATTTGAAGTGATTATGTACACTGGTTCGTGAGTTACAGGACGAACAAACAGAAGGACACACATACACACACACAGTTGTTCAAATATAAGAGGCAGATAATTGGGTGCTCTAAGAACTGAAGTCTTGCTCAACACAAGTTTGTGGTCGAAATCTGAAGCACTTTCACTTCTTTCTTTCCTTTTATTAAACGATGTTCTTTGAGGCAAATATAGTAAATGTCACCTTTAAATCCTGTTAAAAAAAAAAAAAGACCCCACCCCGAACTCTTCAAACATTAAAGAAAATGTACGTATTTATCTATCCAAGTAGCCTACTTGAAACGTCCATCGCACCTTATGCCCTTGACTGAAGCCTGCAGGTCGCATTGTGATGGAGATAAGGGATTTTAATCGCTCGGTTAGATGGCAAACATTACCCGTTTTATAGAGACTTTACTCTGTGTTCCCTCTGTTTAATGGCCACATGCAGTGTCACTGTTGGAGAGTTGTTTGCAGTCGCTGAGGTGTTTCGTTTCACAACAGACTTGGGGAGGAAGGAAGGGGGGGGGGGGGGTGCTGTTCAATCTTTTTGAATTTCGGGGGAAAGAAATTACTGTGTTAAGAACAACAATTAACTATTAACTTTTTATCATAGTAATGGTGTCTTCATCTGGCATGAAGCACACCCTGATTAAAACTTCCACAGCAAGTTCGTGTGCACGTATATGTGCAATTGAGCGTGTGCGCACGCGCGCGCGCGCGCGCGCGTGTGTGTATATGCGTGCCATGACATGGGTGCCATGGCTTTTGTGTATGTGCGCGCGCGTGCTGCGCGCGTGCGTGTATGTGTATGTGTATGTAAGTGTATGTATTCACGTTTAATATTTTAAGTTGTTCTGGCTCAACCTCTCGCTCTGTTTAACCAGGTTTCTGTGCCAAAATCTATTTTATATGTTCTTTCCAGTCTGGCTGTCTGTGGGCACAACAGCACTGGACTCAATCCAGGTTATCTGCTCAGGTGTAAGTCAGCATGGGATTCAATGGAGACGCACACCTATAGACCCGTGCAGTATGCATGTGAAAGAAACTTGCTTCAAACTAGCGAGCAAGCTGAATCGTTTCTATCACTGTATCAGTACTAACTCCTCTCTGATAGAAAGACCGAGGGATCGACACCCGTGTGTGCTGTATTGTATTTCATTGTATTGTATTGCATTGTATTGTATTGTATTGTATTGTATTGTATTGTATTGTATTGTATTGTATTGTATTGTATTGTATTGTATTGTATTGCATTGTATTGTATTGTATTGTATTGTGTTGTGTAACATTTTATTATATATTGCATTGTGTTGTATTGTAATGCAAATTATACACATAATCAAGTGCAAAGTTGTGCCAACGAGTCTGATCACCTCTATGGGCATATCGCTGTTTTGTTTTGCTCGTGTAGTTAGTCCGTCACCAAGACGGACTAATGGGCTGGTTTGTATTTTTTTCTTTTTTCTCTTTTTTTTCTGTCTGTCCCAAGGATATCTCCCGAACCGCTAGAATCGCGTCCAATTTTGTGTGAAGGTGTGCCTCCTTAATAGGAAGAGATCGACGCAAACCATTTTGCCGTCGTGACCTTGACCTTGACGTATTGCCTTGAAATATTCTATTTTTAGCCATATCTCGGGCACCGATCAACATAGGATGTTGAAACTTGGTATGAAGGTGGTTTGGCTTATGCCCGTTCTGATGATGGCATACCGATCAAGGTCAAGGTCAAGGTCAAAAAGATCGCTGGAGCCTGAAAATCGGAGGGTCATTTTTTTCTCCTTCTGTCTGTCCCAAGGATATCTTTCGAACGGGTTGACAGAATCACGTCAAATTGTGTGTGCTGGTGTGTCACCATGAGAGGAAGGCATCCGCGCAAACCATATTGCCGTCGTGACCTTGACCTTGGCGTACGACCTTGAAAACCGAAAATATTGCCATAACTCCCACACCGTTAGTGTTAGAGTCTTCAAATTTGGCATGAAGGTACTTTGGCTTATGCCCGTTCTGATGGTGGCATACCGATCAAGGTCAAGGTCACGGTCCGGGCGATCCGTAGGCCTTGAAAGTGGTAGGGGTCTAATTGGGTTTTAAGCCATATTTTCCACATTGTACTTGACAGAAGCGCTTCAGATTGTGTGTGGTACTGTATATTCTAGAGAAGAAAACATCCGAGCATAAATTATCACCATGCTGACCTTGACCTTGAAGTGTGACACCTTTCTTCTTTGCGCTATATGGCTGTATCTCGTGAACTAGAAGACAGAATCCCTTCCAATTTTGCAGGATGTGACACTCTACGGGGTGTCGCAAGTGCGTGGCATTGCTGGTGACGGACATGTCTGCCGTACGGCGACGCCCTTGTTATTTATGTGATAGTGTTGAAATGCTATAATTATAACGATACTGACAGTGGTGGACATAATTTAGATTAGCCATCGTTTTACACGCATACTATTATTGTAGGTGTTTAGCAATCTTTCACCTCCTTTGCATTCATTTCTCCGTGTGTTGTCTGTTCGTGTCATTAATGGTGATGATAGCCATACATCATTTATTAAACAATTACAGTTTTCCTCATCGACAGCCGCTGATGGGCACATTTATATCATCATAATTATTTCAGCACACGTTGCAGATTGATTGATGGCCACCGCCTCCCACCCAACTTCGCCCCTCTCTCTCCCTCTCTCTTCCACTAAGAAAGTGCCTGTTTGTGCGCACGCGCGTTGTGTGTGTATGTGCGTGCGTGCGTGCGTGTGTGTGTGTGCGTGCGTGCGTGCGCGTGTTTGTGTGTGATCATGCGTGCGTGCGTGCCTTCGTGCATGAAATCATGACTCATCACGCAAGTAAACAAGCATTTAGTGGGATTAACAAAAGGCAAACAGCCCGAGCGTTTGATGTATGAATTGTGTATTGCACGTTTGACTAGTAAAACGAGAAGACAATAGTTGTATTGATTAGATAGCGACAGATGGGGAGTAAAAGTGTGTGTGTGTGTGTGTGCGTGTGCGTGTGCGTGCGTGTGCGTGTGCGTGTGTGTGCGGCAAGTGCGCGCGAGCACGTGTGTTTGTGTAATTATGTGTTCGTGATATATGTAAGACATATGCCCTCGAGGAGAGCCGAGTGCGTAAGCCTTTCTCTGTCGGTACATGGCCTCT
>CM065680.1:4879325-4881825 GCA_017654935.2 Phymorhynchus buccinoides | reverse complement strand
TAACTTCAGGCTTACATTATGCATTCATTGTTGCTACTAATAGTGATCGAATACTAAAGATGCTTGTTTGTGTATATTTACCTTTTTGGCTTGATAGCTATTTTCCAATATGTAGATTTTGTTTTCTTTTTCATATATTAACCCTTTGACTCCCCCCCCCCCCCCTTGCATTGTATTGTGGCCTATGGCCGATGTGCAATTAAAATCTTTCAGTGTTCAGTTTCAGTGTTCTCTCTCTCTCTCTCTCTCTCTCTCTCTCTCTCTCTCTCTCTCTCTCTCTCTCTCTCTCTCTCTCTCTCTCTCTCTCTCTCTCTCTCATATCCCCTGGTTCAGATTGAATGAAAACAACACACCATTTGTACCTGTTGTACTACACCCACATTATTTGTTTCTTTTACATAGCTGCAATGGACAACACGAAGAGCAGGCTATTCAAGTAAACAATGAATAGAATGTCATGTGAAAAGGACCGGTTAGGCATGGTTAACACCTCCTATGAATCTGTGAAGGGGCGTTGAAAATGCCTTTGAAAAGAGAGAGTGAGAGAGAGAGAGAGAGAGAGAGAGAGAGAGAGAGAGAGAGAGAGAGAGAGAGAGAGAGAGAGAGAGAGAGAGAGAGAGAGAGAGAGAGAGAGAGAGAGAGAGAGAGAGAGAGAGATCTGCGATCGCGATGTACCTGCCCGTTCCTCACCTTTCTCTGCTCGCCATCACCTGTGTCGTCTGTGGAGGATGAGTCGAGGGGATTACATTACAAACACTGACAACCAGCTGTCACCACGTGAAATGCACAGTACTTTATGGACAATAGGAAAGTGTGTGGGGAAGGAGGAGGAGGGTTAAAGGAGGGGGGGTGCAGTTGGTGGTGGAGAGTAAAGGCAGGCCCTGTAACATTAAGCACTATATATTTGTGATTGTTGGATCAACCATGTTAGACAAGAGACGCCCAAAGAGCTGAAGAGGACAAACATCGTACTTTAATCACCCAGGGCTCCCAGGGATTCCCATTTGGGGGTCTATGAAGTACTAACATTCTAAAGGACCCTCTAAAAGAATGTGCAGGGGGTCCCAGGGATGCACTACAAAATTTTGTTTTTGCATTTGCAATGCTACTGGGACCCTCTATCCCGCCTCTAGGACCCTCTATACTGTAAGGGAAGGAGTCCCTGGGACCCCTTGTTTTGTGGGACGACTGGGAGCCCTGAACACCTCCAATGTTTTGCATTGAAAATGTTTCACTGGGATGCAACATTATGCCATTTGTTTTAAGCTATAGGGTTGGGATCAGCCTATGATTATTGTCATAAGAAGCAGACTTTGTAAACTAAAAGAAGCAGACTTTGTAACTGACTCACACGAGTGGGTATGACTAAACAACAAAGATTGCTGAATATGCGATCCCGGATTTTTTTTAACCCTAAACGGGTATGCTTTACCTGAGACACATATATTTCACCAGAGGACGTTATACTAGTTGAGTTTAGGCATGGTAGTCATTATAAGCCAGCAAGTCCCCAAAGCTGCAGCACATGCCCATAGTACTCTTTCTGCTGTAAGTGGCACTGTCGATCACAGATCCGTAGAATTCATCCTCATTGTCAATCGTCAAATACTAAGCTGTGGCATCATTCCCCATCGCTGTTGAAAGCCATTGGTGACGGGTCGACAACAGTCTTGCTCTTAGTTTGTTGTTGGCCCCCACCGCTCTAGGAGTGATTCAAGCCTCTGTGGCTAAGGACCTAAACAGGAGAACATGGACACATTGAAGCACTACTCTCATTCTCTAACTGCTGGTTCTTTTCAGCCCATCACACTTTCTGCTGCGACGGTAGTAAAAAGGAAAACACATCAACACTAATGATCATGTTACCACTGTCTGTCTGCTCTCTCTCTCTCTCTCTCTCTCTCTCTCTCTCTCTCTCTCTCTCTCTCTCTCTCTCTCTCTCTCTCTCTCTCTCTCTCTCTCTCTCTCTCTCTCTCTCTCTCTCTCTCTCTCTTCTCTCTCTCTCTCTCTCTCTCTCTCTCTCTCTATCTCTTTCTCTTTCTCTTTCTATCTCTACCCCCTCTCTTCCCCCCATCTCTCTCTCTGCTTACACGTGCGTGTGCGTGTATACATGTATGTGTGCGTGCGTACGTGCGTGTGTGTGTGTGTGTGCGTGCGTGCGTGCGTGTGACGACGACGACGATGATGATGATGATGACGACGATAATGACGATAATGACGATGATGATGATGATGATGATGATGATGATTATGGTTATGACGACTATGATGATGATGATAATGATGATGAATATGATGACGACGATGATGATGGTGATGATGATGGTGATGGTGATGGTGGTGATGACGACGATGACGACGACGATGATGATGGTGACGATGATGATGACGATGATGATGATGGTGATGATGATGATGATGATGATGATGACGACGATGATGATGACGATGATGATGATGAAGATGATGATGGTGATGTGTTACAGGCTAAAGTAATGGG
>CM065680.1:4854325-4874325 GCA_017654935.2 Phymorhynchus buccinoides | reverse complement strand
CACAGTGTGTGTATGTGTGTGCGTTCGCGCGCGCGCGCGCGCGCGTGCGTGTGTGTGTGTGTTTGAGTGTGTCTCTGTGTGTGGTTGTGTGATGAGAGGAAGAGGGAGAGAGAGGGAGGGGCGGGGGAGAGAGGGAACATGGCTTTAGATCATTATGTTGGTGCATGTGCGTGTTTATTTCCATTTTGTATCAGTCTGCCTGTCCACTCTAAGAATACTATTTAGAGACCTTCACTTTTCGTATTATCACACACGAAATGACACGTTTTGAGTTTAATGTTTCAGTTTATTCAGGATGCTGTTGCGTATGGTCTGCTTACGTTTATATTAATTAAACACATAAAACAGATTCCTTTGTGTTTGTTCGTGTCTTCAGTTTTGCCGTAGTGCTCAGGCCGTAGTGCTAGTGGTTTAGTGCAAGATCAACTTAAGCACATTACATTTTGTTTGATGTAGGACATATGTATGTATATCTCTTTATGAAATACACAATAAGGCAATAATCTGATGCATGTGTTGATGTGTTCAGTTTTGCCATGACGCTCAACACCTACAAACAGACCTGGACCACTACTTGGAGTGGATGGACTCTCAACCCCTGCGTGCCTCTGTGAAAACAAAAGACCCCAACACCATGCACTCACACATCAACGTAAGTGTTGTGTTGTACTGTATTGTATTGTATTGTATTGCATTGCGCAGAATTGTAACAATGGGTAGACTCCCAACCCCTGCGTGCCTCTAAAAACCAAAGACCCGAACACCATGCACTCACACATCAACGTTTTTTTTATTTTATTGTGCTGTATTGTATTGTCTTGCATTCTATTGTGCAGCATTGTATTAGGTATTAGTATTATTAGGCACTTTATAGTCACAGAGGCGTCTCTGTGAAATTCGGGTTGCTCCCACCTGGAGAGCGCGTCGTAGCCAATTGTGGTTTTTTTGCATGCGATTTTTGTGTGACTGATGAGGAAGGAAAGGGGGTGGGGTAAACTTTGACGAAATGACAACTTTTTCTTTGCCACTGGGATTAACGTGTGCTAAGTGCATGGGCACACGGGACCTCGGTTTATTGTCTCATCCGAAAGACTCCACGTTCAGACCGTAAGGCCTAGTGCAATGTGAGAGGAAATATCCCTTGTACCCAGGTTTTGTAACAATGGATAGACTTCCAATCCTCGCGTGCCTCTGTGAAAACCAAGCAATATAACACTGTGCCCTCACACGTTACTTCGAGTATCAGAAGCTGTGCTGTGCTTTGTTGCATCGTGTTGCATCGTGTTGTTACAATGTGGCTAAAGTCCCTATCATTTGTGCTTCGTGCTTTCATGTTGTTGTTGTCGTACCGTGGCTAAAGGACTCCAGGGATCATCACAATAGCCGAAGCACTTAAACACTATGGTACAAATGCATCAGCTAGGGATGAGAACATTACCGTATTTACGTGTGCGACCGTGTTTGATTACCCCGCCACGTGGGCCGCCACACTCCGACTTCGGGGGATTTTGGAGACTGACGATGTTATGCTAGGAGCTTGTCATGGCTAAAGACAATCCCTGCATAAATACGCAGAGCATAGCAACATTTGGATGTAGCCTTGGTGTTCAGGCTGGTTGAACGCGGCCAACTGGCGTACCCTGTAGCATCAAAAGACTGATGACAATGATGAATGGAAATGATGATGACGACGGCGACGATGATTATGATTTCAGAGCATCCTTGGACATTTACTGGCGCTCCAGACGCGGGCGGACAGGCTGTGTGAACGCAGTCAACTGGTGTACCCTGTGCAGCTGAGGAAGACAGCGCAGCCATCCGGACTGCTCACTGCACGAGCCCTAGTTGACTACTCACATAGACAGGTAAGAGAGAGAGAGAGAGAGAGAGAGAGAGAGAGAGAGAGAGAGAGAGAGAGATTAAATTAAATGAAATGAACCTTTAATAGTATTGTCATACAGTAGCCATTTTTTATACTTGCCGTTAACATACACAAACAAATAGATGAAACAGAAAGCGAACTAATACTAATAACAAATAACAAATATAGTCTCTGTCTCCCTCCTTGAGCCGTCACACCACCAACACCCAGGTACTTTTCATCCCTTGGGACAGCAGTCAAAAACGTATTTTTTTCTCTTTGAGCATTCTTGTTTCCTGAATGGGAAAGTTTTTTTAATATTTCATCATCTCTTTTTATTTGTGTCTTCTAAGCCCGCGATACATGGTCTTTATGTTCTTGTCTTTCTTTTCACAGATTTCGCTGTCCAAGGATGAACAGTGTATCATTGTGGATAACTCGGACCCTGAACGCTGGATCGTAAGTAAATAGCCAACAATGAACGCCCTCTCCAATAATGTATAATGAAATAGCAGGTTATCTCACTCACAAATACCTGGTTTGTGTAATTCATCTTGAAAGAGCTCGTTTAAGCCTTGCCTAGGATCTAGTAAATGAGAACAAGTTTAACATTTAATGCGAAATGAGTCTGATTTTCAACGATGAAACCAGTTTTATGGATGCTTAATGAATACTTAATTACTTAATTAATACTATGGCGGTAGCTTTTCCTCACATTGGCACGTTTAGACGAGGAGCAACTCTCTGGTAAGGGATACGGCTAGGATTCATCGTAGGATCAGCCTAGGATTAGGGCTATTAACCTCTTGACTGCCAGAGAAAATTTAAGACAAAATAATTGGGCAAACCATGCCATGAAAAAGACAACTGATAGAGACAATCTGGCAAAATGGTCTGGGGATATAACTCTTGATTGTGGAAGAGCAAAAGCCGGCATATCAGGGTTATTCCTCTTCATCTGATGACATCATAGTAATACGTTGGTAACACACCTGAAAGAACCAAACTTTGAGATTGAAGGTCGTAAATATGACGGGGAGGGAAGGGCTTGTCTAGCAATATCCAACTTTGCCACCTTTTCTTTCCTGTATTTTAATCTTTCCCTTGATGTTCAGGTTCAGACAAGCGAGGGGAGAGAAGCGGAGGTTCCCTCCATCATCCTGGTTATCCCCCCTCCTGACCCCGCCTGTTTCGATCGAGCTCACAGGTAAAACATAAAACCTTTACTTGTCATTCTGTGTGCGTGTCTGTGTGATTGTCCCTGTTATCGTCGGTTTGATTACCCCCTCTCTTGACTCTTTACCGATGTTCACAGAGCTAACAGGTAAACGCCTTGTCTGCCTGTCCATTTGTGGGGGTTATCCCTCTCCATAAAGCTACACGTTGACTGGACTGCCCTTTGTTTTAACGCCTCTGGTTCTCAATATGTCTGACTCTGTCTTCCTGTCTTTGTATCTCTTGGATGTGTACATCGTTTGAGCATAATATTCAGATTATGGCATATCTTTCTTCCTTGGATGAAAACAAGGTTTCTCTTCTCTCTCTCCTTGATCTTTCTGCAGCGTTTGACACTATCGACCACTCCATCCTCATTTCTAGACTTCACACCTCCTTTGGTCTATCTGGGGCTGTTCTTTCCTGGTTTTCTTCCTACCTCTCTGATCGCACACAGAAAGTTGTTGTCAATGGTTCTCCATCTCTTCCAAAAGGTCTTCAGTTCGGTGTGCCCCAAGGTTCAGTCTTAGGCCCTATCCTTTTTGTTCTTTATACCCAACCTCTCTCCGCCATCATCAACCAGCATTCTATTCTACATCATAGCTTTTCTGATGACAATCAACTGTACATTTCTGCCCACCTAAGTCAATTAGATCAAATGATTTCTTCTTCTAAGTTGTGCATCTCTGCTGTTAAAACATGGATGTTTTACAACAAACTGCAACTGAATGCTGATAAGACAGAGATGATTCTTGTAGCCTCTAACCACACAATTAAAACTCAGGTTCTCCCAGGTTCTGTAGACATTGATGGCACTGAGATCAAGCTATCGGCATCCGTCCGCAATCTAGGTGTTACTTTGGACCAAACCCTTTCTTTCAAACAGCATGTTTCCAATGTTTGCAAGGCTTGCTATCTAGAACTTCGAAGAATTAGTTCCATCCGCCGTTTCCTCTCTCAGGATGCCCTGAAGACTCTAGTATGTGCTTTTGTCCTGTCTCGCCTTGACTACTGTAACTCACTTCTTGCTGGCTGTCCATCAATTCTCATCTCTAAGCTCCAACGGGTCCAGAATAATGCTGCTCGTCTCATTTCTCGCTCCCCTAGGTACGATCACATCACTCCGGTTCTTCGTTCCCTACATTGGCTCCCAGTTCAATCACGTATTGACTACAAAATTCTCCTCCTTGCCTTCAAGTCACTGAATGATCAAGCTCCCCTGTATCTCTCTGATCTTCTTCATCTCTATGTCCCAGCTCGCCAACTACGTTCGTCTTCTGATTCTCGTCTCCTTTCCATTCCCTCCATCCGTCTCAAATCTGCTGGCCAACGTTCTTTTTCTTGTCAAGCACCATCTCTTTGGAATTCTCTGCCTTCTCCTCTCCGACACTCCAACTCAGTCTCCTCATTCAAAACCTCTCTTAAAACCCATCTTTTTCCTGCTGCGCCCTAAATATTTGATCAGTTGTCTATCGTTGTGTGCACGTGAGGGAAGATTGATTTAAGAGGTTTGTGCTGTGTTTTGTGGTGCGTGTGTGTGCGTGTGCGTGTGCGCGCGCGTGTGTGTGCGCGCGTGTGTGTGTGTGTGCGCGTGTGTGTGTGTGTGTGTGTGTGTGTGTGTGTGTGTGTGTGTGTGTGTTGTGTGTGTGTGTGTGTGTGTGTGTGTGTGTGTGTGTGTGTGAGCATGAATGTGTGCTTGTGTGTATTTTGGTTTTGTGGGTTGTGTGTGCACGCATGTGTGTGTGTCAAGTCAAGTCAAGTCAAGTCAAGTCAAAATGATCTTTATTGAGGGTTAAATAATAAGCTAACAAGGCTTTTTTTCATCCTGCCCTCCAACAGGTGTGTGTGTGTTTGTGTGCGTGTCTGTGTGTCTGTCTGCGTGCGTACGTTGTGTGTGAGGGTGTTTGTGTATGTGTGTTGGTGTATGTGGTCAGTCCATGCGGCTCAGTTGCTGTGGCTTACCGAATGGGGTATGAATGAGTTGGCGTCAATAATTGTGTGTTTATGTGTGTGTGTGTGTGTGTGTGCGTGTGTGTGTGTGCGTGTGCGTGCGTGCGTGTGCGTGTGTGTGTGTGCGTGTGTGTGTGCGTGTGTGTGTGTGTGTGCGTGTGTGCGTGCGTGCGTGTGTGTTAAAGAGAGAGAGAGAGAGAGTTGCTTTGCATATGCGCTGTTGGTGGTTGGTGTCACTCTTGAATCTTGTTTTTTGTTATCTGTTGATGAATAATTGATTGTAAAGCGCTTTGGGCTCATCTGAGGTAAAGCGCTATATAAATGTACTGTTATTATTATTATTATTATTCCTCTGAATAATTGTCTTCCATTCTGTGACTTTCCTCGTCTCTTCCTTCCACTTTCGCCCTTTCGGTCTTTATGTCCATTTCCATCTCCCTCGCTCTGTCTGTCTGTCTGTCTGTCTGTGTCTCTGAATGCCTGAGTTTCTGTCTCTGTTAACGCTGTCTTGTACCTTACACATTCCCCACTCCCTCAAATGTTCGCTTTGAAAATGTTATTCTGGTTAGGCATTACATGTAGGGTTAGTTTCATAAAACTGAAACGGCGGCCTCTCAGTTTGAGGGTCCTACGCATGAGGGGGTGGGGTGTCTGATGATAACTTTGCCCTTGTTGTGTCGTCCAGTTGTCGCAGTCAGATGTTCACTCACTGGAAAACAACAGCAGAGAGGTTGAGGTGTCAGCTGGTTCAGTTCATGGCCCTTGTTGCCGCGGACACCAACGTAAGGGAGGTAAGTGGTGGGCGCCTTAATGCATGGGACATTGTATGGTTAGTCCCCTTTCTTAGCGTATTTAAACCTCCTCTGCCTCTCACACTCTCTCTCACACACACACATACACGCACACGCACGCACACACGCACACACACACACATGCACACACACACACACGCTCTCATTCAGCCTGCAACCCCCACCTGTTAACTCCACATTTCTTACATCCATATCCCCTTCTAACAACATCATCGTTTTTTCTGCAGGTATACCAACTTTCACTGTTCTACATCGCTATCATGCTTCACCCTTTTCGTTTGGAAATAATACATTTTTCCAAGAATACGCCTACGCTTTCCGACTCTGGTTTGTTCATGTTGAGTGTAGTTCTTGCTCAGAGTCCAAGCAATGCTGGTCTGGTGGAATTTCAATACTGTGGGAATATTTCCTTTTTATTGCGCACAAGACAGGGGAAATTGATTGTTCATGAATCGATTTCACAAACAATTGTAAAACTTATATTGCTGACCTCTATCAGCATGTACAGACTCGATCCACAACGAAAAGACATGTCACTAAATTGAAGAAAGAGATAAGACGAAGGTGGAAAATGTATGATAAGAAAAACATCAGCTAGTTAGTTAGTTAGTCTGTTATAGTCCCGTCAACAGCTATGGTTATCTCAGGACTGTCACCGCATAAAGTTCGACCACGTATAGCAAAACACAAACGTAATGTGTATGCCAGCTAGCAGATTTAAGATTGTTTACTGCATCATTTTGTACATGACGTTCTTATTATCAAGTTCGGTATTAACGGGAATAATTGCTTTTGCTTGCATATAATTATGTTTGCGTGAGTGTATGTGTATGTGTGGTGTATGTGAGTAAGTTTATGCGTGCGCACGTCTGTGCAGTTCTGTCAGATGAACGTGTGATTGTGTGGACTTTTTTTTCTTCAATATGAAGTTTGCTATGATATATATTTTGTATTGCCTGAATGTATATTGAGTCTCTGTGCCATTTTCCTTCGATTTTCCTTCGATCTTCTTTATTCAATAGTATGGTTATAATGTATGTTTGCCTTTGTTCACTTGCGCGCACGCATGTGTCCATGTGTGTGTGTGTGTGTGTACGTGTATGTGCGTGCGTGCATGTGTGATATGCCTTTTTATTATTTTCTTTTAATTCCTAGTGATTTTGTAAAGCGCATTGAGCTTTAAGTTAATGCGCTAAGGAAGTATTCTGAATGAATGAATGAATGAATTCACTTAAGAATGCTTGCTAAAAATATATATATGTTGTATGTTGCCCATGTGTGTGTGTGTGTGCAAGTCTGTCAATGTATGTAACTATGTCAGTCTGTCATTGCGTGTTTTATACATGTGTGTGCAGTTTGGTGGCCTTTCGCCCTCTCAGAAGTCCGGTCTGATGAAGCTGATGAACGAAGCTGGCCGGCAGCTGAGAGGCCATAGCACCGCACCCTCTGACCCTGACTATGACAAACTGCACAACTACCTCGTGTCTCTGCGTAAAGTAGTGGGGCAGATCAAACCAGGTGAACATTATAACAATGATGATCATGATGATGAGAATGACGATTCAACTATTACTAAGGGTTCGAGATAGCAACGACACTAATACACAGTCCTTCGGACCCGTGAATCTCAATAGTGGACTGCCCATCCTAAAAAAGTAAGGATGAGGATGAGGATGAGATCCGTGCTGGTGATGATGAGCTTGATGATTAGAGGACCCAGATCGATTAATCCTGACTATGACAAACTGCAGACATACCTAATATCTCTGCTCTCTGCTTCAAGTAGGCGTACATATATAGACCAAAACAGGGGAGTAACGTTTGTCTCTTTTCTCTCTCTGTTTTATTCATCTTTAGGCTATTTACAGGTAATCACTGTTTATTATTCATGAATGTTGAATCGTACGTATATATTAATGTTATTTGTAAATGTATGAAGAAGGAATAAAATGTTTAATACCAAAACAGGGGAGTAACCCAGGCATTCGCAGTGCATGCACTGAACAACACAAGACATGCAACATCATGTCACATTGCAAGGCGTTCCACTGCTTCTGAGTTGTTTCACCCTCTAGGTAGCGAATTTACTGTTTTTGACCAGTTGTTTTATAAACTGATATACCTTACATGAACACGCTGGCTTTGCACAGACGTGTAGAGATTATTAACACAGATTGGTGCTTAGTGTTGTTCTGACTCAGAGTCAATGAAAAGAGAGAAGAAACAGGTGAGAAGGATGATAAAGATGATGGTGATAATGGTGGTGATGAAAAAAGAAAACAAAAGAAAAGACAAAATAAATAAATACATACTTGGGAAATGTTCAGCCATCTTACTTCAGCCTTTGTCAACCCATACTGAGCTGGGTATCTTGGAGTTGGGGCTGTTGTTTTTGCCTCCTGAGTTGTTGTCAGAGCTGGCTGGATTGAAGTTCAGTATGACCCCCCCCCCCCCCCCCCCTCTACAGTATACTGACTTCAATCAAGCCAGCTCTGACAACTCAGGAGGCAAAAACAACAGCCCCAACTCCAAGATACCCATCTCAGTATGGGTTGACAAAGGCCAGCAGTAAGCTGGCCGAACATTTCCCAAGTATGTATTTTTTTCTCTTTTCCTCTTTTCCTTTTTTCTTTTCATCGACCCTGAGTCAGAACAAAACTACACACCAGAGTCGGAAAGTGTTTTCACTGAAATCTAACAAAGAATTGTTGGTATATGCGGTTCATTTTGTTTGTGTAAAACAGGGTCCAGAGAACTGAAGAACCCTACGGTGCTCAAGTGGAAGGGCGCACAGGCTGTTTTCCAGCTGTACACCGTGAGTAGGCTAGGCGGTGCTTCTGATTGGTCGGCTCAGTTGATGAATGAATGCATGAATCAATCAACCATCTGTATTATCCCCACAAAACATAAGCCTACACGGTGTTGTTTTGCAGCCACATTAAACAAAAATGATATGATGAAACATAACAAGCACAAAACATTCAACATAGCAAGGTCGAGGATTGTAAAGAAACAAACAAATACTTAATAGTAATATTTGTATATGGAATCTTCAATTACGAGATACTAGAAATGTGCTTACACGCGCACAAGCGTCCAAGCGTATTTACAAATCCATAAACCTGTCCACAGCACACATAGCAAACACTTTTTGGCAGGTATCCACACATACATACACATACAGACATTCACACTTTTTCGCATGCACACTTTCACACACACGAATGCACACAGCCACATTTCAATGTTGGTAGTCAGGGAGCACTAACAACTAGTACGTGTGCAGGATTTATTGGTGTATGGCCACACCTTCAAGCACGAGGTGTCTGAACACGTGACTGAAGAGCACGTGCTGCACGCGGACCCTGAAGCCCCGCCCACCTATGTGACCAAAGCCTATTTCGAAAGGTAACGTTGACATGAAATTAGTTGTATGTAGTCGGTCTGGTCGTCCTGTTTTGCTCTTTGTCCTCATTTTGAAAGGTGACTTCAATGGAATTGTGTTTTCTTTGCCAAGGCTTATCCCTCTAAGCTGTTCACAACTTGAATCTGATAATTAAAAGATGAAATATTAGTACATGAACGGTTTGCAAATAGTTGTTGTTTTTTGGCCATTTTATAGTGATCTCCTCAGTGGGTTGTGCCTCCATTTGGGGAGCTGGACGGCACCACCCGTCACAAGTCTATCCCCATGGCGATACTTGGGTGTATTTCTTTAAACAGTTCCCCCAACTTCTGGAAGTTCTGTGCTAGCAACCTCCTCTAAGCTCTCACCCTCTGTATCTCTGCTTTTCCCTTTGCTTATTATCTCCCTTTTTAAAAAAAATCTTCCAAATGATAATTAGGCTAGACCTATGAATGAATAAGCAAATAAGGTCCCACAACACTTCACAGCATTTTGCAATATGCTGACCATCGAGCTTTGTGTGGTCTGCAGAGCCATGCCCTCGGTGAGCATAGACGCCAGCACCAAGAAAACCCAGATCAGCAAGATCCAGTGTGAGCTGTACATTCACGAGAGAGCTCCCAGAATCCCCCCCTCCGCTTCCTCCCGGAACCGGAAGGGCCTCAGACAGGGAACAGGAAGCGGAAGAGAAGTGGGAGCGGAAGAGGAAATGGGCTACGTGCATACGAATGGAGTGATGGAGGAACAGAGTCGTTTCGTCATCGTTGGGGTGGTTGACCCTCGAACACAGCAGGAGATCAGTGTTTACCAGGCTATTAATAAGGTGACAGAGAGAGAGAGAGAGAGAGAGAGAGAGAGAGAGAGAGAGCATGAATGATGTGTGTTTGTGTAATGTATATGAAGGGAAGAAAGTGGAGAGATAGTAGGCGGGAAGAGGGGTCAGAAGGGTAGTTAAAGAAGACGAATGAATGTGAGTGATTAATGTTCATTAACAGAGAGACAGACTAACAGAGACAGACACAGAGAGAGTGATTGTGTTTGTTTAACCGTGCCCGTCCACGCGCGAATGTGTGTGTGTGTGTGTGTGTGTGTGTGTGCGTGCGTGTGTGTGCATGCATACGTGCGTCTGTTGGTGCATGCAGGTGTGTGTATGTGTGTGTGTGACTATGTGTGTTTGTGACTCTTTCTGTGTGTGTGTGTGTGTGTGTGTGTGTGTGTGTATGTGTGTGCGCGCGCGTGCGCGTGTGCGTGGGTCTGTGATGATGATGATGATGATAATTATACTGATAGCTAACAAAAATCCTGGTACTGTGCACAGGGCATACTGGACCTAAGCCGAGGCACCTACACCCACCCGGTCACGGGTCAAACCATGTCCATCCCTGAGGCCATCCACAAGGGCCTCATCGCTGTAGAGCACGGCCACCACTTCACCAACGGCACCCACAACGGGCTGGACACCGTGGACAGTGCAGGGCACGGAGGGGGAGCTAACCTGCTGAGTGGTATGGAGACGCAGGTAAGAATCGGTGTACAAGACCTAGCATTGGAGAGTGATTGTGTCTTTCCTCCTTTGCTTTAATCCCTTGACCTCCGCCATCGTCGGTGTTTGGTATTTGGTATATATGCAAATCACAGAGACTTATCTCTGTGACATTCGGGTTGCTCTCCCCTGGAGAGCGCGTCGCCGCAAGCGCAGCGTCTACAAAAAAAAAAATTATATTTTTTTTTGTGGGGCAGAGTAATGAGGGGGTGTGGGAAGATGTGGGAAACCTAGCTATCAATTTGGCCATGCCAGGCAGCGGAATTTCTCCCTGCTCTTACCAACTTTCAACTGCCGTGGGATTTTTACGTACGTAAAGCGCACGGGTCAGTAGCTTCCTGTCGAACTAGAAAGAAAGGGCGAGGCCGGGATTCGAACCCGGGTCACTCACGTTGCCGTCACGCAATACATTTGGCAGGCGAACGTCTTAACCACTATGCCGCCTTTCTCCCTTGTCGGGGGGACTGATGGGCAGCAGCAGCTGACAGGGCCCTCTATTTCTCTTTGTGGTGTGCACAAGGGATCAGACCTGGTCCCCTTGATTGGTATGCGAGCAATTAAATGTCGAAAGGTTATGCTCTGAATGCAATGTGAAAGAATACGAGCGACATTGTTTAATGGTCGAATGGAACTTGTTTAACAAAAGCACTGGCTGAAATTCGCTACGCTTTGGAAACTCAAAGTCCACAGTAACAGCCTCTACCTCTGCAACGTAACACGACCAATTTGGTTTCTCGTGGAGGGGATTGCATAGCTAACACATTGTGCAGTACTGTTTTGACTGTACTGTTGTCCAAATGTGTTTTACTATGCTCGGATCTCAACCTTTTCCTTGAAATAATTACAGGTTTAAAATGAGGATGAGGACGAAGAAGAGGAGAATATATCGTAGAAAAGTCCTTGAACCGTTTCCCACAAAACTTCGTCCTTTTACATGACAACAAGCCTTGATAAACCATGTGTTCTTGTCCCCAGGTGTGCCCCATCTCAGCAGTGGTGGACCCCAGGACCGGAGAGACCATCAGCGTGAAGGAGGCCATTGCTGCAGGACTGCTGGACCTCAAGGCAGGAACCTTCCGCAATCCTGTCACCGGCGAGGAAATGTCGCTGATAGAGGCAGTGAAAGCAGGGTATTTAATGGCGGAGTCTGCACTGCCCGAAGAGAACAATGAAGGCGGGGTGTTCACTTCAGTGGCGATGGTGGAGGTGTCTCATAAGGTCACCGGTGTGGTGGATCCGAGAACCGGGGAGGTGCTGACCCTGAGGCAAGCCGTCGAGGAGCGGTTGGTGGACCCGGTGAAAGGAACCTACACCAACCCTGTGACCGGAGAGACCATGTCCCTGCACGAGGCCATTCGCCGAGGGCTGGTGCAAGGCAGGCCTTTCGACCCTCGCACAGACACGGACGAGGGCGACGTTCTCACCTTCCAGCAGCTCCAGATCCGCCAGCAGAGGTTCTGCCCGCCCAGTGCGGCTGAGGTCCAGATGGCTGCTGCTGAGGCAGGACTCCACCTAGACCCCAATGACCAGCTGTACGACCAGCTCCGACACAAAGTGGACATGCATGCTGAAGCCATCGTAGACTCACACACTGGCGAGGCGATTTCGTTGGAAGATGCCTTCCACAAAGGTATCATCAATTTCGCTAAAGGAGAGTTCAGGACTTCTGACGGTGAGATCCTGCCTCTCCTGGAAGCCGCAGCCCGGGGGTATTTGGAGCCCAGCGTGTTAGAACAGATCCTCAAAACTTATCAGGAGTGCAGTGTGGGTTACCTCATTGACCAAGGTCGATTTGACCCAGACACGGGGCTCGTGACGGACCCAGCCTCTGGCCAGGTCCTGTCTCTGGAAACCGCCATCCGCAACGGAGTCATCGACCCCAACACCACCTTCTTCTTGGACGTTGGTCAGCAGAGGCTGGTGTCCTTAAAGGAAGCCATGGACAGCGGCAGGTTCAGCCTGGCCAACGGTCGTCTGGTGGACGTGGACTCTGGCCAGGAGCTGACGGTGGTGCAGGCGGAGAGGGTGGGCCAAATCCTGGCCAGGATCGACCCTGCCCACCTCGCCTCCTCCGTGCAGACCTTGGCCGCCCTGCGTGACGTCATGGACACCAAAGCGCGAGGAGTGCGCATGCCCGCGGAGCAGCGCCACCTGGTGAACGTGGAGGAAGCTGTGCTGCTGGGGGTGCTGGATTTACCGCACGCCGCTTACGCCGAGGAAAATAGGGCCGGCCTGACTCCTCTGCAAGTGGCGGCGAAGAAAGGAAAAGTGGAACCCCGCGTAGCCATGGCTCTGTTCTCCGCCTTTGACAAGCTGTCTCTCCAAGACGCCATAGACAGCGGAAAGCTGAACCCTGCCACAGGGAAATTCGTTCACCCGCACACCAAGCAATCCATCGACTTACTGACAGCGCGAGAAACGGGGCTCTACAACCCTGACTTGATCTACTGCGTGGACAAGGACAGCGGCGCAGTCACCACGCTAGGAGCGTTGATGGACCAAGGCAGGTTCGACCCCGCCACGGGCCAGGTCCTCAGTGGGGGGAAGTGGCTGAGCCTGGAGCAGGCCCTGGAGGAGGGTGTGCTGTCGTCCACGGTGGACCCCGAAAGTTTCCTGGACCTGACAGCGTCCCTGAAGGAGCTGATTGATGGCGGGCAGGTCAACCCCCGCGCGGCCAGTTTCCTGGCGCCCAACGGGGATCGCATGTCGCTCAGAGACGCTTTGGCCAACGGATTCCTCACACTGGGCTCTAAGGTAATGTATTCACTGACAAAAAAGAAAACCCCCATTAATTTACTCTTGCATTTATATGTTCATTTGTAGTTATTTCTGTCAGTTCAGGATTGGATTATGCTCCATAAAATTTCGTCCACATCAGTTTACACAGTTTAAGGTCTTAAGGTCCTTTATTCAATTCGTTGTTTTAATAATATAAAACAAATGTGAACAATTTTTGCTCAAGTGAAGTATAATATAGGTTTATAACGATAAAGACTAGTTTGTGGGTTTCTACGTTTTTTACAGCCTACATTTGTGTTAACTATTATTGTCTTGTGACGTTTTGCCGTGTATTATTTTATTTTTTTCCTTTTTGTCTCCGCGGAAAAAGCATCAATAGAATTCTGGAATGTTGCAGCTTATTAGTACTTGCCCTTGTCTTGAAACTGAATAACTGAACATTTATTGTTTTAACTTAAAAACAAAGGTGCCTGTTTCCGTTTCCTTAAATACATCAAACACTCAAAGGCATTATTTTTATATTCCTTAATAAGGACACGATAGTTTTTGTTTTAGCTAACAACTTGTTTATTGCAATTTAAATACCAACACACGCCTTGGCTTAAGGCTGTGTCAGACCAATTGACATAGGCTAGAACACCAAGGCTACATCAAAATGTTGTTATGGTCTACATGGCTGTGCGTGTCTTGCCGTGGCAAGCTCCTAGCATAACATCATCAGTCCAAAATCCTCCGAAGTCGGAATGTGGCTGCCCACGTGGCGGCGTAATCAATAACGGTCACGCACGTAATGTTCTCATCCCTAGCTGCAAATGCACCATAGTGTTCAAGTGCTTCGGCTGTTGGGATTAGAGTACCTTTATAGTTGAGATGTTCCCTGGAGTCTTTAAGCAAGGGTACGGCAACAACAACAAAAATGACAAACATTTATTAGTGTTTTTGCTTGAACATATTTATATTCCACGCTTAGAGAGAACACCTCTTTTTAATTCTACTAGGTGAAGCAAGACCCTGAGAGCGGTGACGTCATGCTGGCACGTGACGACCACGTGGTGCGGTGTTTGCTGGACGTGAAGGACAGCGCTGATTGGCTGAGTGACGTGGAGCGAGCTATTGCGTCACAGAGGAAGCCCAGCCAGCGATTGGAGAGACTGAAAGATCAGGCTGAAGAGACTAAGGTATACAGAGAGAGAGAGAAAGATAGACAGAGAGAGAGAGAGAGAGACAGAGAGAGACAGAGAGAGAGAGAGAGAGAGAGAGAGAGAGAGAGAGAGAGAGAGAGAGAGAGAGAGAGAGAAAGATAGACAGAGAGAGAGAGAGAGAGAGAGAGAGAGACACACACACACACACACACACAGACACAGAGACAGAGAGAAAGAGAGAGAGAGAGAGAGAGAGAGAGAGAGAGAGAGAGAGAGAGAGAGAGAGAGAGAGAGAGAGAGAGAGAGAGAGAGAGAGAGAGAGCAATTTCTATGTTAGACCAGACAGAGTTTTGCCAAATGCAGAATTGGTATGTCGTCCTTGAAATGCAACTTTTCATATTTTGGCGTTCGTAGAAATGTACAGAATTATTCTTGTCCTTTTTGTATTAATAGTAATGAAACAGACGTACATTTCCTACTTCAATGTCCTCAATATCTGGGCAATATAATTTTTCAATGTCCTCAATATCTGGGCAATATAATTTTTCAATGTCCTCAATATCTGGGCAATATAATTTTTCAATGTCCTCAATATCTGGGCAATATCATTTTTCAATGTCCTCAATATCTGGGCAATATAATTTTTCAATGTCCTCAATATCTGGGCAATATCATTTTTCAATGTCCTCAATATCTGGGCAATATAATTTTTCAATGTCCTCAATATCTGGGCAATATCATTTTTCAATGTCCTCAATATCTGGGCAATATCATTTTTCAATGTCCTCAATATCTGGGCAATATCATTTTTCAATGTCCTCAATATCTGGGCAATATAATTTTTCAATGTCCTCAATATCTGGGCAATATAATTTTTCAATGTCCTCAATATCTGGGCAATATAATTTTTCAATGTCCTCAATATCTGGGCAATATCATTTTTCAATGTCCTCAATATCTGGGCAATATAATTTTTCAATGTCCTCAATATCTGGGCAATATAATTTTTCAATGTCCTCAATATCTGGGCAATATCATTTTTCAATGTCCTCAATATCTGGGCAATATCATTTTTCAATGTCCTCAATATCTGGGCAATATCATTTTTCAATGTCCTCAATATCTGGGCAATATCATTTTTCAATGTCCTCAATATCTGGGCAATATCATTTTTCAATGTCCTCAATATCTGGGCAATATAATTTTTCAATGTCCTCAATATCTGGGCAATATCATTTTTCAATGTCCTCAATATCTGGGCAATATCATTTTTCAATGTCCTCAATATCTGGGCAATATCATTTTTCAATGTCCTCAATATCTGGGCAATATCATTTTTCAATGTCCTCAATATCTGGGCAATATAATTTTTCAATGTCCTCAATATCTGGGCAATATAATTTTTCAATGTCCTCAATATCTGGGCAATATAATTTTTCAATGTCCTCAATATCTGGGCAATATAATTTTTCAATGTCCTCAATATCTGGGCAATATCATTTTTCAATGTCCTCAATATCTGGGCAATATAATTTTTCAATGTCCTCAATATCTGGGCAATATCATTTTTCAATGTCCTCAATATCTGGGCAATATAATTTTTCAATGTCCTCAATATCTGGGCAATATAATTTTTCAATGTCCTCAATATCTGGGCAATATAATTTTTCAATGTCCTCAATATCTGGGCAATATCATTTTTCAATGTCCTCAATATCTGGGCAATATAATTTTTCAATGTCCTCAATATCTGGGCAATATAATTTTTCAATGTCCTCAATATCTGGGCAATATAATTTTTCAATGTCCTCAATATCTGGGCAATATAATTTTTCAATGTCCTCAATATCTGGGCAATATCATTTTTCAATGTCCTCAATATCTGGGCAATATCATTTTTCAATGTCCTCAATATCTGGGCAATATCATTTTTCAATGTCCTCAATATCTGGGCAATATCATTTTTCAATGTCCTCAATATCTGGGCAATATAATTTTTCAATGTCCTCAATATCTGGGCAATATCATTTTTCAATGTCCTCAATATCTGGGCAATATCAATTTTTCAATGTCCTCAATATCTGGGCAATATCATTTTTCAATGTCCTCAATATCTGGGCAATATAATTTTTCAATGTCCTCAATATCTGGGCAATATCATTTTTCAATGTCCTCAATATCTGGGCAATATCATTTTTCAATGTCCTCAATATCTGGGCAATATAATTTTTCAATGTCCTCAATATCTGGGCAATATAATTTTTCAATGTCCTCAATATCTGGGCAATATCATTTTTCAATGTCCTCAATATCTGGGCAATATAATTTTTCAATGTCCTCAATATCTGGGCAATATAATTTTTCAATGTCCTCAATATCTGGGCAATATCATTTTTCAATGTCCTCAATATCTGGGCAATATAATTTTTCAATGTCCTCAATATCTGGGCAATATAATTTTTCAATGTCCTCAATATCTGGGCAATATCATTTTTCAATGTCCTCAATATCTGGGCAATATAATTTTTCAATGTCCTCAATATCTGGGCAATATCATTTTTCAATGTCCTCAATATCTGGGCAATATCATTTTTCAATGTCCTCAATATCTGGGCAATATCATTTTTCAATGTCCTCAATATCTGGGCAATATAATTTTTCAATGTCCTCAATATCTGGGCAATATAATTTTTCAATGTCCTCAATATCTGGGCAATATAATTTTTCAATGTCCTCAATATCTGGGCAATATCATTTTTCAATGTCCTCAATATCTGGGCAATATCATTTTTCAATGTCCTCAATATCTGGGCAATATCATTTTTCAATGTCCTCAATATCTGGGCAATATCATTTTTCAATGTCCTCAATATCTGGGCAATATCATTTTTCAATGTCCTCAATATCTGGGCAATATCATTTTTCAATGTCCTCAATATCTGGGCAATATCATTTTTCAATGTCCTCAATATCTGGGCAATATCATTTTTCAATGTCCTCAATATCTGGGCAATATCATTTTTCAATGTCCTCAATATCTGGGCAATATCATTTTTCAATGTCCTCAATATCTGGGCAATATCATTTTTCAATGTCCTCAATATCTGGGCAATATCATTTTTCAATGTCCTCAATATCTGGGCAATATAATTTTTCAATGTCCTCAATATCTGGGCAATATCATTTTTCAATGTCCTCAATATCTGGGCAATATCATTTTTCAATGTCCTCAATATCTGGGCAATATCATTTTTCAATGTCCTCAATATCTGGGCAATATCATTTTTCAATGTCCTCAATATCTGGGCAATATAATTTTTCAATGTCCTCAATATCTGGGCAATATCATTTTTCAATGTCCTCAATATCTGGGCAATATAATTTTTCAATGTCCTCAATATCTGGGCAATATCATTTTTCAATGTCCTCAATATCTGGGCAATATAATTTTTCAATGTCCTCAATATCTGGGCAATATAATTTTTCAATGTCCTCAATATCTGGGCAATATAATTTTTCAATGTCCTCAATATCTGGGCAATATAATTTTTCAATGTCCTCAATATCTGGGCAATATAATTTTTCAATGTCCTCAATATCTGGGCAATATCATTTTTCAATGTCCTCAATATCTGGGCAATATCATTTTTCAATGTCCTCAATATCTGGGCAATATCATTTTTCAATGTCCTCAATATCTGGGCAATATCATTTTTCAATGTCCTCAATATCTGGGCAATATCATTTTTCTTTATGGTTTTTGTTTGTTCCCACAGGGTCTTCAACAAGAATTACTCCACAAAAAACCGGAAGTGCGTCAGGCTATCAAGCAGGCTGAACAGCTGGTGGCGACATCTAGCGGGAACAGCAGCAGCAGTGGCGGACAGAAGGACGAGGCTGCCCAGCAAGTGCAGAAACTCAAGTACAACACCTCCGACCTCAAGCTGAGGTTTGACACCGTAAGTGCCCGGTACAATTTACTATGTAGAAGAACGGTGAAGCGTTGAGTTAACGACACATGAAAAGTGGACTTATTTGAGTCAAAATAATAGTCAATGATCTTATTTTGTTCCTGCACATACACATTACGTTGCCAGAATAGGGGCAGCAAGCGACAACAAAGAGTGAAATTGTGATGGACAGTTCTCACTTGTAGAAGAGTTCTACTTCTGACTGCAGAATACTGACCCACAAGATTTAGGCCTGATGTTTAACAGTGTTGAATGTCTTGTGTTGTCTTTGTATTTAAGAGTATATCTAAATCATTTCTGTTGCGTTACTCTGGCGTACAACAGGGCAGAAGATGCAAACCATTGTCATTCTATTTCTAATCACTTTTAGGGACGCCTGCGTGGGATAATGTATAAAATAGTTCTGAAGCGTCAGAAAAAGGGGGAGACTAAGACACACAGAATGTATGGAATTCGTGAGATGTGGCCTTCGTTTGATGATGTGGCCTTCGTGGAATTCGTTTGATGTCTGTATGTCAGGCCTCCAGCAAAGCGGAGACGTGCGGCAGTCAGATGGGAGTTAGGGAGAACGGGTTGAGGATTTCTACTGCAGGCTGTAGGACATGAATCCTATGATTGGATTATCATTCGGTTCATCTCTGCATCGTTTCTCCGTATGTCCCAAGGCCTCCACTAAAGCAGCGACGTGCGGCAGGCAGATGGAGAACGGGTTGGGGGACTTCTACCTCAGGCTGGAGAAGACTGACTAGTGGCTGGGTTGTCCGTTCCCTGATTATCTTTGTATCTGTTCTTATCTTACCCTATCTTTTCTTCGTGTTTCCTAAGACTTGTAACAAGGCCGAGAAGTGCGGCAGTCAGATGGGCGTTATAGAGAGCGGGATGGAGGACTTCTACTTCAGACTGAAAGAAATAAACCTAATGATTGGATAATCTGTTCCTCGTTGGTTATCTTTGTATTTTGTATACCTTATGTTCTATGTTCTTTGCATATACAAGGCCTCCGCCAAGGCAGATAAGTGCAGCAGTCAGATGGGGGCTATGGAGAACGGGCTGGGGGGCTTCTACCGCAGACTGGAGGGAATGCACCGCATGGTTGGAGTATCTGTTTATCTTTGACTATCTTTCTATAATTATTACCTTTTTTGTATTCCCCAGGCCTCTACCAAGGCAGAGAAGTGCAGCAGTCAGATGGGGGCTATGGAGAACGGGCTGGGGGGCTTCTACCGCAGACTGGAGGGAATGAACCACATGGTTGGATTATCGGTTTATCGTTGACTATCTTTCTATTTTGCCTTTTTTGTATTCCCCAGGCTTCTACCAAGGCAGAAAAGTGCAGCAGTCAGATGGGGGCTATGGAGAAC
>CM065680.1:4766825-4851825 GCA_017654935.2 Phymorhynchus buccinoides | reverse complement strand
TGGGCTAGCCAGTGTAGGGAACATTTGCTCTTTTCTCCCCCCCCCCCCCCCCTGTCTGTCTGTCTGTCTCTCTCTCTCTCTCTCTCTCTCTCTCTCTCTCTCTCTCTCTCTCTCTCTCTCTCTCTCTCTCTCTCTCTCTCTCTCTCTCTCTCTCCATTATGCTTGTCCCCTATCTGTTTTCACGCATCAATAGACGATTTTCGGAAAACAACTAGGGGAGAGCACTTCGTGAAAATTAGAGTTGTTTACCTCCATTACTCGGTCAAATACCATTGCAGCAATGGCGTCGAAGCTTGAAACCGCAGGATGCGAGTCAGCGACTTACAGACATTTTGTTTTAGAAAATAGGGGTGGCCAGTTGCCACAAACTGATAAAACTTGCACAATATAAATGATATACATTTTAGAATGACGCACAGTGTTCTAAGTGCTGTATGTCTGCTCAAACACACGAGGCGAGAGCTGGGGATCTACCTGATGGTAGATTAACTTCCCCTGTTTGACCGATTGAATTAGGCCAGATCACTCCCACACACCATGAATTTACTCCCCTTAAATATTTCCAAGGTCATTGACACCCGCTAGTTAAACATGGGGTGTGTTCAGTTTTCTCTTACTGCTTGTCCGTTTTCTGTGTTAACCGTTGTAAACGTTTGACTTGTTGTATGTTGGACTGTATTGTCTTATCCCTACTGATGTCAATCCTTCCTGATTTCTCATTTCAAAAAACGTATCTTACTTTTCTTTGACCTACAAGTAGTGGAACGTAGTTTGCAAACGGCGCCAGACTGAACGCAGATCTGTGTTAGTGTGGGACTCTGATGTTTAGAGAAACACCTGTCACGTGAAAAGCTCTTATTTCCCCTTCTCTTTGTATTCCGTCTGCTCCCAAAAGTGTGCCATTAAATGAACTGGACACAATTGCTGTGGGTGTAGACTGCATGCAACACTGCCTGCTACACTACGTACGATTCGGATCTGAATGCGATGCGATTGTGACGATGCGAGTCACGATGTCGCGTGGAATTCATGTACCGGCTCTACCGGAGTGTGCT
Source organism: Phymorhynchus buccinoides (assembly GCA_017654935.2). NCBI lineage: Eukaryota > Metazoa > Mollusca > Gastropoda > Neogastropoda > Raphitomidae > Phymorhynchus > Phymorhynchus buccinoides. The sequence continues at coordinate 4,850,770 of CM065680.1, read as the reverse complement.
GGAGCGAACATAGCAGGATTGTTTTTAAACTGAACAGTTTCACGCGAATCATGACTCACGTGGCCCAGTCGGATCGCAACCCGATACGATTTTACGCGCGTGTGGCTCCAGCTTTAGCGCGTGTAGCACGTAGGTTGTGCGTGCCTGCTACTGTTCCTGCTAAAACCTGGGAGCGCAGTCTCGTCTTTGTCAGTCCAAGTCCAAACGTGACTCCTTGTTAGCAGAAGAGGGCATTGGCTATTCCGAAAAACTGGACTGAAATATGTGTGGAGCTACTCCCGACCCGGAGCCTCGACCGGTATGAGATGTGCCAATGAATCGGAGTTAGTTGTGATTGTGGGTGCTCCACTGGAAGAACAACAAGGTGCTAATATCAACACAATGGCCGAAACGACACTTGCTAATGGTGCGCGGATGCCAACTGTTCCCGAAGGCTGCATACTGTGAGTCCACACCTGGAACTCTTAGGAGTGAGAACTTTATATTCAAGATCAGATCCGTGCACCTTTCGCCTCTGTGTGTGAAAATGATAGAGTCGGGGGATTCACAGGATTCGCAGGTAGATTGGTTGTTGTCTTTGGTGTCAAGTGGGAGTTGGCTTTCAAGGTTTTGCCTTCAAAGCGTTTTATGTTATGTGAACGGATATGTGTGTGTGTGTGTGTGTGTGTGTGTGTGTGTGTGTGTGTGTGTGTGTTGTGTTGTGTTGTGTTGTGTTGTGTTGTGTTGTGTTGTGTGTGTGTTGTGTTGTGGTGTGTGTGTGTGTGTGTGTGTGTGTGTGTGTGTGTGTGTGTGTGTGTGTGTGTGTGTCAGTGACAGTGACCGTGCTGTTTTGTGGGTAAAATAGCAACACCACTATCAAAAGAACAACAACGAAGTATTTGTTATGACAAGTACAAAGCTGTATTGTAATGAAGCATCAAAGGAACCCAATGTTGAGTCACTGCTGCTCACATTACCAACGCCAACTCCATTAGGACATGGACAATGGAAGCTTATTTAGAAACAGATAGAGATGTTGACACACATAAAGCTCACACACACACACAAACACACACGCGCGCGCGCGCAAAACAGAGAGAGAGAGAGAGAGAGAGAGAGAGAGAGAGAGAGAGAGAGAGAGAGAGAGAGAGAGAGAGAGACAGACAGACAGACATATACAGAGAGAGACAGAGACAGAGAGAGAGAGAGAGTTACACGTAGTCTGTTTCAGCCTTCCTTTCTTCAGCGTGCAAGACATCAGATTTTCTACGAAAACCTCAAAATGCATGATAATGCTAAGAAATCTGAGACGTAGAACGTTCAGAATCATTTATCAATATCTGGATTTGCTTGACAGGATGTTTTTTGTTTTCAGAATCTATAAAGAGCGTTTATGTGATTGCTGGTTGCAAAGTTGACGTTTGACGATATATAAATGGTTGTATCAAGTTTGACAGTTTAATACCATAGCGACAGTTTAATAGGATAGCGACAGTTTAATGGTATAGCCTGGCCAGCATTGTCCTCGTATCATTGTAAGTCAACATTATGCTGTCAGTGTGCCGAGGCTTTACAAGAAGACACACCACCTGTTGACTCTAGTTCCACATCTCTCATTGTGAGCAGTGGCCATGTTGCCACCTGTCAAAGTTTCCTCACATGATACTCTGGCCATGTAGTTATACAATTACTGTGTATGCCAAGGCGTGTTTGCACCATGGGTATGCGTATATACTAATGTATTGTTAATGCACGTACAGGCGCCAGCATTTGAGCACAGATATATTATAAAATGCAGTCGTTGTTTTCTAGTACCTGACGGAAAGAGTATGGTACCTCAGGTACCTCACGTACTAGAAAACAACGACTGCATTTTTCTTCTGACTCCCATAGAACCCTATCCATGAGAGAAACGTCGACGTTGATCATAATTAAGCGACATGGTGATCTACATTGTTACAAATAAGAACACTAAGATCAAACTTGTCTTCACTTTTAGATCAGTATATCCAACATTCAAAGTTCTTTACGATTGAACCCGCGCAATTCTGCTTCACCAAGGACTTACGAAACTTGGCTTAGGTTACGATTTAATAGGTTTTCGTGTTCACTGAACAACGTTTAGGTTTCCGCCATTTGAGGTCAAGGTCAGCCAGGTACAGTTACTCCACGGGTCCATCCAATTTAGATAATATACCACCCTACACAATTTGAAGTGATTGTATGCTGCGGTTCACAAGATATGGAAACAAAGGAACAACAAGGTGAAGGTCATCGATATCGTCAGCACTGAACATGCTGAGTAACACGGAGGTAATCTACCTACCTACTGGGGCCTAGGACATTTTGGGAGTGGAGTGTCATGGTAAGCCTTCTGGGTAAATGTCACCATGGTTTTAATTATATCCGTGGTGTTATTTTATTTTAAATGGAACAACATCCTACAGCATTTGAAGCGATTCTGTGCAGTACTTCACAAGGCATTCGTGGGAAAGTTGGGTAGGCATTAATAAAACAAAATGCATAGAGACAGATAAAAACAGAATGTGACAAACTTATAGTTCTCCTTTCCCTCCCCACTTTATTGGGCAGAGAACAAGAAACGCAAAACCACATTTCGTTGTTTGTTTCTTCATGCCTTCTGCTTCCTCAGAGGCAAAGCTATGGGTGCTGGGGGTTTCCGTATGCCTTCTGCTTCCTCAGAGGCAAAGCTATGGGTGCTGGGGGTTTCCGTATGCCTTCTGCTTCCTCAGAGGCAAAGCGATGGGTGCTGGGGGTTTCCGTATGCCTTCTGCTTCCTCAGAGGCAAAGCGATGGCTGCTGGGGGTTTCCGTATGCCTTCTGCTTTCTCGGAGGCGACGCTATGGGTGCTGGGGGTTTCCGTATGCCTTCCGTTTTCTCGGAGGCGACGCTATGGGTGCTGGGGGTTTCGGAATGCCTTCAGCTTTATCGGCGGCAAAGCTATGGGTGCTGGGGGTTTCTGTATGCCTTCTGCTTTATCGGAGGCAAAGCGATGGGTGCTGGGGGTTTATGTATGCCTTCTGCTTCCTTGGCGGCAAAACGATGGGTGCTGGGGGTTTCCGTATGCCTTCTGCTTTCTCGGAGGCGACGCTATGGGTGCTGGGGGTTTCCGAATGCCTTCAGCTTTATCGGCGGCAAAGCTATGGGTGCTGGGGGTTTCTGTATGCCTTCTGTTTCCTTGGCGGCAAAGCGATGGGTGCTGGGGGTTTCCTTGACCGGAGTTATGCTCCTTCTAAAAGGAGTGGTCTTCCTTATTTTGTTATCATTGTCATCTGCCCAGCACGGGTCATTGCATACAGGTGTATGTGTTGCATGAAGTCCGTGCCTTGTGGTGAGACTCAGAAGTCGATGACAGATAGAGGATGTTAGTGTGATGTGTGTGTGTTGCATCCAGTCAGTCAGCCAGCCAGCCAGCCGGTGACTTAACGATTGACAGCTGTCCTCTCAAAACACACACGCACATGCACATGCACACACACACACATACACCACACCACACACACCACACCACACCACACACACCACACCACACACACATACACCACACCACACACACACCACACCACACACACCACACCACACCACACACACCACACCACACACACCACACCACACACACCACACCACACCACACCACATCACACACCACACACACACACACACACACACACACACACACACACACACACACACACACACACACACACACATACACCACACCACACCACACCACACCACACCACACACACCACACACACACACACACACCACACCACACCACACCACACCACACCACACCACACCACACCACACACACACACACACACACACACACACACACACACACACACACACACACACACATACATACACACACACACACACAAACAAACACACACACACACACACACACACACACACACACACACACACACACACACACACACACATTGTGTTTCTGTGTAGGTCTGTCTCTTTGTGTTTCTCCGTGTGCCTGACCGCGTGCTTACGCAGTGATATGCGCGCGTGCATGTGTAAGACTAGCATGACGTGTAAAACTAAAAATGCTCTTCGTGCTTTTTATGTTCAATTCTGTCCACTGTTCTCACGATTTGTGTCAATCCCGTCGCCTCGTATTCTAGGTGCAGTCAGTGTGACACACCATTATAGTATTTTACCAAATTGATCGGATTCACACATCTCGTTCATCTGTCGGGTACAGTCATCAGAGTGGTGATACATGATGATGCACAGCCTGCTTTTGCGGTGCATTGAACGCAACTAGTGAGCAACAATCAGACCTTCGTTTCTTGGCTATGCTGTGCTGAAGTAGCTTGGTATTAATTTGTGTTAGATAAAGGGGTTTGGGTCTGTGGCAAGACTTGTCTTTAGACTGTGTTTTACAAGATGTGTGTAAGCGGCTGTGGTGTAGAGATGTGTGTAAGCGGCTGTGGTGTACTCTTCATGGCAAACATGTTCTCTTGTAAGTATAGTGTTTCCCAGTCAGTTTCGAAGGAATCGGGCAGATTCAAAATAGGTCAAATTATCAGCTTAACGTGTGTTATAGCTATAATTGATACTGATGGTTTTGTGATCATGTTATTTGTTACGGTTTAGGTAGAGTTGTACAACATAAGAGTAGGTGTAAGTTCGTTAGCGATTACGCTTCACAGTGAAAAGTATTAGTCCCCAAGAGGAATAGGGGTACCGTGCACCCTCCCCCCTCCCTTGATTAAATCAAAGTAGGCTAGAAATGTTCCTTTCTAAACGCGTTACAATTTGTTCCCAAGAAGAACAAAACTCATTCCTACTAAGAGCCCCTGATGTATCCTAGGATAATTTCTGGTATTGTTTGGGGGTTAGACTATATGTTTCAACCCAGGATCAAATTTATCGTCAATGCCCCCTGACCATGCAAAGTTGACAAAAACTGCTATAAAACCTAAGTGTACCTTGTTTGAGGAAGTATATTAGTTTGGGTTGCCTTTATGTGGGTCTAGATTGCAGGGCGCTCTATCCAAATACGTTGGAGGCCAAGCTGTAAATGTTGAGCATTTTGAGTTATTGCCTAACATTCACAATAGACGCCATGAGATATTACATATCTGTAACACAGCAACAGAGGAATGCACGCTCTGGTTGTAACTATTGTGCGTCTAATACTTTTTGGGGTAAGAAAAAATAAGTAGCTGAAATGATTTACACTAACTGAATTTGATTATTTATTAATCCACTCTTCATGCGTGGTCTTTTCACGTATTAACATGTAATCACTTGGTAAACCTGAAATTAAACATTTTGGTTAAACGATGCTAAACATAGAATTATGAGCTAAAATGTAGACTAAGTAAGTAATTAACAAGACTCGTTAATTCTTCATAAGCTGCTGGTTTTTACCACGTCAGCCTGCGCTGATTGATCGGGGGATGTATTACAGAGCAAGGTATAAAAAGCAATAATCAAATAGCACAAATATATGGCCACACACCGCAAATATACCTGCAGCAACGCATTGCTTAACACTCATTGAAATTAAGGCAATAGCAGTGATGTACCGAGGATCAAACAGCGATAGGATGCACTACTATCCTAAGACGAGAGAAATCAACACGACAATGTCTGGACACTTGCTGAAACATATAAGACATAGCGTGCCAATATTACAAAAATAATCAGACATTTGTCCTTGCAGGGGAAACACAATAGGACATTTTCAATTTCAATAGGTCAACGACTGGGGTCTCACGATAACACTGTCAATAGGCTGGCTGAGTCTGAAATAGGGAGGTATCAGGTGCTACTCTCCCTTAGGCCTACTGAAGTCTTCGGTAAAAACTAGACAATTTTACTGAAAATCCGATGTTATGGGTGTGGGCTTATTTCACAGAACATCCCGCTGTTTTGTTGGTTATGTTATTACCAGCGTTTATATAATTGTATTGTACACATAGACATGGACATTTAAACTATCGAAAAACCGGGAAACACGATTGATGTTGAGGCAGTGTTACAAAAACTTCAAAGTTTAAAAAAAGCCTGTGTTAAACTTCGTGGAGGCTGTTAGATGCTTGCTGGGTTTCTGAGTCATGGTGTGTTCGCCAGTGGGCTCTGCAGTCATGCGAAACGGGCTGGTATACCCATGGGGCATTTTCACAAGGACTTATTTTTTGTCGTAACTAGAGGTCTCTCTACACGTTAACAATGTTCTTAAACGATCACTATTTCCCCATGGAAACACAGTGAGTTGTAAGTCATATGATGAGTGGCCTAACATTAACACTATGTTGCCATGGGGAAATATATATATTTTGTCAATATTGTTAACGTGTACAGAGACCTTAAGTGGTCACCGAGTCGATACCTCTGGTATTGGTGTAGGGCTGATCTTGTGTTGGTATGGCTGGTGATGCCTTTGGATCCCATCTTCGGGTGTTTAATTTTAATTATTTCATCAAATGAAATATATTCATTTCTATACGAGTGAAATTGGATTCATTATGCGGAATACTTTGAGTCATTAAAGTGTGATGTACGACCTGTTCACTTCATTTTTATTTCCTCAATCAAATTCTTCTCTTCCTGTCGCACGCACGCGCGCTCGCACGCACGCACGCACACGCACACGCACACGCACACACGCACACACACACACACACATACGCGCGCACACGCACACGCACACGCACACACACACACACACACAAACACACATCTTTTTATCCCAACCATTTGTATGCCAATGTCACATTATTATTGGGTTTTTTCCATAACAACACCACGGCCATAACATACAGTCAGCACCACGTTTTAGCGTAGTGTGTGACACAAGGTTAATTTGACTTCCACAGCAGCCATAGTAATCCTTGTCTAATTAATGCCACAGATTCCAATCTCAACCACATGTCAAAATAACTCATTGCAGTTTTTAGCTGCAAAAAGAGAAACAGAATTGGTTTGGTTTGTGTGTATGTGTGCGTATGCATCACGCATATGTGTATGTTTGTGCGTTTGCTATCGGGGTTTTGTTCGTCTGTCTGCCTGTCTGTGTGTCTCTCTGCCTCGCTGTCCTTATCGCTATCTTACATGTCTTCAACTGTATCCCTTCATTTTATGTGCACAAATAGTTTGAGCTGCGTTAGTTTTCCCGAAAAGTACTGTTATTCTATAGCGCTGACTGAAAGTGGCAAGGGGGTCTTATGCACGAGAAGGCTGAACGACTTAACCCGGGGACCATGTCACTAGTCTGAGACTAAAGCTGTGCGTTGCACTGTGTGCAGGAGTTTGAGCGGGAGGTGGACGCGTACCGCAAGCACCTGCAGCTGCTGCCCACCATCAGCGAGGAGGGCGAGGCGGGCGTGCTGGACGAGGAGCTGGAGTCCATGGAGGCCAAGTTCAAGGACATCTCCAGGGAGTGCGCCAAGCACATGGACCGCCTGGCCGCTTTGGTCAAGCACCAGAAGACCTTCGACGACCTCAACGACAAGCTGGCCGCGTTCTACCCGGCCCTCCAGGAGCGGGTGGACCTCATCCACGGACACACCTTCGGGGTTGACCCCGAGGTGGACGCCCGGGACCTGGACACGCTGCGGAACCTGAAGGCAGAGCTGCTGGGGCAGGAACGACGCCTAAAGGACCTCGCCTCTGCCGGGGAGAGGCTGGCTGACGGACTGACGGAGGCCGGGATGGCTTCTGAAGCGGAGGATGTCCGCGCCATTCTAGAAGCCCGGGGGGAGCAGTACTCTGAGCTGCTGGAGGAGATCGGCGACCAGGAGGAGCAGCTGGACTCCTCCCTCACCGAGCAGCACAACGTGATGAGTCGCCTGGACGACGTGGAGGACAGCGTGTCCCAGGCGGAGATGAAGCTCCGCGGGAAGCCTCTGGTCAGCCTGGACAAAGAAAAACTGTCCGTTCAGCTGCACGAGCAGAGGCTGATGAACGCGGACCTGAGCAGCCACAGGGCGGTGCTGGAGCGGCTCTCCAGGGAGCAGCACAGCGTGGCGGGGGCCGAGGACAGGCTGGGGCAGGTCGGGGACAGACTAGGGGAAGTGGAGGCTCTGGCGGAGTCCAGGACCAGGGAGCTGGAGGAGGTGGCCTCAGGACTGCAGGAGTTCGACTCCAAGGCCTCTGACCTGCACGCCTGGCTGAGCGACTCCATCAAGAGCATCAAGGCCTCCGCTAAAGGGGGCACGTCTGGAAAGGCGCAGAGAGCCAAGGTAACACACTGCTAAGCAATGTCCAAGTGTCATCTATCAAAACCACACGTCAGAAGTTATTGATGGAAGAAGATTCATAAAGTTCACTCATTAGATGATCTTTTCTTACAACAATCAAGGCGGATATTCTCAAACATTTGTTTCCCAACAGTCTGTAATGAAGTATCGATTAAATTACTGCTATGAGTAGAGTAATTGTGGAATGTATTAATGGCAAAGTTCTTCCGTGGGCTCAGAAAGTAAATTTTACAATAACAGTAATCAAGAATAATATAAAGCTTGAAATCCTTACTCTAGAATTCACGATTCACTATCATTTACACAGCCGTGCTATATCGTGTTACTGTTAGTCAAGAAACTGTCCACCATGCTACACTTGCTTCTGAAGGCACAGACGTTTTGTTTTGCTCACAGACAGCGTTGTGATGCCGAAACACACTGAAGACTCACGATGGCATAGAGTCAAAACGGACTACCTCCATATTGTCCTTTGACTTATTATGGAACTTATTGCGAAAACTAATAACTTGTATCAAAAAAGGACCGAATAAATATAAATAGCATAATCCCCATATTATATTATTTTCAGTCTTTTGTAATACAAGTCATTAGTGTTCGCAATAAAAATCAATAATAAGTATATGGAATAGCTGGAGACTCTAAGGCATCGCTGAGTGAGTGAGTCGTGTGACTGGTAGTTCAGTGCATAAAGTATCCTTCATTCTCACTGTTGCAGGTGCAGGCTTTACTGGAAGCAAAGGATGAGAGGGAGGGCGAGGTGCGGGAGATGAGGGAGAGGTGTGAGAGGCTGGCCAGTGATGACCGGGTGGCTGACCGTTACGCCGTCAAAGAGGTCCTCGCTGACCTGGAGGGAAAGTGGAACGACCTCACCGAACTGATCGTCAAAGAGGTGTCCTTCGAGGTACGTGTTGGTTCAGTATAATAGTTTACAATGTAACGTCTTTTCACCAGTGTTGATATTAGACCCAAAACAATTACAACGTACTTGTTAATAATTAATGCATAAGAATTCAGCAATTTCTAGTAAACGTCAACAAATCAGAGCAATTTTGCAATCTCAGACTGTGTAATAACAGTAGCAATATCTTCTTCTTTTTCTTCTTCTTTTGCGTTCCCAGGCCTTAAGTTCCGTTTTCAGTTTTCACTGGTCTCCTCGCTGCATTCAGCCAACACATTCCGATTTCGGAGGAGCTCAAAGGAAGATGGGTTTTTCTTTAAAAGGCAGGAGAATGGGCCCAAAAGTCAGAAAGATAGTAGATGACACAAAGCAAGGGAAAAGGCAGAATCAAAGAGAGAGACGGTTTAGGGGAAGTTACAAGCACAGAACGTCAGAAGGTGGGGGAACTATTTGTACGGAAGACCCCCCGGTATCCCGACGGTTGGAGTAACAATATCAAAAGTGAAAGGGCTAAATACTATTTGACTGTTGTTCTCATCATTTACTAAGTCAATAGACTTTTTTTCTATAAAGTGATGTTAAAATTGGGCATTATTTTAACACATGATGCAGATATAGGATTACCACAATTACAGGAAACATAAGAGACTAGAGTATTTAGTGTTCCATGCTTTTAACCTTAGCTTTATAATAATCTTGGATATATAACGAGGGGGGTTCAGTAAATGCAATAACTTTTCTCCACTATTTCTATCGTGAACAAACTTTTCCACAATCAACAAAAATTCAACCGAAGACATCGTAGGATATGATTACAATCGGTATCAGAAAGATGTTTAGCTCCAAGCTTAGCAAGACTATCTGCTGTTTCATTCCATTTCAACCCACAATGAGAAGGGAACCAACAAACATCTACATTTGCGCCCTTCATCATTATACAATATATAATTTTGTTGATGTTGATTTTAGCAGATTATCTTTTTGCGCTTTAAACAGTGATTGAGATGCATCCGATGTGAAATGATTTTTGTTGACGTCACGTTTACCATGAGCTATCCAGCATCAGCACACAGACCTACACTTGGCTACATGACGGAGAGGTAATCTTCAATAATAATGATGATGAGTATGATTTGTGTGTGATAAACAGACGGTGAGTGACGTGGAGGGCTTCCTGAAGTATTTGGACAAAGCGGAGAACGACATCAACACAGCAGACCCCATCAGTGTGGACCCCGAAACCCTGAGAGTGCAGCTCAGAGATCACAATGTGAGCCACCGCAATGCCACAGTGCATCGCTGAAACATGCTTCTATCGATGTACCCCACACTATATTCTAAGGTCTTTGGTTTAAACAAGATTTATTCAAATAAAGCACATACAGCAGCACATAATTTAAATAAGTAGAGCACAACAAGCTTAGAGCTTATACAAGGCACTCCAACATTTTCAATGTAAGGTCTTTGATATAATTGTTTGAGCAAAGATGCTTTCCGACTCGGTGATGTGTTTTGGTTCCTACACGGAGTCCAAAGATAAACAAAATAAAATAAAATAAAATACCTTTGGGGGATTATCGTCACACGACTACTGGGTTGAAAAAGACGTCAAAATTACCCTAAAGTTATTTTATTTTATTTTATTGTGTTTATTTTTGGACTCCGAGTAGGAACCAAAGCATGTCTTTGATATATATCACAGTCATGTATCAATCATCATCTTAGGAAAAACATAAAATTTAATGTTGGGGTATTTTGATATTTGTAAAGAGCTTAAAGTCGCCCGCTTTGAAGTGTATCCATTTCTTTACATGGGTTTATTCAACTTGAAAATTTGTTGCCAGAGTAGAAGAATTTTAAAAGTACAGTATTGCATATATGAATTAGCACCACAGTTAGTGTTGTCGAAGTTGTGAACGGGTTTTGATAAAAGTTGATTATGCTTATGTGACATGCACAAACTATAAATCTTTTTTATACATGCTTTAAATTCTTGAAAAAAGACATATTTTCAACAATCAGTTGTCCCGAAGTAGTTGTGGACTAGTTTTGGCAAAGTTGATCTCTAGACACCCCGTCATGTTTGATCTCAAAATCTGCTTCTTTCAGTCTTATGACAATAATCGTAGGCTGACCCTAACCCTATCACTTTCCTGAGAATGGGAGAATATTGCTACTGGGTGAAACTTTTTAATGCGAAAAAGCGAGGGGGCTGCACAGAGTACAAGCCGCCATCTTAGTCTTCCTTTTGTCTTCTCTATAGTGACGGCTGTTGAGAAAACCTGTGCAATCATCTATCCATTTGGTTTTCATTCGGTACAGATTTGCACAGATTCAGTGAAGTTCTACCGATATTTCTGTACGTTTTTCTCGGGCATTCCACAGGGACCTGTGTCCGGAGAACCATAGGATCACGAGTCATTTTAGTCTACATTTTGCTTTAACTGCTGATGGCTTATAGGATGAACTGTGCAATCATCTGGATTATAGAGATATTGATATGAAATTTCTTCTTTGGGTGGAAGGCTATAAACTCTCCATGCAATGCATTCGCTTTTTCTACATTTGTTTCTTTCAGGCATTCCACGAGGACCTGTGGCAGCGAAAGACAGCCCTGAAGGAAGTGATTTCCAAGGGAAGGGCGCTGCTGCACCAGACAGCCAACACCAAGACCGATGAGATCGAGAGCCGTTGGGACAGCATCGAAAGCCAGGCTGACCTGCTGTGTCAACATAGCGCTGATAGACAGAGGGTGAGAGAGAGACAGAGAGAGAGAGAGAGAGAGAGAGAGAGAGAGAGACAGACAGAGAGACAGAAAAACGACAAAGGGAGAGAAACAAAGAGAAAAGGAAAGATGATGGGAGATTGATAGTGTATTGGGACATACTTTTTTTTTAAACGGGCTGATCTCCTGTGTCATCATCGCGTTGATAGACAGAGGGTGTGTGTGTGTGTGTGTGTGAGAGAGAGAGAGAGAGAGAGAGAGAGAGAGAGAGAGAGAGAGAGAGAGAGAGAGAGAGAGAGAGAGAGAGAGAGAGAGAGAGAGAGAGAGAGAGAGAGAGACGGAAACAGAGAGACGGAAACAGAGAGGACGAACGAACGTTCGAAACTTGATTAATAAAGGGAAAATAATAAACGTAAAACCCTTAAAATGCTTAATAAGCATAAGATGTTGTAATCGGAGAGAGGCAGACAGACAGACAGACAGATCAAGAATTTGTTATTGGTTGATAATTGGCTTTGGTATACATTTTTATTTCACTTCATAATTTCGAAGTTATAAACGCTTGTCAGCATAATTCTGAAACGAAGGTTCTATGATCGATTGATTGTTTAATAATTTTCGATTAATTGACGTGTTACAGCAACTAGAGTCGGCCCTGCCTTTAGCCGGCCAGCTGAACGAGAACCTGTCTGAAGTGGAGACCTGGCTGGAGGAGATGGAGGCTGAACTGAAGTCCCAGGGACACCCAGGAGACAGCCTGGAGGAGGTCAAGAAACAGCACGACAACCTCAAGGTATTCTTCTTCTCAAATTAGTGTCAAGGTGTCTGCTTTGTGTAAGCTTCTTCTGCATTCCCAGACTATATGGCCATAAAGGGTGAGGTATGTGTGTGTCCGGTTTTCAGTTTTCACAACCATCATCATCATCAGCAGCAGCACCATCGTCGCCATCATTATCACCATCATCATCAACATCATCATCACCAGCATCATCACCATCATCATCATCATCATCATCATTCTTTCCTGTGTTCCACAGAGCACCCATCAGATCATCGACGACCACAAGCTGTTCATTGATGACATCATCATCATCATCATCATCATCATCATCATCACCATCATCATCATTCTTTCCTGTGTTCCACAGAGCACCCATCAGATCATCGACGACCACAAGCTGTTCATTGATGACATCATCATCATCATCATCATCACCATCATCATCATTCTTTCCTGTGTTCCACAGAGCACCCATCAGATCATCGACGACCACAAGATGTTCATTGATGACATCATCATCATCATCATCATCATCATCATCATCATCATCATCATCATCATCATCATCATTCTTTCCTGTGTTCCACAGAGCACCCATCAGATCATCGACGACCACAAGCTGTTCATTGATGTCATCATCACCATCATCATCATCACCATCATCATCATCATCATCATCACCATCATCATCATCATCATTCTTTCCTGTGTTCCACAGAGCACCCACCAGATCATCGACGACCACAAGCTGTTCATTGATGACATCATCATCATCATCACCATCATCATCATCATCATCATCATCATCATTCTTTCCTATGTTCCACAGAGCACCCATCAGATCATCGATGACCACAAGCTGTTCATTGATGACCTGAACTCCACGGGCATGGACCTGATGGACCTGTGTGGGGTGTCCGAGGCCACGGACCTGCACAATAAGCTGCTGGCCGCCAACACCCGCTATGAGGCGCTGCGATCGCAGGCACGAGCCAAGGGCAGAGAACTGGCTGAGAAGAAGCGAGAGTTCACCCAGGAGGTAATAAATGAAAAGGTGGTTGACTTGAATTTGCAATGGGATAAACTGGAATTTTTTTTCTTCTCTGATTCGGTTTATAGATGGTGTTAATTTTGTCATTTATTTCCCTGAAATGCTCTCACCGTGTGCTTCCCAGAACATTGTACGAATATTATTTATATTCATGCGTTTCATATTTCATTCACAATATTCATAATACAATGACCTGAAAGCCCAAAGATAAACTATTTGTCAACCATTTTGAGGGATGATAATACTAATTATCCATTGCAATATGCTAGCAGGCTGTGAAGTCGATTGGGGTAGGCTACTTACGTATGATATGCTGCATTTCCTCATTGTTGTAGGTACTTTTATATCGGTCTTTGTGTTGCATTGTAGTACTTTTACACACATCTTTGTCTTGGAAATCGCTTACATGATGGGTTTTTTTTTAATTGCACTTATTCATTAAAGGTATTCAAGGTGATTTGTTTGCATTTTAAAACTATTTTGGAAGACTTTGAGATTTTGTCATTGTTGAGGGTGTTTGTTTTCTAATGAACATTTTTGCAGGTGGTGGACTCCCTGGACCATCTCCTGGAGGACCTGGATGGACTGAACAGAGTGGTATCCAGTGCAGACCCTGTGCCGGCAGCCCCCGCTAAGCTGAAGAATGAGATTGACGAAAACACGGTCAGTGTCTAATATACTACTACTTCCCTTAGGGCTGACTATTAAATGACTACTATTACTGCTATAGTGTTGCAAATGTGATACTATGCCTGCAGCCCCTGCTAAACTGAAGAACGAGATTGATGAAAACACTGTCTGCGTGTGTCAGAAATAGCCACTTAGATAATGATATTGGTGAAAATAAAATACCTGTTGGGGAAGGTCTTAAAAATCTTGTGGGAAAGTGTGTGTCCTAGAGATAATTGTACATAAATTGAATAATGAATGTACATTTAAATAAATTGATGGATATAGAAGCAAGTGGAGTTTGATTTGAAAGAGAGAGCAACTAAGGGAAACCGACACAATCTATTCTAACCATACTGACCAACACTCAAAACAATAGCAGAAACATCTAATTGTGGAAACCAATGCCCAAGCATCATACAAATGAAAGAAGCAAAGGAACCACAACTCCCCTTACCAATTCGTGGGAATGAAAATGTTATCTTGTTGATTTAATGACATTGGATGCAAAACGAAAACATGAACTGATATGATACATTTAAAATGACACCTTTCTGTTAATGTTGTAGATTGCCTATTCCGTATTACAAGGTGGTTAGTTCCCACTGCAAGCAGTGCTTGAAGCTTGACTCCATGTATGTTGATGTAAATGTACTGTGTGTGCGTGCAGGCTGTTCTGGAAGACTTGGAGCGCATGAAGCCAGCGTTCAGTAAAGTGGAGAACATCGTGGCCAACCTCAAGGCTCACGGCATAGAGGACCCAGGGGAAGGTACCGCTGCCTTGCTTTGAGATGATTGTGCAACTCTTACTTACATTGTATTGGGCTTGCGATTTGGTATTTTCTAGTTACAGAAACACCTCTCTTAGTCCTGGTAAAAGAAAAAAACAAAACAATGATGAAATCTAAAAAAGTCATAAAAAAATAAAATCATAATACAATGACGTTTTAAAGAGGGAATAGGGGATGTTCTGTCATGTTCTAGTGAGTTTTAAATAAAAGCAGTCACTGCAGACATAATGTGACTTTCATCATCCTGCAAAAATGTGGTTGTGCTACTGTTGCTATGTTAAAGTTTTTTTAATGAGACGGTGACCACACCCACACACAGACACACACACACACACACACACACACACACACACACACACACACACACACACACACACACACACACACACACACACACTCACATTCACACTCACATACACACATACCAACATTTTCAGTACATAAACGAGACTTCGCTGGCCCACAAGGGACGCTGCTCAATGTTTTCCTTTGTAGTGGAGGACGTGAAGTCCAAAGCATCGGAGATCCGGGAGCTGGTGTCGTCCATGGGGCGGGGTGCCGGCCAGCGGGACAGGCTGCTGAGGCAGACCCTGAAGGATGCGGAGCAGTTCAGCGACCTCTCCAACGACATCCTGTCCAGCCTCCGGGACCTCAAGGACTCCCTGTTCTCCCAGCAACTGCCCGGGGTGGATACTGAGGCCATCAGGGAGCAGCAGAGCGAACTGGCTGTGAGTGGTGCAGAAAGAGCTGGTTGGACAGACAGACAGACAGACAAGCGACAGACAGATAAAGAACAGCATAAACTGGATTTATTTGAATGTGCGAAAGAAAACGAGAGAGGGAGAGAGAGTTATTTTTTTATTTTAAATCTTCTTCTTCTTCGATCGCTCAGTGTCCTGTCAATTATGAGTGGAGATGCATCATGCTGCCGTTATGCGCCTAGCTAAGAAATAATTAGGCCCAGCAAGTCCGACTTCGGCTGGAGGAAATCTTTTTGAATGTCTTACGTGAAAAAAGGCAGGAGAATGAACTGGTAAGGCAGAAATATAGTAGATGACAGTAAGCAAAGGTAAAAGGCAGAGTCAAAGATAGTGACAGATTAGAGGAAGTTACAAGCACAGAACTTCCAGAAGGTGGGGGAACTATTTATACAAATGACCCCCCCGGTATCCCCACGGGTGGTTATTAGATATAATGCCCATTATTCTAGTTCTCCCAAACTTTGAAATGTTGAATTCATCATGAATGCTTGTCGGTAATTGTCTTCCCCAGGGCATCAAAACGGAGCTGGAGAAGGCCAAGGAGCTGACAGTGGAGTGCAGGGTGCACGCGGACAGCGTGGTGAAGCACTGCGGGGAGCCCGGCAGGATCGAGATGCAGAAACAGCTGGAGGACCTGGCCCACCTGGCCGACGATGTCAACGACATGGTGCGGGACAGAGGGGACGAGCTGAGGAAGGTGTACAGACATGCTGATCAGTTCAGTCAGCTGCTGGAGGTGAGACACCAGGAGAAGTAGGGTTAGCACAGAGGGGACGAGCTGAGGAAGGTGTACAGACATGCTGATCAATTCAGTCAGCTGCTGGAGGTGAGACACCAGGGGAAGTAGGGTTAGCACAGAGGGGACGAGCTGAGGAAGGTGTACAGACATGCTGATCAGTTCAGTCAGCTGCTGGAGGTGAGACACCAGGGGGAGTAGGGTTAGCACAGAGGGGACGAGCTGAGGAAGGTGTCCAGACATGCTGATCAGTTCAGTCAGCTGCTGGAGGTGAGACACCAGGGGGAGTAGGGTTAGCACAGAGGGGACGAGCTGAGGAAGGTGTACAGACATGCTGATCATTTCAGTCAGCTGCTGGAGGTGAGACACCAGGGCAAGTAGGGTTAGCACAGAGGGGACGAGCTGAGGAAGGTGTACAGACATGCTGATCAGTTCAGTCAGCTGCTGGAGGTGAGACACCAGGGGAAGTAGGGTTAGCACAGAGGGGACGAGCTGAGGAAGGTGTACAGACATGCTGATCAGTTCAGTCCGCTGCTGGAGGTGAGACACCAGGGGAAGTAGGGTTAGCACATAGGGGACAAGCTGAGGAAGGTGTACAGACATGCTGATCAGTTCAGTCAGCTGCTGGAGGTGAGACACCAGGGGACGTAGGGTTAGCACAGAGGGGACGAGCTGAGGAAGGTGTACAGACATGCTGATCAGTTCAGTCAGCTGCTGGAGGTGAGACACCAGGGGACGTAGGGTTAGCACAGAGGGGACGAGCTGAGGAAGGTGTACAGACATGCTGATCAGTTCAGTCAGCTGCTGGAGGTGAGACACCAGGGGACGTAGGGTTAGCACATAGGGGACGAGCTGAGGAAGGTGTACAGACATGCTGATCAGTTCAGTCAGCTGCTGGAGGTGAGACACCAGGGGAAGTAGGGTTAGCACAGAGGGGACGAGCTGAGGAAGGTGTACAGACATGCTGATCAATTCAGTCAGCTGCTGGAGGTGAGACACCAGGGGAAGTAGGGTTAGAGGGTGATGTTTATAGTTGATGAGAGAGAGAGTACAAAAAAGACATGAGGAAAGTGTGTTGCCACCATGACTTGCTTTCTGAAGTCAGCAAATGGAAGGTATGGCTAGTGTGTTTTTATGAAGGGTCAGAGGAGAAGAGAAAGAAGCGTGTTTTGATGATTGGACAGTGTTCACTAAAGGTTGTACTAACATTGTTGAATTGTTTTGTTTTTCTCTTAAACTGCAGATAGTAACTGTAAAATAGAAGAATGATGAGGACGGTGATCATGATGGCGATGAGCATAATTGTGGTGATAATGATGACAGTAATAAAACAAAAATGGTTTGCTATCTCCTTATCAACGAGTGAACTTTCTGGTAATTTTGTTGCACGAGGGTAGTTTAACAAAACTGTACAAGTAGAACCATCCTTGTTATGGTGATGATGGTGATGTCTTGTAACTTCTAAATAAACCAGGTTATGGTTGTTAGTCTGTTTACTGAAACGCCCATATCATAAGATTTTTTGTGTTAGCCGATGTCAGTTTGGCTTAAGCACCAATGACCTGACTGATCACTGCTTTCAGGGAGAGAGTAAAACACAGCCAGCTAATGTGGAAGCAGTAAGGTCTTTTCACTTGCATTGTTTGGTATTGCGCGTGACTCTAACGGCCTTGTCCCACGATGCTTCCTCTCGCATGCACCTGGTAGTTCTGTCACGCTGTGAGAATGGATGAACACTCTTGCGAAAGAGCGAGTGATTGCATCGTCGGACTTAGCCTTAATGTGTGCATAGGATCTCTGGTTTCAAATTAACACGTGCTGCAAGTGTGCCTTGAAAGTCGGTTCGTATTGCCATAACGTTTACTGACCCCAAACCAAACTTTCAGATTGACGAGGCTCTTCATTTAGGGTTTTTAGACAGAAGGTTTCTTTCAAAGAGATATAAAAAATCTGACGAAGTTAGAGATAGAAAGACATGGACTCGCTATTTTGAAGTCTTTCTTCTGCCTTCCCAGGCCATATGGTCATAATGGGTAAGGTACGTATGTGTCCGGTTTTCAGTTTTCACTGGTCTCCCCGCTGCATACAGTCGACACATTCCGATTTCCTAGGAGCTCAAAGGAGAAAATGTATTTGCAAGATATTTTAAAGGCCAATAAGTCAGAAAGATAGCAGGTGATAGAAAGCAAAGGGAAAAGGTAGAGTCAAAGAGAGGGACAAATTATTTGAAATTACAAACACAGAACTTCTAGAAGGTGGGGAACTAATGTTTACGAAAGACCCCCCGGTATCCCCACGGGGAACTATTTTGAAGCTGTTTGAACGTAGTTCCTTGGGCAGTGCTCAAAGACTCAGTCACAGTGGAGTAGCACCAACTAACGACTAATGTGTTCTTCTGCTGCCCATCGTGTGCTTTGCTGGTGTTCTTCACGTGTGTTTAGTGTGGATGTGCATGTGGATGCTTTATATTTATCTGTACACTACATGCACTAGTCGTTTTGCTGCACTTCGTTTGAGAGCTTTTTTCACATCTTAGTAATACTGATGATATGACAACTAAATACCTTTTGCAATGTTTTGTGCTTGTATGTAATACTGATCCGAAGTCAGCCAATACTGAAATGTATGTCTCTTAATGCCAACCCAGTTTACATTACATAACCCGAAAAGGAGGTTAGCAAAATAAAGAACACACTTACTGCAATGAAATGACCAAGATGAAGCATCTTGATTGAATCAGCACTATATGCCTGTCTTTTCCACTGATTGACGAGTTCCTTTCAATACGTGATTGTAGAGAAATACAATGCAAAGCTGGTTCAATTGTCATTCTGTCTCTTTGCGTCTATCCTCCTCTGTGTCTGTTTGTCAGTCACGCACTCAGTCTATGTCTCTCCCTGTAAGTCTTGTAAGTCTTGTAAGTCTTGTCTCTCCTCTTTTGCCCTCAATCTTTCCATGCCATCCTTCTCGTGCACATTGTCATGCAACGTGAATTCGTCCAGTACATCGGAACATGTTTACGCATCAAGACATGTTTGTCTTATTTGATGTCTGAATCTGAAATCAAGTCATATAAATAACCTGGAAGTGTCCTGCAGGTTAGTGCGATGCTTAGAGCATGTTTTCTTTGAAACTGTGCTGAAGCAATATAATAGCAAATATAGCAATAAATTATGTGTATGTGGGTGCGCGCCCCCCCGTGTGTGTATGTACATATATGCGTGTCTGTGTCCGCGTCAGAGTGACTGCGTGTGGCCACCCATTCAGAGCATGCACTGGACATTCCTTTATGTCTTACCTACGTGTGCTGTTCCAGGCCATCAACTCGTGGCTCCCTCTGGCGGAGCACAAGCTGGCGGGCATGAGGGCTCCATCCACTGACCCCGAAACCCTCAGAGAACAGATGGACGAGATCAAGGTAACAGTTCTGTCTCCTTTAACAACCACCCATCTTTCAGAAGTAAATAAAGACATTGCATGTTTTAGATTTTGACGTAATAATTAGGTTTTTTTATTTAAAGTACTAACCGCACTTGATCTGTATCTGAAAGAACTTTTATTGTTTTAAGTGTTAACACTCTGTTTTGGTGTTCGTTTGTGTTTTCCTTTTTGATGACTTGTGTGATGCTTGTTTACTTTTTGCATGTAATCGATTGTAAGACAGTTTTCTTTGTTCTTAATGATGGACAGGAAAAGGGCGGATAGACGGACTTTGTATTGTGTAGCATTACATAGATTCAGCTGAATCAGTACAAAGGAATTGTTCAGAAAGATGGACAACAGAGTGTTGGGAAAGACAGTCCCTTTCTATCAAGTGTTTTGGCCCTGCTGACCCTCAAATTGTCCAGCTCTCCGAAGCGTTAATTTTTACCAATTCAGCTGCTGGGTTTTTTTTCGACATTCGTGTATGGATAAATCAAACAATGGGTGGATTGAAATGTCTGGGTCTGTTTAATTATGATTCTTGATGTTGAAACATTTAACATGTCGGTTGTATCGTACAGACAGCCTGCACATAATGGATAATCCCTTTATTACTGTCCCTGTTTTACCTCTGATCTCGCAGCTGTTCGGGAGTCAGATTTATCCCAATATCGTGGAGATGCATTTACCAGGTAGCATCAACTACACGTTAATTATGATATTACAACACAATACAGCACAGTACAGCACCATATATTACGACACAATACAACACAACACCACACAGACAATACGATGTTGTGTTTCAGCTGTTCAAGCTGTTCAAATCCATCCGTGCATTGTGGAGGTGCAACAACCAAGCAACACATGTACACTACATGTTAATTATGATATTACAAAACGATACAGCACAGCACAGTACCATCAGAATGTGATACATTCTAACCTCCGTATGCGACCATCCTACAAACTGGGCAAAACTGTTCTGTAATTGCGATGTGGTCGCAGTACTGGAGACTCTTATAAAGTTATATTAATTAATACGAATATAAGAGACTGAGTAAGAACTGTCCGGATACCGAGGTGTCCGCAATACTGAAGTGCCAGTTAGGCGGGGTTCGACTGTACAGCACAACACAGTACAATGCTGTGTTTCAGCTGTTCAAGAGTCAGATCCACCCCCGCATTGTGGAGATGCAGCAGCTGAACCAGCAACTCGATGCCCTGAAGGACCAGTCCCCTGTGGCGGCGGAAACATTGTACAGGCCGGTGCTGGCTGCCAACGACAAGTGGAACGATGTGCTCAGAGGAATTGCTGATAGAGAGGTACATGGTATAGGAGAACAGAGTACTGATACTGGAAGTAGTAGCTCTAGAAGAAGTAGTAGCAGTAGTAGTAGTAGTAGTAGTAGTAGTAGTAGTAGTAGTAGTAGTAGTAGTAGTATCTACCAGTCCCCTGTATTAGCTGAGACATTGTATGTACGGGTCTGTGTTGGCTGCCAACGACAAGTGGAACGATGTGATGAAGGGAATTGCTGATAGAGAGGTTGGTAGCATTTATAGCTGTGGTGGTAGTAGTAGTAGTAGTAGTAGTAGTAGTAGTTGTTGTAGCAGTAGTAGTAGTAGTAGTAGTAGTAGTAGTAGTAGTAGTAGTAGTAGTAGTAGTAGTCATAGTGTCTACCAGTCCCCTGTATTAGCTGAAACATTGTACGGGCCTGTGTTGGCTGCCAACAACAAGTGGAACGATGTGCTGAGGGGAATTGCTGATAGAGAGGTCGGTAGCATTTATAGCTGTGGTGGTAGTAGTAGTAGTAGTAGTAGTAGTAGTAGTAGTAGTAGTAGTAGTAGTAGTAGTAGTAGTAGTAGTAGTAGTAGTAGTAGTAGTAGTAGTAGTAGTAGTAGCAGTAGTAGAAGGGAAGTAGTTGTAGTAGTAACCATAGCAGTACTATTAGTAATAGTAGTAAACGAGCCAAAAAAGCTAAGTAACCTTTTGAAAAACAATGCAAACTATTTCTCTGAGTGATTAGCACAGATGTTTGTGTGTAGATCAATGCAGATTTAGCCCATCTATTTACTGACCTGCAAGCATAATTTCGCTTTGTTTACATGCGAATTACGTTATGGGTAACCCCCACCAATGTTATGGGTTGTTTAATTCTTTGGCATGTGTTCAGTAGTAGTATATACCAGACCCATTCTGTACTGGAACATAAAACGGATGGACAATGTGGACTGGGTAGTGCCACCGTATGAGGCCCTAGCATCGAGAACATCGAACGAAGTAGTTTGATTCGAGAATTTCTGCCAATGGATAGTTTTGTTTCTTGTTTCTTTTCGAGGAAAATAACAAAATCTTGGTGGTAAAGAATTAAAGAATATTATACCTGTTGCCTCACAGGCCAAGCTGAACGACATGCAGGTGAAGGTTGGGGAGGTGGATCGCTCCATGAGTGACGTCATCAACACGCTGGACCAACTGCAGAATGACATCAACAGTCAGGATGACGTCAGCGGGGACCCCAAACACCTGGAGACCATCCTCAGGAAACTACAGGTCAGCATTGGAGGAAGAATCGTTGCTGTGCAATGCATGCACCATAGACCTCTTTGTTACTCCGGTAACCTGTAGAGGCCTTTGTAGGCATACAATGCAGGAATACCTTAAATCAATGACAATTACGCTGTTGTCTGCATGCTTAAGTTTGGGAAAGGTGTTTAAGGGATTCGATGGCTGACGACATCTTTTTAAATGCATGCATGTAGCCTTTAAGATCTACTTGTGTCCGAATATTTTGATGATTGGAATTTACTCACTTTGATATAATTGTTTTCATGTTACAAGAATAAAGTTACTGATATTTGGCATCCCAGTGACAAAGAACGTGATGACGAATTTAACAATGTATAATGAAGAGATTGAAATCGGTTTCACGCAGATATTCTTCATAGTCATTTATTTGTTGTTGGTGAATGTGATGAAAATGAGCAAGGCAGGGGAAGGAAGAGGACGATAACCAAATTGACAACAATAACAATGACAATGTTCGGTACAGTTGATGCAGTCAGACATCCACAACCAGGAGAAAGGGCGTAAACTGCACAAGGTGGGGAGGGGATCGTGACTAAACTGGAGAGGTTTGATGATGATGATGATGATGATGACATCGTTATTTCTGTCTTTATGCAGTCAGACATCCACAATCAAAAACGAACAGGGCGCAAACTGCACAAGGCTGTAGAGGAAATCATCAATAAATCAGAGGGGTTTCATTATGATGATGATGATGATGATGATGACGATGGTATAGGACGACAACAGTGATTCTTCCTTTGTGCAGTTGATGCAGTCAGACATCCACAACCAGGATAAGTTTTAATGATGATGATGATGATGATGATGATGATGATGATGATGATGATGATGGTGGTGGTGGTGGTGATAGCGATAATGATAACGATAATGATAACGATAATGATAACAGTGATACTTCTTCCTCTGTACAGTTGATGCAGTCAGACATCCACAACCAGGATAAGTTTTGATGATGATGATGATGATGATGATGATGATGATGATGATGATGATGATGATGATGATGATGGTGGTGGTGGTGGTGTTGATAGCGATAATGATAACGATAATGATAACAGTGATACTTCTTCCTCTGTACAGTTGATGCAGTCAGACATCCACAACCAGGAGAAGTTTTGATGATGATGATGGTGTGATGATGATGATGATGATGATGATGATGATGATGATGATGATGATGGTGGTGTTGATAACGATAGCGATAACAATGATACTTCTTCCTCTGTACAGTTGATGCAGTCAGACATCCACAGCCAGGAGAAGTTTTGATGACGATGATGGTGATGATGATGATGATGGTGGTGGTGTTGATAACGATAATGATAACAATGATACTTCTTTCTCTGTACAGTTGATGCAGTCAGACATCCACAACCAGGAGAAGTTTTGATGACGATGATGGTGATGGTGATGATGATGATGATGGTGGTGGTGTTGATAGCGATAATGATAACAATGATACTTCTTTCTCTGTGCAGTTGATGCAGTCAGACATCCACAGCCAGAAGTTTTGATGATGATGATGGTGATGATGATGGTGATGGTGATGATGATGATGATGATGATGATGGTGGTGGTGTTGATAATGATAACGATAACAATGATACCTCTTCCTCTGTGCAGTTGATGCAGTCAGACATCCACAACCAGGAGAAGACAGGGCGCAAGCTGCACAAGGCAGTGGAGGAGATCGTGAGGTCGGGGGTGGAGGGGGACAATGACTCCCCGCTGCTGGACAAACGACAGACCATGGCCGACAAACTGAGGGCCACCAAGGCTCTGGCCAAAGAGGCCGAAAACCATGTGCAGGACAAAATGAGACAGGTGGGATACTATTGGGACAGGTGGGGTAACATGAGACAGGTGGGATACTATTGGGACAAGTGGGGTAAAAATGAGACAGGTGGGATAATGTTGAGACAGGTGGGATAATATTGGGACAAGTGGGGTAAAAATGAGACAGGTGGGATAATGTTGAGACAGGTGGGATAATGTTGAGACAGGTGGGATAATGTTGGGACAATTGGGGTAACATGAGACAGGTCAGGGATGAAATGGGATGGGGTAATGCTGCATTAGTCGCACCGAGACTCGCGTTTAGACATGATCAGTCTAAAACAATTTTAGCTGCAAGTGAATAACATTGGTAACTAAAATACACGATTGCCATAAATGGTACTACTACTAAAACGTAATTCTGCTTACGATGCTCAGTATGTTGTGTGTGTTTTATATCTATCTCCCTTAATACAGGCTTTCCTATTTCGTATGTGACATACGAAAAGAGATGAGAATACTTAGCTTACATTTATTTTGGATGTTTAGCGTTTCAAGACTCCCTCCCACTCCTCCCACTTAAGTCCTACTTCTCTGAGACATTGCCCTTATTTGTAAGTATTACAATTACCTCCCTTACAACTCCTTCCCGCTGAAGACCTTATTTTGGATATGTTTTCGAGGTCTTAAAAGGGAGGTTCCACTGTAGTACCAACGGTTTATAGGCACGTAATCCGTGTTTGTATATCTTGTGAATGACGCAGATATCCCCAGCATGACCCTTGCATTGACCTAATGGTGACTGGCTGTTTCAGGTCAAGCGGTTTGTGGGGGAGGTGGACGTTCACTTCCAGGCCATCATGACCCTTGCATTGAACTAATGGGGTTACTGGCTGTTTCAGGTCAAGCGGTTTGTGGGGGAGGTGGACGTTCACTTCCAGGCCAGCATGACCCTTGCATTGAACTAATGGGGTTACTGGCTGTTTCAGGTCAAGCGGTTTGTGGGGGAGGTGGACGTTCACTTCCAGGCCATCATGACCCTTGCATTGAACTAATGGGGTGACTGGCTGTTTCAGGTAAAGCGGTTTGTGGGGGAGGTGGACGTTCAGCTCCAGGCCATCATGACCCTTGCATTGAACTAATGGTGACTGGCTGTTTCAGGTCAAGCGGTTTGTGGGGGAGGTGGACATTCACTTCCAGGCCATCATGACCCTTGCATTGACCTAATGGTGACTGGCTGTTTCAGGTCAAGCGGTTTGTGGGGGAGGTGGACATTCACTTCCAGGCCATCATGACCCTTGCATTGAACTAATGGGGTGACTGGCTGTTTCAGGTCAAGCGGTTTGTGGGGGAGGTGGACGTTCAGCTCCAGGCCATCAACGACCTGCGCCAGGAACTGAAGAACAACCTACCCTTTGGAGCCCTGCCCGAGACGGCGAAGACCCAATACGACGCCTTTGTGGTCAGTCTGTCGGTCTCTGTGTGTGTGTGTGTGTGTGTGTGTGTGTGTGTGTGTGTGTGTGTGTGTGTGTGTGTGTGTCATTACTTGAAAAACAATTTGCCCTTTGGGACCGATATAACGCCTTTGTGGTCAGTCTGTCTGTCTATCTGTCTGTCTGTCGGTGTGTCTGTCTCCCTGTATCTGTCTTTATGTCATGCAAACCTGCAATACGTTTATCATATGTCATGCATACCGACAATAACTTGTCCTGTCTTTCTTTCCTTGAAAGGTAACTAAATGAGTAAATAAATATTTATTAAATAGATGAGTAAGAAAAATGCTTGTATAAGAAAGTCTTTAAAGCATACAGGGTTTTGAATCTAAACTAAAAAAAACACTTTAATGTTTCAGATACAAATAAATCTCCAGGTAGGGGAACAATTGTGGTAAGGTCCTTATAGGTTTTGTAAATGACTTGAGTTTTTTCAATTTGTATAATGGTCCGACCGGTCTGACACGAGTGTTGGTTGTGGTCCGTGAACAGAAGCGGTGTCAGGATCTGGACAGTCGGGAGAAAGCTGTGCAGGGCTTACTGACCAACGGTCAGCAGATGGTGGACAGCACCAGGCCAGAGCACGTGATGCAGGTGTCCGAGAAGGTCAAACGACTCAAGGACAGGTGGCAGGACACAAGGGAACGGGCCGTGAAGAGAAAGGTCAGTCTGTAAAGAGATAGAGAGAGAGAGAGAGAGAGAGAGAGAGAGAGAGAGAGAGAGAGAATATGTGTGTATGATAGTTTTACTCTATGTGTGTGAATTTTAATCTGTGTGTGTGCGTGTGCGTGTTTGTGTGTGTGTGCGCGCGCACACGTGTGTGTTTGTGAGAGAGAGATATATGGAGAGAGAGAAAGAGAACAAGGAATAGGACTTGGAAGTTTGTATGTGTGGTATGGTTTGCAGCCGTGTGTGTGTGTGTGCGTGCATGGTGTGTGTGTGTAGCCATTATCACATGCTTAAAACATGTTTGTGCACTCTTCTATTGATGTGTGTATATATTCACATGCATAATATGTGATGGCTCATGTCTAACATATGTGTATGTGTGCGTGTGTAAAACAGAGCAAGATGGAGGAACACCAGCAGAATGTGTCCGAGTTCCACAGCAGCCTGAAGGCCTTCACTGACTGGCTGAACAGCACTGAGGTCAACATGAGGGCCTTTGTCTACCCCTCCAAACTGGTGGACAAAGTCAGCATGCAGATTGAAGACCACAATGTGAGTACTGTTATAGACGCACAGAGCGTAGGTAAACAGACAGATAGACAGACTGACTGAATAGCACTGAGGTCAACATGAGGGCCTTTGTCTACCCCTCCAAACTGGTGGACAAAGTCACCATGCAGATTGAAGACCACAATGTGAGTACTGTTATAGACACACAGAGCGTAGGTAAACAGACAGATAGACAGACTGACTGAATAGCACTGAGGTCAACATGAGGGCCTTTGTCTACCCCTCCAAACTGGTGGACAAAGTCACCATGCAGATTGAAGACCACAATGTGGGTGAAGGGATAGAGAAAAAGAGTGAGAGAGAAAACGAGAGAGAGAGAATAATTAAAGAAGAGAGAAAGATAAAAACAGTTTAGATTTACCCAAGTAAACTGATCTTAAGAAATGTCTCAAGATTCCCTTTTGGGGCTGTAGCATTTGAATGACGGAGCAGTTTTTCTCTGAATACCCCCAGTTGTTGTTGTTGTTGTTGTTGTTGTTGTTGTTGTTGTTGTTGTTGTTGTTGTTCTTCTTCTTCTTCTTCTTCTTCTTCTTCTTCTTCTTCTTCTTCTTCTTCTTCTTCTTCTTCTTCTTCTTCTTCTTCTTCTTCTTCTTCTTCTTCTTCTTCTTCTTCTTCTTCTTCTTCTTCTTCTTCTTCTTCAGCGGTCGATATGAGTGGCAGTATTAGCCTTTTAAATCCGTTCCCATGATGAAGTCCACTGTCGTCTCCAGGTCGGTGCGGCTGCCCCGGCCTGAGCCGTAGCCGGAGCTCCACTCCCCCCAGCCAGGAGGTCTGGCGTCATAGCACATCACCCCCAGTGGGATCTCCCATTATATTTCTATTTATTCGCAGGCTGTTCGCAGCGACCTGGAGGCTCAGTGTGAGCGCATGGCCACCCTGGATCGCACGGGGACGTACCTGAAGCACTTCGGGCGCAAACAGGACACCATCTACGTGAAGAACCTCCTGGTGGGCATCCGACTGAGGTGGAAGAAGATCCTGCGTAGAACTGATGAGAGAGGCAGGCTGCTGCAACAGGCATACAAGGAGGACAAGAGGGTAGGGGCCTGCCTGTGTGTGTGTGTGTGTGTGTGTGTGTGTGTCCTAAGTCATGCATGTGTGTGTGTGTGTTTGTTTGGTCTGTATGTCTGTGTATATGCTTGTTTCTGTTTTCCATTCAATGACGCCCAGAAAGAGCAGTGATTTGATGTGTCTGTATGTATGTTTGTGTTGTGTGTCTGTGTTCCTTTCTTCTTCTCTTCTTGTTGTTCCCTGTCTTAAAGACCCCAGGGATCATGCGAACAGCCGAAGCACTTGAACTCTATGGTGCAAGTGCATCAGCTAGGGATGAGAACATTACGCGTGTGACCGTTTTGGATTACCCCGCCACTCTCTGACTTTGGGGGAGTGTCTGTGTTCAATTGTCTGCATAAACATAACCATGTCTGTGTGTCTTTGTTTGCTGGCTGTGTGTCTGCAAGTGTTTGTGTGTCTGCAAGTGCTCGTTAATATGTGTGTGTGTTTTTCGTTCAGTTCCACGACGCCTGGAAGGAACTGTGTGACTGGCTGGATGACAGTTCCTCCACTCTGTCCAAATTCCTCACCCCCTCCGCCAGACAACCCACCATGATGAAAAACGACATTGATGAACTCAAGGTATGTCGTTGTCGTCATCACCATCATCATCATCATTACTGTCATCACCATAATCATCATCATCATCATTGCCATAATCATCATCATCATTACTGTCATCACCATAATCATCATCATCATTGTCGTCATCATCATCACCATCAACAGCATCATCATTGTCATCAACATCATCATCATTGTCATCATCATCACCATCAACAGCATCATCATCACCATCATCGTCATTATCACGTGCATGCTGCACGCCAAACTGCTCAAGAATATTAAACAGATAAGACGATAATTGTGTAACTCAGATGTATGCAATTTTGCGATAATGGTTGTGAACTTTTCCCAGATTGAGTCTTTACCGTCTGTCCAAAACCTTGGGTTCGTGCGTAAATGGTGGTGTCATTTTCTAGCCATGCTTACTTTTGTGATTTAGGTCATGTTGTTTTTTCTCATTTATAATAATAAATAATAATGAGGAAATGTTATATAGCGCCCATCCTACTATGTAGGCTACAGGGCGCTTTGCATACAATAGAAATGGAATAAAATCATGAAACAAAAATCCAATGACATGAGCAGAAAATATTCTGAAAATTGCCAAAAGTGAGATAGGCAATAATCTTATAAGCGTGAAGTGTAGTAGTGTCTTATATGTTGTGAATGTTTTGTTGTGCTTATATCCCCGCTCTCTTGAAATATGTGGTACAATGCTGTTGTGAAATGAATGTCTTCCATTCAAGAATGATAAAGACTAATTAACCCTTTCACCGCCAGCCATACTTCAGCCAACAAATTCCATTAAATTTACCTGGGTATAGAACAAAATCCATCTGCAGTATTGGGGATTCTTCTGTGACATATATAAAATAAGGTCTACCCTTACTTCCCAAAACTAAGACAATAGGGTCTTTGGATAATAGACCCCAATTTGATGCCTTTTAGTGACATAGGTGTTAAATCACTGTGGTGCTAAAATGCGACTTTGGTGGTGAAAGGGTTAAAGAAAAACTCCATTCTCTCTTCCAAAGGAGTCTCAGTAGGCATATTACCAAAGATATTCTAAAAGGGTAAGATGGATTACTTAAGAGCTCGGCGAACCGGGCTGATAGAGTTATCGTTAGTGGGGCCAGTACACTTTTCACTGTGGAGGCTATCCAAAAACTCAGACTGGAACTTGAACGGAAAATTCAACTGGCCTATCGACGTGCAAAATGTGTACTGTTTCAAAGGGACATAACCAGTGTTTCTGTCCTCACTACTCATATAGGGAAAAGAGACCGGATGTTTATCTTCCCCTGTACAGTCCCTGTATATTACCTTCTGTTGTGAGATACAGCGCTTTGGTGGTTGTGACATGAAAGCCTTTCATCTGGAAGTTACCGTCACTGTCATTACATCATTATATGGGTCTTTTCTATATGTGTAAAAACATTCCTTAGAATTGATAGCTCAAAGCATGAAAGAGCTGGTTTTGTTCAGTATTGGAGTAAATAAAGAGAGCATGTGTAGGTGGTATATTGATAAACTGCATGCAGTGCGGCTCACCCCGAATATCTATCACCCCTTTCCCACTGCATGAACAAGAACTCATTGTGTAAGAGTTATGTCTGTGTGTGTGTGTGTGTGTGTGTGTGTGTGTGTGTGTGTGTGTGTGTGTGTGTGTGTGTGTCCTGCATGATCCGTGCATGCTGTATATTCCACAGAAAATAGAGCAAATCAAGGTAAGTGAACAACACAGGCCGAGTGTTGTGCACTGTGCTTTTATTGTGTGTTATTTGTCAAGTATTTCCCACACTTTACCAAATTACCATTACCTATTTCAGAGGCGGATTGGGTGTTTACTGGGTCCCCCCCCCCCCCCCCCCCCCCCCCCCCCCCCCCCCCCCCCCCCCCCCCCCCCCCCCCCCCCCCCCCCCCCCCCCCCCCCCCCCCCCCCCCCCCCCCCCCCCCCCCCCCCCCCCCCCCCCCCCCCCCCCCCCCCCCCCCCCCCCCCCTCAAAACAGTATAAAGAAAAGAAGGAAAGGAACGAAAAAGAGGAAGACATGTAATTTCATGCCATAGATTTAGCTTATTCTTCCAGGAGAGGCCTCAGCCAACTACTTGGAACTCTCCCCTCCATGACTGACGTGATCCGCCCCTGCTTATGTATCACATATCTACCTATCTTTCCAGCCACACAGCCTGTTGCCATGTTGCGTTGTTTGACTGTGTTCACCTGCAAACTACCCTGACATTTCTGCGCACTGTATTTGATGTTTTCAACTCGTGTTGTGTGCTTCTTAATTAAAATTACGCATTTGTGTGACTGATTGGTTCGAATTATTGGTTCAAAATTATCTTTCTGCTTCTAAGCTCCATATTTTAACATGTTTTGTGGATTTATGATTGTTGATGATTAAATATTGCATGGACTATTTTTTGGTTTGCTGATCAATGATAACATGTATCAATATGCTTAACTCATTCGCATCGCAATGATTTTTAATTATTAAAAGAACTCACAAATCACTCCAGCCATACACAAACAAAACAGACATAAACAAAAAGATAAATGAAATAAGATTACAAGTTTTTACTTCAGGTTTAGACAGGGAAGTGGTAGATCAGACTTATATATATATAAACTTTATATAGAAAAACTCCTTACAGCAATTAGTTTTCCCTCTACAAACGCAAGAGAGGCAAAAGTGTGATCTAAGGGAGCTAAGCGAGTTTAGAAGTGACCAATGTGTGGTGTGTGCATAGATTTACTTCCCTTTAAACCAATTCATCAAATTGACAGCTTTTTATTAATTCCGGCTATATATGGGTGGGACTTAAATGATAGATACACAGACTGACAGAGGCAAACAAAGCAGTTTTCTCTATTCACATGAAATAATTATTTATTTATTTGTTGAGTTTCCATCCCACCCACCCCACCCACCTCCTTGCTGAATATAAAAAACTGTTATCATCGTATGTTGATGTCATAATTATGTCGTTGCGTTCGTTTATCCATGTGAATTATGTTGCTTTCATTTGGCCTAACTTGCGCAGTGTTGTGTTATTAAACATATCTTACCAAACGCAATATCTTCCCTTTCCTCTTGTGGATATATCCATTATTATAAAGGCATTCTTTTCATTGTTCATTTACATTATAATATACTGTGCATGTCATGATAAATATGCCTGTTTACTGCGAGAGTGTGTGTTTGCGCGCACGCGCTTGTGTGTATGTGTGCGCGCTTGTGTGTGTGGTGTGGTGTGTGTGTGTGTGTGTGTGTGTGTGTGTGTGTGTGTGTGTGTACGCTAAAATCAAAATCTGCTTTATTTGATTAAAACAAACACGCTCAAAACGTTCAGTGTAACTGAATGTACTGTCTTGCTGATATAACTTTGACTGCCAACACAGATATACAGGAACGCTCCAGGAGTTAAAGTCTGTGTACACGTTAACATTATTCACGAAATATATATATTTCCCCATGGCAACAGTGTTAGGCCTTTCATAATATGACTTATAACTCACTGTGTTGCCATGGGGAAATAGTGATATTTTGTGAATAATGTTAACGTGTACAGAGACCTTTAACGATCGAAATGTTTGTTGTGTGAGCTTGATGTTGGCGGTGTTGCAAACAGTAATGACCCCGGTAGACTAGTGAGGCCAAAGGTAATATTTCTTGGTCTATTTAATGATCTGATGTTCCAGGAAAAACGTTGTGAGCTCTAAAGCATCAAATACTTGGTACTGGAGTAGTGGTAGTAGGCTCGTAAAACTCGCGTATGTGTATGCTTTTAACTGTTATAATGTTGGGGCCTGATATTCTTATTTCATTGT
Source organism: Phymorhynchus buccinoides (assembly GCA_017654935.2). Lineage (NCBI taxonomy): Eukaryota > Metazoa > Mollusca > Gastropoda > Neogastropoda > Raphitomidae > Phymorhynchus > Phymorhynchus buccinoides. The sequence goes on along the minus strand of CM065680.1, from coordinate 4,818,148 downwards.
ACGTGCATACGATCTGAAATACACTCTTCTCTTTTCTCCACCACCTCCTTTTGTTTGTCTGTTAAAAGAAAATTCAGAGCAAAAACGTTTAGAAGATTATCATTAAAAAGGTTGATTAAAAAGTATTTTTTGATAAGTAAGTCGACGCTTTTTTAGAATCATTATTATTCGTAATGCTACTATGCACAACACATTTTCCATCACGAAAGATAACATCAATGGAAAAAGTAGGCCTACGTGTTTATAAATCGTTAGTGTCAAAATAGGCTATAGGAAACGATTTTGATTACCTGGTTTGTTGATTCACGAGAATAATATTGGAGAAAATATTTCGCCATGAAACGTTGTCTATGTAATCCAAGACAAGCCTTGCGGTGAAGACCTGCGTTGTAAATGTTTTCATATCGACGCTAACTTCACAGCTTCAGTGTTGGGTGTTTCAGAAATTCCAAGGTCAGCTTCAGGCCAAGCACCCCACGTTCTTCGCCACCACCCGGCTGGGCAGGAACCTGAAGGACCGCTGCACCAAGACAGATCCTGAGAGAGAGGTGCTCAACGACATGCTGGAACAACTCAGGAACAAGTGGAACGCCGTCAGATCCGTCGTCACCAAGAGGTGCGTGTTTGTGTGTGTGTGTGTGTGTGTGTGTGTGTGTGTGTGTGTGTGTGTGTGTGTGTATCTGTGTGTGTGTGTGTGTGTGTGTGTGTGTGTGTGTGTGTGTGTTTGGGGAGGGTATGTGTGAAAGGCAGAGGGTGGGTGGCAGGAACCTGAAGGACCGATGCACCAAGACAGATCCTGAGAGGGAGGTGCTCAATGACATGTTAGAACAGCTGAGGAACAAGTGGAACGCCGCTCAGGCTGTTGTGAATGAAAGACGAAGAGGTACTGAAAAGCAATAAGGGAGTTAGGAGGAGGGGGGGGGGGGGGGCTCTAATAAGAATGAACATCGCCTGTGGTGGGGAGAGGAGACTGAAGGAGGGGCTTTCTCTGGTGTGTGATTTCTGAGATCCGGGTTTATTGTTTTAAAGGGGCAGGAAATCTAGACATTTCCTTGTTAATTGCAGGAACATGTTTTACAAATTATTCAATTAAATTATTCAATTGAAGGGCAACATTTTTGAGAATGTTTGTTAGCCACACCCGTTTCAGTTTGTACCGTGTGTCTCGTATTACCACCGGCAAGCTTATGCTGGCTGTTCGAGAGGTGTAGCGACGAAGAAACACAGCTGGGTCACTCTAGCATTGTTACACATCCCTGTTGTCAAACCAACCCAGCCTCCAGGCTTCCTTTTCCACTGAATAGTGATGAACTGGTGGGGAAGGGGAAGTGCCCTTTGTTAGCCATTCACCTGTTTTCCTTTCATTGAAATGGCCAATAGTGACATACGCGATCAAACACGGACGCATTCATGCATGTGTGCATACTCTCTCTCTCTCTCTCTCTCTCTCTCTCTCTCTCTCTCTCTCTCTCTCTCTCTCTCTCTCTCTCTCTCTCTCTCTCTCTCTCTCTCTCTCTCTCTCTCTCTCTCTCTCTCTCTCTCTCTCTCTCTCTCTCTCTCTCTCTCTCTCTCTCTCTCTCTCCAAATACACACTTACTTATGTATGCACGCACTCATACATGTATTCGCGCGCGTACACATACACAGGCACATATGTGTGCGTACACATGCACTAACACACACTTGCGCACGCACAGACGCACACACAATGAACTTCAGATTTATACCTTTCTAGTCTCAGCGACACGTGTCTCTTGGAGATGTAGCACTTGCTTTGTACATACTGTTGTGGCCACACACATGGTGAAGTCAGCAGCCCTCCAGGCATCCTCTTCTTCAGGTAAAGGGGAGTGTCGGCCTAGTGTGGATGGAGCTCTTTTGTCCGCGATTGACCCAGTTGCTTTCTGTAGTGACCACCTCTTTGTGTGTGACCACAGTCAGGACTAGCTGCCCTTCAGACTACGTGTGCCGAGTCACTTCTTTTAGGATTATACTAACTTCCTGTACCAGCTGTCGGCTACACCCTTCTTCTTCCGTTTTCCAAACATTCTTGGACCAAAACTACCACGCCTAAATTGTGTCTCCTATACTAACGATTATTCCGCAAAAACGTCGTTCAAAATCTTTGGCGACGACGAAATTTATTTTTGCGAATCTGAGCTGTGGACCTGTACTTTGAATTGCTGACCAAACAATCAGTCAATTTAGTTGTCTTTGGCATTTGGACTGACTGGGATACCTTTGGAAAGCTGATCACGGACATTGTTGTGTGTGTGCATGAACGGACGGGTGTGTTGGAGTGGGTTTTGATCGTAATAATATCTGCAGATTCTTTTCTTCACTTACATTTTAGATCTCAGTTGACCAAATGTGTGTGTTGCAGTACATATTGCTACACGTCCACGAATATTGCATTGCTGGAGGGTCGGATTGAAGTAGTAGACAGTGGTAGTGTGGAGTTGTGTGTTTGGACTTACTCTTCATTTCATTAACGTGGAATCGTGTTGATTTAAAGAAAGGTGACATTGAACATTCTACAACACAATGAATATGACAGTCACGTAAGTGTTGAAGCTTTGAACTGGTTGTTTTAGATAGCAAGCGTTGAACCATGACTGCAGTCTACAAATTAGCCCACTGCCTCTTTCCGGGGTTGGCGGGCTATTGCCATTGTTCATTTCTATTACTTGCTTCTTTGTGTGTGGTTTTGTTCTTCTGTGCAACATTCTGAATTGCTGTGCACGGCTGTTAATGGCCCGACCCACTGCACACGATTCAATCCACATGCGATCGACTGTGACATTTGTGAGGCATGATTCTCGTGAAATTCTATGGTCTAAATAAATCTGATGACACATGACATTCTAATTTTGTTCACTATATGCTTTTGTCCCCCGTACACGAATCTGATGAAATATCTGTGTTTTTGCATCAGACATTCTATTTGATTCGTGTAGTGAGGTCTACATGAGTGTAGTGAACGAAAACAGTAGAATTATGTTTAGACGTGGATCTTGACTCACACACATCGTCACAATCGGATGGCATTTGGATTGAATCGTACGCAGTGGTTCGGCCCCCTTAGACTGACTACTGAGGGCGAAGGCCACTCTCCCTTCCTTATAACTGATAACAGACACAATGTATGTTGCACTTTGTATGTCCGTGTGTGTTTACAATCAGAACGAACTGGTGGAGGCTCAGTTACTCTCAGGCAGGGTGATATATTTTTACAACAGTATCTATTTGACACTGTTATCATATTTTGTTACAAGTACAGTCGGAACAAGCTTAAATTTGAAAACAAGCTGGACGAAGCTCTGATGACTTCGGGAAGGGTCTGTGACTTCTTATATTATCTGCTGGACTTGCTGCAGAAGGTTCTGATAAACTCGGTAATATTTTCCTATGATTTCTGCTATCTTATTATGTCGTCTAGGTGTGCTTTCTACTCGGGCCAAACTAGAAGAAGCCCTGCTGACATCAGGAAGGGTATCAGACGCTCTACGTTCTCTGCTGGACTGGACAGTCTAATACATTACCTGTAATATGATGCATTGTGTTATCTATGTCTTTACAGTCTGACCAAGCTGGATGAGGTTCTGTTGACCTCAGGCCGGGTCAGTGACGCCCTGCATTCCCTGCTGGACTGGACAGTCTAATACATTACCTGTAATATGATGCATTGTGTTATCTATGTCTTTACAGTCTGACCAAGCTGGATGAGGTTCTGTTGACCTCAGGCCGGGTGTCCGATGCCTTGCATTCCCTGCTGGACTGGCTGCAGAAGGCAGAGTCCACCCAACACCGACTACAATAATGACACTACCATGGTTGTCTGTACAGTCATAACAAGCTGGACGAGGCCCTGATGACCTCAGGCCGGGTCAGTGACGCCCTGCATTCCCTGCTGGACTGGACAGTCTAATACATTACCTGTAATATGATGCATTATATTATCTATGTCTTTACAGTCTGACCAAGCTGGATGAGGTTCTGTTGACCTCAGGCCGGGTGTCAGATGCCCTGCATTCCCTGCTGGACTGGACAGTCTAATACATTACCTGTAATATGATGCATTATATTATCTATGTCTTTACAGTCTGACCAAGCTGGATGAGGTTCTGTTGACCTCAGGCCGGGTGTCAGATGCCCTGCATTCCCTGCTGGACTGGACAGTCTAATACATTACCTGTAATATGATGCATTGTGTTATCCATGTCTGTACAGTCAGAACAAGCTGGACGAGGCCCTGATGACCTCAGGCCGGGTGTCCGATGCCTTGCATTCCCTGATGGACTGGCTGCAGAAGGCAGAGTCCACCCAACACCGACTACAATAATGACACTACCATGGTTGTCTGTACAGTCATAACAAGCTGGACGAGGCCCTGCTGACCTCAGGCCGGGTCAGTGACGCCCTGCATTCCCTGCTGGACTGGACAGTCTAATACATTACCTGTAATATGATGCATTATATGGACGAGGCCCTATCCAGTGACGCCCTGCATTCCCTGCTGTCTACATTATATTATCCATGTCTGTACAGTCAGAACAAGCTGGACGAGGCCCTGATGACCTCAGGCCGGGTCAGTGACGCCCTGCTTTCCCTGCTGGACTGGCTGCAGAAGGCGGAGTCCACCCTGGCCGACGACCTGCCTGTGCTGGGAGACCTGGACACCGTCACCATGCTCATCGAGCAGCACAGGGTCAGGCCACAGTCGTAGTTTGTGTCATCACAGTGGACTGTTGTGCTTCGTGTCATTGTTTTGTGTTTGATTTGAACTGAAAGAATGAAATAGTGATACCAAGAGACTGCCACGCACTGCTAGGTGATTGGTATCGTAATCAACTTTGGTGTAGGGGAGTTAATTAGAAAGAGAGTATTCACCCTTTATTCAATTTTGATTTGAACTGACTTTAGGGACTTGAGTCCGAAGATAATATTAGGAATGATTATATAGAAGGACTGTTTTATCATAAACTAAAAATAACAATCAAGAAAATATGTCACAGGTCATGCTTTGTTTACCAGCTTCTACATAACTTTATTTGCAAATGTTAAATGCCCATTTAATTTTTCCGTCTCACAAAAGGCATTTATTATTATGCACAAATATAATCCAATCAGTCACATGCATTAAACTTTCACAGCCTCCCATTAGCTGGGAAAGTCCACCGCCATAACATAAAACAAGAATGTTATAAAAACGACCAAGACATGTCTAACGTTACCAGCATTTTTAATATTGCAAGTCTGAAAGCGTCTGTTCAAACTTCGGTTCATGTTTAAGAAGCTTAAAGTATTCTAATATTGATCAGTTGCTGCCTTTTCACACTCACAGTTAAAACACAAACAAAACCAAAGACAGGAAGAATGACAGAAAGAAAGAAGCAAAAGCCATGTGACGTTTGCAGACCTGTTTACTCTACTCTTTTCGAGTAGTATTCTACTTAATTTTGACCTCTACTACTCTTCAAAATTGAAAATATTGCTTTAATTACTCATTTTCAGTGAACATGTTTGATGGTTTAATGAATATAACTACGCATTTTTCACCAAAGCTACTCATTTCAGCTAACCAGACTACTCACAACTTGTGTAGGGAGTAAAGAGGTCTACTGTTGATGTGTGCTGAGCAGAACGTGCAGCAGGAGCTGTGTGCCCGGGAGCCCACCGTGCTGACCATGAAGGCCCCAGGCAACCTGCCCGCGGAGCAGCTGCATGAGCTGGGTCAGCTGTGGGACAAACTGGGACACCTGTCCACCGTGAGGGAGAACAAACTGACCGACGCCCTCAAACTGGTGAGTGGCTGGAGGGGTTGGTGAGGTGGGTCAGCTGTGGGACAAACTGGGACACCTGTCCACCGTGAGGGAGGACAAACTGACTAATGCCCTCAAACTGGTGAGTGGTTGGAGGGGTTGGTGAGGTGGGTCAGCTGTGGGACAAACTTGGACACCTGTCCACCGTGAGGGAGAACAAGCTGACTGACGCCCTCAAACTGGTGAGGGGTTGGTGGGGTAGGGACTGAATGAGGGAACCAAAGAGAAAGACAGTATGATGTGTTGGCAGATGCGGGGCACACTTGGGTACCTTTCAACTGTCAGGGAGAATAAACTGATGCTGTCAAACTGGCCTCTGTATGTCTGTCTCTCTCTCTCTCTCTCTCTCTCTCTCTCTCTCTCTCTCTCTCTCTCTCTCTCTCTCTCTCTCTCTCTCTCTCTCTCTCTCTCTCTCTTTCTCTCTCCCCCCCCCTCTCCCTCTCTTTGTCTCTCTCTCCCTCCCTCTCTTTCTCTCTTCCTGCTATGTTCTTGATGTTTTTGTAAACAAATCTATTGATTCATGCCGCTTTGTGTCTTATACAAAGGAAAGAGAAAAGAATAATCAAAGCGAAGGAGATTGGATGACTGGGATAGTCACTAGTTCATTGGTTGGTGTATTTGGTTATATTGTCAGTGTTAATAGTTTTGACAGTTCCGTATTTTTCGTATTGTCAGTGTTAAGATACTTGACATTTCTGTGGTTTTAGTATTGTTAGTGTTAAGATATTTGACAGTTCCCTAGTTTTAATACCCCCCCCCCCCCCCCTCCAAACATGCACCAGTAATCATGTTGTCTACATGTGTGTGTCTGTGTGTGTGTGTTTACAGGCGGAGGAGTTCCAGGAGGTGGTGACCATCATGAGGGAATTCCTTCCAGAGGCTGAGTCCCAGCTCAAGTTCAGGTCCCTGCCTGACGATGAAGTGGTCATCATGCAGATGATTGAAAAACACGAGGTGAGAGATGAATTGATTAATTGTTTAACTGATGGATTGATTGTTTTAACTGTAGAGAGGCATTGGAGCATTGGTGAGACTGGGAGAGACAGAGAGGGAGCAAGAGAGAGGAGGACAGAGTGGTTGCTTTAGTGATGATCAGATCGTGATTATCATGACCTGACAATAATGTAACGTTGCCTGGTACTGAGTATAGAAATACTTCTTATGAGTTAATAACAATTAACTAAATATACAATTATACTTCTAATGCTGTTTTTAAGCAAAAATAGAAGTAGTGGGGCAAGGAGAGAGGATAATATAGTAAAGTAAAGAAATGTAACTCTCTGTAATTAACTCCCTTCACCAAAGTTATTTCCGGCACCAAGCCGCCTAGCAAAGCATAAACAACAGCCACATTGAGACAGACCCAGGTTCATCCTCAAAAAAGGATAACCCAGGACTGCCTATATGACCATCACTCATAAAGTACACAACAACAGTGGTGAAGAGAATTAGTGCATAATAAGTTTTAAGGCTTAGATTACTAAAAACAAAAATATAAAAAGTCCAGTTTCAGGGGGCTTCAGCCGTTTTTCAGCTATTTTCGTACGCTTTTCAGCCTGCATCATAGATTCTCAACATCACGCCTGTGTAGGTGTGTGTCTGCATTCATGTGTGGATTGTGCGTGTGTGAGCAGAAGTTCGAGGAGGAGCTGAAGAACCACCAGGAACACGTGGACAAGATCAAAGGTCTGGCAGAGGAGATCCTGGCTAGCTGTCATCCCAACGCTGTACGCTTCGTCAAATACTACCTCACCATCACACAGACACGATGGGACCAGGTCTGTACTGTGTATTGTATTGTGGACAAGTGTCTGTAGCTTCATCCCAACGCTGTATTGTATTGTGTTGTACTGTATTATATTGTATTGTATTGTGGACAAGATCAAAAGTCTGGCAGAGGAGATCCTGGCTAGCTGTCATCCCAACGCTGTACGCTTCGTCAAATACTACCTCACCATCACACAGACACGATGGGACCAGGTCTGTACTGTGTTGTGTTGTGTTGTATTGTATTGTGTTGTACTGTATTATATTGCTATTGTATTGTGTGTTGTGTTGTGTCGTACAAGATCAAATCAAAAGTCTGGCAGAGGAGATCCTGGCTAGCTGTCATCCCAACGCTGTACGCTTCGTCAAATACTACCTCACCATCACACAGACACGATGGGACCAGGTCTGTACTGTGTTGTGTTGTATTGTATTGTATTGTGTTGTACTGTATTATATTGTATTGTATTGTGGACAAGATCAAAAGTCTGGCAGAGGAGATCTTGGCTAGCTGTCATCCCAACGCCGTGCGCTTCGTCAAATACTACCTCACCATCACCCAGACTCGATGGGACCAGGTCTGTCTCTGTCGCTCCCCCTCTCCACTCTCTCTCTTCCTACTTCTTTCCGTCTGCTGCCACTTGTTCTGCACATACCCACGCACATATAGACACATGTACAAGCCACGCACGTTAGAAACACACAAGCACATACAAATTGTTTCTTTACAAAAATATCCATCATGCGTAAGAATATGTTCAGGTTTTGATTTTGAAATTTTCTTTCTACAGTTTTATTTAATTCACTCCAGCTTTTAGATCCATTGGATTTTGATATGTATTTCTACTTTGATATGATGACGCTTAAGCATACTTGCTCTTTGTCATGTTCGCCAGTTATGTTTTCCCCTTCCTCTTTCTTTAGCTGACATTTCAAAACTATGGCTTCTTGGGGATTCCTGAGGATGTCTTTCGTGCAAATAGTTCTGTGCTTGTAACTTCCTCTTATCTAAAACTCTCTTTGACTCTGCCTTTTCCCTTTGCTCTCTGTCATCTACTATATTTCTGCCTTACTGGTCCACTCTCCTGCTTTTGTTCTAGAAATTCTTTCAAAACATTCCTCCAACCGAAGACGGACACGTTGGGCATAGCTATTTCTTTGTTACATGTTGATGCCGATGATGACGATATTCTCTTCTACAGTTACTGGACAGGGCCAAGGCACGGGTTGATCGTCTTCGGGACACACAGTACAGACTGGTGGGATTGGCCCAAAGCCTGGAGGACATGTTGGCCCAGCTGACAGAGTACCAGGCTCTGCTGGCCACCAAGGAGAGTGACCCCATTCCTCACGACATCAGGGTGGTGGAGGAACTCCTCAAAGAACACCAGGTCAGGAATTGGCCCATTATTTGATAATTTAAAGATCACCCATTGTGTATGTTGACTTAGTTTACCGAACACCAAGCATTGCTGGCCACCAAGGAGACTGACCCCATTCCACATATCAGAGTGGTGGAGGAACTGCTGAAAGAACACCAGGTGAGAAATGTGTGCATGATTTCACAATTCAAACATCACCTAGTGAATAATATACACGTTGACTTAGATTACCGAGTACCAAGCATTGCTGGCCACTAAAAAGACTGACCCCAGTCCACTGTAGTGGTGGAAGAACTGCTGAAAGAACACCAGGTGAGACATTGGTCTATCATTTCACAGTTACAGTAAATAATTTGTACGTTGGCTAAAATTTACCGAACACCAAGCATGCAGGTCATGTGTTCTCTCTCTCTCTCTCTCTCTCTCTCTCTCTCTCTCTCTCTCTCTCTCTCTCTCTCTCTCTCTCTCTCTCTCTCTCTCTCTCTCTCTCTCTCTCTCTCTCTCTCTCTCTCTCTCTCTCTCTCTCTCTCTCTCTCTCTCTCTCTCTCTCTCTCTCTCTCTCTCTCTCTCTCTCTCTCTCTCTCTCTCTCTCTCTCTCTCTCTCTCTCTCTCTCTCTCTCTCTCTCTCTCTCTCTCTCTCTCTCTCTCTCTCTCTCTCTCTCTCTCTCTCTCTCTCTCTCTCTCTCTCTCTCTCTCTCTCTCTCTCTCTCTCTCTCTCTCTCTCTCTCTCTCTCTCTCTCTCTCTCTCTCTCTCTCTCTCTCTCTCTCTCTCTCTCTCTCTCTCTCTCTCTCTCTCTCTCTCTCTCTCTCTCTCTCTCTCTCTCTCTCTCTCTCTCTCTCTCTCTCTCTCTCTCTCTCTCTCTCTCTCTCTCTCTCTCTCTCTCTCTCTCATACCATTGTTTTTCTGTGTTCACAGGAGTTGTATGGAGAGCTGGTGAAGTTGTCGGAGTCCGAGGACTTCATGCAGATCATGTCCACAGATGTCAAGAGTAGTCCTAGTCCTTCACAGAAAAGTGGCAGGTCAGTGATGGTATTTATATAATATTACTTCGTCTAATTGGATGAATGGCTGGCTGTTCCTCTGTGGTTTTGTAACACTTAATCACCTGAAAGTTTAATTAGGAGAATATCCGCTATTTTATTTCTTGAACTCAGAGACTGACCTTCGTATGACGACATTTCTTTGGGGATTCTAGCAGGCCTTCCCTATGATATGATTTAGTTTAGCTGTCATCTTTTGGCGGTAATTATGCTTAAGTTGGCAATACAAAGTCGAGAATTGAAGACATTACCAATAACAATGGGGTGTGAATGCAGGTAACGAGAAGGGTTGTACGTGATTTACAGACAACTGACCCCTGGATATTTGCATATTTTTATATTTACATATGAGACAGATTGCGAGAAAGACAGACAAGACAAAGAGAGCAACATTGTAAAAGTTATGTGTGCTTATCTAGACTTATCTATATGTTGTGCTATGTGTGTGCAGCAATCTACGGCTGAACGATCCCTCTGGTCGCTACAACCCGCGATACGCCTTACTGCAGAACAAGTGGAGAACGGTGTCCCGCATGGCCATAGAGAGGAAGAAGAAACTGCAAGACGCCTACGACATGTTGCAAGAGGTCAGTCATTAATGGTAAAGGCCTTCTAGTGACAATATGACTGTAAAATATAATGTAACAAATGGAGGACGGTGTCCCGTATCGTCATAGAGGGAAGAAAAAACACAAGACGCCTATGATATGCTACAAGAGTTCAGTAATTAGTGGTATAATATACGACAATATGATTGTAATAATGTAATGTACCAAGTGGAGGATGGTGTTCCGTATGGCCATAGAGAGGAACAAGAACTGCAGAGGGCAAAAGAAACGGTCCAAGAACACCCTCAAAGTGTCCCTGAAGGACTTTGACTTCAACATTTCCTCCTGGGAAACTTTGGCCCAAAACCGATCAGCATGGCGTGGTGCAGTCACCAAGGGAGCTGCCAAGTTTGAGGCTCACCGAACTGTCTCAGCCCAGGCACGTCGAGAAGCGCGAAAAAATCGCACGAGCAGCAGCAATTCTCCAACTCCAACAGATCCCCTCAACTCTCTTTCCTGTCCCCACTGTCACAAAACCTTCAAGGCCCGCATCGGACTCATCAGTCATCTTCGTACTCACCCCACATCCTGAACCCTTTGACATTGGAACTGTTGACGGATGGTCTTCATCCCTCACATGGGACTCATCAGTCATCTTCGTACCCACCCCACATCCTGAACCCTTTGACATTGGAACTGTTGACGGATGGTCTTCATCCCTCGGGATGGACGAACTACACTGGACATAGAAAGAAGAAATGTCAGGATGTCTATAACTTGTCGCAGCAAGTCAGTCTGCACACTGAGAATAGTCATATGAGCCTTATTTATTTTACTGGACATGGATGCTTTTGAATTGTGGAAAGCATTTGTCACTGTTTATCTTTGTTCTAAGCCATGTATCATAGCATGTCTTGATTTGATTGTGGAAGACACTTGCACATGGTAAATGCAAGATTGGATGGTCACAAAAGTTGACATTACATTAAATTACTGAATGTCACATATTTGCGTGTGTGTCCTCTCCTTGTTCCCCCCCCCCCTTTTTGCTTAGTTGGAGAATGCTGAGAATGTCACTATTGTCAGAAAAACGCAGAAACTGCGTTCAAAAAGCACTATTGTTTATTTACTACTTTAGCCTTCAACTAAGTTTACACAACCTCTCACGAAGGCATTATTCCCTCCCGACTGTTGTTCTCTGGTTGCAGTTGGAGAGTTTCAAGAACTTTGACTTTGAGCAGTGGCGGTCCAAGTACCTGAAGTGGATCCAGGCCAAGAAATTCCGCATCACCGACTTCTTCAGGAAGCAGGACAGGAATGGAGACGGGGTTCTGAGCCAGGAGGAGTTTGTCAATGGAATGCTGCAGTCCAGTGAGTCACACTGACAAACACACAGAATAGTGACAGACTGACAGGCAGGCAGGCAGGCAGGCAGGCAGACAGACAGACAGACAGATACACAGACAGACAGACAGAAAAACATGGAGACGGGGTTCTGAACCAGGAGGAGTTTGTCAATGGAATGCTGCAGTCCAGTGAGTCACACTGACAAACACACAGAATAGTGACAGACTGACAGGCAGGCAGGCAGGCAGGCAGACAGACAGATACACAGACAGACAGACAGAAAAACATGGAGACGGGGTTCTGAGCCAGGAGGAGTTTGTCAATGGAATGCTGCAGTCCAGTGAGTCACACTGACAAACACACAGAAGAGTGACAGATCAGCAATCTGATTGTAAATTGTTATTTTATTATGTATATGTATTTTATTTATATTTAGTTTAATGTATGTACATATTTCTTTGTTAATATGTACATATTTCTTTATGTGTGTGTGTGTGTGTGTGTAAGAATGTGAAGGATAGTGTGGAGGTATGTAAGCGGTTGTTTTTAATATGAATAATTTTAGGGCAATTGTAAAGCGCTTAGAGCTTAAAGGTGAAGCGCTATATAAATTTTCTTAAATAATCAACTGACAGGTGGACATGTAGGCAGACAGACAGCTACACAGACAGACAAACAGACAGACATGAAGACATGAATGTCGGTTAGTTTACAAAGTATATTCTGTTGTGGAACTCATAGTGTCATTTGTGCAGTATGCTATAGCGCATGGCATCTTGTGTGTGCAGAGTTCCCCACCACTAAGACAGAGCTGAATGCAGTGTTCGACATCTTTGACAGAGAGAAGAGGGGCATCATTGACTACAAAGACTTCGTGGATGCCCTCAAACCTGACAAGGTGGGTCTAATTATTGGTCGTGTTGAAATGACTATTATATAATGTAATACTTTGGTACATCTCAATGCACTCTTTCTAAACGTTTTAGCCGTTTGCTCAAAGCCTAATCATTTTGCCAAACAAGGCTACAGTTGGGGTTTTATGCATTATTCATTTGAGTGTTTCAAGACAACTTGGCTAAGATAATTTCCAAAAAGAATTGATGACATTTTAAAGAAATTTGCATGACTATATAGGGATGATCGAATATGTTCTAGATACAATTTCTGTGTGATCCATAACGAACAAAATACTAGCACACCACCAAGAAAGAGAGTGAGGAGTGTGTGTACCCAATCCTATGGAATGACGGCACCACGGACAGATAAATGGGCTTTCGCCAGATATGCCTTTAAATAAACAAATACGAAAACGGAAAATCGTACTTGAAAACATGCATATGGTGTTCATAGCTTTGAACACCTCTGCAGTGGTATATATGTTTTTTTGTCTTTTATACTTGGTGTAGAGTGCCACAGTGATAGCCCGTTTGTGTCAAGTAAACCCCAGTTCAAAGCTGGGTACAGGGGATTTTTCCTCTCACTTTTCCTCTCTAGGCCTTATGGTCTGAACGTGGAGTCTTTCGGATGGGACGATAAACCGAGGTCCCGTGTGCCCATGCACTTAACATACGTTAAACCCAGTGGCAACGAAAAAGTTGTCATGTGGTCAACATTTACCCCCCTCCCCCCCTTCCTTCCTCATCAGTCACCCAAAAATCGCATTAAAAAAAAAAGGGTGGCGCCCCTCTGGCTGCGACGCACTCTCCAGGTGGGAGCAACCCGAATTTCACAGAGACGCCTCTGACTATAAAGTACCTAATACCTAATTTAAAGTATATTATAGTCAAATTGTGGGCTTTGTCATTTCCTAAGCGTTATGCGGTTTTCAACTGTGTACATTTCAGTTCCGGAACTCTAACCGGGCCATGTCGGACGACGAGGTGATTCAGGACACCATCGAGCTGGAGACATCCGCCTGCACCTGTAGACACCAGTTCACTGGATACAGGCTGGATGAGGGAAAATACAGGGTGAGTACTTGTGTGTGTGTGCTGTGGAGACATCCGCCTGCACCTGTAGACACCAGTTCACTGGATACAGGCTGGATGAGGGAAAATACAGGGTGAGTACTGTGTGTGTGTGTGTGTGTGTGTGCTGTGGAGACATCCGCCTGCACCTGTAGACACCAGTTCACTGGGTACAGGCTGGATGCGGGAAAATACAGGGCGAGTACTGTGTGTGTGTGCTGTGGAGACATCCGCCTGCACCTGTAGACACCAGTTCACTGGATACAGGCTGGATGAGGGAAAATACAGGGCGAGTACTGTGTGTGTGTGCTGTGGAGACATCCGCCTGCACCTGTAGACACCAGTTCACTGGGTACAGGCTGGATGAGGGAAAATATAGGGTGAGTACTGTGTGTGTGTGTCTGTCTGTCTGTGTGTGTGTGTGCTGTGGAGACATCCGCCTGCACCTGTAGACACCAGTTCACTGGATACAGGCTGGATGAGGGAAAATACAGGGCGAGTACTGTGTGTGTGTGCTGTGGAGACATCCGCCTGCACCTGTAGACACCAGTTCACTGGGTACAGGCTGGATGAGGGAAAATACAGGGTGAGTACTCTGTGTGTGTGTCTGTCTGTCTGTGTGTGTGTGTGTGTGTGTGTGTGGAAACATCCAAAATGCACCTGTGATGACCAGCTCATAGAATAGACTACATACAGATGACATGATTCTCTTCCTATGTATGTGGTTTGGTAGAATGAGTGGACATGTACGTTTAAGTGTGATGACTTGGAGGGAGGCTGGGTGGGTATTTATTAGTTCGTGAGATTTGCCTGGGTCTGTGCAAACGAATGTGTGTTTGTGTATGTCTAAGTGTAACTGTTTTGTCTCTTGTGAATAAAATAACGTCACTTTACACTTAGTGTAATTGTTTGTTGTATGTCTAAGTTAAGAATGAAACATGCAGGTTTTTTGTTCATGTGTGCTGAATTGTTTGACATTTTTTTCTTTCAGTTTGGGGAGAAGCAGAAGATAGTGTTGGTTCGTCTGCTGAACAAGACAGTGATGGTGAGGGTGGGGGGAGGCTGGGTGCCACTGGAGGAATTCGTCTCCAACAACGACCCCTGCAAAGGTCAGATCACCTCATCTAAACTTTCGTTTTTGGTTTCTTTTTCTAACATGCAGACAGACAAGCTGATACATGCACTTATGCATGTGCAGTTACACACAGGTTATTCATTCATGTGTGCACACTTACGCGTACAAACAAACACCTTGCCTGAGCGCATTACTCTAGACGGACGTACACATGTGCAGAAACATGTGCGCTTATGTTTTCCTTCTTTCTTTTACTTATGTATGGGGTTTGCGCATGGAATTTTCGTGTGTATGTGTATCGTATTTTACGGACTATAAGGCGATACGTTTTTCTTACAATGAGGCCCCTGTGCCTTATAATGTGACTGATAATGCAGTAAGAAACTTTAATAACAAAGTCTGAATGTTGTGTAAAGTTTGGGGGTGCGCCTTATAATCAAGACTAAATCAAGTGTGCCTTTTAGTCCGTGAAATACGGTATGTCCCCTGACTGCTCATTTCTCCATCTTTCTTTCATTCTTTCTTTATTTCTGTGTCTGTTTTCTAAAGATGTTCCTATTTGTTTCTTGTTTATGATTCTATGTCTGTTTCTCACTCTCTTTTTCCTCTGTCCCTCAATGTCATGTCAATTTCTCTTTCATTGAATATTGTTATCATGTTTATATCGTGTTAATTTTTTAATAATGTGGTTTAATGGTTACAATTTGACGAAATATTATTTTGTGGTGATGTTTCTTTGCTAAAGTATAACTGTGTTTATTTTGTGCATCACCTGTCCTTGTTTGTTTTTACCTGTCTGTGTCCATGCCTACCATCAATTGTATGTTCTTGCCATTTGCTTGTGTGTTCCTGTGCTCCACATACTGTGTATGTTGTGTGTCACTCCGTGTGTCATTCATACACATTGTTTTGTTAATTGTTCGACACAGTGGTTCATTTGCATCATCAATGCTCTAATCATACTCTTGTGTCGATGTAATGCTGAAATGTATAGATAGCAATGTTGATGCAGGTTCAAAAGGTAAGTATCCCCTTTGTTATCATTGCATTCTGTTACACCATTCATCATCTATATGTCATAGGGCAAGAAATCGTTTGATCTTTTAATCAAAGTTTTTCGTTAGTTTGTTTTTTAATCAAGATAGTTTATCTTACCACAGATACAGATTATTATGCGTACTATCTTTCCAAATGTGCGTTGCCTTTGCGCATTTCTGTTTTGAAATTGGCCTGAAATTGGCCTGAATCTGTAACTTTGCTGCGAATGCTGTGTGCTAAGCTATCAGCAGCAAGTGCTATTTGGGATAGTTTTGTTTGCCTTTCTCTACTACTATTTTGGTGCTTTGAATCGAAAGCATCGCATCATTATTAGGCCTATTCAGAATGAACAGTTTGATTGAATCGTTATTGACTTGAATCGTGATTTCTCATAGGATGGTTGCAGCTTTCACAATGATTATGGCGCGTGCAGCATTGGATTCTGCGGCTTGCTTTGACTCTAGCTTCAGTCCCCTCGCTTGACACCCGTGAAGCGTCTTAATCGCTTTCCGCTTTCAATGATTTCAGTTTTCAAGCATTTGTTTGCTTCGTTGTCATATCGGTTTGATTTAGTTGTTGTTTTCGTTAGTGTTTATCATTATGTTCGTCCTTTTTTCTTCCTAAAACAATGTTCAGGCTAAGACACACAGGAGACGAAACCTCTTTTTCTCACACTTGTGTTATGTTGTTATAAAGTTCAAACATTGAAGGGACTTTTAACGATTTTTGCTCCGATGGAGAGAATATTTTTGTACTGATGTGTTTGTTTACTTGGAAAATTATGAACATATTTTGATGAAGTTTATTTGAACCCTAGAGTATCACCCGAAGACGTTCTTTTGCATGTCTTCGTTGTCAGAAATGTACATGTACTAGCGGACTTTAGTTAAGCTCGATGACCAGGGTTCATCTTAGAATGCACCCACGAGGGTATTTTTAAAAGGACCCCTCTGTGTCCTATGTAAATGGTCACCGAGTGCGGAGTCTTGCTAGCTTAATGGAATGTCCTGTGTTCGATCATACCCTTGTAACATAACACGAGCTTCGGGGGATGGTGAAGAACCGTTCTTGGGTTGGTAGGGCAGGTGGGGCTGGTGCGTTTCAAGGTCGCATTAGCACCCTCAGATGTGTCTTTGTCATTCAATTTTCGAATTCAGTGATATTTTAATTGTACCCCTGCTCCTTCAAATCTGCTAGACTGCACAAAAACACTCAGTACTCGTCTTCTTCTTTCCGTTGATCGTCCAGTTGTTCTCCATTCATACAGGAATGGTATAGAAGGGTTTTGCCATTTCAGTGCTTCCTAGTCATACATGATGTTGCTGTCTTGTTTAAAGGTGTTGTGTTGGATGACTCGGAACACAGTAAGTCGGGGCCATTGTACCATGCTCCTCACTATTCTTCCCTTTCCTCTCCAGTTACTGTGCTTTCATTTTGTTGTATTTCACCCATTTTATGATGTTTACTTTTCAGGTTCCCATTCTCCCTTGCATGTTTCCCCTTTAGTTACTCTAGTTCACCTTTTCATCGGTACCCTTCCTATTGTTTTCATTCAATGTTTCCCTCACCCTCGTATTTTTTTCATTTTGTGATTTCTCCCCCGTTTTGAGGCCAGTATTGCCAGCACATCTAACTCTGATCACCAACCCATCCACTTTCTCATCATTCTCAACTACCTTAATTGTCTGACTACCCAGGTCACTGCTGACAAAATAACAAACGGCTTTGTCATGCTCCATGCTGTATCATGTGTGATTTCCTGTCAATCAGAATCTCTAATGTGTGTCTTTGTTTGGAAGCGGATGAGGCAATATTCACATTTTTCTGTAAAAGGCTATAATCTAACAAAGTAATCCCGATGTTGTTCACGCAAGAGGCCCGTAATCGAGGGACTGTTCATGGTCGACAAGAACTGACTAATTTACTGGATGGCTTTGTTTGGGACTCAAGCTTTCAAATTTGAAGCTTGTCACGGTCAGTTCGTTAGCTTTACATACTGGGATCAAAGTGTGAATATTGTCCCTTCAGACTCTAACATTGTTTCTCGTGGCATGCATGATGACGGGACAAGGGTCAACGTTCGTTCTGTGTTTGTGAACCGTGCTGTGTGCTTGCCTTGTTATTCCGCCAGCCAAAGGAAGGACAAATGTTGATCTGCGCGATATGTTGGAAGCCGACCCTTCTGCCTCTCACTCCCTGAGCGCTCTGTCTCCCCGGAGAGGCAGTACGGGGCGCATTTCGCCCTTCCCCGGGGCGGCGAGCCCCTCTGCCAACAAGAGGAGGTCCATGCACGAGGCGTCTTCAGTGTCCAGCCAGGCGTCGTCCGTGGGCTCAGGTACTGAGGGAGGTACCAAGGCCTCCCACCTCCACCCCAACTCCGCTAGATCGGCCAGTCCCAGAGTGGTCCTAGAGGCCAGTCCCAGAGGTAGAGGTCCCCTCCCCCTCTCTCCACCTCCCGTGTCTTTCTCGCAGTTTGCTGTGGGAGAAACGTTTGCTGTGAGGAGTCCGTTTGATTTCTGATCATCTTGACAACTCCCGATCCCACCCCTACTTTCAGGCCTTTCAATTGTATTATCCCCAGATATTGTTAAGAACAGAGTTCTCAAATAATGTTAGCAAATCATTTCCTACAAGATAGTTTGCTGTCGGTAATTTATAATAAATCCTTAGCATTGTTCTCATGGGATACATTATTTTCAAATTTTAAGATTTTCCCCCAAAGCAGTGTTATTTAGTTCACTTCCCAGCTTAGCAACAGTAATCCTTTACAACAGAATTTCAAGAATTTGTGGAATTTGTTACCCGAAGTATTTTTTTTAAATCTGTCAAGTTTCATAAACGAGCATGCCTCTAACTTGTTAACGATTTGTAGTCGTCCCTTCTAGTTGATACAAGATATGTATCTGGTTTGTGTTATGATAAATCTGACAAAACAATATCAGCATGTATTTTAAACATAAACGGGAACAAAACATCGATACGCTTTTGAAACTAAACAATATTTTGAGAAAAGGTGAAAGTCCTTTTATTAAAATCACGAAGAGCTATCGCTTGATATGTACAATTATTGCTTCAATATTCGATTTTTAACCTTCTATATAAACACAATTGTCCAGGTTTTTACTCATGAAGAGTTGTTTTCAGAGAAGACTATTATCCTTTACGAAGTTAATCACGTTTACGAAGTTGTGGTTAACTGTAGTTTTTATCTAATCATTTGTATTGCATGAATATATTATTTCCAAATATGGAAACAAATATTCTGAAGTATAATCCATATACTGTTATATCGTTTGCATGATTAGTGAGACATAATCCAAAAGCATGTTGATTGTACACCGATCATTGAATATCCATAGTGTGTATTTTAGTATGATAACGTGATATCAGTAGTATGCCGTACTTCCTCAGGTATGTCATCATTTAAGCCCATCTCAAAATTCCCGTTCAGAAATGGCATATTAGTTTAGCATCCTCTCAAGCAGCTGTTAAAGAATTAAGACAATTAACTAAAAATGTTCGTTGTCTAAAGAAACCAGCGTTAAAATCTGTTGACCTATTTCCAAAATTTCCGTAATCTTGAATCTCAGAGCACAACTAGACAATTGATAATTTTATTAAAATCCCTACCCTTGTTTAGTTGATACAAGCAACTTATTCCCTGTAGTCTCTCTCCCTATGGAAATCTGAGTCCACATCTCAGCTCCCGTCTTCCCACCGTCCGCCCTCCAACATAGTCAGCACTGGTTTACTGTTGTTCGCTGTGCACACGTGTTCATTTGTCACTGTTCAGTTGTGTTCAGTGCGTTAACTAACAGCAATGCTGATTTGAGACAGTTCATTTTTGTGTTGAATGGTTTAACTAACAATAACAACATTGTTTAATGAGCTTGACAGCTTAGTGTTTTAACAATGCTTGATATGTGTGATTGTGTGCAGTGTTGTTGTTTTTTCTAAGCTTGCTTTTTAACACGTGTGTTGCGGCTTACGGTCACGGGTATGATGTGAAAGCCAGAGTGGTTTGGGTGTACTGGCGAGGGAAGAACAACAGCATGTCCGCTTTCTGTGTTCTAACAGCAAAGAGATGCGCAGAAAAAGGCGCATGTAGTCTGGTAGTAAGCGTTGCTTCGGATGCTTAGTGTGCTAACCAGAGACGAAGAGGATCAAACATGTCTTTGGAATGAATTACTGATGGCGAAACAGGGTATGAACCCAACCGTGAAAATAAAAGTTTTGTATTAAAAACTTCAGTTCAGTTGTTCTTGGTGGAATTACTGAAATCAGTTTAGAAAAAGAAAATCATGGAATTCTCTGACTGTTTCAGATATTTTGCTGCATCTAATTTGTGATTCTTTCCATTCTGGCTCTTAAAATCATATCTTGATTCTTCTCTGCTCCACCCTAAGGCCGGGTTCACATTAGACGCGTAAGTTCCGTACGGAAAACCCTAAATAAGTGGAAGAAAGAAGGATAAAAGTTTACACATATAGGGGAAATTCGGATACGTGCGCAAATCTTTTCCCGTCTTTGTTTCACTTATTTATGGATTGCGCACGGGTTTCCGCATGGAATATCCGCTTATGTGTGTACCCGCCTAACTCTGGCAAAGGTAGCTTTTTTTCATTCACCTGTGCCCTTTTCATGACTGCTGATTTCATGCAAGAAATGGATCCTGGTTTTGTTTTGGCAAGGTCACTGTGGGCAGTGACGATTCTGCAACAATTTTATTCAATGACGCTCAGTTGCAGGGGATTACGAAATACAGTATTTTTTAAAAGCCATCCTCTCCCGTCCCTCCCCTCCCTCTGAAATGTTTTATCCTCTTCGTTTGAGCCATATTATGCTCTGCGCCATATCTACCGCTATAAACAAATATTAATTGTAACCAGCTAAAAGGAAAAGGCTTTGAGCATGCGAAACGCAATACTGGTCGAACAAAAAACCCGCCAAAAACCTTCGTCTAATAGTGACTAATGTGTGGTGTACATCCTTTGCATACGTGTCTCACGGGTGCTTTTGTGACGGGCGCCAAGCGTCTGAACAGTACCCATCGTGCATGGTCACACACCTACAATGAAATTCGTGCATGGTCACACACCTGCAATGAAATTATAGCTTAATTACACTCCTTATAGAAAAAGTAGTCCCTTGGCTACACATCTAGATACGAATGCATGAATGCACACCTACAATGATAGTAAAACGTTGTAGTGAAATGAATGCATGGCCACACACCTCTTTTATAAACTACGACCGCACCACCTATATAGCCTGCATCCTTAGTATCGCACAGGGGCTCTGGTATAGCCCTTTGTGAGAGGAGTGCCACCCTCGGCCAGGACCTCTTCATGGGCGACTCCAGTATGCAGTACTGTAGGCCCAGTGTGTTGTGTTCCAGCAGGCAGCAGCGGGGATGGGTCGTTACGCCGCAGCCGTATCACCTCCTCTATGGTCAATCTGTCCAGTAACCTCTCCTCCTCCTCCTCTCTCCAGAGAAACCCTGACTATGGTACGTGTGGCCCTACTAATGCTGAACTCTGACCTTTAGCTGTGCCTCTTCTTTTCTTGCTTCTTCTTCATTGTCTTCTCTTCTTCTTCTTCTTCTTCTTCTTCTTCTTCTTCTTCTTCTTCTTCTTCTTCTTCTTCTTCTTCTTCTTCTTCTTCTTCTTCTTCTTCCTCTTCTTCTTCTTCTTCTTCTTCTTCTTCTTCTTCTGTACGCCCCTCCTCTCCACTTGTCCTGTAATGTCCTTTCTTATTTTTCTATTCTCAATTCTGCTCTTTCTCCCTTCTCTCATCTATTATTTTTCTACTCAACTTCTATTCCCCTTTTGTTTCGTATTCCCTTTCTTTTTGTCCTCGTTTCTTCTCTGTTCTTGTGTCTGTCTTTAAGTGTAATGTGTGTAGGCGTTCGAAGATTTACTTTTCGCTAACATCGGGTTTACAACTCTTCAAACTCATTGAACAAATATGGTGAAAGCAGTTGGTGAGATGTTTTCTGCTTTCGTTATCCTTTTTTAAAACACTCTTAGACAGGAGAACAGCAGCGTTTCCATACAAGATTAAGATAAAAAATAAATTGCTCTTGTATTATTTTAGCTATATTTATTATGCTCTTTTTTGCCTAGAATAACTTGTCTTCGTTTTGTGCTCATTTATTCTCTCTCTTTCTTCCTCCCCCTGCCTTTTCCTATGTGACTTTCCGTCTGTCTGTCTGTCTGTCTGTCTGTTTCTCTCTGTGGGTTTTTTTCTCTCTCCCCTCTCTTTACCACACATAAACTCTTCCACATCTCTATCGTTACGTCTTCCGAATATGCATTTCCTTTTGGAACAAATTTATCTTGCGAAGAAACAAAACATCCATAGGTTCATTGTTTCGATTAGATCTTTGCTTAATTACTTGTTAGACGTGACGCCTTGTGGTAATCAAGCTTCAGTTGAATGTACAACAGATGATGCATTATTTAAAGCTGATCCATTTTTTTTAGTAGATGTTAGTGTCATAATCAAATGCCTTTGCTTCAGTGTATGCTGATCATATTGATAGTGTATTTTTGCGTCTACTGTAGAAATTGTATTTTAGGCCACTGTGTGTGTTTGTGCGTGTGCGTGCATGTGCGTGTGTGTGTGTGTATGAAAGCCTTCTTTTGAAATTTGTTGATGCGTTGAAAACGTTACTAGTCTATGTTTCTGGCATTTTTTTGGGTCCAGGTAAATATTTGTGTTGCTTTTTTTCTAGTTGTTTTAAAATCTTAGTTATTTAATCACATCAAATACTTATGCAAAAAAGAGTGTGTCTGAATATGTAGTACCAGTACGTCTTTGTCAGTTCCATTTCTCATCTCGTGCGAAATTTGTTGTGTGTGCGTCTCTCTCTCTCTCTCTCTCTCTCTCTCTCTCTCTCTCTCTCTCTCTCTCTCTCTCTCTCTCTCTCTCTCTCTCTCTCTCTCTCTCTCTCTCTCTCTCTCTCTCTCTCTCTCTCTCTCTCTCTCTCTCTCTCTCTCTCTCTCTCTCTCTCTCTCTCTCTCTCTCTCTCTCTCTCTCTCTCTCTCTCTCTCTCTCTCTCTCTCTCTCTCTCTCTCTCTCTCTCTCTCTCTCTCTCTCTCTCTCTCTCTCTCTCTCTCTCTCTCTCTCTCTCTCTCTCTCTCTCTCTCTCTCTCTCTCTCTCTCTCTCTCTCTCTCTCTCTCTCTCTCTCTCTCTCTCTCTCTCTCTCTCTCTCTCTCTCTCTCTCTCTCTCTCTCTCTCTCTCTCTCTCTCTCTCTCTCTCTCTCTCTCTCTCTCTCTCTCTCTCTCTCTCTCTCTCTCTCTCTCTCTCTCTCTCTCTCTCTCTCTCTCTCTCTCTCTCTCTCTCTCTCTCTCTCTCTCTCTCTCTCTCTCTCTCTCTCTCTCTCTCTCTCTCTCTCTCTCTCTCTCTCTCTCTCTCTCTCTCTCTCTCTCTCTCTCTCTCTCTCTCTCTCTCTCTCTCTCTCTCTCTCTCTCTCTCTCTCTCTCTCTCTCTCTCTCTCTCTCTCTCTCTCTCTCTCTCTCTCTCTCTCTCTCTCTCTCTCTCTCTCTCTCTCTCTCTCTCTCTCTCTCTCTCTCTCAAAAATCTCTCTCTCTCTCTCTCTCTCTCTCTCTCGTATGGATATTTCACAAAATGCTATATATTTGTTGCAAGCTGTATGGACAAGTGTTTGAGAAACGTATTCGGATTGTATTTGATCAACTTGTGTCTTTCTGTAACGAAACTAAAAGGATGTTCTTTCATAAACAGTGGGCCGATTTTGATTTTTATGTATTGTGTTTTAGAAAACTACGCATTTTGCTGAAACAAAAATGTGCGTACCTCGAAACGAAACTGTAATATTGTTTGACCAAACATTACCTATTGATTGAAAACACAAATTAACATCTGTATGAATATTGTTTCTCAAAGTGAAAGGACACACGCATTTGATGGCGATATATTTACGAGTATTATTGTGTGGGCCTTTGTTTTTGCTTTAGTTCTAATTTAAAGCTATTGTTTTAACCCAATCATGGCTGTAATGATTTCAGTGTTGTTAATTTTAGTCCTGATTTAAAGCTATTGTTTGACCCACCTGCTTGGTATTATTTCGACAGAAGTGGACCTTGAGCTTCCGCGCTTTCACCGGCAGCGAGCTGGTATTACATGCAGGCTGTTCTCCATTGTGTGCACCCTGTAGTCTAGCTCTATCTTCTTAGTGAAGCCTTGTCTACCACTCATTTCTGTATATTTTAACGTGGTGACAGTCCTGATATGGCCTTTGTTGTCGACGGGGCTATAATTTTAATCATAATCTTAATCTTAACCCTTTCGCCGCCAGTCATATTTTAGCAACAAATGTCCATTAAATTTACTTGGGTAGAGAATAAAAACTATCTGCAGTATTAGGGATTCTTCTGTGACACAATATATAAAATAAGGTCTACCTTTACTTCCCCAAACTAAGACAATAGGGTCTTTGGATAATAGACCCCAATCTGATGCCTTTTAGTAACATGTGTTAAATCACTGTGGTGCTAAAATGCGACTTTGGCGGTGAAAGGGGTTAATGAAGCCTTGTCTGCCACTCCTTTCTGTATATCCTTTTCATGGCGCATAGTCTGCCATTGAGTATTGTGTAGCCAATGCTTTCTGTATGTATCTGTCTAATCTGGACTCCAGAACGGCTCATAAGTGATGTGTACCGTCGCTACTTTGGTTTGTCGTGTGGATGGCGTTGTGGATGTGATTGGATGCCTGTTTCTTTATATTTCTGATGACAAGTATAACGGATATATATAGGAAAGGGAAGGTAATCTACAAACGGTTCTCGCAGCCTCTTCCGATTTAGAAAACGCATAGCCGGATTGTCGAGGGGAAAAGGCAAGTTCAATGTGTTCTCCCTTGTTGGATTCAACACAATTTTTGTAAGGTTTCATAAAAATAGTAAGACATGAATAAGACTACCGGAAGCCTTCGAAACGAAAAATACGAAAATGAATAGGTCTACATTGTAAACTTTGAGATCGCGAACATTCATCACACACAACTAATCGATCAACCATTTTTTTAAAATATCGAATAAGAATCTGTCTCTGTAGTAAAATACAAGATCAGAAATGCTCAGTTCTAGGCAGTAGCCCTACTATTTCAGAATCAGAACTTTCTAAACACAAATTTAAAATAATATTCATGAAATATTTATGCAGAAGGGCTCTGTAAAAGAGACTGGCATCATGTTTCTGGTGGTACGTTCAATGACGGAGTCGGTATAGAGTGGCGTTTAATCAGATAATTCCTGGGATTAGCTAATTGGGTCAAAGTTTAGTCTGGGAGACCTTTCTGAGAATTGTTTTCTGTTAGCGAATAATAATGTCTGTGTATTTTGAATAAAAGTGTTCCTGTGTTATTTATTTATTTATTTAAGAAAAGTTATATAGCGCTTAACCATTGAGCTCTAAGCGCTTTAAAAAATACCAAGCATAGCCTTGAACATTTAATATTGGCAGTGCTGGTTGCTGTAAGATTCACCTTTTACATATTTATGTAATCTTTAATTTCAGAAGGACATAACCCGATGCTAGTATTAAAACATGAAGAATGCATGATTTAAAATATACAAACAAACTTCAAATCCAATTATCCAGATTAAACCAATCAAAATGCTAAATTTATGGTTGTAGCATTTAACAGCAGCAAGGGATATAAACCCGAGCGGGTTTCAAGTTCCCTCGTTTCTGTTGCTTCCTTGTGGCCATTGCCTCATGACGGACGACCTAGGGACAGCCAGAGACAGCAACAGTCGTTCTTCAGATTCGCCCAGGAACTAAGTACCCTATGGTGTGGGGGTCAAAGGGGGCAAAACTCCTTGACAATTTACCGGATTTGGAACGTGTTTAAGAGGCCCTTAGTAGCCTACAAACTAACAATAACAACTGACAGTGTAAGCGAATGTGGCCCGAGCAACTCAAGGTATACATTTGGGTAACATAATTATTATAACCAAGAATTTGTTTCTTTTTTATTGTTGGGGGGGGGGGTTTTTTTTTGGGGGGGGGGATTTATGAGTAAATAATTGCCGTGACACTATTTAATTCGTGGTCTATAGAATTTTGCATTATATTGCTGTCAGTATATCGGGTGTGCGGTGATTGACATGGACCAGTAGTGGATGCTACCTTTGTAACCGATACTTTGCTGTGAAAGAACTGCAGTGTTCAGTTGGTTTTCCCATAACAGAAATGGATTGGATAGTATTCTGCCATGGGGCTGCTGACGCTAAGTAGGTAGTTATGACCAACGGGTGTTTTTTGTCCAAACTTATAAAGCGATTTGTTTTGGCACGAACGTTTTGTTTTGTAAATGTTGCATATTTTTGATTGCACGTAATGTTCATTACTGACCTTTAACTTGTTTTGATGTGTTAATTAATACATGTTTTTTCCAACATTAATGTTTGCACTAAGTTTATTATTAACAAGGTGTTTTTTTACTTTGTTTTCGTGATCGTCTTTTCAATGTCTTTCTTTTGCCCCTTCTCTGTCCTTCTTCAATCATCCTTTGTGTTCTTACACTTTCAGATTATTTTGATCTTACATTTTTTATTTTACATTTTATATCCCCCATCCTCCTCCCTTCCCCCTTTCCCCTTATCTGTCAACCCTCCCTTACGCATACGACCCTCTCCCTTTTTTTCTTCGCTTTAACTTCTTTTTTTTGCGTCTCAAGTTATTTCACCCAGTGTCTTCAAACTTCCTATTCTGTTAATATAATATCTCTGTCGTTGTCATATCTTTCTCTTCTGTCATCCATATTCTGTTAATATAATATAATATCTCTGTGTTGTTTAAAGTCGCACGTGTATTACTCTAACGTCAGATGATATGCTAGATTTGTTTTATTTCTTTTACATTTTAATATATCTTATTTAATTGTTGTTTTTTTGTGTGTAGTTTTATGCGCTATGCACATTATCGTTTAAACTTTTTTTTTTCCTGCACGCTCGAACACACACACACGCGCGCACAGAGAGAGAGAGAGAGAGAGAGAGAGAGAGAGAGAGAGAGAGAGAGAGAGAGAGAGAGAGAGAGAGAGAGAGAGAGAGAGAGAGAGAGGGGGGGGGGAGGGAGGGAGAGAGAGGGGAGAGAGAGAGAGAGAGAGAGAGGAGAGAGAGAGAGAGAGAGAGAGAGAGAGAGAGAGAGAGAGAGAGAGAGAGAGAGAGAGAGAGAGAGAGAGAGCATAAAGTAAGGCTGACTGAATACACAGTCCAACATCTGACTGATAATAGTTTAGTGTGGTTGCAGATTATCATTACGTCTATCAACTAACGGATCTGAAGACAACATGGTTTATTAAAAAGCACGATGAAACCCTAGTTGAATGTCTTTAGTAGGCCTACTGCTTAGCATTAAGCCATATTCCAGTTTGTTTTCTGTGTTTTGGAGGTTTCGTTGATGGTTTTCTCTTTTTTAAACCTGAAGTGTTATGACTGTGATAGTTTGCTTTATTTCAAACAATTTTCATAATCTTTAATAATTGGTTATTTTTTAATTTTGAAATGGTTTTAAAATTCAAGGAAAAACGATTATTCTAGTTGCCTGAACTCTCTCTCTCTCTCTCTCTCTCTCTCTCTCTCTCTCTCTCTCTCTCTCTCTCTCTCTCTCTCTCTCTCTCTCTCTCTCTCTCTCTCTCTCTCTCTCTCTCTCTCTCTCTCTCTCTCTCTCTCTCTCTCTCTCTCTCTCTCTCTCTCTCTCTCTCTCTCTCTCTCTCTCTCTCTCTCTCTCTCTCTGTCTAAGTGTACGTATGTAAATGTGTGTGCGTGTGTCAAAGTCAAAATGTTTATTTTCAGATGGAACATTGAATAAGCAATAATGGTTTGCTTTTTTACAAGCGAGGGAGGGAGTGTGTGTGTGTGTGTGTGTGTGTGTGTGTGTGTGTGTGTGTGTGTGTGTGTGTGTGTGTGTGTGTGTGTGAAGACTTAAAGCAGGATATTTAATTTACGCCGGCTTGCTTTTCTGAAATGAAATGAAGCAAAATTAGCATAGAATTATTGTCATCGTATGACGATTATACTCGTCTGTGGTTGTGTAATAGTTTTTGATCTGCTGTTTACATAACTTGTACATAACTTGTACATTGTTTACATAACTTGTTAGCTGCTGCTTTGACAAGTATAATGTCATAAATGCGTTTTTTGCTTTAATATTATATTGAAGGGTATATTCCATGAAGGTTCTACCACAGTGTGAAAAACGAAAGGTGATTGTATCTTCTGGCAAATACATTCGACATTATGCTGACACCAAGAACAACCAGCTATTCGTATGATTAAATCCAATTTGTCGCCGTGTCATTAGCAAGAACAGAATTATCATCCTTTTCACCACACCACTGACACATGTTGACCCGGTGTCTCTTTCCCTCCATTCCAGGGTCCACGGGTAACCTATCGGGTCGGTCCAGGACTCCGCGAAATTCCGTGTCTTCGTCCTCTGGATCGGGAGGTCGCCGCACGCCCACTGCAGCCATGGAGCGCCGCAGGTAATGGGAGCGGAGGGCTATTGTGGGGGTTTTATTCTCGATTTTCAGTCTTACCTGGTGTGTGTGTGTGTGCGTGCGTGCGTGCGTGCGCGCGCGCGCGCGCGCGCGTGTGTGTGTGTGTGTGTGTGTGTGTGTGTGTTGGGTTGCCACTCATTACACCTATTAGAAAATGTCTCCATTGCGCTTATCTGTGCATGTACATGAATTGTTGCCCCTGGTTTCCGCAATTGATCTATCTTATCAAATGTAGCTTCAGGTGACAATTGCATCAAAACTAGAAAAGCCATTGAAATGTTGTTTTCTGTATCTTTATAACTTATCTTCGGAAATAATCAACAAAATGATTGAAGCTGACTTCATTTTTACAGTGGTATTCTTTTAGGCGGGTATGTCAAGTAGAGTCTCGTGATATAACGTTTGTACTGTGAGACTGTTGCCAGTAGTGAGGAAAGTCAATACTGATCAATGTATTATACAGTTGTCGTTGTCACCTTAATAATGGTCCCAACTTCAGGCCAATGACAACGATCCGTAACAATAGAAGGCATCTCCATGCTAATTTAACATCCCCAAATTAGGTTTGGCGAGATTAATATTTATGGGTTTGCATGTGTGTCTGACTATCTTCGTGTGTCTGTTATCTTTGGGCCGTGTACACATACACGCGGATGTTCCGTGCAGAAACCCATGCGCAATCCGTAAATAAGTAAAAGAAAGAAGGGAAAAAAATATACGCACGCGTCCGATTTCCCCTAATCCGTATCTTATTTCCTTCTCTCTTTTACTTATTGATTATTTCCGCACGGAAATCCGGATGTACTGTGTACCAGGCCTTAAATCTCTATAAAATAAAATTTAAAAAACTACTGAACGGTCTGTTATCATTATTTTCAGATCCGGAGTGACGACTCCGCGTGCCACCACCCCCACCTCTGTCGCTTTCGGCTCCGCCGTCCCCCGCTCCCGCCCCACCACCCCCCCCTCTCTCTCCACCCCGCCCCTCTCCCAGCGGCGTAGCACTACGCCTCAGCATACTCCCTCGGGGCGTAGCACCCCATCGGGGCGCACTACGCCCACTGCAGCTACGCCGGGGCGTAGTACGCCTACGCGGCACCTTGGTGCCGGTGGTAACGTGACCAGTGGCGGGTCAACCGGTGAAAGGTCTGGTGGTCGACACAGGAAGCTGCCCAACGCCCCGACCACGCCCAGGACTTCGGGGAGTGCTGCCAAACACCACTTCCCAGAGCTGAAGTTTTGAGAGGGCCGTGTGTGTCAGGGGGGGGGGGGGGGGGGGGGACGAGAGGCTTGAGAATGTGCGCTGAATTGTGTGTGTGTGTGGGCGAGGCTGCGTGCGTACGTGAACAAATACCGTTGTTTCAAATGTCAGCTGTTTTAGACTGACTGTTGCTGCTGTGCTTGGCCCTGTAGTGAAAACAACATCGCCACATTTTGTCGGCTCTTGACTTTGGTGGACATTGGGTGTTGTTTCTAAACGCCAAGCAAGATAAGGAATCTGGGTCAAAGGTTGGTGGCCAACGGAGAAAGAAAGAAAGGTTTGACTGAAACGGTTTTATTGTTGTAACTTTTAATGCAAGTGAAGAAGAGGTTTTAAACTTTTCAACACGGTATAACTTTTTTATGAAGCGTTTGTATTGAATGGTAACCTTTTTAATGTAACTTAAGACGTTGACATCTTCCAAACTAAAGTCGCATTTTAATTAAACGATTGTATACCTACTATCTTATAACTTTTTAATAAAACATAATTTTCTTACACCAATGTAGCGGTTTGATCAGAAAATATATAAAAAATGTCAAGAGGGAATGACATTTCGGACACCAACAATAAGATGATAGTTAATGCATTGAAAACCAATATTTGACAAAACCGTGAACTGCTCATTCACCGAATGCCTTGTCTTTGTACAAAAGTGTTATTTACGAATGACTTTTTCTCACCAGGATTGGAAATATTGCTGTTGGTTTGAACACCGTAAGAGCATTTTGCTGCTGTCAAAACCAAATGGTGTTCACTTGTTTTGCTTTGCGAGTGTCCCAGAACTTGATCTGAAAGTGACTGGCTGTGCTCATGCGAGTCGGTTCTGTATATAGGAATATGTGTATTTTTTATGAAAGCAGTATACCTCATTTATGTGTCGAGTGTTTTTAATGGAAAATATAATTTCTTTGGAAATAAATGTAGTTTGTATGTGAACCATGTATTGTGTGTCCCATAGCCCGGTATATGACATATCAAAAAAGCTCGCTGCATTAGTGTGATATGGATGGACTAATTACGGTTTTTTCATTTGTATTTTTTTTTTTTTTTTTTTTTTAACTAAACGTATGGGACTTGATGATGATGATGTTCATGATGATGATGATGTTGGTGATTACATGGTGCTTTTCTTGGGATATGAGAAGTATTGTTCTCAAATTCCTAGTTGTCTGTCTCTCTCATATTGCATACTCTTCATATCAACAACCATTTTTTTCTGACATATTCTGCCTTGCGTTTTGTACGGAATATGCATTGCATTCGCACATTGTATTTTGAGTGTTTTAGATACTGTGGATAGGGAATCAGACGTGCACCTCTGTATTAAGAATGGTATAATCAGTGAAAGTTCCTACAAATATGACGAATATAATACACATGACTGTTGACAACTACATATCAGTTGGGACGGGATGGTTATTTTTTTAGCGACAAAGTTTTAACCAGTTGTAATGTTTTAGCCAGATCACGTTTTGTTTTCTATTTAAGTCAATTGTCTGATGTTGTCTGGACTTTTGTTTTAGTTTCTTTTGTTTATAAACATTTTGGAATTTAGAGACGATTTGATCACGTTAGTGATGTTGGGTAATCATGACACTGCCTTTGTGTGTGTGTGTGTGTGTGTGTGTGTGTGTGTGTGTGTGTGCGTGCGCGCGTGCGCGTGTGTGTGTGTGTGTGTGTGTGTGTGCGCGCGTGTGTATGAGTGTGTGTGTGTGTATATATGTGTGTGTGTATATGTGTGTGTGTGTGCGCGCGCGCCCGTGTGTGTGTGAGTGTGTGTGTGAGCGTGTGTGAGTGTGTGTGTGTATATAGGTGTGTGCGTGTGTGTGTGTGTGTGCATGTGTGCACGTGTGTGTGCGTGTGTGCATCAGCCTGTATGTTGAGAGCATAGAAAGGAGGTCGTTGTTTGTATTTGCCAATGTACGCACATACCCTTCTAGATCATGCAATGCTTGTTATATCATGTGGACTCGTTCATCGTATCATGAGTTAATGCACCAAATGGACAAGAAACGTTCCTAAGTAAGAACAACATAATTATGTGAGAGAAAAAAACCTCTTTTAATCTTGCTAGCATTATTTAGGCTTGCTTTGATAATAGTAAACAAACTTAATATATATAATGTATATTTAGAATGGTTTTGTGTTTTTTTGCTTTAGCTAATGGAAAATGTCAAGGCATGTTGTTACTGTTCTAATATAATATTTTGATTTTGACTATAATAATGCATGTACGCTTATATCATATGTCACCATACTTTATATTGATTATGACAAATGTACCAGCTCTCTTTTATACATATCATCTTCATACAAACATATCATATAATCTTATTTATTATACTGTCTTCATATTAGCAATATTTTCTAAGAATAGATTTGGCAAAATAGCATAAGATGATGATACATATGTTGCATTTTACAACGGTTGGATATGAAGATGATGCTATAATAGGATGTTGACTTGGAGAGTGGGATGTTTTCCTGCGATAAATTGGCTCTATGTTATTATTAGCATGATGGATTGTGTTTATTGTCAGTCGGTTGGGACTTTGGAGTATTTACTAGAGGAGAGAGAGAGAGAGAGAGAGAGAGAGAGAGAGAGAGAGAGAGAGAGAGAGAGAGAGTGTGTGTGTAGGTGTGCGCGCACAAGATTGCATATCATCATCTGATATCATCAAATGTATCACTTTGTTGTTGTTGTTTTTAGATAGCAAAGAATATTTTGATAAACTCATAACGTGTATCTAGATTGGTTAATGGTCGGGTAGGGCAGACTAGACTGTTTTATATATACATGCTTCCAAGAGCGAGGAAAACATATTGAAGAAATAAACACATAGGTCCCAATTTAGGAAGACTGGGATTTTGAACAGCGTGTGAGAGTTTTGTTTGGTGTTTTTTTACCACCTCTCTCTCTCTCTCTCTCTCTCTCTCTCTCTCTCTCTCTCTCTCTCTCTCTCTCTCTCTCTTTCTCTCTCTCTCTCTCTCTCTCTCTCTCTCTCTCTTTCTCTCTCTCTCTCTCTCTCTCTCTCTCTTCTCTCTCTCTCTCTCTCTCTCTCTCTCTCTCTCTCTCTCTCTCTCTCTCTCTCTCTCTCTCTCTCTCTCTCTCTCTCTCTCTCTCTCTTCTCTCTCTCTCTCTCTCTCTCTCTCTCTCTCTCTCTCTCTCTCTCTCTCTCTCTCTCTCTCTCTCTCTCTCTCTCTTCTCTCTCTCTCTCTCTCTCTCTCTCTCTCTCTCTCTCTCTCTCTCTCTCTCTTTCTCTCTCTCTCTCTCTCTCTCTCTCTCTCTCTCTCTCTCTCTCTCTCTCTCTCTCTCTCTCTCTCTCTCTCTCTCTCTCTCTCTCTCTCTCTCTCTCTCTCTCTCTCTCTCTCTCTCTCTCTCTCTCTCATATACATTCACACACACTAATGCATAAAACCAGTGTTGAAAATCTATTGTCAGTCTTGTACTTGTTTATATGATTATAATCAAAACAACAAGTGTATAATCATACACTTAATAGCCTACAACGAATGGTTCTCTCAGCCTTTTGTTTCCAAGTTTAGGTACACATGTTCTTATAATCATTAATGTACCAACACAAATTATATTTTTTGCCGAACAGTTAATAAATCAACTAGAGCGTTAATACGCTAGATCACCAGCCGCGCGGCAGCATTTTCGGCGCCAGTGACTTTGACCTTTGCCCTTCATTTTTTTAACTTGGCCTATATATCTTTAGTACCTATCCGCATGCACAATTTGAGCGTCCTAGGTCCCTCCGTTCTCGCGCCATGTGTTCAGCAGCATTTTCGGCTCCAGTGACATTGACCTTTGACCTTCATGTTTGAATTTGGCCGAGATATTCTTAGTACGCATGCAAAAGTTAAACGTCCTAGGTCCCTCTGTTCAATCATTATCGTGCCAGGTGCTCACCAGCATTTTCGGCGCCAGTGACCTTAACCTTTGATTCTATGACCTTCATGTTTGGACTTGTCCTAGATGTCTGTAGTACCTATCGGCATGCACACTTTGAGCTTTCTAGGTCTCTCCGTTATTGTGCCAGGTGTTCGGCAGCATTTGCGGCTCCAGTGACCTTGCCCTTCGACCTATGACCTTCGTGTTCAAACTTGGTCTAGATATCTTTCGTAACTATCCGCATGCACAATGTGAGCGTCCTAGGTTCCTCCATTCAAAGATTATCGTGTTAACATAGTCAGATAGATAGTCGGCTTCAGAATCAACTGAAAACATTACCAGGTTCACTCACTTTGTTCGCGGCTGGTAATCAATCCACTTTATTGTTTTTACAATAAAG
The DNA here is from genome assembly GCA_017654935.2 of Phymorhynchus buccinoides. Lineage (NCBI taxonomy): Eukaryota > Metazoa > Mollusca > Gastropoda > Neogastropoda > Raphitomidae > Phymorhynchus > Phymorhynchus buccinoides. The sequence goes on along the minus strand of CM065680.1, from coordinate 4,784,060 downwards.
ACATTCTTTGTCCGGCATGCACATAGGCATAAAATACAAACATAAAACATAGACATAAGAATAACACACCAGTTATTCGTACGCTCGTACATCTTCCATTCATAATAAGATATTTTGCACAGACAATAACATATAGAACTATAAGTTAGTATTAGAGGTTGAAACAAAATGAAACACAAGAAAGCACACACATACACACGCGCACGGGCGCGCTCGCACACACACAGCTTAAACTTAAAATGTGTATAAAAAATAGTATAAAGGATAACGGGCATAATACAAATTAAAATGAAATAATAACGTGCTCAGAATGTTTAATACCAGGAAGCAAGCAAACAATAATACGTTAATATTAGAACTAGTAATAAGCGAAACCAAAACACCACACAACCATACTGATCCTAGCACACAAACAAGCATGTGCACGCAGGCACAAACACGTAACACACACACAAGCACGCACACACGCACCTCCACACATTTCATGAAATATGCAACAGTCCGCAAGAGCTCGTGACATCCTTGGCCTACCTTTAATTTTGTGCACAGACAACTTACCACTTGGGTTCTAGAAAAGAAATGAATAAAACAAAATCTTTTCCCTGAAATGCAATCCATGTTTTCACCCAAACAGTGGAAGACAATACACCTCCAAAATACAGACCATTATCACTACACGGCCTCCAGGGAAGCATAGCAAAAAAGTAAGAATATTTGACGCTGGACAGATCAATTTGTTGTTGTCATACCCTGGCTAACAGACTCCATGGATCACCCCAACAGCCGAAGCACTTGAACACTGTGGTACAAGTGAATCAGCTATAGATCAGAACATATCGTTTGTGACCGTTTTTTATTACCCCGCCATGTGGGCAGCCACACACCGTCTTCGGGGGAGTTTGAAGACTGATGGTGTTATCGTAGGAACTTGTTATGGCTAAAGACAATCCCCACATAAATATGCCTAGCATAACATTTTGATGTAGCCTTGGTGTTCTAGCCTATATGTCAATTGGTCTGACACAGGCATAAGCCAAGGCGAAGACCAATTTCACATGACAGAAGGCTGTCTTGAGGGATCAACAAAGTACACGGCTATGGCCTTACAGAAAATAAAGAAGAAAAACTACCTATTTAATCCCAGTGTCCTATATATATATGGGACGCACCTTCACAGATTCATTAACAGAAACTACCCTCGGCATTGTAACAAAAGTTGAAGTGCAAAATAATTATGGCCTCAGTTTTGTGCACTTGATGTCACTGAGAAAAACCATTTGCTGGGATGTAATGACTGCTCTGATAAGAACTGATCAAAACATTTATTCACATTTTATCATTTTCCACATGCAGGCACTCTGTTGTTTCACACGTGTATCTATTTGTGCAAAGTATCCCCATATTTGCAACGTATGACAGCACTGAATCCACGGCGTACCATAAGGGACGCACGGCACACATGGGTTAATGAAAGACAAAATGAGGCCACCAGCACCTCAGCTAGAGGTAATAGCCAGCATTGTCATCATCGGCCATCATTATCATTATAGGACCACTGTCATTATTAGCCATCACGATCATTATTAGACATTATTATAATTAGAAGACATAATTACCATCATTAGACATCATCATTATTGGCCATCATTATTGTCAGTAGTCAACTTTATAATTAGCAGACATCGTTTTCATTAAAAGCCATCATAATCATTAAAAGACATAATTATCATTAAAAGACATAATTGTCGTTAAAAACCATCATTAACATTAGCCATCATTATTATAAATATCACGGCATGATTGTACGGCCGTTTCGTACGGGCCTTTTCCCCTATAGCGTTGCTAGGTTGACTGGACTAACTTCCATGGTTTCGTGAACCTACGGTAAATGCACAACTCTTTGTTTGTCCCGATATTGATGTTTGGGACAAAGAAACGAAGCACGTGGCTTTGCGTAATGAACCCAATATCTGTAATAGTTTCTGTAGAACGTGAGTGAAAGGGTTACTAGCCGAACATCGTAACTGACCTTCCTTCTAAAACACTGGTTAATCGATCATAATATGTTGTAGATAACATCATATTTAATTGATTTTGTTTTTCATTTTACAAATTCCACGAAGACACACACACATATAAACACGCACATAGGGGAAGACGGGGTAAAAAGCGCATGGGCGGGTAAGAAGCCCACCCCAATTATCTCATGAAATAAAGAAAATTTCAGTCAAATTTGCCCATGAGACGAATGCTAGACATTAACGCTCGTCTCATGGACAAAATGAGACTGAAATTTGCTTCATTTCATGATATAATTGGGGTGGGCTTCTTACCCGCTCATGCGCTTTTTACCCCGTCTTCCCCTACCCATTTCAAATAGTCAAAACGGAATTAAAATCAATTACAACTACACTGGCGAGAGCGAGAATAACATTAGTATAAAAAAGAAAACTCCTTATGTGATACTTTTGTTATGTACACAGTTTGATTGAAATATGTCTAGTATTTTTTAAAATAACTGACTTTCAGACAAACAAACAGACAGTTCAGAAACAATACTTCCCGAAAGCTTCGCTTGGGAAGTAACAATAATAATGAATATTAGCAATGTCCAATAACAGCACCAATAATAACACTGTCGTTAGCATTGCCACCGTCGTCGTCACTAGTAACAATGACATCAACAAACAGCAAGGAATATGGCTAGTAATAATCATAATGTTTAGTTATTGTTATGTAGCGTTTCATTAATGGCCAATGTTGTCATACGTCAATATGTACGACAATAACATCCATACTGAAACATACACACACATCACACACACACACACACACACACACACACACACACACACACACACACACACACACACACACACACACACACACACACACACACACACACACACACACACACACACACACACACACACACACACACACACACACACACACACACACACACACACACACATCACACACACACACACACTCACGCACACACACACACACACACGCACGCACACACATATATATGCTCATTTACCCACACCAAAATTACATTTCAATATAATACTGTCAGGCATGGGAATTAGAGAAGACAAAAAAGACTGAAAATTGGGGTCTGGAAGCAGGCATAGGAACAAGGAATAAAAGAAACAACCCTGAAAACCGTGTGTTGGGATACAGCCCCCAGAAAATGAAGCTTCTTCTGTTATCTTTTGCATTCATTTATAAACAATAACTTAAGTTTTACTCATTGGGCTTCTTTTTTATCTCATAAATGTCCTCTTGGACCATCAAAAAAGCTGAAACTTGCAAAAAAAAAGACTGAAGAGGACCATCAAAAAAGCTGAAATCAGCCAAAAGACTGACAATTCCCATGCCTGTACTGTCTGAATCATTTGCACGCGCGTGCACGTTTAATTTTCTGACCACACCAGTGACGGACATCACATCATGTGTTTATTTCACGTTCCTTTTTTGAAAGGACCCCTTGGAGAGTGAGTAGACTGAGAGTCCAAAGAGTTCATCCTAATATGAACAGAATGATCGGGCAATTGCCAGAGAGAGTTCATCCTAATATGAACAGAATGATCTGGCAATGGCCCAACATCTGAAAGTTGAACACCGAACCTCGTGATGAATATGAGCGCGAACACGGTTGATTGTGGACTAAGTTTATCGAACACATTGGCTAATCCACTGCGAACATATAACACATCTGTGCTAGTTAGTTAGTTAGTATATTATAGTTCCGTCAACAGCTATGGTTATCTCAGGACTGTCACCGCGTAAAGTTCAACCACGCATAGCAAAACACAAATCCATGAAGCTTAACAACGTACACAACCTCGCCTCGTCGTCGTAGTATCAAACTAGAAAGAGGCTTGGATCTTAAAGTCCTTCCACTGTCAGCCGCATTTGCAATCAAAACTTTCTGTCGAACGTATCTGGGTAAAGAATAGTTGAAGTCTGCAATACCGTCAATCCTCCTAATGTCATGTATCAAAGAAGACCTGTCCTGATCTCCTAAGTATTGTTCATTAGATAATATATCCTAAGTGGACCTCATGCCGTTTTGTTTCATGGGCGGTAAATCAGCATGTCGCCAAATTGAAAGCCAAGACGTGGACAAAGGTGTTTTGTAGTCATTCAATACCTATAACTAAATTGATAATAAATTGACAGAGAATAATCTGAACTTGACTTAGCATTTTGACAGAGATGCTGGATGCTAGCTGCTGGATGGCACAACAGAAGAGAACTTCCCAGTCTACCCCTCTGTTGGGACAAACGTCCTGAAGTCTCTGTTGCAGGTGAGCCTTGGCTTGATGACCTCAGCTATCTCCAGCTGGCTCACTCTCCTGTCTCTCTCGTGGCCCCAGCCCACGCGCTTGGACACCTCCTGAAGACAGAGATCATGCAGGGAGCGAGGCTGCGAGGCCTCCTTGCACAGAAATTCTCTGATCTTCACAGCAGTGTCCTTGCTGTAACTGTCCAGAAAGTCTTCAAACTCATCGCGAAAATAGAACAGATATTTCATATTTCCTCTCGAAATGTCACTTGCATCTTGCACAGGCTTTCGGCTCAGCTGGAAGATCTGACTGTTGGAGGCCACACCAGCTCTGCACAGCAGCTGCACGAGGTTTGGCTCATTGAACATCACTGCCAGACCAAGGAAGCTCAGACGGTTGGGTCCTGTTGGTTGGGGAGCACGAGGTGACATCAGGCCTGTCTCGATGGCCACTGTCACGCAATCCTCCAGCTCCGATTTGTGCTGCAGTCGTTCCCTGCATGTCACCACCACCAGGTTATGCCAAGATTCTGCATAACACACCATTTCGGAAACGCTTTGTTGTACAAGTGTGCTTTCGGCACATATGATACGTTTGAAATAGTGGCAGCAATTTATCTTTACAAAATATTCTATAATGTGTTTCATTTGGCCGGTGGTCATTTGAGGGGCTTTGCAGCGTTTCAGCAAAATATCAAACACGGTCAGTTTAAGCTCAGATGCAGATTCATCCACACTGGTAATAACGTTATACGTTCGGAACATCTCCCGAAACAAGCTGCCAGACATGCAGTCTACAAAGGTGTCGATGAAGGGCCACCTGTTCTTCTCAGCCAAGTAGTACAGCATTTTGTAACACAGCCGGGGGGCCAGTTTTTCCATCTGTCCAGGACTGATGCCCGACACTACCTCCACTCTGTCGTGCAGCACTGCAACAAGGGCCAGGCAGTTGTAACAGCCGTCACTGCTGCACAACCGTAACAATTCATCCACATCGTCACGCTCTGACAAAGTTCCACAGATCTCTTCAAAGCTGGGAAGAGGACCATTGTAATAAATAGAAAATTTGTTCAAAGTCATTTCAGTGTCACGAATGAACTGTCGCTTGGACTCCTCTGTTCCTGTGGCCATGGCGATGATGGGAAGACTGGGTCAGTGATCTGTGGACAAACATAGTGAAGACTGATTCATCATTCAAGATTATTATAAATCTTCTGCCCCTCATTAGGTAGGGATTATCTACCAACGAACATAATGCAGTATTACAAAATCAATTAGCAAAATACGTGTGAACATATTAACAATCAAATGAAATATTTTTGTAAGCGAAACCAATGCTTGTTTCCTTTTGAAGTAGAACATTGGTGCTAGATAAGTTTGATCTACTGTCACTTGTCCTGTGATTTTATATTACTCAATTTTAGTTGTGTTTCCTCACCCGCTCCATGCAAATTTTGAATCAACATTGATAAGCAAAATGAATATCCTGCTAGGTATGCTAACTTCTAATATTGCCAAACAAAATCAAACTCATCCCTAAAATAACGCATGTCATATACTTTACAAATCCTATTTTTCCCCACCACCATTCAGTATCCGGCCAAGGACGGGTATTGTGACGGGTCTGTGTGTGTGTATCTGAAGTTTGATTATGGCTCAGCTGCTACACTCTGGAACTCACTCCCTTTCAGCCTTCGTCATGCTAAATCCTTTGTAACGTTCAAATCAGCTCTGAAAACCCACTACTTCAAACTGCAGCTGCAGAGTACATCTAAAACTTAGAAATATTACCAAATATTATTATTTGTCCATCTTGTTATGTGTACGTGCGTCATCACGTGCTCCATGTGTGTGTGTGTGTGTGTGTGTGTGTGTGTGTGTGTGTGTGTGTGTGTGTGTGTGTGTGTGTGTGTGTGTGTGTGTGTGTGCGTGCGTGTGCGTGTGCGTGTGCATGTGCGTGCGTGCGTGCGTGCGTGTGTGCGTGTCTGTGTGAGTGTGTGTGACTGTGACTGTGTGTGGTGTGTGTGTGTGTGTGTGTGTGTGTGTGTGTGTGTGTGTGTGTGTGTGTGTGTGTGTGTGTGTGTGAGTGTGACTGTGACTGTGTGTGTGTGGCTATATAATTTTATTATGTATGTGTGTGTGCGTGCGCGATGCATAGTTATGTTAGGTCTATTATAAGTAGTAGCCGTAGTCACAGTTGTAGTAGTAGTAGTAGTAGTATAGTAGTAGTAGTAGTAGTAGTAGTAGTAGTAGTAGTAGTAGTAGTAGTAGTAGTAGTAGTAGTAGTTGTGATGGTGGTGATAGTGGTAGTAGTAGTGGTGGTGGTGGTAGTAGTAGTGATAGTAGTCATAACAGTTGTTGTTGCTGATTGCTATATGTATTTTCTGCTCATGTCATTGGATTTTTGTTCCATGTTTTTATTTCATGTATATTATATGTAAAGCACCATGTTAGCCTACATAGTAGGATGGGCGCTATATAAATTGTCCTTATTATTATTATCTTACAATCTACTACACGGATTTTGATCAAAGTTGGCAGAGGGGTAGACATTGTGCAAAGGAAGGTTGCTGTCGACAATCATGATCTTGCTGGTTGTTGTCGATTTCTTAGGATTATTTGTTTTGGCCCAAGCACTAACGATTCTTAGGGTTTGAGTAATCAACGGGAAACAAACGGATATTTGGCAAAGAATGAAACAAGAAAATATTGACAAATGTGCACATGATTGGGATGTTTACAAGCCACTCATTGATAGTTGTGGGTGAAGAGGTGAAGACTATCAAGGGTGGATGATTGGCTTAAATGTTTTTGATGCGTTGTTTTCTGTATATATAGGTTTTGTCCATATCAATCATTACCTCATTTGTCTTTTTATTTGAGAACAAGATAGTGCTTGAGACTCACACATTGAATCTGGCATATAATTTGCAATTTATTTTGTGAGTAATAACAACCCCATAATAAATCACTCACACATGTATGAAAAGGATAAACTTTTTTCTCTCTTATTTTTGTATAGTACTCACACCATTAGTTATTGTTGAGATGCATAGGTGAAAAGTGCTACTGTGGTACTTTAGTTTTAGTTTTGAGCTTACTTTGTTATGTGAATTTATAATATGAGCAGGAGACCGTTAATGTGTGTGCGAATGGAGGGGCGGGAGGGGTGTGTGTGAGTGGTGTGTGTGTAGGAATGTAGGGGACAAAATCAAAGTTCATAATTATATTTTGATGTCTAAGTGCAAGATGTGTGTGTGCAAGACTGTCAAAAAATGGAAAAATCCCTCTTATTATATCAACTGTTTCGTAATGACAGACCAAACTTCCAATCCCTACACTCCATTGTAATGGCTTTGTTAATTATGTCTACATATATGAATATAGTCAGTTTAAAGCCAGTTATTCAATAATCCATTTATTCATTTGTTAATTCATGAGTTGGATTGCATAATATATATTGTGTTTTGCGGACTGCGGGGCGAGCTTGATTTTAGGGCCCCCCCCCCCCCCCCCCCCCCCCCCCACCCCCCTCCCCCCCCCCAAGTTTTACACAAAATTCAGATTATGTTATTAGAGGGTTTTTTTTGGTTTTTTAATTATTTTTTATTTTTCTTTATTTTTTATATATACTGTATTGCCAGTCACAGTGTGGGATGCGGGGGTCTCCATCAGAAAAGAGAGCATCGCCTTGCGGTCCGTAAGGAACGGTGTGTATATATATCTCATTCATTCAAATACCCACTCGCTAGTCACTTGCTCAACGCAATCTTAGTCACAGAAAAGTACACAAAAAACTACAATAGTTTCAAAACCATATTTATTTCATTCAAAAGCAAACAACAATTTTCTTCTTTATCATATGTTTATTATTATTAATACGGTACTAGGACTATTATGGTAACTGATGACATGCGTTGATCTATGTGTGTGGTTGTGGAAGAGAAAGAAGGAACTGTGGAGTGGAGGGATGAGAGAGGGAAATAAAAAATGATACAACAAGAATGAAACAAGAGTATTGTCCCTTTGACTAGGTGAGAGAGAGAGAGAGAGAGAGAGAGAGAGAGATAGAGAGATCTTCTCTGATCAGCTGTTGGGGTGAGATGGGAGAAAAAAAAATTAAAGCCCGTTCTTAACTGAGCGAACTCTAGTTCGTCAAACCTGGTTCGCCGGACATGTGATCGTGTACGAATAGGAATATCAAACCATTACGATCAGTACGGACAAGTTCGGAGGTTTGGATGATTTGACAAACTTTTGTCCTACTTCTTAATCGAATTATAATGAGATGCATACGTCACCACGAACTCAGCGGAAGTTGTCTTGGTCGTCAGGTCAGATTATTCAAGATGGCTGCACACAACAGCGCGATGATATGGATTTCAACGATCATTTAAACTGATATATTGATCAAGCTTGTCTTCGAAGTCAGCTATGGAAAAGAATCACTTGACGTCAAAAGGTGCCGGGAGGAGTTATCGTTGCTTGGATTCGGTATCCTCGACTGTTTCCGTGAGAACACTCGACATGATGAGTTTCGGGTTTACCGTCAGCAGGCCTATGTCATAAATATTATGTTCGTTCTTGACTTTCTCACTTTCTCTTCGGCTTAGGCCTAGGCCTACCGCGTTATCGCTAGATCAAACACCAGACTGGGGAAAATATTAATGATCAGCAATCAAAATAAGTTTAAGATGGTGTGAAAGACACGTGTGTGTAAGGATGAACCGAGAAACACACAGGAGATACTTAATGATACTAGTCTAGAGGATCGTGTGGAAACGAAAGGAACACAGCTTCGGCTGAAAGATAATTATTAGGTCTACCTTTGATTCTAACCTCTGATTCTAACACAAACTAGGCCTACAGATAATGTATTCTGACAACTTTGTCAGTTTGTGAATGGTAGGCTGTGCATGGAGTTGTCAAATCTAGGCCTATATCAGTGCTCTCTCGCTCTCTCTCTCTCTCTCTTTCAGTCTTTGTCTCTCTCTCTCTCTCTCTCTCTGGGTGTTTGGGTGTGGATGTGATCTGTAAATATTGGCATAATGTGTGTTCTTGCACAAAAAAGGTATAGGCCTACATTTATTTTGAAGGGTACAAATAAAAGCTACAGTGCTGTACTACTACACTAGAATATGCCTACATCAAGGCTATATTTATTATGCAGGGGTAAATGAAAGATAGTGTGTTGACATTGACTTGTATTGACACAAAACAATGCAAGATTGCACATTAACATACTGACAACCAGTGATTGACATAGTGTGCAGCTAATTAACAATTCTCAGCAGAATTATTCCTGCAGAACAGCTGTAGTGTTTACCCACAATGGGGAAGAAATGACACTTAAGTAAAAATTGCGACCATGTCAATCAATCACTCAGTTTATATTGCACTGATCAACATGTGCCCTAATGTTATGTGATACCAATAAATAATTTGTATTTTAGAATTCGGATTTGTTCTTGAGAATCTTGTGGTTGTTTTGTAATGTCAAGAATTTACAACCACACACACACAAAAACAACAACAATAAAACAGTTGACAGTTGACAAGATTAAAAGCCAGCATTTGTCTGCATGTGCCACACACACACACACACACACACACACACACACACACACACACACACTGACATACACATACACTGACACACACACACACACACATATACACACACACTGATACACACACATACTGACACACACACATACACGCACGCATACCTGTGATGTTCCAAGGCCCTGGTCATAGAACAATGACTGATTAAAATTGAAATATCATGTTGTGTTTTTCACTGTCAGGACAAAATGTCTGATTTTTTTTAACAAAGATCCATGAACTTTGTCTTATTGATTTCTGCAAGGGCATGGCATTGTCCTATTAGTTTATCTGGTCTCAGGGCATTTTGTCATATCACCTTTTGATCCTCGGTACATTACTAAATACACACATACACACACGCGCGCGTGCGGGCGCATGCACGCAGACACACACGCGCGCACACACACACACCATTATCCACTAGTCTAAACAACTTTAAAAACAAAACAAAAAAACTGCTATTATTAGAAAGTGATTGACAGCTCATAACAACAACATAATTATACACTATACATTGTACTTTTCAGAGAATTCTCTGAATTTGGAGAAAAGTGAATGCAAAAAAACAAATCTCAGCAGGGGCTTTAAGTTTGAAGAAAATGCTCTTTCCCCAAGTTTGAACAGTTCTACATGTTCATTTCAAGAGCAACTGCTTTCTGATCACCATAAAGGGCTTTTATAATCCACTGATTACACCAAGACACATCTCCTCAAAACCTATAATATTTTCAGAGAAAAATTATTTCCCTCCATTACCATGCCTGGCATACAGAACATAGAGAATGTGCCAAGTCTCTCTGTCCACTCATATTCTCTCTCATGACATAATGTTACAAGTACTAAATTTAGTCATACTTTGATACTGTTTCTTGCTTGGTCTTCACCATTTTGATGAATTAAATTAGCCTTGTTTTTGTATACATGTAGTTGTACCCAGTAAGCCTGTACTTCTGTGTTCCTTCCTCCCACCTCCTACTTTTTCTCTCTCTTCACCATAGAAGATGAAATGAAAAGTAAAAGGTTTAAATTGTTTGTTTGACTCACACCATGTTTCCTCGCACTCATTTTTGTTCCACCATCACTGGGATATATATATGCATCTCTCCAAATTTTTAATGAAATATTTTTTGTTAATTTTACTCAATGAATATCTCTTTACTGCTAACTGTAACAAAACATTCACAAATGTGTATGTATAGCCACAAAGCAATACTTATGTAGTGTGCTGAAACATTTGTACATGAGCCTTGGTTTGCATACATGTACACATTGAGTTGATGATTGGCAGTGTTTTTAGTTAACAAACAAAGTGCATCTCAATAAAACATGACTTGTTCGAAATACATAATTAGTCTATATATACACAACAATATAAATGTATAATTACTGTCATATCCCTGCTCTACTCTTCCCTTTCATGTTTCTTGCTTTTGAGAAAATTAGAGATTTAATGTATAATTACTGTCATATCCCTGCTCTACTCTTCCCTTTCATGTTTCTTGCTTTTGAGAAAATTAGAGATTTAATGTATAATTACTGTCATATCCCTGCTCTACTCTTCCCTTTCATGTTTATATAAATTTCTTGCTTTTGAGAAAATTAGAGATACCCATATGTGCCTTCCCAGGTCGAGAGGACGTAAAATTCTAGAAAATTAGAGATTTAATGTATCCCTGCTCTACTCCTCTGAAGAGAACAATCAAAGCAAATGTACACAAATTCTGCTGGTACATGGATCATTTATTTATAAATTGTCTAAGATATTGCTACCATATTCATACATCCTGACACAAACACACATACAGATGTGCACATGATACTGATTAAGTAATATTTTTATGCAATAGCATGATTATCAGTCTGAAGCACACACACAAACACAGACACACACCAGACTTTTTGTTTTTTGTGCTGCGAGTCTTGTTGAGGTGCACAGTCAGGGATTTCAACCCTGATCGCTTCTCGGCCTTTTGGCTAAGAGTGATTCAGGAACATAAATTTTTCTTTATACCCTGGTTGGTTTGTTCAGCCCGTCGTACATGGCGAAAGCCGATACGCGACGTTAAACTGAACTTCCATCCAGGGCAAAACTTTACACCCTTGGGCTTTGATTTCAGACAAACGCATGCAAAAATGGATTGTCACAAGCAAACATGCGTCCAAATTATGTTTGTCTGCAGAAGCAAAACAGCTCTTCATAACCAAATGTCCCGAACCCAGACAGAAATGAACAGTCGGAATGCGCCGAGACTTGTGTACGCTCGAAACTGGTCCATTGTGTACGCCAATCTCTCTGTCGTTCTTCGTAGCTAAAAATAGACGCTAATACAAACACTTCCTTTCACGAAGAAGAGCGCTCTTGGTTTCAACCAATCAGAAAAAAGGATCGCCAGGTTCGGAGAACATGTTGTCCGAACTCCGAACCATTGAACGAAGGGTTTGTCATCCCCCTCGAACTAGGTTTGTCAAACCTAGATCGACTTTGATTAAGACACAAGGAGGATGACGAACTCTTGAACGAACGATCAAGAGTTCGTCGAACCCTGCGAACCAGGATCGTGATCCAAATGAATGGCCTATTAAGAAGGGCTTATTTTTCCTCTCACTTTGCACTAGGCCTTGCGGTCTGAACGTGGAGTCTTTCGGATGAGACAAATAAACCGAGGTTCTGTGTGCCCATGCACTTAGCATACGCTAAACCCAATGGCCACGAAAAAGTTGTCATTTGGTCAAATTTTACCCCCCTCTCTTCCTTCCTCATCAGTCACACACAAATCGAATGGGAAAAAATTGGGTTGCGCGCCTCTGGCTGCGACGCGCTCTCCAGGTGGGAGCAACCCCAATTTCAAAGAGACGCCTCTGTGACTATAATGTACCTAGCCTAACCTAACCTAACAACTATGACCGGGGATCAATGTCACAGTGCATTTCTAGTTTATGACTGTTATATTTACAACAAAACTTTGTAAATGGATAAGTACGTAATAAATATGTGTGGAAAATGAATTATCACTTACGCATCATCGTTTTCTACAACATTGACCTTTAAGCTATTTACACTTTCGCCTAAAATATGCGTATGAGTAAATGCTCATTTTTGTTTGTGTATATTTACCAACCGTGATCGTAGAGAGCGGATTCGTAATGTTTTCACTCGTGTCTGAGGCGGACTATGTTTGTATGTTTGTATGTATCCTCTCTAGCGTTTGAACGGATGGACTTAGGATGCTCAAATTTTGCGTGCGGGTCGGTAATGGAGAGATCTAGGCCAAGTTCGATAATGAAGGTCATGGGTCAAAGGTCAAATTCAGTGGAGCCGAAAACGCTGCCGCGTGGTTGGTGATTTAGCGTCTTAACGCTCTAGTTTTTTTATATTTTTATTTATTTATGTTAAACTTGTTTGCTTTACTGTTTATTGTTTACCGCTCATGAAGCACTGTGTGTTACCATGCATTTTTTATTATTTATAAAAAAATGTGTGGGGGGGATCTAATTAAGAATAAGCATTTTTGATCACTCTTTAGAATCAAGTACGAAAGTAAGTGTTTCTTTCTTGCAAATTTTAACAATGAAAGTATTGCTCATTGAGCAAGGTCGTGAGCAGGTTTATTCCCTGGAAAAGAGGACCTCCCCCCCCCCCCCCCCCCCCCCCCCTCGACTGAATTTAGTTCCTTAGTGGGCTATTTGAAAGAACTACATCAACTGATGTCAACTAAATGTACACTCCTGTGCCATTTGCCGATAAGAATTGAAAACCACAGACGCATTCAATGCAGGTGAGCATACAGAATGTGCGCATGCACACAGCCATATGCACACATGCGCGCGCACACACTCACAAACACACACGCACCAGTGTGCGCACGCTTGAATCCTGGATGGAAATGTAGGCCTGCTCCGAATACAACGTTGTATGGCATTCTGTGGCAGCCAAGGACTAACGCGCCAATGCGCGCGTGTTTGCGCGCATATGTGTGTGTGTGTGTGTATGTATGCGTGCGTGCGTATGTGCATATGTGTGTTTGACACTGTGTGTAAGTGTAACGTGAATGTAGTATGTGTGTATAAGACATAGCTTGCGTCTCTCTTCTGAGTGTGTATGTGCATATGTGTGTTTCACACTGTGTGTAACGTGAATGTAGTATGTGTGTATAGGACATGGCTTGCTTCTCTCTTCTGAGTGTGTATGTGCATATGTGTGTTTCACACTGTGTGTAACGTGAATGTAGTATGTGTGTATAGGACATGGCTTGCTTCTCTCTTCTGAGTGTGTATGTGCATATGTGTGTTTCACACTGTGTGTAACGTGAATGTAGTATGTGTGTATAGGACATGGCTTGCGTCTCTCTTCTGAGTGTGTATGTGCATATGTGTGTTTCACACTGTGTGTAACGTGAATGTAGTATGTGTGTATAGGACATGGCTTGCTTCTCTCTTCTGAGTGTGTATGTGCATATGTGTGTTTCACACTGTGTGTAACGTGAATGTAGTATGTGTGTATAGGACATGGCTTGCGTCTCTCTTCTGAGTGTGTATGTGCATATGTGTGTTTCACACTGTGTGTAACGTGAATGTAGTATGTGTGTATAGGACATGGCTTGCTTCTCTCTTCTGAGTGTGTATGTGCATATGTGTGTTTCACACTGTGTGTAACGTGAATGTAGTATGTGTGTATAGGACATGGCTTGCTTCTCTCTTCTGAGTGTGTATGTGCATATGTGTGTTTCACACTGTGTGTAACGTGAATGTAGTATGTGTGTATAGGACATGGCTTGCTTCTCTCTTCTGAGTGTGTATGTGCATATGTGTGTTTCACACTGTGTGTAACGTGAATGTAGTATGTGTGTATAGGACATGGCTTGCTTCTCTCTTCTGAGTGTGTATGTGCATATGTGTGTTTCACACTGTGTGTAACGTGAATGTAGTATGTGTGTATAGGACATGGCTTGCTTCTCTCTTCTGAGTGTGTATGTGCATATGTGTGTTTCACACTGTGTGTAACGTGAATGTAGTATGTGTGTATAGGACATGGCTTGCTTCTCTCTTCTGAGTGTGTATGTGCATATGTGTGTTTCACACTGTGTGTAACGTGAATGTAGTATGTGTGTATAGGACATGGCTTGCTTCTCTCTTCTGAGTGTGTATGTGCATATGTGTGTTTCACACTGTGTGTAACGTGAATGTAGTATGTGTGTATAGGACATGGCTTGCTTCTCTCTTCTGAGTGTGTATGTGCATATGTGTGTTTCACACTGTGTGTAACGTGAATGTAGTATGTGTGTATAGGACATGGCTTGCTTCTCTCTTCTGAGTGTGTATGTGCATATGTGTGTTTCACACTGTGTGTAACGTGAATGTAGTATGTGTGTATAAGACATAGCTTGCTTCTCTCTTCTGAGTGTGTATGCGCGCATTTGAACTTGAAGAAATAAAATACACCGAAGGAACAGTTGTATCCAAACAGGCCTGCTAAAAGGAATGAATCAAAAATGGTGTTTTACGTCCTCTCGGTCTTGAACAGACACATATGGGATATTTGTAAATACAAAGATGGTGGGGACAATACTGGAGGCAATGCCCGGAGGCAGTGCGAAACTAGCAAAGTCCCGATTCTTTAACAATACAGATAGGTGTAGCGGTAACCACGCCTCGGTCAAACCTCATCGGCTATGGTACCGCCACAACGTTTTTAAAAGGAGCCTGCAAAAAGGAGCTTTGGAAACGTGTAGAATGTACACTGAAGGGTCACGGGTCGATTCGAGCGCAAACCATTTCGAGCGCTAATTTCACCCTTTCTTTACTTGAACCATTTACCTAACTCTAACCCTATCCCTAACCTAGAAAAAAGTGAAATTTGTGATCATTTACCTAACCCTAACCCTATCCCTAACCCTATATATATTAAAAAAAAGTGAAATTTGTGCTCGAAACGACCAGCGCACGAAATGGTTTGCGCTCGAAACGACCAGACCCCCACTGAGCAAAGGCTATCTAGTGTCCAGCAGTGAAAGGGTCCGGCAGTGAAAGGGTCCGGCTGGTCTTGGGGATCTCCCCTAACGCCAGCTGATGATAATTATGTCTTGGTTGATGAGTACTGTTCGAGTACTGGTTGATGAGTACTGTTCGAGTACTGGTTGATGAATACTGTTCAAGAGGCACCCTGAATAATCTACACTGGGAACAAAGTCTAACCAGAGTTGCGGCTCACCTCTGGCATCTGGCTGTCATGCATTAAAGTTAGCTGAAACCCCACCAACAGCAGCAGAATAATATACATATTTCATAGTGTCTAATTTGCATCACAAGGAAACGCTGGGATTCTCAGTTTACTTCAAAGCTTAAGAGCTTCAATGTCTTTGAAAACAAACAAATGAATCTCAGTTCTAGAACTGTTTACAATATTCATGGTCAAAGTTCGGGAAAAGCTGAATGAACTAACCTGCTGTGCACATGTACTTGTACAGACGAAGCTGGCTGAGACAGCACAAACACAACGGAATGCTCTACCTGACACACTGACCGCCCGCCTAATAGCCCTGTAGCCATTCTACCCAGGGTGAGGCTATCTTGCAGCATACATGTATCGAGCTTTGACCAGAACGTGTATGGCTATTTTTAAAAATAAAAAATCTTTTTTATTCCATTTTGATGTAAAAACGCTATGACCACAAAATGAGCTATTACATTACCAAGCTTGTATAATGTTAGTAACTTTAGGGACCATTGTCAAACTCAAAACGGAAACAACGCGTATTGTTTTTACTTAAAAAAAGACAAAAACGATTAAAATATATTGTATTGAATGTTAAAAAAGAACAATCGAATAACTTTCACATGAGTAGACCATACCTAAATTACGTATTTTAATGAGGACAAAAATTGGATTGGAAACCAAATATTTTTATTCATAACAGTACACAAAACAAAACAACAAGCTTTTGGTTAAACGTTGGGAATGTTTGGCTTTTTATAACAGTAGAAATAGACCTATTATTTTCTTCGAATGCTTCTAAAACATAACTCATTATTATGCTTATGTCCAAGACCTGAACTATGTCAACAATTTTGTTGATAGATTGTGATAACACCCAGCAACAGTCGAATATGCAACATTAAAGCGCCTGCAACATAACGTTATGCTAACAATGACTTGGAATTCCGGCTGTTCACGCTGTATTACAGGGGCACCCTGACAGAATGGTTTTTGTAAGAAACACGTCGAGATCACCATGAAAACATCCCGCAAATTGCAACACTCACTATGCTCTGGTTTCCTAGAAATCAAACCGTCAAATCGGCGATTCCTCCTTGGCGGAGGTGCTGGAAGTCAT
>CM065680.1:4751825-4761825 GCA_017654935.2 Phymorhynchus buccinoides | reverse complement strand
ACCTGGAGGGTGAGTACAGGTGAACGAGATCAGAGAGGTAGGCAGGACTAGATGAATGGACAGCATTGAAACAGAGGCACGCAATTTTATACTTTATTCTTGCCTCGACTGGAAGCCAGTGTATGGTCTTGAGATGGGGTTTGATGTGGTCTGTACGAGGGACTTTAAGGATCAACCGAGCTGCATTGTTCTGAACTTTCTGAAGTTTGTTGAGGAGGGTTTGAGGACAGCCTACAAGTAGGGAATTGCAATAATCGATGCGAGACAGTACAAAAGCTGATACTAGAGTCTTGGTGGCTTCAACTGTGAGATAGTGACGAATGGCACTAATACGACGGAGTTCAAAGTTCACATTACGAATCAGAGTCATGACATGAGTGATCATAGTTAGTTGACAATCGAGGGTTACACCAAGGTTTTTAGCTGATTGACAGAAAGGGACGGTAGCATCGCCAATGACAAGAGAGTCATGCGTAAATAGAACATATCAAAATCTCATTTAAAAAAAATCAGACTGTTTAACGAGAATAATGAACATTATGTGTGTGCATGCTTTTAAACCACAACTCTTATGTTTTGCCTGTGCTACGCCAACAAAAGATTTCCTTTATAGATTATACTAACGCCCGAAATATAAGAAAACAAACATGGGCCTTGAAGTCACATTGATAACTTTATAAGCGCTTTGTACATTTAGATCATTACAGTTAAATTATGCAAACGTGTGGTGCACTTTCTTTGTGTGAGCTGACATAAATTGCCTTAGTAATTTGTGCATACAAGAAAGCTGCTAGTGGTCCTTACACTTTCCTGATGTTCTAAAACACACTGATATTACAGTTGGTTCTTCGTATAAAGGCTTTACAGTGGTTTTTCGGAGCCTACGCCTTTTTGACACTAATAATAACTCATATTAAACACACGCAGAGAGCAAACAGGAGAACAACCGACAAGAACAAGAACAACGTTTTTATTGTGATAAGAAAACCAGAGGTTTTGTGGGACACAAATGGTTAAAACATCGACGACACCATTATACTGGTGCGTGTCATTGTCATTTAGTTGTTTTCCTCAACATCATCAACATCTCAACAGGAGATGGTGTAAAGTATTACCTCACTGATGACGTGTCTCCCACTTAGGCCAGTGGTCAGTGACTGACTGACCTGAACTACAGCTACACAGTCTACCCCCACCCCACCCCCCACCTCTTCTCTTTGCCCCCTTACCCCCCCCCCCCCCTCCCCTCTTCACAGTTTTATTGTGCGCTCCCTTTCACACTCTACTCCCACCCTTACTGACTTGTGCGCTTCTGGCCACCTTACTGAATATCACTCCTCCGTCTTATATTGCTATGTTTTGTTGAATAAGGGGCACAATCTAGTTTTCACCGCACCGCAGGTGAGCGAGAACGATTCTGAGAGAAAAAGAGAGTGAAGTTTATATATATGTGTGTGTGTGTGTGTGTGTGTGTGTGTGTGTGTGTGTGTGTGTGTGTGTGTGCGTGCGTGCGTGCGTGTGTGTGTGTGTGTGTGTGTGTGTGTGTGTGTGTGTGTGTGTGTGTGTGTGTGTCCGCTCTCTGTGTGTGTGTGTGTGTCCGCTCTGTGTGTGTTCTCCTCGCTGGAGTCCAAAGAATTAATGGACTCGAATCTTGTGAGAATGATCAACATGTCCAGATGATAATGTTTGTTTTGTTCCAATCTTCAAACGGCACGCCACATAAGCGTACTCTCACAGAGACCGAATGTTTGTAATTCAATGGAAACTAATTATCGCAGATACTGAATGGGTCAATATATGCATAGTATACAACTTTGCAGATAACCGGAGGATGGGATCCAAGAGTTCAGTTTAGCCAGATGACAAGACATATGAACGAACTCCCATAGCCCTCTGCAAATGCTAGTACTTGTGTGTCCATTTTGTTCAACAAACAGAAATTCAAAGTCGAGGAAGCAGGAAAAGAAATAACAATTTTCATTAATCAACTCCGTCGGGTTTGTTGTTGTCGTTGTTTGTTTGATGTTGTTGTTTTCCTGCTTATTTGTTTGGTTTTTAATTAGAGAGAGACAGACAGATGTGGACACTGACAGGAGCCACAGTCAGACTGATGGATAGGATGGACAGGAATACAACAGACATGGACAGACACACACACACACACTGACGCACACACATACTCTCCCTCTACCACCCCTCCACACACACACACACACACACACACTTCCTTTTCAAGAGTCAGTACTTCATACAAATCTTTATGCTTATTTATTTACTCTCTTGGTATAAATGACACACAAATGACGACACACCAGTTATCCACCCTCCTGCCCGTGTATACATATATCAACATTGATATTCATCATTTCCTCTTTCACCTCTCTCTCTCTCTCTCTCTCTCTCTCTCTCTCTCTCTCTCTCTCTCTCTCTCTCTCTCTCTCTCTCTCTCTCTCTCTCTCTCTCTCACACACAGACACATGCATGCACTCACACAGAGACGTAGTACGCGTATCTCACAAACAGACGCACACAGAGGCACGCACGCGCACACGCACACGTACACACACACACACACACACACACACACACACACACACACACACACACACACACACACACACAGTCACATGCACACACATGCACACACAGACACGCGCGCGCGCACTCACGCACGCATACCCTCACACTTGTCTAAGCTTACAAATGAAAAGGAAAGCCCAAATGCACATGGAAAGAATTGCACTCATTATACACTTTACTTTTCTCTGTGGAGAAATACTGACACTGAAAGGGTTAAATAAGAGTGTCGGTGAGTACGGCAACATGTCCCCCGTGGCTTGGCGCCAGCTGCAGTGCCTTACACCATTAATGATAATAATAATAATATTGTTTCATATAGCGCTAAACTTCATACAGTAGTATGCTCGATGCGCTTTACAAAGGCAACATTAAAAACATGCATTAGAATCAACAAGATAGTCTTACTACCAACATTCCAGTGCAAAGAAATAATGTAGCAAAAATAACATGATTCTCACTCACAAAAACATCCACCCTCGTTCACCAGCACTGTCACTCTCTGATAACACCTCACCCTCTGCAGAAACTAATGAAAATGTCAACAAGCAGCAGGAAGGAATGCACCAATACATGCGTCCACACCGCCCACTCTCTCTCTCTCTCTCTCTCTCTCTCTCTCTCTCTATATATATATATATATAAACGTACAAGAATTGAAGAAGAAAAAACAACCACACCATTAAACTTTCCTCTTATATATATAGTTTGCTTGAATAAAACTTTTTTGTGTCCAATATTTAAGTTTGTGAACCTAAGAAAGAAACTGAATAACTTTAATTTTAACCTTACAATTTATTCTGTGTTCTGAAAAGAATAAAAGAAAATAATGTGCTGATTTACTTTTTCTCCCAATGGGGGGAGATAGACAATGCCTATGCAAAGACAGCTGTTTCGTCTTTGAGAAAGACGCTTCAGTCTGCATATCGGCCTGCAAAGAATGTCCATAGTGAACATTCAAACTGAGCTAGAAGACTTTCTACAAGAGAAAGGTTGTCCTCTTTGCACCAGATTGAAAGTCCACAATAAAAGCAAACCAGCACTTAATTCAAAAGAAATGGTAAAAATCTTGTGTAAAATAACAAAAATAATAATGTTCTAAAATTACAATCCCTCGAAGAGAGTAGAAGAGATGGGATGCCATGTTGGTGGATCCAGTGAAGGATTCAATAAGGGAGGTCATAGAAATCGTAGTAAACACCAACATACTCCCTGTAAGGAGGAATGTAGAGAGGTGTGCCTGGATCAGGTAGACTGATGCGCTTTCCTTCTTCCAAGTATAATATAAACGTACAAGAATTGAAGAAGAAAAAACAACCACACACATATATATATATGTTTAACATGGTCAAAAAAAGGCGTCAAAATCCCCAAATGCTCTCATAGGTGTGTATCGTAGCTACAAATCCTTTAACCCTGAGCATTTCTTATACGATCTATGTGCGACCGACTTTTCCACAGTGTTTCAGTACACTGACCCCAATAAAGCCCTTGAAAAATGGTATAATACCTTCATCCCAATATACGATAAACATGCCCCTTTTATAACCAAACGTGTCAAGCCTGAAGGTAAACCCCCATGGTTAAACGATAATATAAAAGCGGAAATAAAGACTCGTGAAAATTTAGTACAAACAACTGGTAAGGACGTGGCTTTTAAAAAGCAGCGAAACAAAATAACAAATATGAAGCGAGTTGCGAAGAAAAAGTATATTGGTGATCTTATACAATCTAAAAAAGACTCAAAATCTATCTGGAAAGCAATTAACCAATTATCCTGTAAATCTTCAACTCATAGCGCGCCCTTGGCTAACGATCTCTCTGTAGAAGAACTCAACAATCATTTCTGTACCATAGCCGATAAAACTATACTAGCTGACCGAACTAGTTCTAACGATCTTTTGTTACTGAAGGAGTACTGTGACTCCAAAAAACTAGGCCCTAAACTCAGTTTTCAGTATATGGCTGTACATGAGGTGTACCAAGAATTACTTCAACTCAAGCATTCTAAATGTTGCGGCTTAGATCATATTGATAATTATGTCTTAAAGTTATCTGCGCCTATTATCACGGACTGTCTTACCTATATATATAACCTTTGCATTGAGAAAGGCTGTTATCCCCAATTATTTAAAGACGCGAAGGTGATACCACTATATAAATCTGGTGACCCCCAAGACCCGTCTAACTACCGACCTATATCTATTTTGTCTAACCTCTCCAAACCTCTAGAAAAGCACTTAAAGTGTAATCTTCAGACATACTTTACTACACATGATCTTTTCCATTGTAACCAAAGTGGCTTTAGAGAAAATCATTCCTGCCAAACAATACTCACTAATCTAGTCGAACAGTGGCATTCTAATATTAACAATGACCTTCTCACCGGTGTTATTTTCGTTGACTTTGCTAAAGCCTTTGATGTTATTGACCATGCCCTTCTATTGAAAAAACTATCATTGTACGGTTTAACCCAAGATTCTATCGCCCTCGTTTCGTCCTTTCTATCTGACAGACGACAAACCGTCTCCAAAGATATTATTACATCGTCATTGCAATCAGTCTGTTATGGAGTTCCCCAAGGCTCTGTCTTAGGACCTATGCTCTTCACCATTTATATAAATGACCTCCCGCTTCATCTTACTTCACCATGTGAACTTTTTGCAGACGACACCACAATCCATAAAAACGGTTATAATGCTGACTCAATCTGTTCTGAATTGCAGAGTGACATTAATAATTTAGTTGACTGGTCAGAGCAAAATCATATGGCATTACATCAAAAAAAATCTAAATTCATGTTAATCACATCAAGACAAAAGAGGCAAAACTTTAAAAATCAATTAAGTACACCAACTATCTATGAAAAGTCTCTAGAAGAAGTTACTTCACACAAATTACTCGGCCTATACATTGACAACAACTTATCATGGTCAAAACACATGCAAATACTGGCCAAGAAAATCTCAAAAAAAGTATTCCAGCTTAATAGAATAAAGCACTTTTTGGATCAACATACCCGTAAACTTTTTTTCCATGCCTATATTCAGCCTGACATTGATTATGCATCAACATGTTGGGATTCAGCTAGTAAAATCACTCAAACACGTTGAAAGATTATATAAACGTTCTCTTAAACTCATACTCCTTAAATCGTTCTCCCTTGAAACCATTGACTATAAAGAACTCAACATTCTACCATTTGATTTGAAATGTCGACTAAACAAAGGTACCCTTATGTACAAGATCATAAATAAGTTAGTACCAAAATATCTTATTACTAAATTTAAAGTCCATGCAATTCGAAGCAAAACCAAATTAATAATGCCCCGCCCCAGAACAGATCTATATAAAGCATCCCTTACATACTCAGGTGGTAAACTGTGGAACGACATCCATGATAATTTCAAAAATAAAACTAGCGTATCTTCCTTTCGCAAATCTTATCACAAGTACATAATGGACAATCTTGTCCACCAGTTATGTTAATGAGTTTTACTGCAATTATCAACTTATGCCAAGATTCTTGTAAATGTTGTATGTCTCTCTGTATATCTGTTTAATGTTCCAATTTGATTCTCTGTCATTTATTTCATGTGCCAATTTTTGTTTCATTTTCTTGACTTGATTGTTTTTATGTCAATTTTGCATTGCCTGATGCATGGTGTGAGTGTGTGAGTGAGAGGGCCAGGTGTAAAGAAGCTATTGTAGCTTATCCTTTTTACCCTCAATAAAACATTCGTATTCGTATTCGTATTCGTATTCGTATTCGTATTCTCTCTCTCTCTCTCTCTCTCTCTCTCTCTCTCTCTCTCTCTCTCTCTCTCTCTCTCTCTCTCTCTCTCTCTCTCTCTCCCATTAATCAACATGTCCTTCAAACTCTTCACCAGGCTGTATTCAAGATAATAGTTACTCCACTGGACACATCAGATGTACGAATTATTATGCCTGATGACAAACTTTGAAGTGAATCTGTACAGCAGTATATAGAGCGGGGTTGGGAAATGTGACAACCTTTGGTGTCCAACTTAATTGAATAAATAAATCACCAGGCACATTTTGAAGCGATTGTGATGTGATTAATGAGAGCGCGTATGGGGAAAGAAGCAAACCAAATGATTCAGTACACTGCTTGGCAAACACATACTAGTTATTCTTTTGTAAATATCAGCTTCAGATAATCTGTCACTTAAGTCAATGGCAAAGTTTGAAAAAGTAAAAGCAACATCGAGATCATACAATTGGATGACTCGTCTGATTAAAAATAAAATGATTATACAATAAATTATGACTACGAAAAGCATTGATTGGTTCAAAGCTTTTCGTGAATTTTTTTTAGCATTCATTTACAGTCTTTAACATCTAAGCGTAATCTCTTCGCAACTTTTCCAGCTACTAAAGCAAAATCAACGTGAATTTCTGCATCCGTTACAACAAACCGAAATTCTGAATTTAGTAAGGAGGCACAAAGAGTCATTGCTTTCTATTAAATGCAATAAAGACATTGAGAATTTAAGCCTCATGAGGCTTGCTCTTCTTCTCCTTTCAAACCTACTCATTTTCTGTGTTCAGGAAGATCTTTAAATCTCTGTTGCAGGTCAGCTTCTGCCGGATGGCCCCAGCTATCTCCAGCTGGCTCACTCGCCTGTCTCTCTCGTGGCCCCAGCCCACGTGCTTGGACACCTCCTGAAGGCCGAGGTCTTGGAGGGAATGAGGTTGTGAGGCCTCTTTGCACAGTAACTCTCTGATCTGTTTTTCGGTGCCTTTATCGCAGATGTTCTCACAGGCGTACCAAGCCCGTGTGTCCCATAACCGAGAGGCGAATTCCTTATCAATGTCACTGGCTGTTTGTGTCAGCACGCGTCCCAGCTGGTATATCTGACAAAGGGACCAAGTGCTGAGAGATGCTGTTTGGTCACACACAAAGGGACCACGTGCTGAGAGATGCTGTTTGGTCACACACAAAGGGACCAAGTGCTGAGAGATGCTGTTTGGTCACACACAAAGGGACCACGTGCTGAGAGATGCTGTTTGGTCACACACAAAGGGACCAAGTGCTGAAGTGCTGTCTGCACAAACCAACGGCGTGGTTGTGGTGTAACGATGACTGGACACAAAACGGTCACATAACACGGGGCATCTATGGTTATGCTATAAAATCAAAAGAGACAAACACCAATGAACAACTTAACTACATATGTATCGCTAAAAATTCGGGACATTCCTGGAGTTGCACTGCCTCCGGGTATTGCCTCCAGGATCGTTCCCACCATCTTTATATCTACTAATGTCCCATATGTGTCTGTTTCAGACCGGAGACGTTAAACGGATTTTCATCATCATCCCTCGGTTTGTCTAAAGGAAGTGCTTATCCTTGTCTAAAACGTCTCCATAAACAACCCTATGGTCGGGTTCACATTAGACGCGTGCGTTCCGTACGGAAAACCTTAATTAAGTGGAAGAAAGAAGGATAAAAGTTTACGCATAAAAAATTATAGGGAAAATTCGGACACGTGCGCATATATTTTCCCTTCTTTGTTTCACTTATTTATGGATTGCGCACAGGGTTTCCGCATGGAATATCCGCTTATGTGTGTACACGGCCTAAGGCTTCAATATTAACGTCTTTTCTTTTCAAAAAGCATGTCATCGATTTTCTAAATAAAACCCCGCTAAAGTCAAACTAAACTTGATGGTCTGTTTGATTCAACTACAAAATGAAAAGACAATTTTTTTTAAATATAGATAAATAAATAGAAACCATGAAATTCGCCGAATATGTCACAATCAAAGCTTATATCCATTAAAATGGAACATTCTTGGATTGTACGAAAACTTGGTCCGATAAGTCAATAGTGTTTTATGCTAATTCCTTTGTGGTTTTAGTTCTTCTCTTTGTGTGTCTTATGGTTTTTCTTCTGGTACGTAATAATGATGTATGAAAGCAATCATTCAGCGTTCGGTAAGGAATCAAATATGTATGGTCTAACATACTAGCCTACAAAAGTATCGAAAAAAGAGTAAATAATTCAGCATGAGACAGTCATAAAACGTGTAATAAATGATTTAAATCTGAATGGAACACCGTGCATAATGTGTATTAATGTTCATGGTGTAAATGTTGATTTAAACGTGCACTCGAAACAAACGCGTTGCCTTTGCTGTTCATTTCAGTACAAACAAGAACGACACTGGCCCCGTCGCCTCCTACGTTACTACTCTAAACTAGAAAAGGTTTAGTTCTATTCGTTTTACCGCTTTGACACCAATTGAATTTCAGTTGAAATAATGGTCAGAACTGACTTTGTCAACTATATTGGAAGAAGAAGAAGAAGAAGACCAATCTCTAAATCCCGCAAAGAAAGGCCAGATAGTGAGATTATGGTCCAATTGGTCATAGACCCTTATGGACGTTGTTCATGAACACTGTGAGGCCTTCTCGGGGCAAAGAAAGTGGGAACACCTCGCGTGATGATTGGCCGACGAAATAAGGCTTTACGCCCTCTTCAGCCTTTCGGCCATGTGGGGCATAATGAGACGATTGGCAAAGTTAAAGCTTTACGTCCTCCCGCTCTTAAAAAGAGCATATGGGACATTACTTATTTATAAAGTTGTGGGAGACGATTGGCTGTTCAGCTGTTGCTTTTATTATCCTTAAAGACCCACCAGATCACGTGTCAAAATCACGGATTTCACGTGTTTTCCCTCTTATAGCTGGAAAGAAATCTTGTTTTGACCAGGTCTCACTACCATTCAAATGCCCCCAAATTCAAAGCGATATATCATTTTAAAGAGCAGCCTCAATTTGAACTTGGGGACATTTCTATATAGGTCACAGGTACCCAGAAAAAAACCAAGGGACTTAATCGTGGCGCGTCTGTGTATCTTTAAAGACCCACCAGATCACGTGTCAAAATCACGGGTTTCACGGGTTTTCCCTCTTATCGCTGTTACGAAATCTTGTTTTGACCAGGTTTGACTCCCATACAAATGCCCCCTAATTCAAAACAAAACATCATTTTAAAGAGCAGCCTCAATTTGAAGTTGGGGGCATTTGTATGTGGGTCACAGCTACCCAGAAAAAAACCAAGAAACTTAATAATCGTGGTGGACAGTGGGTCTTTTAGGGCCCCGTCATCGCATTGGCGTGACTAAACCTTTGGAGCTCTCTAGAAAGATCTGAAAGGAAAGAACTACACACCTCTGCAGCGAAGTGTCAGGAAAGAGGGCTACTCTGAACCAGACATGTTACAGCCAAATACCCCCCCCCCCCCCCCCCCCACCCCCCCCACCCCGGTCTCGGTGTTAATTAAGGCTTCCACAAGACCTGTTGAAGGTCTGTGGCCAATTCACGAAGTTATTTTCTTCCTTTTACACACTTGTGCGTATCCCTGTGGACATCAACTTTGAATCAGGGTAGACA
>CM065680.1:4729325-4746825 GCA_017654935.2 Phymorhynchus buccinoides | reverse complement strand
ATGGTTCCTATTGTAGCTGCAGCTTTCAACTAAGGCCACGTCCATTGTCCTGTGAAAGGTACTTGATGGTTCCTATTGTAGCTGCAGCTTTCAACTAAGGCCACGTCTATTGTCCTGTGAAAGGTACTTGATGGTTCCTATTGTAGCTGCAGCTTTCAACTAAGGCCACGTCTATTGTCCTGTGAAAGGTACTTGATGGTTCCTATTGTAGCTGCAGCTTTGAACTAAGGCCACGTCTATTGTCCTGTGAAAGGTACTTGATGGTTCCTATTGTAGCTGCAGCTTTGAACTAAGGCCACGTCTATTGTCCTGTGAAAGGTACTTGATGGTTCCTATTGTAGCTGCAGCTTTGAACTAAGGCCACGTCTATTGTCCTGTGAAAGGTACTTGATGGTTCCTATTGTAGCTGCAGCTTTCAACTAAGGCCACGTCTATTGTCCTGTGAAAGGTACTTGATGGTTCCTATTGTAGCTGCAGCTTTCAACTAAGGCCACGTCTATTGTCCTGTGAAAGGTACTTGATGGTTCCTATTGTAGCTGCAGCTTTCAACTAAGGCCACGTCTATTGTCCTGTGAAAGGTACTTGATGGGTCCTATTGTAGCTGCAGTTTTCAACTAAGGCCACGTCCATTGTCCTGTGAAAGGTACTTGATGGTTCCTATTGTAGCTGCAGCTTTGAACTAAGGCCACGTCTATTGTCCTGTGAAAGGTACTTGATGGTTCCTATTGTAGCTGCAGCTTTCAACTAAGGCCACGTCTATTGTCCTGTGAAAGGTACTTGATGGTTCCTATTGTAGCTGCAGTTTTCAACTAAGGCCACGTCTATTGTCCTGTGAAAGGTACTTGATGGTTCCTATTGTAGCTGCAGCTTTCAACTAAGGCCACGTCTATTGTCCTGTGAAAGGTACTTGATGGTTCCTATTGTAGCTGCAGCTTTCAACTAAGGCCACGTCTATTGTCCTGTGAAAGGTACTTGATGGTTCCTATTGTAGCTGCAGTTTTCAACTAAGGCCACGTCCATTGTCCTGTGAAAGGTACTTGATGGTTCCTATTGTAGCTGCAGCTTTGAACTAAGGCCACGTCTATTGTCCTGTGAAAGGTACTTGATGGTTCCTATTGTAGCTGCAGCTTTCAACTAAGGCCACGTCTATTGTCCTGTGAAAGGTACTTGATGGTTCCTATTGTAGCTGCAGTTTTCAACTAAGGCCACGTCTATTGTCCTGTGAAAGGTACTTGATGGTTCCTATTGTAGCTGCAGCTTTCAACTAAGGCCACGTCTATTGTCCTGTGAAAGGTACTTGATGGTTCCTATTGTAGCTGCAGCTTTCAACTAAGGCCACGTCTATTGTCCTGTGAAAGGTACTTGATGGGTCCTATTGTAGCTGCAGTTTTCAACTAAGGCCACGTCTATTGTCCTGTGAAAGGTACTTGATGGTTCCTATTGTAGCTGCAGTTTTCAACTAAGGCCACGTCTATTGTCCTGTGAAAGGTACTTGATGGTTCCTATTGTAGCTGCAGTTTTCAACTAAGGCCACGTCTATTGTCCTGTGAAAGGTACTTGATGGTTCCTATTGTAGCTGCAGCTTTCAACTAAGGCCACGTCTATTGTCCTGTGAAAGGTACTTGATGGTTCCTATTGTAGCTGCAGTTTTCAACTAAGGCCACGTCTATTGTCCTGTGAAAGGTATTTGATGGTTCCTATTGTAGCTGCAGTTTTCAACTAAGGCCACGTCTATTGTCCTGTGAAAGGTATTTGATGGTTCCTATTGTAGCTGCAGCTTTCTTTTCGTTTCTAGGAGAAGGTAAAGGCCATGTAACATATATGATACGTGTGTCCCTAGAGGGGTACAAAATGAACAAAATATGTTTTGAAAAGCTGATGATTAAAAATGCGTTTATTCTGTAGATGAATTATTGTTGCATCACACTGAAATATGATTTTTGTTTTAATAATAAAGAAATAATGTTAACAAAATCTAATGTTAAATGTGTACTCTGACGGATGAGTTTTTTGCAAGAAACACGTCGGGATCACCAGAAAGACAGCCTTTTCAAGGATCGGAACACTCACTTTGCTCTGGTTTCCTAGAAATCAAACCGTCAAAACGAAAGAAATAGGAAATGACACTCAAAGGTTGACACTATTACCCAAGCAAAATAGCATCAAAGAAAGACTGAAAGACCACAAGAAGGAACAGGTTCCATGTATATAGGCAGGAAACAGGAGGCATGCGTTTGTGCATACATGTTAGAAGACCAGTACACTTCACAGTGATAGGTGTTAGAACTCAGTTGATAATCCTTGAGATTGGGTGTCCGACGATTGTCATTTTTCACAGTTTCTGCTCGCTTTGCAACCATAACTTTAACAATTATTAACACCAGTGTAGCAGAACAGCTATCACAAAACTGATATGACAAAAGCTTCACATAATTTATTTGCACATTATGTTGAATTATCAGATATGACATGTAAAAAAACTGAAGAATGAAAAATGGTGTTTTACGTCCTCTCGGTCTGGAACAGACACATATATGGGACATTTGTAAATACAAAGATGGTGGGAACGATACTGGAGGCAATGCCCGGAGGCAGTGCAACACCAGCAAAGTCCCGATTTTTTTAACAATACAGATAAGTGTAGCAGAAACCACGCCTCGGTTAAACCTCATTGGCTATGGTACCGCTACGTTAATAATATACTGTACAAAAATGAAGTAGAGAGACATGCAAAAAGAATGTATAATTTTCTCGTATTAAGCATTTTTTTAATATCAGTTATAATTATTACAAAACTAAGTTCCACTGTACAAATCAGCAATGTTTCTAGAATTACATAATTATATTTAGCACATCCTTGCCAAAGTCTGTGACTAAAGAATTGCATGAGATATACAATATAAATAAGAATAAAATGTTCTGGTTTTAACTATGCCTACCCCCTTAATAACAGCATCTACAGAATACCGCAGTGCTGATTTTAGGGCACTTGTCTGTCCTGCTATACAGAAAAGCAAGTTAGATCTTTTGATTTTAAAGATAGCCATACCACTCCCATGTCTTATTCAACATAGTGTGTCAAGCCAACGTAATCCTTCAGTCACTTGATCGAGTCAGAGCAGAGCTTGCCTTCTCATAGTGCGTGTTGTCTTCATCCTGTGCGTGTTGTCTTCAGCCTCCTCCATGTGGGTGAATAGAAGGTTAGTATCATATTGGTGTGTGTCAATGACAATTGCTGGTCCATAGTTCTTTTACACTATTTGTTTTTAGCGTATCATGAAACATAATCATTTAAGCAATAGCTTAGTTTGGTCTTACCACCTGTACGTTTGCTAAACGAAATAACGCAACTATTTGCCAATAATTATTCTTTCAGTGTCGCCCAGGAAACGCTGTAGATGTAGGACCTACACGGGGCCGTAAAACTTGTAAACGGTTAGAATCCATTGAATGGTCATTTCTGTGCTATATTTCAATGTAGGCACTTTCCTCCACCACCTCCTAAAGAATGGTCATTCCTGTGCTATATTTCAATGTAGGCACTTTCCTCCACCACCTCCTAAAGAATGGTCATTTCTGTGCTATATTTCAATGTAGGCACTTTCCTCCACCACCTCCTCACATTGTTGCTTTGACCTTTCTTTACTAAGAAGCATCCTCCGCCATTGTTGCAAAACGGATAGGCTTAGGATCAGCCTGGAGTTTTCTATGTATAAACGAACTCCGCGTTTTCTGCGAAAACCGTTTCTCGCAGCATCCCCCCCCCCCCCCCCCCCCCCCCTTGGTTTAAGCAAAGTTTAATAATGCACCCCCTAATAATTCCCCCTCCCAATATTCTTAATCAGCACGGCACGGGACAGTGATTGAAACACATTTTGACAGCTATTCTGTACACATGGGCTACATTAGGTAGCTCGTAAAAATAAGTAGCTCGCTATTATGAGAGTCTGTATTTGCGACAACCACAAATTTCACTTTTTCTGTACTTTAGCCATTTAACTAACCCTAACCCTAACCCTAACCCTAACCCTATCCCTAACCCTAGAAAAAAGTGAAATTTGTGGTTCATGCTCAATGTCGCAAATACACACTGTCATAGGTAGCGAGCTACTTATTTTTACGAGCTACCTATTTTCATGCGACACCGCCCACCTGCGTGCGCATCTCGACCCTTCCAACGAAAGTGTCGCCATCTTAGTCAGATTTGTGTGTAAACAGGATAGAAGTTCAGTTTAACGTCGCGTATCGGCTTTCGCCATGTACGACGGGCTGAACAAACCAACCAGGGTATAAACAAAAATTTATGTTCCTGAATCACTGTCTTAGCCAAAAGGCCGAGAAGCGATCAGAATTTAAACGTGTAAACAGCATCGATCGGGCATTTTTCAAACAAAGTTACTGACTAAGATGGCGGTCTCCCATACTATGGAGCGCTCCTTGTGGTCGGATATGACGACACGTGGGTACAAGCCATAGAGATACAACCAAGAGTAACAGACACCAAGGGAAATAAATGGAACTGGACAGTTTTACAGCAGCAGGGGTTGTTCCCCTTGGTGTAGTAAACTGTAGAGGAGGGGTGGGTGGGGAGGTTTCTTCTTTTTCTTCTTCTTCCCATTAGGCTTGTTTAAAAGTCTTTTTTTAGACTGCTATTTGCGCACAGGGTGCATGCTCATTAAAAAAAACGTTCGTTCGTTCTCTCTCTCTCTCTCTCTCTCTCTCTCTCTCTCTCTCTCTCTCTCTCTCTCTCTCTCTCTCTCTCTCTCTCTCTCTCTCTCTCTCTCTCTCTCTCTCTCTCTCTCTCTCTCTCCTCTCTCTCTCTCTCTCTCTCTCTCTCTCTCTCTCTCTCTCTCTCTCTCTCTCTCTCTCTCTCTCTCTCTCTCCTCCTCTCTCTCTCTCTCTCTCTCTCTCTCTCTCTCTCTCTCTCTCTCTCTCTCACTCTCTCTCTCTCTCTCTCTCTCTCTCTCTCTCTCTCTCTCTCTCTCTCTCTCTCTCTCTCTCTCTCTCTCTCTCTCTGTCTCTCTCTCTCTCTCTCTCTCTCTCTCTCTGTCTCTCTCTCTCTCTCTCTCTCTCTCTCTCTCTCTCTCTCTCTCTCTCTCTCTCTCTCTCTCTCTCTCTCTCTCTCTCTCTCTCCTCTCTCTCTCTCTCTCTCTCTCTCTCTCTCTCTCTCTCTCTCTCTCTCTCTCTCTCTCTCTCTCTCTCTCTCTCCCTCCTCTCTCTATCTCTCTCTCTCTCTCTCTCTCTCTCTCTCTCTCTCTCTCTCTCTCTCTCTCTCTCTCTCTCTCTCTCTCTCCCTCCCTCTCTCTCTCTCTCTGTCTCTCCCTCCTTCTCTATCTCTGTGTCTCTCTCTCTCTCTCTCTCTCCCTCCTTCTCTTCTTGCTGTTGGGAAAGAATACTACGAAATATGTTACCATAAAATAAATACTCTTTTCCTCATTCAAACTGTTTGCTGTTTGGGAAAGATTCGCCCCTAAATACATTCAGAAGCGTCTTGTGTCATACAGGAAGAACAGCAGATTCATCATTATCTTCTAGCTTGTGTAATATATGTATGTATGTATGTGTATGATTACAGATCCAGAACCTAACTCGCCCTCCCATCCATTACTATCGCCAGTGGAACAATGGCGCCCGTGCAAAGCAAAGCCCTTCGTGGCTTTGAAGACGTCCTACAAAGGATGAGGCGTCCCACTAAGCGCTCGAGACCAGCCGGTTCTCGGATCAACTACGAGGCCATCAGAGACAATCTGTCCCAGGTGGAAAATGTGGACGAGGTATTGAAGGTGTGCACTGGCAATAGACTGAAAAACTGCCTGGCCCTTACTGCAGCGCTGCACGACAGAGTCGAGGAACTGGCTAGTGTCGTTTTTTTAAAATCGGCAAAGTTTAATCCCCACCTGTGTGAAAACATTTTGGTCTTCTTGGCTGAAAGGCAAAGGTGGCGCTGCGTCAGCGCTTTTCTTGATCGTGTGTCTGACCGATGTTTCAAAGATCTGTTGTATTCGTTGATTGAAAAACCTTTGTCTGAGAGCGCACTGGCTGTGTTCGATGTTCTGTTGATGCGTTGCAACGTACCTCTGGTTTCTTCGGATGACATCATGTTCATGATGAAACATGTCTTAAGTGATGGTCTTCCTCAGCAGTTTGGAACTTTGATCTGCTCAGAAAACAAACATGTGCAACAAGCCCTAGCGGAAGCATTTAACAATGGCAAGTTTTTCTATGAACTTCTCTTAGAAACCTGCAGTAGAAGATTATTTGAGAAAACTAAACCCGACAATTGTCTGACGGTGGCCATTAAGACAGGCCTGGTGTCACATCTTATCCCCAAGATGACTCCACGCGCTCGTCGGAGGCACCTTGCTTCGGCAGTGACATTCAACGACTTTGATGTTGTTCAACTGCTGTGCAGAGCTGGTGTGCCCTCCATCAGTCAGATCTCCCAGATGAAGCAAGAGCTAGAACTAAATCCATGTGCCTTTAACAGAGAAAATGGGTGGGATCTAGATCTGGGTCATGAAGAACGCCAGGCCTTTCGTGCCAACTATAAGACACGCACTACTGTGATGATCAGAAAGTTTCTGCACAAGGAGGTTTCGGCTTCACAGCCTCGCTCCCTCCAAGATCTCTGTCTTCAGGAGATGTCCAAGCAAGTGGGTTGGGGCCACGAGAGAGACAGGACAGTGATCCAGCTGGAGATCGCTGGGCACCTCCAGGCAAGGCTGACCTGCAACAGGAACTTCAGAGTGTTGTGAAGCACAAAGAAGAAGTATATATTATTGAAGTTCCCAAATACCAAACTTATGGCATTTTTCTTTAGTTTCATCTCCTAAACATTGCAGTCCATTCAAGAACACTGCTTCTTTTGATTCTCAAATATGAATGTCTGTTCACAAAGTACTCTAGAATTATGGAAATGCTCAGGTGAAATTTAATGCATCGCTAGAATGTTGAGCAATGAACATTGTGTGGTTTTGTTTTTAATTGGTTGTATGTTTGTTTTAACAGCTCAAACATTTTTTGTTCCTCCTATTTTAGTAGGTTTACTGAAAGACACTTAATCGCATTTGTTTCATTTTGTCTGATGCTTCAGGACACTGCGCTAAACAAAGCCACGTTTATTGCATTTAGGAACATTTACACAGCCATTGCCATTACAGTTTGTGATATTTTAATGTACCAGTCAATGCTAAGCAGCATTGTAAGCCTTTAATAGTGACTTTAAGTCCGCCATGAGTTGTAGCATATTTTGTTTTTTCTTCAATCCGTTTCAAGTTACTCTGCAAAGTAAAGTACCACCTAACAATAATTACCAGCCGCGAACAAAGTGAGCAAAACTGGTAATGTTTTCAGTGGATTCAGAGGCGAACTGGCTGGCTGACTATCCGTCTATCTATCTATCTATCTATCTCTCTCCCTCTCTCTCTCTCTCTCTCTCTCTCTCTCTCTCTCTCTCTCTCTCTCTCTCTCTCTCTCTCTCTCTCTCTCTCTCTCTCTCTCTCTCTCTCTCTCTCTCTCTCTCTCTCTCTCTCTCTCTCTCTCTCTCTCTCTATATATATATATATATATATATATATATATATATATATATATATATATATATATATATATATATATATATATATATATATATATAATAATAATAATAATAATAATGGGAATTTATATAGCGCTCTTTCTCACATGAGCTCAGTGCGCTTTACATTGATAACAAGAACATTAAATTTAAAGGCAAACAAATAATTAATCATTAGAAAGTAAAATAAGCACGATGCCTACACACAACGTTCTCTTACTTCCTTACTCACACACACACACACACACACACACACACACACACACACACACACACACACACACACACACACACACATGCATGCATGCGCACACGCACACTCGCACACAATTAATTATACAAGAGTAAAATAGTTACAATATGAACATTCTAAGAAGAAACATAGAGACCACATTCACATTCCCAATCAAGTTTGAATACAATACTGCAACTTGAAATAAAATCATACTGCCATCGACATATCAATTACATGACTAATTATAATAGACAAATTTTGCAAAAACAAAAATACCCTTCTACCTCATTTACAAGCATTTAAAGTTTACAAGACGTAGACATTCTACATACAAAATACGAATAATAAAACAATTGTAAATACATTTTTTACAAGATTTCTGCAATAAAACGGACCCCCCTCCCCTACACACACACACACACACACACACACACACACACACACACACACACACACCTCACACACAAACACTAATCAATCATAATATGTCCGAAACAAGTGAGTTTTAAGGGCAGAGCGAAAGGCGGAAATAGAGTCAGATGAGCGAACATGTTGTGGGAGGGAATTCCATAAGTGAGGTGCTAAATAGTAGAAGGATCGTTCACCAAACGATTTCGTGTGGACCCGAGGAACCTTGAGTGTGCAGCAGTCAGAGGAAGAACGTAGGGAGCGAGCAGGTAAGTAGACAGTTACTAGTTCGGAGAGATAGACGGGACCAGAGGAGTGAACAGCACCGAAACAAAGGCAAGCTATTTTATACTTGATTCTAGCCTCTACTGGAAGCCAGTGCAAGTTATGAAGATGAGGTGTTATATGATCAGAACGTGGGATCTTGAGAGTGAGGCGTGCTGCACTGTTTTGCAGTTTTTGAACACGTTGCAGGAGATACTTAGGACAGCCACAGAGAAGAGAGTTGCAATAGTCAATGCGGAAGAATAAAGGCAGAAATAAGAGTTTTCGTGGCTGCAACAGACAGAAAGTGTCGAACAGCACTGATTCGTCTGAGCTCATAATTGATGGAACGTATGAGATTAATAACCTGTTTATGCATTGTAAGATTTGAATCGAGGGTAACTCCGAGATTCTTTGCTGACTTAGAAAACTGAACACAAGCATTGCCAACTGTAAGAGTTTCTGGAAGAGATATCGTTGCAGACATACGCTGAGAGGAAACAATCAGAGCTTCCGTTTTGTCATCATTAAGTTTTAATTTGTTGCATGTCATCCAGGATTTGACATCATGAAGGCAGGATTCCATAGACTGAATAGCGCTGTCAAGTTGGGTAGGTTCCGCCGATTTTTGAAGCTGGGTATCATCAGCAAAGGAATGGTCAATAACAGAGTGACTAGCAAAAACATCAGAGAGAGGAGCAGTGTACAGGACAAAGAGAACTGGCCCCAATACAGATCCCTGAGGTACACCACAAGAAATTAACTTCGGATCTGAACTGCAGTTGTTGATCAAGACAGTCTGAAAGCGATTTGTTAGATATGAGGAGAACCACTGTATATATATGTTCACATAGATAGATGGATATATATATCTATATATATATATATATATATATATATATATATATATATATATATATATATATATATATATATATATATATATATATATATATATATATATATATGAGAGTGAGATGGAGATATATATATATATATATATATATATATATATAGATATATGGATATATATATCTATATATAGATATAGATATATATATCCATCTATCTATGTGAACACGATAACGTTTGCAAGGAGGGGCCTAGGACGCTCACATTTTGCATGCGGTTAGGTACTAAACACATCTTGGCCAAGTGCGAATATGAAGGTCATAAGTCAACGGTTAAGGTCTCTGCAGCCGAAGATATATTTTAGCACATTTATACATGAGAGTGAGATGGAGAGAGAGAGAGAGAGAGAGAGAGAGAGAGAGAGAGAGAGAGAGAGAGAGAGAGAGAGAGGTGGTGTACCACAAAGTCAGCCTAACCCCAGGACCAGCCAAGCGTGAAATGCCTTTGTACTCTCGCATTCAATCCGTCACTCAACAGGGGAGTGGTTGCGTCATATGCTCTTTGCTACAGACCCCATAGCCGATGAGGTTTAACCGAGGCGTGGTCACCGCTACAGCTATCTGTATTAATAAGAAATCGGGACTTTACTGGTTTTGTACTGCCTCCGGGCATTGCCTCCAGTATTGTTCCCACCATATTTGTATTTACAAATGTCCCATATGTGTCTGATTCAGACCAAGAGGACGTAAAACACCATTTTCGCCCCTTGTGGGGGCCCATCGCCGGCGACTTTTTGGGTCTATCCTAGAGGCCAGAAAAATCGCCGGCGAAATGTTGGGTCTACCTTAGAGGCCCAATAGGTCGCCAGTGTCCTAAAAAGTCGCTGCCTCTTTTCAAATGTGCATAATCCACGGGGCATAAATGATTGATTGATTGATTTTTGTTTTCGTTTGCCCGATCTCGAACCCGAAAACGACTATTTTTTTTATATTTTTTTTATCCTTTATCCGATCTACGATTGGACAAGGACTGTGTTTCTGTTGTTGTTTTTGTTTTTTTGTTGTTGCAGTTTTTTGGGGGGAGGGGCAGGAATTTTTGTCAGATCTACGATTGTCCGATCACAGAGACATCAGGTTAATCCAATACTAGTCTATCTAGAATCCGGTTTTTTTAATGTAATCTTAAACCTTGAAAATGTTTCTTTGCATATACAGTGACACCCGCTTTATTTCAAGTGCCTTGGGACCACCAAATGACTTGAAATTATCAGAACTTGAAATTATCCGAGTGCTCAGTTAATTTCAAGTTTTTGCCTAATCTAACACAAAATTGAAATTAACCGAGCAAAGTTGAAACTAACCGAGCAAGACGGGGGAGAAAGGAATTTTTTTATAGTATGGATATTTTCACATTGATTTGTGTTTAGTGTACACTTGTATCTTTTATATATTTTACCAGAAATACAAACTGTTCTACTTTGGGCTAAATGGTGTTTGAACCTTCATCTCATATAAGCGCTAAGGTCTATACTGTATTTGAGAAAATTGCGGGATGGACGGACGGATTTGGTGTGTGTGTGTGTGTGTGTGTGTGTGTGTGTGTGTGTGTGTGTGTGTGTGTGTGCGCGTGTGCGCGTGCGTGCATGCATGCGTGCGTGTGTTAGATAAAGTGTATATTACTTTTTCAATGAGGCTTTATATTGCTTCTTCGTGTTTCCCAAGGGCAAACTATGTATGTTTTATATCAAAGCAAACTGTGTATGTTTTATATCAAAGCAAACTATGTATGTTTTATATCAAAGCAAACTATGTATGTTTTATATCAAAGCAAACTATGTATGTTTTAAATTATATCAAAGCAAACTATGTATGCTTTATATCAAAGCAAACTATGTATGTTTTATATCAAAGCAAACTATGTATGTTTTAAATTATATCAAAGCAAACTATGTATGCTTTATGTCAAAGCAAACTATGTATGTTTTATATCAAAGCAAACTATGTATGTTTTATATCAAAGCAAACTATGTATGTTTTATATCAAAGCAAACTATGTATGTTTTATATCAAAGCAAACTATGTATGTTTTATATCAAAGCAAACTGTGTATGTTTTATATCAAAGCAAACTATGTATGTTTTATATCAAAGCAAACTATGTATGTTTTATATCAAAGCAAACTATGTATGTTTTAAATTATATCAAAGCAAACTATGTATGCTTTATATCAAAGCAAACTATGTATGTTTTATATCAAAGCAAACTATGTATGTTTTATATCAAAGCAAACTATGTATGTTTTATATCAAAGCAAACTGTGTATGTTTTATATCAAAGCAAACTGTATGTTTTATATCAAAGCAAACTGTGTATGTTTTATATCAAAGCAAACTGTGTATGTTTTAAATTATATCAAAGCAAACTATGTATGTTTTAAATTATATCAAAGCAAACTATGTATGTTTTAAATTATATCAAAGCAAACTATGTATGTTTTAAATTATATCAAAGCAAACTACGTATGTTTTAAATTATATCAAAGCAAACTATGTATGTTTTATATCAAAGCAAACTATGTATGTTTTATATCAAAGCAAACTATGTATGTTTTATATCAAAGCAAACTATGTATGTTTTATATCAAAGCAAACTATGTATGTTTTATATCAAAGCAAACTATGTATGTTTTATATCAAAGCAAACTATGTATGTTTTATATCAAAGCAAACTATGTATGTTTTAAATTATATCAAAGCAAACTATGTATGTTTTAAATTATATCAAAGCAAACTATGTATGTTTTAAATTATATCAAAGCAAACTATGTATGCTTTATATCAAAGCAAACTATGTATGTTTTATATCAAAGCAAACTATGTATGTTTTATATCAAAGCAAACTTTGTATGTTTTATATCAAAGCAAACTGTGTATGTTTTATATCAAAGCAAACTATGTATGTTTTATATCAAAGCAAACTATGTATGTTTTATATCAAA
Source organism: Phymorhynchus buccinoides (assembly GCA_017654935.2). NCBI lineage: Eukaryota > Metazoa > Mollusca > Gastropoda > Neogastropoda > Raphitomidae > Phymorhynchus > Phymorhynchus buccinoides. Next base: position 4,734,493 of record CM065680.1, on the reverse strand, counting down.
GCAAACTATGTATGTTTTATATCAAAACAAACTATGTATGTTTTATATCAAAGCAAACTACGTATGTTTTATATCAAAGCAAACTGTGTATGTTTTATATCAAAGCAAACTGTATGTTTTATATCAAAGCAAACTATGTATGTTTTATATGAAAGCAAACTATGTATGTTTTATATCAAAACAAACTATGTATGTTTTATATCAAAACAAACTATGTATGTTTTATATCAAAGCAAACTATGTATGTTTTATATCAAAGCAAACTATGTATGTTTTATATCAAAGCAAACTACGTATGTTTTAAATTATATCAAAGCAAACTATGTATGTTTTATATCAAAGCAAACTATGTATGTTTTATATCAAAGCAAACTATGTATGTTTTATATCAAAGCAAACTATGTATGTTTTATATCAAAGCAAACTATGTATGTTTTATATCAAAGCAAACTATGTATGTTTTATATCAAAACAAACTATGTATGTTTTATATCAAAGCAAACTATGTATGTTTTATATCAAAGCAAACTGTATGTTTTATATCAAAGCAAACTGTATGTTTTATATCAAAGCAAACTATGTATGTTTTATATGAAAGCAAACTATGTATGTTTTATATCAAAGCAAACTATGTATGTTTTATATCAAAACAAACTATGTATGTTTTATATCAAAACAAACTATGTATGTTTTATATCAAAACAAACTATGTATGTTTTATATCAAAACAAACTATGTATGTTTTATATCTATGTTTGCACTTCCAAACACTACGTTCTCTTTAGGCTAAGCTTCAAAAGATATCCATACATTTTTGTCATTGCATTTTTGAACAACGTGTCTGAAGTGTCAGAAATCAAAATTGATATTTATGCAGTGACCTCCCCTGGGTGGCAGCCATTTTGATTTTGCCAGTTTGTAGTGAAAAGTTCTCAAGGTTTTAAAAGTTTTGGGTGAACAAAATTTAGATTACATTTTGTGCTTGGCTCTGGACTGACGACACGATGAACTATTTCATAAAAACATATATGGACCAATGTGCTCTTGAACACGCAAATACAACTATTCAGAGCGTACAACAGAAGTTTGCACGCCTTACAGGGCCACCCTGACGGATGAGTTTTTTGTAAGAAACACGCCCAGATCACCAGGAAAACACCCTTTCCAGAGATTGCAACACTCACTTTGCTCTGGTTTCCTAAAAATCAAACCGTCAAATCGGCGATTCCTCCTTGGCGGAGGTGCTGGAAGTCAAATTCTTTCACCCAAAGAGAAGGCGTGTGTCGTCTCTTTTGTAATGGCCGCCTGCGTTTAGACCAAATCGTTTGCACGAAATGTTCGCAATACAACCCTTTTTTCCCTTTCTTTTTAAACCTCTTTATACAGATTATCTAAAGGAGTTTCGCTCACAACAAAGGAAACAACTCCATTTTTTTTTTACTGCACTACAAAAAAAGAAAACACTTCAACCACAATGAGTGAACTTCACCCACCCCATCCAAAATGGCTACTCTCTCCGGCATCTCCGCCAAAGAGGAATCGCCGTTTTGACGGTTTAATTTCAAGTAAACCAGAGCAAAGTGAGTGTTCCGATCCTTGAAAAGGCTGTCTTTCTGGTGATCTCGACGTGCTTCTTGCAAAAACTCATCCGTCAGGGTGCCCCTTTAAGTCGTACCACCAGTAGACAACTTTCACACATGACACGCCACTCACGCACTAGTGACACGTAAGCTACGTTTTCGTTTTCGTTTGTTCAAAACCAAATAGACCTTTACTAAATGTGAATGTTCATGCGAAGAGAAAGACAACACTCTATCGAGTTTGTGTAAAATTTGTGTAAAAAGTAAAGAGGGAGGGAACAGTCGGTTACCGACTAAAACGGCCAAAGCAAAAGGGCCCTACTGTCAATGACCCAAACGGGCCCTGTTGTGCATTCTACCCCTGCTTTCCAAGGTAGGGAGTAGGGGTATTCTAGAATCACTTTGTCCTTATGTCTGTCTGTCTTTATGTCGTTTTCAAAGTCATGTGTTAAAGGTCCTGCTTTGCTAGCTACTGTTGCACTTTCTTAGTCCCCTGCCAGGGTACGGGTCTGTTGGTGTACTGTATGTCGGTGTATCGATTTAAAAACAACAACTAATGGAGGGATTTCCATCAGATTTGGTTGAGGTGTAAACATATAATGACATCAATGACTGTGCTGACCTTGACCTTGAAGTTTGACCTTGATAACCGATATTTTCTTCTGCGGGCTAATATATATTTCATTCCTGATCTGTATCTCATGAACCAGCAGGGAACAGAATTGCTTCCAATTTTGTGTGGTGGTGCATATCAATTCCAATTCATTTCTTGACTATCATGCACGGATTGTGTCAGGATGCTCCAAGTTGCCTGTGCCGATACATGCCATGCACATGCCTTTTACGTGTTTCGCTGGTCTGACGAATGCATGTGGCGTCGTGCCGGCGTGCGTGCGTGTGTATGTGTGTGTGCGTGCGTGTGTGTTGCGTGCATGCGTGTGTGTGTCTGGGGTTTAATTGGTGGATATGTTTTGCTCGGATAAACGCATTTAATGACTTGAATTCGTGTGTGGCTTGCTCTATATTTGGTAAAACATTTTGTGAGCTTCCTACCTGTTGAGTCAGGTGTTTGTATAGTGGATTGTTTTCTGCTGCGTGCCTTTTGTGACCAATTGTGATCACATCCCTAATAAAAAAAATTTTGCTGTTGTAGCCTATTCATTCATTCGTCGTTGTTCGTGTTTTCCATCTTTCAAATTGCTTCTCCTTGTGTCAAAGCATATATACACACATACACACGCACACGCACGCACGCGCGCACACGCACACGCACACGCACACGCACACACGCACACACACACACACACACACACACACACACACACACACACACACACACATGCAAACAAGCACACACACACTCACGCCGTAATGACAAGAGAAGGGCCGTTTTCGTCGCGAGTACTTGGGTGCTAGTACAGTACTAGTAGGGGCGTTTTCCCAGACCTGTTTACCCATAAGATATCACCATATTGGTTACACATATTTGACATAAATATGGTACATGGGACACAAACAGGGTGAAATGGTGAACAACATATATCATTTAGAAACTGTATATTATTTAGAACAGTATATTGCCTGATTCAGGAAACGGGTGCATTTTGTGTGTGTGTGTTGTAAATTTAAATGGATGATACTTTTGACACAGTATTTCAACAAGTTATAACAATGTATGCATGTTTACGCTTCGTTGTGGACACTTTCCTGTTGGAGTACTCCTATTTTGTGAAAAATACACTTATTTTGGATTTCGAATACATGAAGCCCACTTTCATGGTAAACAGGTCTGTGTTTTCGTCGTGTGAGTTTGTGGTGTGTGTTCTTGTCTCCCCGGCTTTCTCTCCCTCCAAGGGCCGTTTTCTCCGGTCACGGTCAGATAATTATGTGTTTTGTGTAGAAGTAAGGAGAGAGAGAACAGTGTATCATGTGTTTTGTGTAGAAGTAAAGTAAAGAGAGAGAACAGTGTATCATGTGTTTTGTGTAGAAGTAAGGAGAGAGAGAACAGTGTATCATGTGTTTTGTGTAGAAGTAAAGAGAGAGAGAACAGTGTATCATGTGTTTTGTGTAGAAGTAAAGAGAGAGAGAACAGTGTATCATGTGTTTTGTGTAGAAGTAAAGAGAGAGAAACAGTGTATCATGTGTTTTGTGTAGAAGTAAAGAGAGAGAACAGTGTATCATGTGTTTTGTGTAGAAGTGAAGAGAGAGAGAACAGTGTATCATGTGTTTTGTGTAGAATTGAAGAGAGAACAGTGTATCATGTGTTTTGTGTAGAATTGAAGAGAGAACAGTGTATCATGTGTTTCTGTTTAAGCAGTAAAGTGAGTGAGAACAGTGAAACAGAAACAAAAAGGATGTTCCTGCTTACAGAGCACGGTGTATGCGTTTTCACATTCAAGAAATATATTGGAAAGTATTTTCGTTTTATACCAATACATCTCTGGATTTTGCAACCAAATGTTAGGTGGACATGTATGTGAGCTAGGCTGATTCTTTTCCTTTCAAATACCATCACATTGATTGATATTTGTTTGGTATTGTTTTGGGTTTTTTTGGTTTTTTCAATCTGTGTGAACACGCAAATGGCCCTGTTCTGCACACAAATCAATGTACGCTTTTCTTCGGTCTAATGGGTTTTTTACTGATTGAAATCTGTCTGAACGACACACGTCAGTTACATTGCGCGCGCAATGTGTGCGTGTGTGTGTGTGTGTGTGTGTGTGTGTGTGTGTGTGTGTGTGTGTGTGTGTGTGTGTGTGTGTGTGTGTGTGTGTGTGTGTTTTGCGTGTTGCGTGTGTGTGATGATAGCTTAAAAGTACGGACGGGACTTTGTCTAATAAGTATTTTCCTGCGTGCAATTTAAGAGGATTATGAGGTTGATTAAAACAAAGGAACACGAAAATGATGAAGAAGCAGAGAAGAAATAGAAAAAGAAGATGGTGGCGGTGGTGGTGGTGTGGATGATGATGATGATGATGATGATATATGTTTTTTTCTTTACTTTTTGTTTTCCAAGTTCAATAAAGTGTGCCTTGTATACAGAACACGAGGATTTGCGTGCTTTACTATGCCTTTATGCGTATGTGTGTGTATGTCACGGGGAAAATCGGAATCTTCCCGGGGAAAATCGGAATTCCTGATTCTTGTGAATTCAATGTATATCAGTTCATATGATTACTGTGATGTGCGCGAGGTTGGTGGTGGGTGAGGGGAGGGGGGAGGGGTGTATGAGTGTGTAGTAGTTGGGGTTTTTTTTTTTTTTTTTTTTGGGGGGGGGGGGTTGTTTTGCTTTGTTTTGTCCTTGTTGCCTTTGTTCATTAATTGAAGTTTTAATTATGCTTTTGTTTCGAGGGCAAGATGTAAACAAGCCCATTGTGTGCTTATTCTTTTCCCTCAATAAACAAATCTCTCTCTCTCTCTCTCTCTCTCTCTCTCTCTCTCTCTCTCTCTCTCTCTCTCTCTCTCTCTCTCTCTCTCTCTCTCTCTCTCTCTCTCTCATTAGTTATAGGTCGCGCACGCGCGTGTGTGCACGCATGCAAGTGCGTGCATAATTATTACCATTGTTTGTTAATAATTTTATTATTCCCG
>CM065680.1:4701825-4724325 GCA_017654935.2 Phymorhynchus buccinoides | reverse complement strand
GCCTTTATCTTGACTGCAATTAATTATTGAACAAAGATAATTAGCTGAAAATGTTCATAAAATACAGCTTCATGTTTGGTAAGAAAGGCAAAAACGGAAAAATGGAATTAACCGAGAAATGCAGGGGGGGGGGGGGGGCACATCTTGACCTATACCCAAGTTTCCAACTACTCATGGACATTATTTTCTTACTTGTTCTTTGTTAACTTATTTTGATTGTTTATGCGATTGTTTATTATGTATGGTTGTTTTCCACAGTCGTCATATGTATTATACATGTAGACGTTGACGTTATATGCTCATTGATGTTGACAATGCATTGATGTATGTGTGCCCTGTGGATCTGAATAACAATGTAATATACATGTAGATAGCGAGCACACTATAAGCTCATTGATGTTGACAATGCATTGATGTATGTGTGCCCTGTGGATCTGAATAACAATGTAATATACATGTAGACAGCGAGCACATTATAAGCTCATTGATGTTGACAATGCATTGATGTATGTGTGCCCTGTGGATCTGAATAACAATGTAATATACATGTAGACAGCGAGCACACTATAAGCTCATTGATGTTGACAATGCATTGATGTATGTGTGCCCTGTGGATCTGAATAACAATGTAATATACATGTAGATAGCGAGCACACTATAAGCTCATTGATGTTGACAATGCATTGATGTATGTGTGCCCTGTGGATCTGAATAACAATGTAATATACATGTAGACAGCGAGCACATTATAAGCTCATTGATGTTGACAATGCATTGATGTATGTGTGCCTAGTTGATCTGAATAAAAATGTATTTAAACCAAGCGTCTTGTGAGCATATGTCTCCCAATCCCGAAAGGCACCTGTCACAGCGTCTAGTGAGCAAGTGTCTTGTGAGCAAGTGTCTAGTGAGCAAGTGTCCTGTGAGCAAGTGTTTGGTGAGCAAGTGTCCTGTGAGCAAGTGTCTAGTGAGCAAGTGTCCTGTGAGCAAGTGTGGTGCGAAAGTGTCTTGTGAGCAAAACTACTAGGTCATCTACTCCAAATAAAAGGCTTAACGCGTGTTACAGTGGATCCGTATGATGGTGGTTTTAACGTCCTATTGACAGAACCTTTAAGGCCTAAGTTCCTGAAGACTGGGTTTTCCTTGGTGTAACTTGAAGTGGAAGTGACACTTGAAATGTTACGTCCTCTTGGCCCGACGGGTACTTGTGAGTACATGTCAGTACTTAAAGTGGCCGATGATGATGAGATTAGCGTCCAATCGGTCACTTACTACTAGGGGAAGACGGGGTAAAAAGCGCATGGGCGGGTAAGAAGCCCACCCCAATTATCTCATGAAATAAAAGAACATTTCAGTCAAATTTGCCCATGAGACGAATGCTAGACATTAACGCTCGTCTCATGGGCAAAATGAGACTGAAATTTGCTTCATTTCAAGAGATAATTGGGGTGGGCTTCTTACCCGCCCATGCGCTTTTTACCCCGTCTTCCCCTACTTCTGTGTCAATAATTCCTTTGATAGTTTTACGACAAATAAAAGAGTTTGAGTTTGAGTTTCGGTCAGAGACCCTTATGGACGGTAACAATGGCTGGGTAATCACGCCTTAAGAAGGGTTGTAGCAGAGGTGATTGGGCTTTGTTGTACAAAGTCGGAAAATATTTTGGTAAAGTGGCAATTGTCAAGTTGACACCCATATCCCATTCCTGCAAAGATCAGTTTAATGAAATGGCAGATTGAAAGGCAAAACGGGAATACAGTTTCAAATACTTTTTCTTATCGAAATTATGATAGCGTCATATTTATGAAACAGAAAGAACCATAGAGACTGAAAGCCAATAACGCCCTTCTCCAATATTTTTTTTATCCCTTTTATGAAAATGAAATTCTGCAGAACGTCCTCCGGTCTGGAACAGACACATAATGGGACAGTAGTAGATATACAGATGGTGGGAACGATCCTGGAGGCAATGCCCGGAGGCAGTGCAACACCAGGAAAGTCCCTAATTTATAACAACACATATGTTTAGCAGAGCCCCTAAGGACTGGGGATTCTGTTTACTAGAACAGCCTGGATAAATGGAAGAACAGAACGGGGGGTGCGCGAAGGAACGGGGTACTATTCTTTACAATTGCCGTGAGGCAATAACACGCCAGTCACCCCCCCCCCACACACACACACACACACACACACACCTCCCACCCCACCCCCATGAGACAAACAGCTGGCTACCACCCGTCCACGTAAAGAAGTAAGGTGTTTACGTCATCTTCGTCCCCCTTGTTCTGCTGCTTCAATGGATGTATGGTAGGTCGTTAGCATCAATAGCGGGGGTTCTATGTTGCAGAATTAACCAGAATTGTGCACTTCGTGCAACAAGCACAATACTTTGGTATATTGTTCTTTACAATGTTATAATTGATTTCAGATTTGAAGCCACTTCAAAATCGTTTTTTATTTTGAGAAATAAATAAAAAAGATGAGCCAAAACTGCAGACGATTTTCTAGCACGAGGTGCCCGCAGTGAATATTATAAAGCAAAATGAATGTAAGCTAAAATTATTTTCTAATGCTAAAACGTTGGACCCTAACGTTTCATATATCGTGTATGAAAATCGTTGATCCAAAGATTTGCGGGCCTTATTTTGTTTCCTTAATTTTTCATGACTTTGTAGACCCGCAGCGGGAAAATCAAAATGGCGGCTTCCGATCGCGTGTCCGTAATTTGCCAGTGAAAGCTTCGTCTTTAGAGGTGATTTATGGATTTATGGAGTAACTGCCCTGCCACTTGACGAATGGAGAGTGTTCATGGCTGAAAGCAGCCCCACATTTCACTTCTGGGTTCTGATCATGGAACTTGAGGTGCTGCTGTTGGTCTTTCTTACTTCAATGAGAAGCGGCGATTTCCTCCTGTACCTACAGTCAATGACAAGAATGGCACCAGTGTTCTTTGCACTTGATCAGCAGAATTATGCAAGGTGGCTGACTGTACACATAAATGACATGGGGAACATCAGTGCCAGAGTCTCATGAGTTCAACAAAGGCCACTTTGTGCTCAAGAAAACTGCTCGCCCATTTTCCAAGATTGCACTAGACCATGCCCATGAGCAAAACAACGCCATAGTCAAAGGTGAAGGTGGTGCTGTCGGACTCACAGACAATCCGCCTGCACTCAGACGGTGGATGGTCAGTGGCCCTGAAGTCTCACGTGTCATCAAAGAGTTTGAGACATCCCTGGAAAGAGATGATAATGATGAGTTATCAATTCACCATGAGCAGTCAAGAGTGTTTCAAGAAGCCTTCCGCAGTGATGTGATGAAGCTGACTGCAGCCACCCAAGAGGCAGGCAACCCTTTTTCAGAGAGGAGTGCCGAATTCATCACACTTCACAGTAAGGACATTGTGTGTCCAGCAGCACACGAGTCCATGAAACAACTGATGGCGACTGGAGATCAACAATTCAAGGCTTTCATCCACGATCGACTCTTGAAAAAGACCAAGCTGTTGTCAGATCCCATCAAGAGAAACAACCTGGTATTGATTTCAGGCGTAAAGGGGAAGAAGAAAAATGCGAGCTCCTACAAGTTATCAAGCCTCAAGAATGACTGCCACCTCTTCTCCAGGCTATACATAGCTTGCCAGACACGCAGTGGAGGCCTCGATGATTTCTTCACCTATGAGAATCAGGCCACTCCTCCCTCACTCTTTTCTGCAGGAAAACTCAGGTCCGCCTCAAAAGCAAGCCTGCTTGAGTGCCTTGAAGCTGTGCATCCACTGGAAGAAAATAGGCCTGCAGCGGATGTGATGATTGTTGATGGGACTGCTGTTGCAACATGATTAAGCCAGGGGCTGCAAAAACATTTGGATCCTACGCAGAAAGTGTATTCCTGCCTTACATCACGCAGATGCTGCTGAATGTTGATCGTTTGGATCTTGTCTTTGACATCTACAGATCTGACAGTTTGAAAAGTTGCACCAGGGACAACAGAGGAGTTGGAAAGAGGAGACGAGTCAGCCCTGAAACAGTCATACCACCAAACTGGCACAGTTTTCTCAGGGTTGACTCAAACAAATCTGAGCTTTTCCACTTCCTCGCTCAGTGTGCTATCACGCTTGATACTGACAAACAAATCATCAGCACTCTAGGGTCCATTGCTGTCTCCAACAGTCCTGCAGAGCTGAGTGACCTGTCTCCATGCACACATGAGGAAGCTGACAGCCGGATGATGGTCCACCTCTGCCATGCTCCCAAGGACAGCAGGAGGATCCTTCTCAGAACTGTGGACACTGACGTCGTCGTCTTAGCTGTTGGCGCAGCATCACGCCATCCGTCACATGAGGTGTGGGTGTCCATGGGTACTGGGAAGGATCTCAGACACATCGCTGCTCATCCCATCACAGGGGCCCTTGGTCCGGAGAAGTCACGTTGCCTGCCCATCTTTCACAGTTTCACAGGCTGTGACACTGTGTCTTTCTTCAGTGGACTGGGGAAGAAGAAGGTGTGGGATGTATGGGGTGCCTCTGAGGATGTCACCAGGACTTTTCTGGCACTGTCTGAACCTCCATGTGAGCTGACATCCACAGACAGAGCAGCACTGGAGCGCTTTGTTGTGCTCTTGTATGACAAGACAAGCAACTGTCTCGACGTCAACAGTGCCAGGAGACACCTATTCAGCCAAAAGGGCCGGCAGATTGAGAATGTTCCACCAACCAGTGAGGCGCTGCTGCAGCACACGAAGAGGGCCATCTACCAAGGCAGCTACATTTGGGGCCAGGCAGACCGCCCAGTACAAACTCTTACAAATCCGTCTGCTTGGGGTTGGCGGTTCGTTGCAGGACAGTGGGAGCCTTTCTGGACCAGCCTTCCAGAAGCATCTAGAGTGTGCAGAGAACTGCTGAAATGTCGCTGCAAGAAGGCCTGCAGGACAAAACACTGTGTGTGCCGGAAACAGGGACTACAGTGCACTGCTCTCTACAGTTGTGCTTGCCTGTCATCGAAACCCAGCAGCAACTAGGTGAGTCACCCTACACAGCCCCTCCCCACCCCCCACCCCTCGTGCCGCCGCACCTGCTGGCAGTACACAAAACTGGTTATGTACACAATATATGTTATTGTAAAATATCTACATTATGAAGGCTTTCTTGCTTGAAGAGAGTCTGGATGACTTGTGGCTATGCTGATTTGGTTCCGTCATCTATTATCATGAATAGCAATGTAAACTAACTTTCATTTGCGGGAATGATATTCAAAATTGATTTGTTGTTCACAAATTTTTTTTGTTCTTTTCTTGATTGTGGCTCATCAGGTTTTCTTCAGGATATAGCACTGTCCTTTTTTGCCAGATTTGGTGTTATGGGTGAAAATGAATGATTGTACAGCATATGATTCCCCTTTTTGCTGGTGGCCATCTTGGAAATTGCTCAAATACTCAAATTTTCCATTTTTAAAAAATAGACCTGTATCAGGTTATGTTCAGGGCATGAAATTGTCCTTCTCAGACAGATTTGGTGTTTGTAGCATTAAATGAACAATTATGCAAAATATATTCAATTTGTTTGTGTTGGCCATTTTGACAAATGCCCCCAAAACACGTTTTTACAAATTTTTCATGGTGGCTCTAAATCAGGTTTTGTTCAGGACATAAAACTGTCCATCTCTGCCAAATTTGGTGCTTGTTGCATGAAGTGCACGATTGTGCAACATAGAACCCCCGCTACAAGCCATCTGTCGTTTGGCTATCAGGGCCTATGTTGTCGAGCACACCCTTTTCTTTCGCAAGCTCAATTCATTTAGTCCATTCACGCAAACAGTTATTTTCACACGCGTTTCACATACAACAAACGAACAACTACACGACAAGTGTAAAGTGACGCTATTTTATTCACAAGAGACAAAGCAAAACTACTGGATATTTCGGCGAATGCTCCTTTATCAACACAGACAAACAAAAAAACAGCAAAACAGCAAAGCAGCAAAAATAGCAAAAGGAACAAAAAGCAGATAACAAAAAGAGCAAATAATCAACAAGATCTTGTTGATTTTTTGCTCCTTTTGTTGCCCCTTTTGTTATCTGCTTGTTGTTCCTTTTGCTATGTTTGTTGTTTGCTGTTTTCTTGTTCGTCTGTGTTGATAAAGGAGCATTCGCCGAAATATCCAGTACTTTTGTTTTGTCTCTTGTGAATAAAATAACGTCACTTTACATTTGTTGTGTAGTTGTTTGTTGTATGTTCCAGTGACGTTGCAGTCTGTGTCAGTTGTGTGTTGTTTTTCACACGTTTTACAGATTTCCAGCGTAACTTTACTTGGATTTAAATAATCAAATTCATCATGTACGTACTGTGTGCTGTTGTTCAGTTTTGAAACGTGTGTAATGAACTTAATGATAACCATGATAATATCATGTAAATTTGATTTTGTACCGGCCGCTCTTCCACGCAGGTGTGTGTGTGAGTATGTTGTGTGTGTGCTGTGTGGGTATATGTGCTTGCATGTGTATGAGTGTAAGAAAACTCAAACTAAAACTCTTTTATTTGTCGTCAAACCATCCAAGGAATAATTGACACAGAAGTGGTAAAGCACATACCACGAAAGAAAGAAAAAAAGCACAAGGTAAAGTTGGTGACGAAGTGAATGCAGCAGATTAAAAAAAAAACCATTTATGTATGTGTGCGCAGGAGAAATTGTGTTCGGCTAGAGAGAGGGGGGAGTGAGTGTGTGCGAGTATGTGTCTGTGAGTGTGAGTGCACGTGTGTTTGTGTCTGTCTGTGTGTGTGTGTGCGCGCGCGCGCGTGTTTGTACAAGTGTATGTTTGTATAAGTGTGTGTGCGTTTTGGTGAGAATGTGTTTTCTGTGTGCTTTATGAAATGTGTGTGGATCTGTGTGTGTATGTCTGTGTGCAAGAATGCGTTCACTCACGTGCGTGCACGTACGTGCGTGTGTGTCTGTCGTGCGTGCGTGTGTGTGTGTGTGTGTGTGTGTGTGTGTGTGTGTGTGTGTGTGTGTGTGTGTGTGTGTGTGTGATTTGAGGGCACCCTTAAAATCAGTTACTAATCTTAATGCATCATTAATATACATTATATATACAATATTGCAGTGCTGATTTTGTGACAGTTTTCTGTCCTGCAATTTAAATCTTTGGGTTTTAAAAATAACCATACCGCCTCTTATGTCCAGAGTCTAGTTTGTCCAGCCAACAGTGACTGATAGTAACTTTGTCCAGCCAACGAATACAATACCAGCGTGTAGGCAAAGTGTGTAGTCATCTGCGAGCCAGACAGTGTACAGGCAACGCAGAGGCTTCCTTTGTGAGTGTGTGCCGTCTTCAGCCCGTCCATGTGAGTTGACAGTCGGTTACATACGGTTCAATGTAGAAGACCAGCAGCTCTCTGTTGACCTTATCATATAAAGTTAGGCTGACGATCTTTGAGTCATTTAGTAGTGTTTCTGTTTGTGTTTTTATTAACAATTTCGATAATGTTGAAGGGGTTTAAGTACAAATCTGCAAGTTTGAGTCAACCGCTTCCAAAACGAGGCTGATGCACGTAACAAACAGCCCCAGCATAATAATAATAATAATAATAATAATATAATAATAATAATTGTACATTTATATAGCGCTTTACCTCAGATGAGCCCAAAGCGCTTTACAATCAATGATTCATCAACAGACAACAAAAACAGCATTAACCAGCAACAGCGCATATACAAAGCAAAGCTCTCTCTCTCTCTCTCTCTCTCTCTCTCTCTCTCTCTCTCTCTCTCTCTCTCTCTCTCTCTCTCTCTCTCTCTCTCTCTCTCTCTCTCTCTACACACACACACACACACACACACACACGTGCGCGCGCGCGCGCGCGCGCGCGCGCGCGCGCACACACACACATAAACACACATAATTATCGACGCCAACTCGTTCATACCCCATTCGGTAAGCCACAGCAACCGAGCCGCATGGACTGACCACATACACCAACACACATACACAAACACCCTCACACAAAAACGTACGCACGCAGACAGACACGCACACAAACATAGACACACACACACACATGCGTGCACACACAACCCACAAAACCAAAACACACACAAGCACACATGTATGCACACATGCATGCTCACACACACACACACACAGACACACACACAGACACACACACACACACACACACACACACACACACACACACACACACACACACACACACACACACACACACACATGCTTGTTTCTTTAATTAATTGTTTACTTGTATATTTTCCTTTTCTTGTTCGCTACTTTGGAATGTTTAGTTCTTTATTTTTTCTTTATATCATTTTTTGTGGATGGCTTGTTGAAAAAAAGCATGTTTTGCTTATACAATGTTCCCATCTGGAAATAAAATTTTGACTTGACTTGACTTGACACATACTCACACACACGCACCACAAAGCACAGCACAAACCTCTTATTCAATCTTCCCTCACGTGCACACAACGATAGACAACTGATCAAATATTTAGGGTGCAGCAGGAAAAAGATGGGGTTTAAGAGAGGTTTTGAATGAGGAGACTGAGTTGGAGTGTCGGAGAGGAGAAGGCAGAGCATTCCACAGAGATGGTGCTTGACAAGAAAAAGAACGTTGGCCAGCAGATTTGAGACGGATGGAGGGAATGGAAAGGAGACGAGAATCAGAAGACGAACGTAGTTGGCGAGCTGGGACATAGAGATGAAGAAGATCAGAGAGATACACGGGAGCTTGATCATTGCGTATTTGTATAGCGCCTATTCTCAGTAAGGGCTCTAAGCGATTTACAAAACATATTTACAATGATTAAAAAGGAAACATTAACACAGTAAATATTAAACAAGAAAACAAAGAGCTAACGCGAAGTAGCCTTGCACACCCACACCCACAACACACCATCACACACTGTCAGGACACACACGCACACACGCGATTTCCGCACACAGACAGAATTAGGCAATCATGTAAAGTTGTGATTACTCCCACCCCCACCCCCTTCAACATATCGAAATTGGGTTAATAACGACAGTATCCGAAATTATTCTAAGGGTTTTTCGCCCCCAACTTTTGTACTTCAACTGGTAAAGGGATAGGGTTAGAATCAGTTTAAGGTTATTTTTATGACACAGAAAGTTTGAAACATGAAAATAGTCAGCAAGGAAAAACAAACGTAAACCCTCTCTATTCAGCGTCGCCGTTAGTGTTGCTGTACATGAGGAATGGCTGAGTTCGCATATACGGTAACGCTTCGAGCAGCTGTTTATGTTATTAAATTATAATGATATATCTTTGATTCTGACGAAAATAGCCCTAATATGATTCTAACCCTATCCCTTACCCGATGAACTACAAAAGTTGGGTGGAAAACGCTCAGAATAATATCGGATACTGTCGTTGGTGTTAACCTCGAAATTGTTCTTAAAAACAAAACCAGAAACTGACTCAGAGATCGGCAGCCTAACTTTACAAGTGAAAGTTGAAGTAGGCCAACAGAGTTGTTCTTGTACATTGAACCGTATGTCAGTCGGTTAGTGCCAATGACAATTTGTTGTTCATAGTTCTGTTTAAATAAACGGAATTTATTTTACGTAACATGAACCCTAATCACTAGAGAAAAGCGCTGTAACAAAGCAAAGCGTTGCCAATAATTAGTATAGCAGTGTCGCCTAGCAAACACTGTACGTGTACACCGGTGTTGCATAAAATATTTTACCCATCAAATAAATACTCTTTTCCTCATTCAAATTGTTTGCTGTTTGGGAAAGGTTCGCCCCTAAATACATTCAGAGGCGTCTTGTGGCATGCAGGAAGAACAGAAGATTCATCATTAAATATTGAGAAGTCAGGGATATTTTTCTAATATTTATTATTATTTATTTTTGTTTGCACGGATGGTTCATATCGTCTGCCATTTTGGAAAATACGAAACTAAGTGACATGACTTTGTACATCGATTTCTCGGCAAAAATGTAGATTTACACCCTCCTGCTCTATTTCTTGGTTCTTTCCGTGTAGATTGATATCAGTATTTTAGCATACGTTAAACCCAGTGGCAACGAAAAAGTTGTCATTTGGTCAAAATTTACCCCCCCCCCCCCCCCCCTCCCCATCAGTGACAAAAATCGCATGCACAAAAAACAAAAACAAAAAAGTTGGGTGGCGCGCCTCTGGCAGCGACGCGCTCTCCAGGTGGGAGCAACCCGAATTTCACAGAGACGCCTCTGTGACTATAAAATACCTAATACCTAATACCTTATTTATCACATGAAAGAAGAATGGTTTTAGTGCGCTTTTGAAGGGTATTTATTTTACGGTAGGTATTTATTTCTCATGACACCGGTGTTGCGAAAAAAATATGGCCCGCGTGAAATGATGCCCGTTTGTCATTCGAAAAGCTTGCTGTTTGGGAAAGATTCGCCCCGGAATACATTCAAAGACATCTGTTGGCACGAAGAGCGTAGGATTCATTACTAACCAGAGTGTGACACGCTAGATTACCAGCCGCGCGGCAGAATTTTCGGGTCCAGTAATTTTTTTACATTTGGAGAATGATCGTGTTCAAACGTACCCTTGATATCCTAACTACCCACCTTTATGCAAAACATCAGCATCCTACATGACCACATTCAAACGCTATCATGGTAAAATGGCTTGTCGGCCAGCCAGAAACAGACAGACTTGAATACATTAACCAGCTTTCCCTCGCGACTTCGCTCACGGCTGAGCCATGTAAGAGAAACAAATATATTGATTTTAATGTGCTCTACTGAGCTAATTAGTTATATGAATTATGAAGGGCTTGTCAGTGTGAAAGTTATTCTACATTCTAACATGTGTACAGTCATAACATGTTGTTAATTGGGCTAAAACGTTTATTTGTTTCCCTTTCAATAACAGAAAAAAATCAATCTGACAGTAATGTCCGATTTTAATGGACTCTAATTAAAATTGAAATGTATAGTGTTTGGAGTCGTTTTGAAGCTGATCATGTGTACAAACTGAAACAGGCATGTTCTTAGAAAGCGCTTTTTGTTGTATTAAAATTAATCATATTTGAGTTTTGTTAACTCGCCGAAATCACATCAGAACGCTTTACTGGTCAGCTCCTAACACAGCTGTTTCGGGAGGAACATTTAGTTTATCTATATTTTCAGAAGTTGTTTCAAGCCAACGTTAGTTTACCATAAGTTGCTTTTCATAAATTACAGTCAATAATATGTTGTAGTATGTGTCAAAATTACTTATATTCAGTGGACATTGCTAGATGTTCACTCATGGGCAATTTTATTTATGTTTGTGTATTATTTAAGAACATTTTATACTAAATATGTTGTATGATACTGCTCAACAAAATAAGTTTTTACCATAAATCTGACGGAAGAAATATATTAAAAATACAATGAAGAACATACAGCCCAAATATTGTTACAAGCAAAAGCTTGGTGCAGTTTTTATCTAAGATTTCTAAATTCAGTCTTTTAACTAAATAGCTTGATTTTGTATGGGGTGGAACAGCTGTGCTAAGGGCAACTGACATAACAGTCCACTCTGGCCGCCATACTGGTTCACTTGCCTTGTGGCTTTGCGCGCGTGACCAGCGGTGTGGCCTAACTCCAGTGATCTAATGGTAGCTCACTGATTGAGGCTGTGGCTGGCCTGGCACAGCACTCTTCTCTCTCTCTCTATGCATACATGCGCTAAAATATATCTTCGGCTCCAGTGACCTCGACCTTTGACATATGACCTTCATTTTTTTAACATGGCCTAGATATCATTAGTACCTATCCGCAAGCACATTAGGAGCGTCCTAGGTCCCTCCGTTATTGTGCCAGGTGTCTGACAGCATTTTAAGCTCCAATGACCTTGCCCTATGACCTTCAGTTTTGAATTTGGTCGATATCTTCTTATTACCTATCTGCATGCAACATTTGAGCGTCCTGGGTCCCTCCGTTCAATCGTTATTGCGCAAGGTGCTCAGCAACTTCTTCGGCGCCAGTGACCTTGACCTTTGACCTATGACCTTCATTTTTTAACTTGGTTTAGATATCTGCATGCAAAATCAAAACGTATTAGGTCCCTCCGTTATCGTTCCAGGTGTTCGGCAGCGTTTTCGGCTCCAGTGAACTTGACCTTTAGCCTATGACCTTCATTTTCGAACTTGGCCTAGATACTTATAGTACCTATCCGCATGCACAATTTGAGCGTCATAGGTTGCCGCCGTCGAACGTTATCGTGTTCATATAGATAGATAAATACACACATACATAGATAGATAGATAGAGCGTGTTACTCGATTCTTTCCGTGTATAATGAGCATTAAATCTCTGTTTGTGTTTGTGGCTCAAGCCACAAACCTATAACTCACTTTGTCGGTCGGTCGGTCTGTGTGTCAGTCTGTCCAAAATTGTCGCACTTCAAATCGAGGAGAGAAAATGGAGTTTTACGTCCTCTTGGTCTGAATCAGACACATATGGGACATTTGTAAATACAAATATGGTGGGAACAATACTGGAGGCAATGCCCGGAGGCAGTACGAAACCAGTAAAGTCCCGATTTAAAAAAAATTAATACAGATAGCTGTAGCAGTGACCACGCCTCGGTTAAACCGTGTCGGCTATGGCACCGCCACAAGTACTTCAAATCGAGGCGAGAGAGAAAATGGAGTTTTACGTCCTCTTGGTCTGAATCAGACACATATGGGACATTTGTAAATACAAATATGGTGGGAACAATACTGGAGGCAATGCCCGGAGGCAGTACGAAACCAGTAAAGTCCCGATTTAAAATTTTTTTAATACAGATAGCTGTAGCGGTGACCACGCCTCGGTTAAACCTCATCGGCTATGGCACCGCCACAAGTGTATCATAAATCAGTGATTCTTCAAATCGAGGCTACACTTCAAATTGAGGCCGCACTTTAAAATGATGTATTTTAAAAGCGTACAAAATAATAAACATACGTAATACAGACACTACAACAGACACGACGAGTATGCAGTGCTTCTTTTGATGAGTATAAGTAGGATACATAGTTTTAAATGTTTTCCAAAAGATATAAAAAGTTACGAAAGGGTGCAGAGATAACATTCTGGTTTACAGATTAAAATTATTGAAAAGCCAGGGGAGGTGACTCATGATTGGAGTGGTAAAAATAGACCGCGTGCCACAAACTATTGCGATTTCGCGCTTGTTTTCTTTAAATAGTTATCGTTACGGTTTCTCGTAACACCGGGCAGTAAACCTGGACAATGTCAGAATAAGAAGGGTCAGCTCTTAGCTATCACCCCCCAACTCCTCATTTTTGTTGTTGAAATATTTCACTGAATAAATGCCATTCTCGGGAAAAACTTAGGGTCAGGATCAACCTAGGGTTATTGTCAATAAAGTGAAAGAAGTAGGCTTTGAGATGACGGGGGTGTCTAAAGTACACCTTTGTCCATTTCATCTCCTTCAAAGCTAACTGGGTTTCTGTCTTGCATTACGATGATCTTGGTTTTATTAATTATGAAACAAACATAAACCGGCAGTATAAAACACTGACTTGGAGACTGGTCAGTTCTGGTAAAGTTGAAGGACGTATTAGGCCACCGTGCGATTACGATGCAACATTGTCCTTTTCACAGCAAGGATTTTCTTTGTTTTTAATTTTACCTGAAAAGAAAGTTCTGTTTTTGTTCTCGGTTTTTAATTTGTCGAAACAATCTTTGCAATTGCGTATACTGTATGCTATAAACGCTATTAAACAACGCGTGCGTGCGTGTGCGTGTGCGTGTGTGTGTGTGTGTAACGTATTGGCCACGCTGAGTTGTGTCACGTTAACCACTTGACCTATGTATTTGTAAACACTATTTTCATATTTTACATTCCTTTAAGCTTAAGCTGGACACTTGCTATCTTGAAGGGACTTGTTTTATGAAAAAACATTCTTCGCTTTGTTTAATTGTCCTTGTAATTATCGTAGAGATTTGGTTGTTATTTATTTTTATTTTTTATTTGAATTGTTTTAGGAAAACAATACTTTAGCGACTTAGCACGAGCGTTTTGTTCGAAGCTAAAAACATTCCCGTGTGTTTATAGGTAATGATTTGTGTTATGTTAATCATCAATTTGCACAGTTATTGTCAGTGCTTGTTCTAGTCTTTTGATAACTTCTGCACTGCATGTTTTAGATAGATTACATTGAGCGAGTTCAATCACCATTTTTTAAGGTTTAACTTAAACTGGTATGTTAGAAGGGAAAAAGGTTGACTTTTTCCCACGTGAATATAACAGCTGAAGCAAAGGTTAAGGGTGCAGTAAGGAAAAGAGAGTTGAGAAGATGTTCAAACAGCAGGCCCTGTAGTCACGAGTGCGACTAGACTGTCAAAACAAGGAATTGTAGGTGACGACGGGGTAAAAAGCCTATGGGCGGGTAAAAAGCCTATACCAATTATCTCATGAAATGAAGCATATTTCAGTCAAATTTTGCCCATGAGACGAACGCTAAATATTAACTCTCGTCGCATGGGCACATTTTGACTGAAAGTTTTTGTTTGCTTCATTTCATGAGATAATCAATCAATTATTTATTGTCCCCATTTAAAAAACAAGGAAATTTGTCTCGCAGTCAATATAAAAGAATACAAAATACAATGCAATACAATAAATACATACACATTAAAGGGCCCGTACACGTGAACACTCCCCACCCCCAACCACAGCAACACAGCGAAAGGCCAGTCACAATATAACTTGCCCATCACTATGCCGCCATGGTGAAAGAGTGAAAAATGCGCATGGGCTTTTTACCCCATCTTCCCTATGTACATTAGGCTAAACAGCCAATCGTTTTGGGAGCTTAGTCTAATTGACATATTATTCCATGTTTTGACAATCTAATTCGCACTCGTGACTACAGGACCAGACTACTCAGACCTGTTACCCATGAGATTTTACCATAGTTTGTACACATGTTTGACACAAATATGATAAATGTGGTACATGGGACAAAAATATGGTGAAATGGTGAAAAATACAATAATTTAGAAACTAAAATTATAATTTACTGATTTAGAACTGTATGTTGCCCGATTCAGGAAACGGGTGAGCTGTGTGTGTGTGTGTTGTGAATTTCAATGGATGATACTTTTGACACAGTATTTCAACAAGTTATAAAAATGTATGCATGTTTACACTCTGTTGTGGAGACTTTTCTGTTGGAGTACTCCTATTCTGTGAAAAATACACTTATTTTGGATTTCGAATACCTGAAGCTCAATTTCAGGGTAAACAGGTCTGATTTACTGTTCAAAGTGCGAATTCACTAGAGTGGTGGGGAGAGTGAGGGGGTGGGTACTGCATGGGGAGTGAGAGGGTCATTTGAATGTGAGTTGTTGTCATTGAACAACAAAAGATACCTGTTTCATTCTGACTATGTTGTCCCCTGAGGAAAGCTGCCAATAAACACAGCTAGACTACTGGGAACATTGAAGGTATTTTTTTTCTTCAACTTTTGTGCTTTCGAAGTAAGAAATATAATATATATCTTCTTTTTCGATCGTTCAGATCCCTGTCAATTATGAGCGCAGATGCGGCATACTGCGCTATGCGCCTAACTAAGAAGTATACTACTCAATACTTGCTTTGCACCACTTTTTGTTTTGAAAATTGTGGAAAAGTACTGCTTGATTTGCGTTGATTGATACTGACACTGACTTCAGAAATTAATTTCTCTGTAGTGTTGAAAAAGTGAGTAGTGTTCACTTTATGCACACTTTTTCCGCGATTCCACGACGTATAAATGGCCCAGGATGACCGTTATGGAGGAGGCTCACTTCTGGTCTGGGGTGGAATCAGTGTGCAGGGAAAGGTCGATCTCCATGTGCTCCTGATTGGAACCATGACGGTAGTCAAATACTGGGACGAAATCCATGATCCATACGTGAGATCCTACGCTGGAGCTGTTGGCCTGGAGTTCATTTTTATATCAGACGTAGATGTCTGCTGCTCCAGTTTAAAATGTTTGTTCTGCTGCACAGTTTCGAGAACCGGAAGAAGTAGGCAATCGCTGTTTTTAAATATGTGGAAACCATTTTTCACAAATTGGTGAACTCTGTACACGAGTAGCGTTCAGCCGTCGGCACTAGTAGAACCCTGCTACTTCATGAACACGCTAGTCCTCTCAAGGTCAAGGTCACTATGACCTACCCTGATAAGTAAGCTGTATGAGTTGTTCTCCACTCCCTCCCCGTACCCAATTTGCTCCCATGCTGTTTTTGGTTATTCTTGTTTAACAACAGTAATGACACTATTGATGGACCCACGTACAATGTTTCAAAATAAATAGCAATATTGATGACCTAAACATAACAGATTTGTTTAAATTATCAAATTTGACAAAACTAAAACACTGTTGACAAAATATGCATTGAATATAGCAAGACTTTTCTTTGGAGAAAGACAAGTACTCCACCCTGTGTTTATATGTATGATATGTTTAGTCCCTTCTTCCTAAACCATCCTAACCTGACCTAAAGCTCCTGCAATGTGCAGGCATCAGAATTGTCAGAGGATCAGCAAATTGCAGAGGATTGAGAATTTCTGGCAGAGGACTGACTTCTCTTGTCAGAGGTTTTGCCTTTTTATTGAATGTATTATGTTCTGTTAAATAGCATTCTAAAATACTTTATCACTGCATTGAGGCTTCTTTGTGATATTGGGAACAGATTTAAGTGTTGTATCTCTATTGTCTGAGGCCTTGTACTGCAGTTTTCAGAGGACTAGATTTCAGACTATTCTGATGCTTGAATGTGGCAACAGTTCTAAAACTAGTGGTAGTATACCCCTATAACCTATTACGCCCGTAGTCAGCATCATCCAAGGAATGTAGTTGTCAATATTTTAGAACATGTTGACCATGATTTGGAATTTGGCTTGTGAAATAGTTTCCTAGTCATATTATGTTTCATGCTTTTTGCAGTCACAGCCTCCAAATTTGGTGGGTTGGTAGATTGGTCAAGGTAGTGTGTGGTGCAACATGTTGATGACTGCGATTACCTTTACATTTGCCACAGGTATCCAACATAATACAAACTTAGCCTGCAGTCAAAGCCAGTAATTATAAGTGAATGTGAGAGTTTATGATGTTGACACATCGTGTATGTCATGCCACCCAGCACCTGCAGGATGAGGGAAAGTGTATTGGTATTGGTATTGGTATTTGGTATATTCTAGTCACAGAGACTTATCTCTATGAAATTCGGACTGCTCTCCCCCGGAGAGCGCGTCGCCGCAAGTGCAGCGCCTACCCAATTTTTAAAATAATTTGTTTAGGGGGGCACAGGGTGAGGAGGGGGTGTGGGCACACTTGGAAAACCTAGCTATCAATTTGGCCATGCCAGGCAGCGGGATATTGCCCTTCTCTTACCGACTTTCAACTGCCGTGGGATTTTTACGTGCGTAAAGCGCACGAGTCAGGCTAGCTTTAAGTCCCCATCCGAAGGATTGGACGTTCAGTTCAATTTTCCTGTCAAACTAGAAAGAAAGGACGAGGCCGGGGTTCGAACCCGGGTCACTCACGCTGCAGTCACGCATTACATTTGGCAGACGAACGTCTTAGCCACTCTGCCACCTTTCTCCTTTCTCCACTATGAATGTAGCGGCCAGCATGCTCTCTGGACCTGAACCCAATTGAACATGTCTGGGGCATTATCGAACAAATCGTTCGAGCCTGAGAGTATCATCATCATACTGTCCATGAGCTTGGAATGATTCTCCAGATGGAGTGGGCCAGGATCCCCCAGCAATGGATCAGAAACCACACTTGCAGCATGAGGAGGCGTTGTAGGGCAGTGATCGAGGCCCGTGGTGGCCACCCGCGTTACTTACAGTCCATTAATTGTGATTGTCACACCAAATGGACACTGACTTCTTATGACTGTTTCCTCCCATGCCCTGTTTCAGGTGGATTTCAGGGGTAGTCTCAGTTATCCGTTCGTTGCCGTTCTTTACGCGATACAATGTTCTTAAATGGATTTGTTTGCACGAAATCATGTAAATTTGACCGTTTCTGGGTGAATAAAATTATGATCCTGTACGTCACATTGTGTTAAATATCTTATCCCTAGTGACTGTTGCTATGCATATGTCACAGGGAATTTTGGAATCTGGGAAAATTTGGAATTCTGATTTTTCCCGGATTGGTCTCAGTAAAATTGAGAATTCAGATTTCCCCCTTTCCCAAGCTTACAACGAAGTTTAACGAATTGTGTCTGAGAGAGAAAAACTTGAAACTTGGAATGTTTAATGTGGATTAACTGAATAAGCATTACATCATCACGAATGACGACAGGAATAATAACAAACAAACAAAAGTAATAATTATATAATAATAATAATGATAATAATGATACTAAACAGTAATGTCCAAATGCTTCATCATGCCGTATGTACTGTAACAGTCACATTTATTAACTCCAAACAATATAAAACATAATTGATACACTATTTATTCTTCATGCAGTAATTTACCTATAAAACATCTCTTTCTTAGCTGTATTTTATGTGGAATGTTCGACGTTTAACATACAAATCCATAATTAATAATTAGGTATGTTTGTGCACGAGTTCCTAATGTATTTGTGTTAAGTGCATTGTGATCACTACAAAATAATTTGGACTCTATAAATGTTTTTCAGTTGTAATTGAATCGTTTTCTATGGCATGCAGCTGCTTGCTTGGGGACATTCGGACTTTCCTTGGAAAATCGGAATTCCGAATTTTCCCAGAATCATAATTTTCCCGTGACATAATATATGTGTGTATGATTACAGGTCCAGACACTTGCTCAACCTACCACCGATCACAATGGCCAGCGCACCAATAGGGCCCATGCAGACAAAACACCTGAAAGATTTTGAAGACGTCCTAAGGGGGATGAGCGGTTATGCTGTTCAAGAGGGACCAGCTCATTTCCGGCTAAGCTATAAGGCCATCAGAAACAATCTGTCCCAACTTGAAGATGTGGACGAGGTTTTACATGTGTGCACTAGTAATGGCCTTTTCAACTGCCTGGCCCTTACTGCAGTGCTGCATGACAGAGTTGAGGAACTGTTGGGTGTTGGATCTTTACATCTGGCACATTTGAATTCCTGCCTGTGTCAAAAACTGTTAATGGTCATGGCTGAGAGAAAACGATGGTGCTACATGAACACTTTTCTAACTAGTTTGTCTGACCGCCTGTTCAAAGATCTGTTGCATCTGTTTGCTGAAGAAAAGTTGTCTGATGACTCGCTGGCTGTGTTTGGTGTTCTGGTGAAGCGCTGCACAGTAACTCGGGTGCCTTTGGATGAAATTGTATTCATCGTGATAAAAGTCTTTACAGCTGGTCTTTACCAGCAGTTTAAAGCTTTGATCTGCTCTGAAAGCATGCACGTGCAACAAGCCGTAGCTGCGAGCTTAGACAGAACCAGTTTTCTCCATGACCTTCTCTGGCAGATCTGCAGGAGAAGAGTGGAGGTCAAATCTGAACCCGACAATTGTTTGACGGTGGCCTTTGAAACTGGCCTGATGTCACCTCGTGCACCCCAGAGACCTCGACCCAATCGTCTGAGCTACCTTGCTTTAGCAGTGAAATTCAACGATTTCGATGTTGTACGACTGCTGTGCAGAGCTGGCGTGCCCACCAACAGTCAGATCTTCCAGCTGAAGCAAGACCCGGTGCTTGATTCAACTGACTTTGACAGAGCAAATTGGGTATACCCATTTCCATCTAACAGTGAGTATAGAACCTTTCTTCGCAATTATGATAAAGACATTGCTGTGAAGATCAGAGAGTTTCTGTGGAAGGTGGCCTCGCAGCCTCGCTCCCTCCAAGACCTCTGTCTTCAGGATGTGTCCAAGCAGATGGGCTGGGGCCACGAGAGAGAGATGAAGGTGAGCCAGCTGGAGATAGCTGAGGTCCTCAAGCTGAAGCTGACCTGCAAATGGAACTTGCCTTCAAGCACTGAAAACGATGAACAGTGAAGTAATCAAAAAGCAACTGTAAGGCACCATTTCATGGTTTCTTCGTCTTAGCAGTCCGTTAGTATACACAGCTTACTTTGATTCTTAACTGTGCTTGTCTATTCAAAGTATATGGACAAAGGTCAGGTGAAATCTAACGCACAGTTAGAATGCTTACGCAATGGACTTTTCATAACACTTTTGTTGAGTTCCTTGTATCATTTTGGACAACAGCAGTTTAAATCCGTTTCCCTGTTTCCCTCTTAAGAGACTAAACGAAAGGTAATGAGTAGCTTCTTTGTTTTTCCCCCCAATTCTTCAGATGGTTGGTGCGCTATTTAAAAAAGCCAATTATATTCCGTAGCACAATTTCTCACCACTAACATCACATCTTTGTGAACTCCCCGTGTACAATTCATGCAACACAGTATTGTAAACTTTTAAAAGCGAATGTCATTTACGATTAGTAGCGTATTGTGTTGACTTTTCTTCAGTACATGTCAGTTTATCCCTCCAAAGTAAAAATGCATGTTACAATAAGTGCAGTAATATTGTTTTATGAGGTCGTGAATTGGTCTTTATGCACTCATTTGGCAGATTTTGTGTAGCATATTTTTAGGTTGAATATATATCGACAAAGGAGACAATAAGTAGAGAAGGAGCATTCTGAACTGTTTGTCGTTTGTTGAACTGTTAATTCGATTACTTCCAGTTTAATACAGAGTAATGTGTAACAACAAATTGCTACATGGCAATAATGAACATTTTGTCCGTCTGTGGATGGACAGAGTGAATGATTTCACACTCTGTGTGTGTGTGTGTGTGTGTGCGTGTGCGTGTGCGTGTGCGTGTGCGTGTGCGTGTGTTTATGTGTGTAATGAGAGTTCGTAGCTAAGGCAATGCATGAATCCTTGTGTATTTATTTGCGTTCCCTGACCTGCTTATGAGAAACATGAGGATGGTTTGACGAGTGAAAAAGAAGAAGAACAGGAAGAAGAAGGAACGGGAAACAAGGGGTGGGAGAAAAAGGACTAAACTAATTTCATACGAGGAGGAGGAGGAGGAGGTTGATCATGGAGATGATGATGAAGGTGATGATGTCAGACGATGATGATGATGTCAGACGATGATGATGATGTCAGACGATGATGATGATGATATTGTTTTCATTAATTATCGTACTCCCAGTTCAAGAGTGTCTTGCAGGTGGAACTCAAGGACCTGTGTGCTTTAATGTGGCATAGTGTGCATGTGCGTGCATGCCACTGTGTGTATCTGTTTGTGTACCTGTGCGTTTGTTGTCTCTATCTGTCTCTTTGTGTGTGTGTGTGTGTGTGTGTGTGTGTGTGTGTGTGTGTGTGTGTGTGTGTGTGTGTGTGTGTGTGTGTGTGTGTGTGTGTGTGTGTGTGTGTGTGTGTGTGTGTGTGTGTGTGTGTGTGTGTGTTCGCTTTGTATTGCATTTTTGTTTGAATGCGTTATGAATGCTAACGTGTATGTGCGCTTTGATTTGATTTCTATCAAGATTCAGCGCCGTATGAATACTGTATGTTGTTGTTGTTGTGTGTCTTCGAGTTTACGTCCTTCCACTAAAAGTGATTCAGACAAGTGTGTGTGCATGCGTGTGTGTGTGTGTGTGTGTGTGTGTGTGTGTGTGTGTGTGTTCTTCGATTTAACGTCCTTCCACTAAAAGTGATTAATACACAACTGTGTGTGCGTGTGCGTGTGCGTGTGCGTGTGCGTGTGCGTGTGCGTGTGCGTGCGTGCGTGCGTGTGCGTGCGTGCGTGCGTGCGTGCGTGCGTAACTCGATTTTGTCTAACACTATTGAACGGATTTTAATCAAATTTGGTAGAGGAGTAGACATCTTAAAAAGGAAGGTTCCTTTTGACATTCATGATTGTGCCGACCTTGACCTTGGAAAGTTGACCTTCAAAACCGAAAGTTTCTTCTTTACCCTATATATTTCATTTCCTAACTATGCCTCGTGAACTATTGAACATAATCGTTTCAAATGTCTGTGTGGTGGTGTATCACGGTGCATGAATTGCTATGAAAAGATATAATAACCATGCTGAACTTGACGTTGAGGTTTGACCTTGAAAACCGAAATTTCTTCTTGTGGGCCATATCTTTCACATCATTGGACTTGCCATGTTCAAACTTCATATGGAGGTGCTTTTTGAAATTGGTGTTGATCGAGCCATATCTTTCACATTTGTGCAGCTACAGACTTCAAATACGGCAGTCTGGTAGACCGGATCAAGGTACTGTGTGGTGCGAAGTATTGCTTACGTTCATGAGCTTGACCTTGACTTCTGAACTAGTCTCTTTTGGCAGTGGCTATAACACCGTACTCAAACATACACTTTTTGAATTTGACCTTTGACATTGAGGCTATTATAAGAAAAAGATTCCTCTCAAGCCCACACAATCATGTCTATTCTCTATCTGCATTACTAAGGAATGCAGTGGGAGACATTTAGAGGCACATTGACCATTGACCTTGGACCTTGTTTT
>CM065680.1:4689325-4699325 GCA_017654935.2 Phymorhynchus buccinoides | reverse complement strand
ATTAATGATCATTGTGACTATTGTCAGCGCTTATGCGTTTTGTTTGTTTTGTTCCAGTGCTGTGCACGCGCAAGTATTCATGAGTTTACATCTGCCCGCGCGCATGTGTAGGTAGGCCTACGTGTGTCCTCTCCACGCAAGCGTGTGCGTGCAGGGGCGTTCGCGAGTAGGCCTACAGCCAACAGCTATAAAACCTCAATGATCAGTATGCATCTTATGGCATAAGATAATGATAATGATGAATTATATATGAACTATAGAATGTTTAAATCACCATTTGGTGCTGATCCATACTACTTAGTACTTCCACAGAATTATGTGTTTACCATTCTAAAATTTAGATCAACTAATAATAACTTGCCAGTAAATAAATTGCGCTATTATAATATACCCAGAAGTGAAACAATCTGTGAAACGTGTAATGTACATGATATGGCAGATGGGTTCCATTATTTGTTTGTCTGTCCCTTTTTCAATGTTGAAAGAAATAGATGCGACCAAATGCGTATGCATTTAATGCTTTGTTTGTCTCAAGAAATAAGAAACTTTTGACTGAACTTTAGCACTTTGTTACAGCTATAAACAGTTATTTTCGATGATTGATATGGATAAAATGTCACATGTATTGTTCTTTTTATTATGGTACAAGGATATTTGTCCATGTTACATAATCTACTTGTTGATATTGTTTGTCGTTTCTGATAGTAATTAGTATAGACATCACTCTGTATTGATGTTTGAGTGTTTAAATATGTGTGTGCTTTGTTTTATATTTCTGTGCCCCAAGTGGGTATGAAATAAACCATTTGCCTTGCCTTGCCTTGCCTTGCCTTGCCTTGTATCACTTTTTTGCCTTGCCTTGCCTTGCCTTGCCTTGCCTTGCCTTGCCTTGCCTTGCCTTGCCTTGTATCACTTTTTGCCTTGCCTTGCCTTGCCTTGCCTTGTAACACTTTTTGCGCTGATGTGGGAAACAACCAACCATTAAATCCTGACTTCTCTCTCTCTTTAAAAAAAAAAGCCCTTAGTGTGAAATTCGGGGGGGGGGGGGGGGATTAGGGGGGGAGGGGGGTGGGGGGGGAGACAGAAAACGGGTTCCCGTAGGCCTACGAAAAAAGCCGAATGGCCGGTAAAGACAAAAATCGGTAATAGTGATTCAGAAAAAACAACACCAAAAAAACAATGAGCAACTTAGGACGCTCATTTCACCGCCAGGTGGCATTCAAACCAGTAGGGCCTTAGCGCGTGATATTCTTATTTGGGGGTAGAGAGAAAGAGAGAAAGAAATCCCCTACTGGTTTGATTGCCACCTGGCGGTGAAATGGGCGTCCTAAGTTGACCATTGGGCAAGACACAAATATCCTAGGTGCACTACTGTGCGTAGTCGGAGATGCACAAACAGGGCGTAAACTAAAGTCTGTGATCCTATTGTTTCACACCCATGACGAGATAAACGAACCTGTCGGAGTGCACAGGTTCAGATACCGTGAGCTTAGTGGAAACGGCAAACAAGTGCGTGGCTGCAGGTGCAGGCTTTAGGGGGGAAATCCATTTAACTTAAGCATTGTTCTCGTTTCACTAACAAATGATAATAGTACGTGAAAGATTATTAGTTTTAGTGAAACGGGAAATTATCGTCCAAAAATCAACATCGTTTTGACTGTCCATGTCTTCGTCTCTCTATTTCCCTCCTCGTCTCTCTTGTCTGCGTGGCCGTATCTCTCTCTTCGTTCCTCTGTCACTCCGTTCTCTATCTCTATGTATGCCCTCCAACGACCTTCTTATACTCTACAGGGCTGAGTGTAAAAAAGCAATGCTTATCTCATTACCCTGTATAAATAAAAATTCGTTTCGTTTCGTTTCGTTTCGTTATATCAATATGAAGACTATTTTCTCCGCTTGAAAGAATGCACCAGTGGTTGGTTGCAAGCTACGTTTCTGAAAGAATCATAAAAGAAGTTCATTTTACACAGTTAGCATAAAAGTCATGTACAGTTCTCTGCTTTCAATATAATATGTGTGTGCGAACAAGATTCGAAGAAGGGGCGTGGAAAGGAAGTAGTCTGCCACTTGCCCATACACTCACTTCATTCGATGGGAAAGCATGGCGAGGGTGGACAAACGTTCTTTTCATATACATTTGTATTATTTCTTCTTCTTTTTCTGGTTGGGGCCCACGATCATTAAGTTGATCATTCTGGCACCCTCGATATTTACGATTAAATCATAGCCTCTCTCTCTCTCTCTCTCTCTCTCTCTCTCTCTCTCTCTCTCTCTCTCTCTTCTCTCTCTCTCTCTCTTTACTTTTATTATTATTATTATTATTATTATTATTATTATCTATATCAATAGCCTTACATTTTATTTTAGTTCTTGTTTCATTACTTGTTATTGTTCTGCATTATTCTTGTCGACTACTTGTGAGAAGGCAAACGCACTTGCAGCATGCATGGCGACTGAAATAGTCACAGCCCTGCTAACCCTTCGCTTGACTGCTAAGAAAGGTCTCCAATTAAGTCAATTAGGAAGACGGCATTTATTCTCGTTCATATCGACCTACATTTTAAACTATACTACGCAAAAGATCATTCTTACCAGCTTGTTGAATGGGGTGGGGAAAGTTTGTGTAAATGTCAATGCCCAGCCTGGAGCAAGGGCATTTGTGTAATTCTCTCTCTCCTGGAGCAAGGGCAAAACAAATCCAACGCAACGAGGGCAACAGATAAAGAAACCTGTGTGACCGAATATAAACATTGACGTTTATTCTCGAAAAAAAACCCATTGATGATAATTCCCACAAAATATAAATTGAAGTTCATTTGCAAAAATAATACAAATAAACATTCCCGATAATTTGCAAAAACAAACCTTTCATCACTTACTCACCCAACCCATTTTCTCTTGGGTTCTCAGTAAGAACACAGGTAATGTAAATAAGCACATGAAACACAAGACATTCAGCTAGTATTGGGTCCTTTTATTGAGGCTCAACATACAGACGTTTCGTATGATACATACGTTATCAATGTAAAATGAAAGACTGACAGACAGCAAGCTTTTTCGTCTTCTTCTTCTGCGTTCCAAAAGTGCTTATGGCCGGTTGATCAAACCCGAATTTTGATGGTTTTGATGAAAAGGGCGGTTTGTTGAAGGTCGTTAGACAGCAAGCAAATAGTAAGAGTTCAAAATAGAACGAGAAGATTGAGTTGCTTCGTGTGTCTATGATTGGTCCTAGTGGTCATCTAATTATTTTCAAATGTAAATAAGTATTCGATGAGAAAACTGTCTACACCATCAGTGTTTACGTCAGCGTTACTATCATAATAAAATGATCACCTTGGTGTTAGCGAGGACGTTGTGCACTGCAAGGTTTAATTGCCCTCCCCTCTCCAGCTTATGCCCCACCTCCCCCCCCCCCCCCCCCCCCCCCCTCCTTCATAAAACTTTTCAGCAAAACGACATCGTAAAACTTTACAAACCACAAAAAAACCAATGTTGGCCTCTCTACATAGTGAACATGGTTTTCACCTTTTTTAAATGACGATAAATGAGTGTGGGCCAGTCCATTATTCATTAGGTTTCATCTACAATTCCACGACACCAATTTGGGGACGGGGGGTGGGGGGGAGAAAGGGGTGCAAAGTAAAAGAAGAAAACAGTGATAAATGAATTAAAGAAAAACCCACTGGAATGCACTGAAATAGTGAAAACTCCGCCAAAAGATGCTTAGGCACAAACACACAGGTACATGTAGAGATGCATAGGCATGCGAGTACAGCACGCGCGCACACACACATATACACACACACACACACACACACACACACACACACACACACACACACACACACACACACACACGATAGTTTTTTTTTTCAATTATTCTTTTTACCGTGAACAGAATCAGGCCTGGACTGTACAACCAACAGAACATTGTCTTACCGTCATTCTATAATCTGAAATACTGGCACTGTACAAATCTCCAGCAGAATAGACAACTCAATTTCATTTTTCAAAGCTATCCGGCCACATGGCTTCCAGACAGTCCGAAATATAAATCAAACTGGCCCCTTCTTACGAAACATCTAACCTTACTCAAAACGACACAACATAGACGAAGACTAGATCGAGTTTCTTTAGCAGGAGAACAAAATCCTGACCATGTTAGCGGAGTTTAATTTTACAAACACCATCATGGACGATGCCAACATGAGCCCCTCTGGGACAACGCTCCAGGAAGGGGTCAAGGCAGGAGAAGGGTGTCTAGTCCTGGCCTCCAAGCCCGCAGACTTCATTCCCTGGGACAACCCGGACAACCTGATCCACCAGAAGGTGCCCAAGGTCACGGACATGGTGGTGGGCGTCATCTGCCTGCCCGTCCTCTTCCCCATCTCCGCCACCACCAACATCCTCAGCATGGCGGTGTTCACCAGGCAGGGCCTCCGGGAGAGAGTCAACCTCTGCCTCTTCTACCTCTCCCTCGTCGACTTCTGCCACATGCTCCACGCCTTCTTCTGCAACGTGGACAGGTTTCACCTCCCTTTATTACCCGAAGTGGAAGAGTTCGGTCCGGTGTTCACGTTTATCGTCGACAACAAGCTGCTGGGTTTACGCAGCCTATTCTGGTTGTCCGGCTTCGTTTCCACGGTGATCGCGTGCGATAGGTGTTTCTGCGTGGTCAGTCCTCTCCGTTCGCAGACCGTGCTGACCACCAGAACCATGGCGCTGATCCTGGCCTTTGCCACGGTGTTCTGCGTGACGGGATCTCTGGTCAACGGATCTCGCTGGAGCTTGCCCTGCGTGTGGGATCCGGTGACCAACACCACTTCCCAGAGGTTGATCACCAGCCAGTTCTACGCCAGCAACAGAAAACACCTTGACGCCTTGACTTTGTTTGTGGCTACGATTCAGCCCGCCACTTACCTAACCGTCATCATCACCACCACAACCATCATGGCGGTGAAGCTGAGGAAAATGATGGCCTGGCGCGAGCAATCTTCTTCAGGCACGATTTCGTCGCGTGAGGTGGCGCTGACGCGCATGCTCATTGCAGTGTCTATTTTGTACATAGTGTGCTCCATCCCCACCATCATCCTAGGCATCGGTATCACGTTCGTACCAGGGTTCAGCTTCAGTGGACGGTATTATAACCTCATCATGTTCTTTATTGACATGATGGAGTTGGCCTCTTACGTGAATGCTACGTTCAATTTCTTCATCTATTATTCGCTGGGATCCAAATACAAGAACACGTTAGATTCGCTTCTGCACTGCAGACATCTGGATTCTGCTGTTTTGAAGAAGGATTCCAAGATGAGCATGAACCCATCAGTGTGGAAGACACAGCAAGCGTAATCTGGAAACATTTTAAAAAGCAGTCAGTTGTTGATTTGTTTTTAATGTTGAGTTTCACACAATCGAATTGTAAACTTTTTGTCTTGTGTGTTACTCAACTTAACGTCCTTCCACTATATTGTGTTGTGATGTTGGTGTGGTGAGTGTGTGTGGATGTGCCTGTGAGTGTGTGTAAGCATTAGAGTAAGTAACAGGATAGCTCTGCTGGCTTAATAATAACTCCCTCCACCCCCCACCTCATTAAAATGTTAAACGTACACTTAAAGAATATAACCGAACAATGAACAATAAATGTTAAAGATAAATATGAAGTGAACTATTTAATAAACATTTACAAACTGAATCAAGAATAGAATAATTGTTTAGAATACTGGGTAGAGACAATGGTGTCGATCCATCAGTAAAACCGTCAATACCCGAATTCTGGAAAAGTTCTCTTGCTTTTGGACAGTGAATCAGTAAATGACCAACACCCAAAGATTCACCACACATACATTTAACATTATTGAAATATTGTGTTTTGAATGAATTCAACCGAAGTCTATGGATTAGACTTTCAATCTCCCTGGACGAGAAAGTAACGCGTTTTTGTAATGTTTTCCCGTTGCATCTATCATTACATTTAATACAGTTATTATAATATTGAACATCTGAGTTCATCAATAAAGTTTTGACATTTTCTTGAGATGTTTTGTTTATAATTGAGAAACATTCTGTCAGATCTAAAAGAACATTGATTGATACAGCGTCGTTAATATGTTGTGCTGCCTTTCTTGCAGCTTGGTCTACCCGTTCATTTGCTGATATTCCACAGTGAGAAGGCACCCAACAAAAAGTAACAGTAATGCCTTTCAAGAAGGTGTATTATATGATTAATTTCGATTACCATGTCAAGTCGTATACATGAATTGGGAGACTTAATAGCATACATTGCAGCTTTAGAATCAGCACATATTAAGATTTGACTGTTATTTATAGGAAAGCTTAAAATTAAATCCAAAGATTTAAGCATAGCAAAATATAGATAACTTTTTACCAAGATAGAATAACTTTTCTACTTTTAAGCTGGGAATAACGAAAGCTGCTCCCGTGTTATTATCGTATAACACTGAACCATCTGTGAAACGTTTTTAATGATGATTGCAATTATTTTCTAAATGCGTGTACACAGATGTTCTCAAAATATTGGGAGAATCCCTTTTAGATAAATGAGTGTGATCAATATCAAAGATAGCTTTCCATTGCTCCCATTTTGGAATAGGAGAAAATGTTGTTGTTGTTTTTAGCAATGTTACTTGTTTCTATTTTTGTATCACTTAGAAGATCGGAGGAAAACGAATAAATATATTTTGTTGATTGAATATTCTGTGCACGTTTTCCAAAATCCTTTTCGGATTTTAAACATACCTCTTCTGGGCAAACCTTGCGTTGTGATAAACTTTTCAAAACAAACTTTGAAGCAGAAGCTTTTCGGAGTTCTGTAAGAGGTAAACCTCCCACTTCGCTATAATATATTATGTCCCTAAGTTAGATGTATGTGTGGGAACTCCAAGGGCAATTTTATAAGCTTTGCAATCAGTACTCTGGAGTTTATTTAAAGGTATTGAGGTGCATTAAAAAATACTTCTTGAGCATATGATAGTCTAGAGCGTATAAGGGCAGTTGCTAAAATTGTTGGTATCTTGCCCCCAAGATTGTTTACTAACTATTTAAGAAAGTTTAATTAAGCTTTTCCTTGCTTTTAAAAAAAAAATTCAATATGAGCATTCCATGTTAGCTTACTGCTTAAGATGACACCCAAGAATTTGACACTTTTAACATAGTTTAAAACAAAGCCATCCAAGACGAAAATTGGAAACTTTTCTGGATCATAACCAGAGTTAAAAAGCATCATATTTGTCTTTTCTGGCGAAAGAGAGAGCCCGTTTTCATTTAAAACAATATTGATTCTATTAAGTTCGTGTTGGTATTTAATTTTAATATAATTCAGAGACCTTGATGGAGTGCTTCGTTTCCTTGTAACTTTCATCCATAGACATATATCGTCAGCAAATTGAGCTAACTCTGTATCTTTAGAAAGACCTTTGGGCAGATCCGAAATCAATATGTTTGTACAATATTGGCGAAATTACCGATCCTTGAGGTAAGCCCATTTGTAAAGGCCTTGGGTTCGAGTATGTATTTTCTATTCTTGTTTGAATATGCCTACAATGAAGAAAATCTTGAATATAGTTGTACATGTTACCACTAATACCAATATGTTTCATTTTATACAAAAGACGCTTGTGCCACACATGTTCATAAGCTTTTCGTATGTCAAAACATTTTGCAATTACGTTCTTACGACGTGCAAACTGATGTTTTACATGCGTTGTAAGTTTGACTAGATGTTCTATTGTGGATCTGCCTGTCTGGAATGCAGCTTGGCTGATTGGTATGATGCTATGTTTATTACAATGATGAATTAGTCTTTTTAGCATAATCTTTTCCATTAATTTACATGTATTGGATGTTAATGCAATAGGTCGATAACTGTTTATATCTCTGATTGGCTTCCCCTTCTTATGAATTAGAACAATGTTAGAATGCTTCCAAATTAGACGCATTACCATCGCTTCAACATTTTTGAAACAACAAATAAAGAAAATATATTACATTTTGTGGAAGATGACTTAACATTTCATTGGAAATGCCGTCTAAGCCCACTGATGTCTTTTTCTTTAAATTATTGAGACACTCTTTAACCTCCTGTAATGCTATAGGAGTATTCAAATAATGACCTTCTACTGGTTTAGGACTATTATAAATGGTATTTTTGCTTCACTCTCACGACGATTTTTATTTTCTGTGGATAAGTTGTCAATGCTACTATTTTTTGCAAACAAATCGGCAAATGCTTCGGCTTTATCAACATTAGATGGGAATTAGGAGTTATTTAATTTAACTGGGCAATGAGAGAGAGAGAGAGAGAGAGAGAGAGAGAGAGAGAGAGAGAGAGAGAGAGAGAGAGAGAGAGAGAGAGAGAGAGAGAGAGAGTATGCTTGTGTGCGTCTGTGAGCACTGGGCCACTCCTGTTGTTTGCTTACATTGTGATTGTCTGAATAAATATGTTGATGTGTGTGTGTGTGTGTGTGTGTGTGTGTGTGTGTGTGTGTGTGTGTGTGCGTGCGTGTGCGTGTGCGTGCGCGTGCATGCGTGCGTGCGTGCGTGCGCGCGCGTGTGTGTGTGCGCATATTTGTTTGGGAAAGATAAATAACCAAAATTTGAATTTTCGCTAGCACGTTGTTTACGGTTATTCCGTTTCAAACGCAGTTGAATGCTTTATTCTTCTATGCATCTGTACCAAGATATATGCACTGTATTCTTTTGTTATGAGAATGAACATTTTGTGTATTTTAGTTCTCTTTTTCTATCCTTTTTTGGTGGTGTGGGGGGGGGGGGGGGGGGGGGGGGGGGGGGGAGTTAGGGCTTCGCCTTCGTCTTCTTCTTCAGCGTTCAACTGGCTACGCATCAAAAACCTCACACCGAGTGATGTCGCAAACATGGATGTCCGGCGGAGGTCGTCCGCAGTCCCCCAGAGCTTGGTTCTGAGGTCCGTCCCTCCAGGCCAGGTCTGTTGTCGCATCCTGTCGTACAGAGGGCAGTCCTGAAGGATGTGGGAAGGGGTCTGGTCAGCTTGTCCGCACTGGCATAGGGATGAGTCTGCGACCCCAATCCTTCGTAGGTGTGCACGGATGTATCTGTTATCTTTTTTGGAGCATTTCCGTTGACAATATTATGCATGCAGATTGCCTTTTTGAGGAAAAGTCTGTCTTGAAAAGTTAGTATATCTAGTTGTTTGTAGTCTTCATAGGTAAGTGAACTTGATTTTAATAAAATTATTTTAATTGCTTGTGTGTGTGTGTGTGTGTGTGTGTGTGTGTGTGTGTCATATGCCTTTTTATTCGCTTTTTAGCTTCCTAGTGATTTTGTAAAGTGCATTGAGCTTTAAGGTAGTGCGCTAAATAAGTGTTCTGAATAATAATAATAACACGACAAAGATGCAAATTGTTTATATTTCACTATGTGTGTATGTGTGTGTGTGCGTGCGTGCGCGTGCGTGCGCGTGCGTGCGCGTGCGTGCGCGTGCGTGCGCGTGCGTGCGCGTGCGTGCGCGTGTGTGCACGTGCGCGCGCGTACGTGCGCGCGGGTGTGTGTGTAAACTGTGTGATTAGGTATATTGGAGAAGCCGACTAGAAAGTCTTATCCACGCGGGCACGAGAAAGATTATTTAGAGTTTCTGGACGTACTGAAGTGGGTGATGATGACGATTAGAAGAACAACAACAACAAGGAAACTATGTAGCTGATGATAACAATGTTGATGAAGATGATGATGATAACTATAACAAAAATGACGATGATTACTATGTTGTTACTGTTGTTGTTGATATTGTTGTTGTTGACGATGATGATGATGATTACAATGATGATGATGATGTCATTTGCATTTACTTTTTGTTCTCGAAGTTCAATAAAACTGACATTGTAGCTGAAACATGAGGACCTGCGTGCTTTATGCTGTGAATGTATGTGTATGCGTGCATGCGTTATGTGTGTATATAAGTATTTATCTGTGTCTCTCTTACTTTGTGTGTGTGTGTGTTTGC
>CM065680.1:4664325-4684325 GCA_017654935.2 Phymorhynchus buccinoides | reverse complement strand
GGACTGACGTAATGTGTACCCTCAGGGCTTGACATGGTAACCCTGCTTACCCTGACGTCCTAAGGACTGACGTAATGTGTACCCTCAGGGCTTGACATGGTAACCCTGCTTACTGACGTCCTAAGGAATGACGTAATGTGTACCCTCAGGGCTTGACATGGTAACCCTGCTTACCCTGACGTCCTAAGGACTGACGTAATGTGTACCCTCAGGGCTTGACATGGTAACCCTGCTTACCCTGACGTCCTAAGGACTGACGTAATGTGTACCCTCAGGGCTTGACATGGTAACCCTGCTTACTGACGTCCTAAGGACTGACGTAATGTGTACCCTCAGGGCTTGATATTGTAACCCTGCTTACTGACGTCCTAAGGACTGACGTAATGTGTACCCTCAGGGCTTGATATTGTAACCCTGCTTACTGACGTCCTAAGGACTGACGTAATGTGTACCCTCAGGGCTTGACATGGTAACCCTGCTTACTGACGTCCTAAGGACTGACGTAATGTGTACCCTCAGGGCTTGACATGGTAACCCTGCTTACCCTGACGTCCTAAGGACTGACGTAATGTGTACCCTCAGAGCTTGACATTGTAACCCTGCTTAATGACGTCCTAAGGACTGACGTAATGTGTACCCTCAGGGCTTGATATTGTAACCCTGCTTACTGACGTCCTAAGGACTGACGTAATGTGTACCCTCAGGGCTTGACATGGTAACCCTGCTTACCCTGACGTCCTAAGGACTGACGTAATGTGTACCCTCAGGGCTTGACATGGTAACCCTGCTTACTGACGTCCTAAGGACTGACGTAATGTGTACCCTCAGGCTTGATAAGGGTGGTGTGCTTGTAGAACTATCCGTGTGTTTGGACATGTTGCGCGCATCTGTGCACGAGTAGATGAACCTGAAGCAGAACGCAACACGAGCATCGCCTTTTCAGAGGCAACGCAGCTCGTTTACATGAAAAGGAACGCTTCAAAGAAACTGCTAGATCAACCAGCCGCGAGACAGCGTTTTCGGGTCCGGTGACCTTGCAGAAACAAACAGCCCTGAAACTAAAGTCCGGTCAAACAGTCTGCACCTGCACGTTATAGTAATAATAATAATAATAATAATAATAATAATAATAATAATAATAATAATAATAATAATAATAATTTCATTTGCGATAGCGCTACCAATCCACACTATGAGCATGCTCTGTGCGCTTTACAAATTGAAATATAAATAGAACATCAGACATGAAGTAAAATCAGAAAATAACAAATAACGAATAGCATACACTTGCGCCAGCGAGGAACTATTGACAGCTAGAGAAAAGCAGATGCGCGGCAGTATTTTCGGCTCCAGTGACCTTGACCTTTGAGCAATGATTTTCATTTTCGAACTTGGCCTAGATGTCCTAAGCACCCATCCGCATGCAAAATGTGCGTCTCCTAG
This sequence comes from Phymorhynchus buccinoides, assembly GCA_017654935.2. Lineage (NCBI taxonomy): Eukaryota > Metazoa > Mollusca > Gastropoda > Neogastropoda > Raphitomidae > Phymorhynchus > Phymorhynchus buccinoides. The sequence goes on along the minus strand of CM065680.1, from coordinate 4,682,882 downwards.
GTCCCTCCGTTGAAACTTTATGGTGTTCAGTCAGATAGATAGATGTCAGCCAGGAACAAAGTTTCAACAGAAAGCCCTGAAAACATTTAGCCAGTTTCGCTACGCGGCTGGTTGACTAGAAAGCACTGATACAGCGCAGCACATTTTTAACTGGAATGTTTGGTGTTCTTCATCAATTGACTTTCTGGTAAAGGTAAACACTCGGTTAACTCCATTTTTCCGTTTTTGCCTTTCTTACCAAACATAAAGCTGTATTTTATTAACCTTTTCAGCTAATTATCTTTTTGGAATAATAACCCTAACCCTAACCCTAGCCCTACCCACCCACCCCTATAAGACGGAAAAACGCAATGAACCACGACTGTGACAAATGCCGCGGTGTACTGCAGTACATAGGGGGGGGGGGGGGGGGGGGGGGGGGGGGGGGGGGGGGGGGGGGGGGGGGGGGGGGGGGGGTGGGGGGGGGGGGGGGGGGGGGGGGGGGGGGGGGGGGTGGGGGGGGGGGGGGGGGGTCCTATTAGACAATGGCCTTTATCATGACTGCAATTAATTATTCAACAAAGATAATTAGCTGAAAATGTTCATAAAATACAGCTTCCTTTTTTTGTAAGAAAGGCAAAAACGGAAAAATGGAATTAACCGATACATTTAGACCTTTACCGATTTTCTCAATTTAAACCTACCCATTTCCAAAATTAAATTTGGTGCAAAATATTGACGAGCCATCACAATCTGGGTGAAAGGTTTGGGTAGTTCGGCAAACTAAATTGTAATGATGTGTTGATTGCTTGCATTGCTTTTGCAACCTTTGTCGCTACACTTCTTAAAAAACAAGGAAACTTTCCCTGAAGTCAGTAAAAAAAAAACCAATAGAGATTAACCTAAATTCCCATCTCTATTATGTTCTGTTAAACCCGATCATAACATAGAATGACACACACACACATCGCGCGCACGCACGCACGTGCACACACACTTAAAATATACATTCGTCACACACTGGCACAACCATACATTATATTCTTGATCGGCATCACTCAAAGAATTGAATGCAAATTAATTTAACGTCCTCTGGTCTGGAACAGACACACATGGTGCATTTACAGAGATAAAGATGGTGGGAACGATCCCGGAGGCAATGCCCAAAGGCAGTGCAACACCAGGAAAGTCCCGATTTTTTTTTAACAATGCCGAAGAGATGATCAAGGAATTGCGTTGGGAGACATTTTGAAGCTTCTTGACCTTGACCTTGTTATTCGTCGGTCTGGTTGGGTTTGCACTTTCACAGTACATTGCTTACAATTGGCCACTGCAACGACCACCTTTTGCAAGAGAGAATGCCCTTGGTGGGTGGGGGAAGATGCTTGAGTACTGACCAAACAAGGGAATAACTCTCGCCAATAACCCTATTTGAGGCCACTGAATGGCTGCCTTTTGCAAGAGTGAATGCCCTTTTGGATACTGACCAACAAGGGATTAACTCTAGCTGTCAAGGGCGTTAATAACCCAAGTTGCAGTGGCCAATAGGCATGCTAGCTATCCTTGCAAGTCTATCATAAGCGTTTGCATTATTGGTCTTCATTGAAAACCGAAGGGAATTACAGAGTCATTGTGTTTCTCTTTTTTGTCCCCTTAGCTTCTTTTTATAGGCCTACATGAAACTGCTGAGGAGACTATGACTTTGTCTTTGCTGCTTTAGGAAGGTAGGTAGGCACATAGGGACAGGCTTCATCAGCCTAGGCCTCGCGGCCTATTAAACGTCCCCTCGATATCAAATGACTGTCTTTGTTTTCAAATGGTTTGAAGAAGAAAAAAGAAAAAAAGTTTAGCTGGTGGGTATCCTTCGGATTTTATTGATCCTTTTACGAACACACTCAACCATCGACTAAAGTATTTGTTTTCAGTTGGTCTGAGCAAGTTCTTTGCTTCTGTTTTTCTCTGTTTGTATTGAAGGCAACAGATTGAATACTATGCACAAGTCGTTTCGAATTTTAACACGATGGTAGGCCTAGTCCACTGTAGCGATGTCTCTTGCCCCCCCCCCCCCCCACACACACACACCATCTCTCTCTCTCTCTCTCTCTCTCTCTCTCTCTCTCTCTCTCTCTCTCTCTCTCTCTCTCTCTCTCTCTCTCTCTCCGAAGACATGAATGTACACTTTTGTAACATTGCAAATTCAATTATAACGTCAGATAGATCCGAAAACAATTTAGATATTCTGCAGAATTTTTGTGAATCCAAGCATGTTAATGATTGCCCTAACATTCCGTTTTTGAGTGTACATGAAGTTTTCAATTATCTTAATCACTTAAAACAGACCAATACTCGAGGCGTTGATGGAATTGATTCTAAAATATTGCAATTTCAGCTCCTGCAATAACTGAAACTTTGACCTATGTTTACAATTTATGTATTGCTAAAAATCGTTTTCCTAAAGGCCTTCGCACACTAGCATCAGGCGTCAATTGTTTCTCAGAGCAACGCCTTGACGCGTTGACGCCTGCATCACAGCACACATTGTAGCGAGGCAGTGGTGTTCTCACACACGACTATTGTCGCTTCGCCTCTTGTCGCGCGAACTTCCTTATTTGGAACGCAAGGAAAGATTACTCTAGCGTCAAACCTCCTCCTAGAAACAACAGTATGGCTGACCACGATGATTCGTCTTCTTCAGAAGATGAAATGTGTGTCATTGTTTGTGCTGCTTTATTTCGGGTTCAAGCAAGTCTGCCATTTTTTTTCTTCAATCAGAGTTATGGTCCTTCCGTCTGTTGTGATTGGCTAGTTTCACGATCTCTGCGATCTTGAGCATCAAAATTAGAGCCGGTTCTATTCTCGAGCAACAAAAAATCGCGCAGCTACGCATCAAAAATCCTGCCGCGCCGCGAATCTCTCACACGCAAGCGGCGCATCAAACTGCGCCTTGCAGCAAAAAATCGCCGCGATCTCGAGATCTTGACGCTAGTGTGCGAAGCCCTTAAAGCATTTAAAGTAGCCAAAATTATACCTATCCACAAATCGGGTGACTATGAAGATCCTTCTAATTATATGGCCATTTTCTATTCTGTCGGTGCTGTCTAAACCGTTGGATAGACGGTTTTGTTGTATCTATTTTTTCTTCTTCATGGATAATTCTTCGATGATTACTTTTTGCATGCTTCTTAATTATTTTTGTGTTGACTATATTGATTTTCTTGCATGTTTGTTTGAGGGCAAGATGTAAAAAAGCCAATTGTGTGCTTACTCTTTTTCCCTCAATAAAATGTTTCGTTCGTTCGTTCGTTCTCTCTCATATCTCAATTCAAAAAGTGTCTTTCTTTCTACGAAAGGTCACATTCAACGAAGTGTTGTTCGATGAAATGTTGCATTCGACGAAGTGTCGTTCGACAAAATGTAGCATTCGACGAAGTGTCGTTCGATGAAGTGTCGTGTTGACGAAGTGTCGCTCGACAAAGTGTCGTTCGACAAAGTGTCGTTCGACAAAGTGTCGTGTCGAAGAAGTGTCATTTCGAAGAAGTGTCTTCTCAATGAAGTATTGTGTCGACGAAGTGTCCTTCAACGAAAAATCGCATTCAACGAAGTGTTGTTTGACAAAGTGTCGTGTCGACAAAGTGTCATTGGACGAAGTGTTAGCCACCGATGTAGCCCAAACATAGCTCAGGCCAAGCAGCGCTGATGATCAGCAAATGGCGCTGCATTTCTCAGTCTGCAGTCCCCCCCCCCCCCCCCCCCATTCCCTCCCTCTACCCCCCATCGCCTTCGAATCGTGCACAATCCCCCACGGGCACCCTGTCCCTGATCCAATCACGTGCATTAGTCAGGAGAAATTCCCTTATAAAGTCAGCGCGGACTTGGCGCATGCATTATTGAGGCGGGCGTCCATGTTGTTTGGGCCTGTGTGCAGCGCCACCTCATGGCAGGCGCCAGGCGATAATGGCGGAGAGAGCGGTGCAAAGTCAGTTATCGTCCCTGCGAAGGGGGGAAGGAAGGGGTGGGGGTAGGGGGTTCAGGGATGGGTTAAAGCATTTTGACACTTGGGAATCCCTGAGAGGGTAAACGCTGGGTCCAGAACGTGTGGCTAATGACTTGATGGGAGACGTCCCTTTCTGTAGCTGCACGGCTCAGGCTTAGAGCAGTACTCCAGGACCACTCGAGTGAGGCCACGTCGCTACAGCGGACAACCATCGTAATTTATGCTAGCATTCTAATAGCCTCGTGCAGACTATTCAAGTCTCTGCTTTCGATACGCACAGGGAAAGGTAAACACTAGGCAAAACAACAAAGACAAAATAATAGTCTCCTCCACAGACGCATGATGTAAAGCGAAGGTTACAAGGATAGATCAATGATCAACTTAGGACGATGATTTGACCGTCCTGGCTCATTGCAGTACCCTTATTCCTTTCGATGTTCAGGGAAGATCAGGAATGCCAATGACTTGATGTCAGACGTCTCTTTCTGCAGCTCGCACAGCTCAGCCAATGCCTCAGCCTTAGGGGTACTCCAGGTAATGTAACCATCAGTGCGTCTTAAGCAGTTAATACAGGTAGTAGTGTGTAAATTAGACTAAGCTGCCAATCGTTTTAGGAGTTTAGTCTAATTTACCTACTGCTATCCGTATTAACTGACTCCCCAAATCCCCAGACGATTGTCGGTTTAGTCTAATTCACAACATACTACCCATGTTAACTGTGTGCGATGCACTGGTGATTGCGGCACCATGACTGTGGCGATGGACTGGTGATTGCGGCACCATGACTGTGGTGATGCACTGGTGATTGTGGTACCATGACTGTGGTGATGCACTGGTGATTGCGGCACCATGACTGTGGTGATGCACTGGTGATTGTGGTACCATGACTGTGGCGATGCACTGGTGATTGTGGTACCATGACTGTGGCGATGCACTGGTGGTTGCGGCACCATGACTGTGGCGATGCACTGGTGATTGCGGCACCATGACTGTGGCGATGCACTGGTGATTGCGGCACCATGACTGTGGTGATGCACTGGTGATTGTGGTACCATGACTGTGGTGATGCACTGGTGATTGCGGCACCATGACTGTGGTGATGCACTGGTGATTGTGGTACCATGACTGTGGCGATGCACTGGTGATTGCGGCACCATGACTGTGGTGATGCACTGGTGATTGCGGCACCATGACTGTGGAGATGCACTGGTGATTGCGGCACCATGACTGTGGTGATGCACTGGTGATTGCGGCACCATGACTGTGGTGATGCACTGGTGATTGTGGTACCATGACTGTGGCGATGCACTGGTGATTGCGGCACCATGACTGTGGTGATGCACTGGTGATTGCGGCACCATGACTGTGGTGATGCACTGGTGATTGCGGCACCATGACTGTGGAGATGCACTGGTGATTGCGGCACCATGACTGTGGTGATGCACTGGTGATTGCGGCACCATGACTGTGGCGATGCACTGGTGATTGCGGCACAATGACTGTGGCGATGCACTGGTGATTGCGGCACCATGACTGTGGCGATGCACTGGTGATTGCGGCACCATGACTGTGGCGATGCACTGGTGATTGCGGCACCATGACTGTGGTGATGCACTGGTGATTGCGGCACCATGACTGTGGAAGTGAGGCATTCGGATTGAGCTGAAATGGCAGATTTCTCCTCCACACTGGACGCTAACCCTGCCTTCCATTTCTTCTAGAAAAACACAGGTTTGGAAACATAGGCTTTAGTTTACTTAAGCTGAGCCCTGCGGGATTGCATCGAATTGACTTTCTGTTAGATTCCTTTCACTGGCATCGCCTGAACACTCCGAGGTGGAAGGTGGACGTTAGGAGACACCAGAGAGAGAGGGAGGAGGGGGGGGGGGCAACTAATCTGACGCTACGGTGCAGGCGGGAATGAAGGGAGGCCACTCCAGATTAGCACTGTCCTAAGGGAGATCAGTGGCAATGCGACATCGGCAAGGGAGATCACTTAATCAATAATTCCGTCACTCTTATTTCAAGCGCACATCTTGCGGCTCTTGCCCCGTGAAGAACCAGGGCAGTTGCCAAGCCAGAGCGCTGTGCCCGAATAAAGCGCTATAGAGTAGCACCTCTGAGCAACAACGCCTTTCAAAGCATTTTTTTAAAACAGAGCCAACACCTTAACACTAACATGGGTGCAACTTTTCCTGCTGTACAAGGATTTCCTGTTTTTGAATTTTACCAGAAAAGGAAGTTCCTTTTATTTTTATTTGTCAAACAAGATCTTTGTGTGTCCACTGTATTTTTTGAAACACTTTAAAATAAGCATTTGTGTAAATTATGAAAAACGCAAACTAAAATACTTTCATGAATCAATTTTTGCTTCCGCTGCAGGGGGACATTTACCCCTGGACCCCGGCCTTTCAGGTTTTTTCATTTTGTGTTGTTGCGCCCATGAACCACACACTTTCGATGGCTCAATTCCTTTTTCTTTATTTTTAGAATTAACAATACGCAGAAATAAGGCAATAATAAACCTGAAAAAGACCCGAGAGTGATTGGACATCCATTTAGGACGTTGCATCTGATCAAAATGGAAAAGATAAAACTTTCCAATTTGATTGTCTATATTTGTTGTGTTTTCTGCGTTGCTTAGCATTGTTGTGTTTTCTATGTTGGTCGGAAAAGACATTTCTGTTGAAATATGACATGCTTTGTTTTGCCTCGTCAATGAAACAGCGTCACGTTTTGCACGTGCTGGGTATTTGTTAGTGTGGTGTTTCCATTTCGACGGTCATATGTCAGCAGTTACTATCATTCTACTTGGATGAAATACAGAAGATACTATCAGCCTTCATTCGTTTCATTTTGTGGCATGTGTATGTGTGTGTCTGTATGCATGTGTATGTGTCTGTCTGCGTGCGTACGTTGTGTGTGTGTGTGTGTGTGTGTGTGTGTGTGTGTGTGTGTGTGTGTGTGTGTGTGTGTGTGTGTGTGGTGTGTGTGTGTGTGTGTGTATGTATGTGTATCCTCTAACGTGTGTGTATGTGTGTTGGTGTATGTGGTCAGTCCGTGCAACTCAGTTGCTATGGCTTACTGAATGAAAGATCAATAATGAGTCGGTGTCGATGCATGTGTGTGTGTCAAGTCAAGTCAAGTCAAGTCAAAATGATCTTTATTGACGATAAAAGAATAAGCTTGATAAAGCTTTTTTACATCCTGTGTGTGTGTGTGTTGTGTGTGTGTGTGTGTGTGTGTGTGTGTGTGTGTGTGTGTGTGTGTGTGTGTGTGTGTGTGTGTGTGTGTGTGTGTGTGTGTGTGTGTGTGTGTGTGTTGTGTGTGGTGTGTGTGTGTGTGTGTGTGTGTGTGTGTGTGTGTGTGTGTGTGTGTGTGTGTGTGTGTGTTGTGAGAGAGAGAGAGAGAGAGAGAGAGAGAGAGAGAGAGAGAGAGAGAGAGAGAGAGAGAGAGAGAGAGAGAGAGAGATGCTTTGTATATGCGTTGTTGCTGGTTTGTGTCATTCTTAAATACTATTTTTGCTATCTACTATGATGAATAATTGATTGTAAAGCGCTTTGGGCTCATTTGAGGTAGAGCGGTATATAAATGTACTATTATTATTATTATTATTATTGTTGTTGTTGTTGTTGTTGTTGTTGTTGTTGTTGTTGTTGTTGTTGTTGTTGTTATTATTATTATTTATTATTATTACCTTCTGGCTTTGAACCGAAAAGAATGATAGCAAGCGTTCCTTCTGAGACAGACTCCTTGATTTCTGTTTAAACTCCAGATTGCTCGCCCCCAACAAGCTATAAGGATGAGTTGGAACGCTTGGCGCACTCACACTTATATGGTGAAAATTAATCAAATCAAATCAAAACATCTTTATTATCTCTGAAAAGAGAAATTGCGTGTTTCCTGGTATTGCACTAGCTCCAGGATCGACCCACAATCTTCAGATTTAAAAAAATGTCCCGTATTATTATGTACCTGTACCAGGTTGGAGGACGTTAAACACATGTTATTCTTGGTTCGCTCACCGAGGAAAGGAGTGAAATGGATCCTGCTGGTTAGAGTGTTCGCTCCAAGCGTTCTGCAGCGCTACACAGCGCTATATTGAGGAAAGGATACCCAGTAGGGACAGAGCAAGTTGAGCTAAAACAACTGGACCGTCTCTAAAGAAAGGCCTCTGGGGGTCAAAGGGATTTGGTGAAAACTTTAAGTGATTTCGTTTACTTTTTAAGCCTGAAGCAAAGTGTTGCATATCTCTCTGTGTGTCTGTCTCTGTGTCTCTCTCTGTCTCTACCCCCCTCTCTCTCTCTCTCTCTCTCTCTCTCTCTCTCTCTCTCTCTCTCTCTCTCTCTCTCTCTCTCTCTCTCTCTCTCTCTCTCTCTCTCTCTGTCAAGTCAAGTCAACATTTTATTTCCAGATAGAACATTGAATAAGCAAATAATATACTTTTTTCTGTGTGTGTGTATATGTGTGTGTGTGTGTGTGTGTGTGTGTGTGTGTGTGTGTGAGTGTGAGTGCGCGCGTGCACAAGTGTGTATCCTTATCTTTCTCTCATCGATTTGCTTAGAAGCCTAATAATCCTGCATCGTTTACCATCTTCTTTGCTGCCCCCCCCCCCCACACACACACACACACCTTCTCTCTTGCCAGTAGGGATCATTATCGCAAGAAGTGCACCACTGATGCAATTTAATCCCAGGGACATCATCTAATTTGCTGCAAAGCTGAGAGCGACATCTTTTTGTAATCTCGGTTTTTAAAGACACACCGACCGACCACGATTAACTCCCTTGGTTGTTGTTTTTCTGGGTAGCTGTGACCCACATACAAATGCCTCCAACTTCAAATTGAGGCTGCTCTTGGAAATGATGTTTCGTTTTGAATTTGGGGGCATTTGTATGGGAGTCAAACCTGGTCAAAACAAAATTTCTAATAAGATGGGAAAACACGTGAAACCCGTGATTTTGACACGTGATTTGGTGGGTCTTTAAAGAACTGGGCCTGCATTCACATTGAGATAGTACGAGACTTATCATCACGATATTTTCTTAGAAATCCTTCTAAAGTCCTATTAAATACTGCTACTTTAGAAGGACTTCTAAGACGTCATGATGACAAGTCTCATACTATCTCAATGTGAATGCAGGCCCAGGAGTGTATTGCAATAGCGACGAGGTTGATGTATGTGTGTTCGTCTGTCAGTCTCTCTCTCCAACAGTAGCCTTGCCTTAGCATAACTTACTGCACCAATCATAATGCAATTTGACAAATGTTCCCATACATTTCGGCAATGATGCCCATTGTGTCACTGAACACATTGATCCTATATTAACACAACCTAAGGCGCAATCAATCCACAACGTTTTAATGATAAAACGAGGGAAATATTTTCACAATAATCAAGTTGAGGTCATTCATTTGCGAATCATAGTTGTCCGATCCAACAGAAGTTTTCTCCATTGTTTTAATTCATGTATTGTTGTTGTTTTTGTTTTAATTCTGATAGCGGTTATATGGAGTTGCTATTGTTTTGGATACAGGAGCTCTCTCCCTGGATTGCTCTCTCTCTCTCTCTCTCTCTCTCTCTCTCTCTCTCTCTCTCTCTCTCTCTCTCTCTCTCTCTCTCTCTCTCTCTCTCTCTCTCTCTCTCTCTCTCCACTCTGTCTGTCTGTCTGTCTGTCTCTTCTCTCTCTGTCTCTCTGTCTCTCTGTCTCTCTCTCTCTCTCTCTCTCTCTCTCTCTCTCTCTCTCTCTCTCTCTCTCTCTCTCTCTCTCTCTCTCTCTCTCCTCTCTCTCTCTCTCCTCTCTCTCTCTCTCTCTCTCTCTCCTCTCTCTCTCTCTCTCTCTCTCTCTCTGCCACTCTCTGTCTGTCTGTCTGTCTGTCTCTTCTCTCTCTGTCTCTCTGTTTCTCTGTCTCTCTGTCTCTGTCTCTGTCTCTCTCTCTCTCTCTCTCTCTCTCTCTCTCTCTCTCTCTCTCTCTCTCACACACACACACACACACACACACACACACACACACACACACACACACACACACACACACACACACACACACACACACACACACACACACACACACACACACACACACACAGGCACACACACGCACACACAACCAGTAAGATGGTCACGACAGTGAGCACAGGTATAATACCCTGCCTAAAAGGCGTTGGTAATGCACAGTAATGCACAGTCTACTAGAGCTTTTACCCAAATTGTCCAGTGAAAAGTAGATTGTTCTGTAAAACTAGAGAAGTCTGCAGTTCAAAGTCTGCAGTTCTTTGGACTCAGCCACAGTAGGCCTACAGCTGAACGACTTCTGTTCCTTGGACAAATGTGCGCTGATCCCCTGATGACTGGCAAGGGGAGAGTTTTCACGGAGCAACTTCAACGTACCTTGGAATTTTAAAGCATTTCTTTCCCCAGAAAAACGTTCGCACTCTTTTTGTGATCAGGTAGTCTGATGTGCTAATTTTTCGCTAAAAGCAAAGTATCTTGTTCTTGTTGCTGTTGTTGTTGTTGTTGCCTGTCTGTCGTTTCCGACCATGACTGCCAGATAGCAGAGTGGGCAGGGTACATCCTCACTCTCTCGGCGAAAGCGATTTGAGGACGAGAGTTGGCGTTGGGAAAGGTCCCCAAAGGCCAACCAATCCCATTAGCTGCAGCACTAGAGCCAGCCCAAATGTCCCCTAGTTAGAGTCATAGAGTCTTCCACGAAAGACTAAGCTGTACCATAATAATTTTATTCCAACACTGCAAAATACATTGACAGGCTTATGTCAACCAGTGATAAAAAACATTTGAGTAAAGATTATGTTCATCAAATATGAGACCCTGATGATGAGACCCTGATGATGAGACCCTGATGATGAGACCCTGATGATGAGACCCTGATGATGAGACCCTGATGATGAGACCCTGATGATGCTGTTGATTACTGGACCCGTACGTTTATTTCTGTATGCGATAAACATGCCCCTTTTATAAAGAAAAGAGTGAAGCATTCTATTAAGCCACCTTGGATATCAAAAGAAATTGATGATAAAAGATATAAAAGAGAAAGTTTACTGTTTCCAAGGATAAGGGAAAATTGCAGCATCAAACAAAGTAAACTCAATGAAACGCAAAGCAAAACCAAAATATTAAAACATTAAAAAAATCATCACAAAATCCAAACTTGGTCTGGAAAGCCATTAACACGTTGACTACTGCTAACTCCAACAATCAAAATCCAATAAACGAAATATTACCGGATGACAAAACAACATAATTTTAAATGACAAATCCAACCAAAGCGATTTATCAGATCTGCAAGAATTCTGTCGATCAAAGAACATTACTTCAACCTTCACCATTCTGCCCATTTCAGTCGAAGAAGTACTTTACGAACTCTTACACTTAAAACAGTCAGGGAGTCGAGATTTAGATGGAATGGATGGAAAAATACTGAAAACCGCGTCATTTGCTATAGCAGACATTCTCACTTACATATATAACTTATGCATTCATAAAAGCCAGTTTCCTCTAAAATTCAAGCAAGCAAAATTTATACTATTACATAAAAGCGGTGATCGATCAAATCCAGCTCCCCACGTTTTCACACCTGCCTTTCTTACCAAACATTAAGCTGTATCTAATCAACTTTTTGATCTAATTATCTTTGCTGACTAATTAATCGCAGTCATGATAAAGGCCATTATCTAATAGGACCCCCCCCCCCCCCCCCCCTATGTAGTGCAGTACACACAACATCCGCGGAGCATTTGTCACAGTCCTGGTTCATTGCGGTTTTTCCGTCTTGCCTTTATCTTCTACTATTATTGAATGCATGTGTTTCATTATGTAAATGGATGACAATTAGTGTTAAATATAGCAAACGATAGAGGATGAAGTACTCAATCTGCAGTAAGAAAGGCAAGACTGAAAAAAGGATATAAAGAACCGAGAAATGGAGGAGGGGGGCGGCGCATCTCTCTCTCTCTCAATTAACTCTCTCTCTCTCTCTCCTCCTCTCTCTCTCTCTCTCTCTCTCTCTCTCTCTCTCTCTCTATCTCTCTCCCCTCTCTCTCTCTCTCTCTCTCTCTCTCTCTCTCTCTCTCTCCCCCTCTCTCTCTCTCTCTCTCTCTCTCTCTCTCTCTCTCTCTCTCTCTCTCTCTGCTCTCCCCCCCCCCCCCCCCCTCAACGATGGCAGTTTAAAGGCTTTCAAGCTCGGGGGAAACAACAACAGAGGGGTGGAAAACTGAACACAGGCCACTGTCAATAAACAGGGCGAAACGAAAAAGGCCAAAACGACATCACCCCGATCGAAATACGGACAAAGCCAGGCCCCCAGAGAGGGCCTGCGCGTGCCCCGTGCCGTGTGCAAAGGGCAGCCAGCCTCGGTAGTGCCGTGCGCACAAACAAGGTAAATGCAGGCGCATGCACGCCACACACACACAGCCCGCAAAGCCGCAGCCGGCCAATATCAAAGTTCACCGGAATTCAATTATCCTTTGTTTGATTTGATGATGTCGTTGTCTTCAATTAGATTAAAGTCAGGGGAGAGGACGGGGAATTGGGTTAGGCCATGCATGTCCTTGGTTGTTGCAGACAGCATCAAACCTCCAGCCCCACTAACCAGAGAGCCAGGGAGAGCCTCGTTTCCAGCCGTCCCTCGACGCCCGCCCGTACAAACACTATCGGGTTACTTGCCCCCGGCTCGCTAATAGGCCCGCTGATCTCTATACAAATTACGCGGCTCTAATGCAATTTGCAATTCTTTGCATTTAATAAATGACTAGGTAAGCTGACTGGCCAGACCCGGGGACCTGACGACATCTAGGGAATTGCGGACGGTAGCAGCGGCTGCTGGGTTCTGGGCTCTGGCTCCGTTATGGAGCCGTCGCTGGCATTAAAATCTCGTTAAAATAATGCGATGCGTGTATTAGATTAGATGGGGGTCTCCAAACAAAGCGGACCTGACTGATAATTCCTGCCCGGCCATTAGGTTAGAGAGCAGGGGACCTAACCTCGTTGCCTGGCTGCTAGAGGTAGAGGTGCTCTCCCTTACTTTTCTTTACTTCCTGTCTACCGTTTTCATCTCTCTCTCTCTCTCTCTCTCTCTCTCTCTCTCTCTCTCTCTCTCTCTCTCCTCTCTCTCTCTCTCTCTCTCTCTCTCTCTCTCTCTTTTAAGGACGGATTATATCCTGAAAAATATATTGATGTACTAACAAATAAACGGTGTAGGGATGCCTTCATTAGATTTAGAACGATAACTCTAGGCTTGTATTCTAACAAATTGTGGTTCACTCGTGATTTGTTTATTAATTCTGTTTGTTCTTTATGTTCTGATGGTTTTGAGGATGAATTGCACTTTTTATTTTCTTGTAAGGAATATAATAAGTTACGCAAAACATGTCTTATATTCACTAAATTCAATTTGCAGAGGTATAATATCTGTAATTTACTTGCCTCTGAGAATGAAAATGTCATAAAGTGTTATGCTTTGTTTTTAGCTAAAGCTACAAAGCTTAGAAAAGAGACATTGGATTGTTGCATATAACTTTGTGCTGCATTACCCGACCTATCCTATTGGTAACTTACGTATTATTCTTGGTTGGTCAATCTAACAGTTATGCTTTAGTGTAAATTTATTTTTCTCTAGTGTAATCTATCTATGTATGTAAGATGTTTTATTTTATATTTCTTTAAAAAAATCTTATGAACTGATTTAGTCGCCAGTTAGGCTTATATTATTCTTTAGTTCATGGTTTGTGCTTCCTTGGCATCGGAGCATTGTTTGCTAATGTCAATAAAATTCATGTTCAATTTCAATTCAATCTCTCTCTCTCTCTCTCTCTCTCTCTCTCTCTCTCTCTCTCTCTCTCTCTCTCTCTCTCTCTCTCTCTCTCTCTCTCCTCTCTCTCTCTCTCTCTCTCTCTCTCTCTCTCTCTCTCTCTCTCTCTCTCTCTCTCTCTCTCTCTCTCTCTCTCTCTCTCTCTCCCCCTCTCTCTCTCTCTCTCTCTCTCTCTCCTTGACTGAGTAACATTTTCCCGTTGCACCAAAGGTCCAAAGATGAAGGCTTTTGGTGCTGGGTGAATAGGTAACACTGGTGATGCAAATGTCGTATATTAGAAAGAGAGAGAGAGAGAGAGAGAGAGAGAGAGAGAGAGAGAGAGAGAGAGAGAGAGAGAGAGAGAGAGAGAGAGAGAGAGAGAATAATGGCAATCATAACAATAATGAACCTTTATTTACCAAGGGTAGACATAGACCTAACATTCTGCCCATTTTTCAACCTTGCCGTCGCTCAAACAAATAGTCAACACACTATTAAACAAGCACAAACGAAGAATTCAGTTACAAAGAAAGTTAGGAAAATAACTGGTACCCACACAAAGAACAAGCTGAGAGAGAGGGAGAGGGCTAGAGGGGGGGGGGGGGGGTGAAGCGAGGAGGGGGGGACTACACTGGCGTATGCATATATTTAATTCGCACTATTGGTCAATAGGCCCTTTACGCAAATGGCTTTTATCATTGGTTGACATTAGCCTGTAGTAGGGGCCAACAGTAACAAGAGAGATGTACAACAAAGGGCTTTTATCATTGGTTGACATTAGCCTGTAGTAGGGGCCAACAGTAACAAGAGAGATGTACAACAAAGGGCTTTTATCATTGGTTGACATTAGCCTGTAGTAGGGGCCAACAGTAACAAGAGAGATGTACAACAAAGGGCTTTTATCATTGGTTGACATTAGCCTGTAGTAGGGGCCAACAGTAACAAGAGAGATGTACAACAAAGGGCTTTTATCATTGGTTGACATTAGCCTGTAGTAGGGGCCAACAGTAACAAGAGAGATGTACAACAAAGGGCTTTTATCATTGGTTGACATCAGCCTGTAGTAGGGGCCAACAGTAACAAGAGAGATGTACAACAAATGGCTTTTCTATCATTGGTTGACAATCAGCCTACAGTTAGGGGCCAACAGGAACACTAGAGCTGTACAACAAGGGGGGCTTTTGCATCGGCTCTGGTGCTGCAGCAAAGCCTGTAGGCCTTTGGGGCCTTCCCCCAACGAGAGCTGTACCTCAAATGGCTTTTATCGAGAGAGTGGGGATGCAGCCTGTAGTAAGGGCCCACAGTAAACAAATTCTCGAGAGCCCGCCAGAATAGTATCAACAAAATGGCTATGTTTATCATTGGTTGAAACGACTGACTGGCATACACTATTGTTCAGTAGGGCTTTCAACAGTTGTGTAGTAGAGATCATACAGCGAAAGCTGAGCAATAAATGATGTTCTGCAGGAATGGAAAATCATAGTGTACAGCTTAGTCCTTTGTGGAAGACGATGACTCTCGAACTAGGGGGCCTACACACACCGGCTCTGGTGCTGCAGCCAAAGGGAAATCATAGTGCAGCTTAGTCCTTTGTGGACCTTCCTCGACGCCAGCTGTCCTCGAATCCCTAGGGCCGGAGAGTGGGGACACACCCTGGGCAAGGCATGCCACTGCAGCAAAAGGGAAATCATAGTGCAGCTTAGTCCTTTGTGGACGACGATGACTCTCTGACTAGGGGGCCTACACACCCCGTGCAGTGCTGCAGCAAAAGGGAAATCATAGTGCAGCTTAGTCCTTTGTGGACGACGATGACTCTCTGACTAGGTAGTAATTTCATACAGCGAAAGCCGAGCAATAAATGATGTTCTGCAGGAAAAGGGAAATCATAGTGCAGCTTAGTCCTTTGTGGACGACGATGACTCTCTGACTAGGGGGCACACACACCCCGTGCAGTGCTGCAGCAAAAGGGATTAGTTGGCATTAGGACGCTCCCAAACGTCAAATGACCTCAAATCCGTTTGACCGAGAAAATGGGGAAGTACCCTGGGCATGGCATTGCCATTGGAAACGCATTCTAGCCCAGCCCGGTCCAGAATATCAGCCGTTCTCTCAGCAGACGGGCACACATAGGCTGCGTGCACAAGGTGCAAAAGAGATTACTCAAGCATATCTCTCTCTGTTTTTGTGAAACAGTGCCACATTACCAGCGTTGCCACTGTACTAATACTGCTCAATGTAGCTTTCTGTGGAAGGTTACTGCCATTTCATTTTGTACGAGTACAATGACGTCACGTCTGTTCCCTTTACAAACCTTCTTGAGTTCTTCTTATCTTCCTTCTTCTTCTTCTTCTTCTTCTTCCTTCTTCTTCTTCTTCTTCTTCTCTTCTTCTTCCTTCTTCCCCCTTCTTCTTCCTTCTTCTTCTTCTTCTTCTTCTTCTTTCTTCTTCTTTCTTCTTCTTCTCTTTTCTTCTTCTTTCTACGAGTTCTTCTTCTTCTTCTTCTTCTTCTTCTTCTTCTTCTTCTTTCGTCTTCTTCTTCTTCTTCTTCTTCTTCTTCTTCTTCTTCTTTCTTCTTCTTCTTCTTCTTTCTTCTTTCTTCTCTTTTTCTTTCTTCTTCTTCTTCTTCTTCTCTTCTTCTTCTTCTTCTTCTTCTTCTTCTTCTTCTTCTTCTTCTTCTTCTTCTTCTTCTTCTTCTTCTTCTTCTTCTTTCTTCTTCTTCTTCTTCTTCTTCTTCTTCTTTTCTTCTTCTTCTTCTTCTTTCTTTCTTCTTCTTCTTCTTCTTCTTTCTTCTTCTTCTTCTTCTTCTTCTTCTTCTTCTTCTTCTTCTTCTTCTCTTCTTCTTCTTCTTCTTCTTCTTCTTCTTCTTCTTCTTCTTCTTCTTCTTCTTCTTCTTCTTCTTTCTTCTTCTTTCTTCTTCTTTTTTTCTTCTTCTTCTTTTTCTTCTTCTTCTTCTTTCTTCTTTCTTCTTCTTCTTCTTCTTCTTCTTCTTCTTCTTCTTCTTCTTCTTCTTCTTCTTTCTTCTTCTTCTTCTTCTTCTTCTTTTCTTCTTCTTCTTTCTTTTTCTTCTTCTGCGTTCCCAGACCATATGGCCATAATGGGTGAGGTCTGTATGTGTCCGGTTTTCAGTTTTCATTGGTCGCCCGTTGTATCAAATACTGTTGTATCTCTGGTTGTATTCAGCCGACACATTCCGATTTCGGAAGAACTCAAAGGAGAACATTATTACTTTTGAAGACTTTTTTCTGTTAAAAAAAATACAGGAGAATGGGCCAATAAGCTTAACAACAAAAATAGATGACAGAAAGCAAAGGGAAAAGGCAGAGTCAAGAGAGCAAAAGATTAGAGGAAGCACAGAACTTCCAGAAGGTGGGGGAACTATTTGTGCGAAAGACCCCTCGGTATCCCCACGGGGAGAGAGTCGTGGAGGTTGTCCAGCTCCCCGTATGGAGGCACGAGGCATCCACCCACTACCCCAAACGTTGTTGAATAAACTGGAACATAATTGCGTGCCTTTTAGATTCTAATAACCCTCGATATAACATTAATGTTGGGCGAAATACTGCTATGCCAGGACCGATTTGTCTTTGCATTATATTTCCCAATATGCTGGAGCAACCTAGTTTTTTGTTCGAAATATCAACTTGTTATCGTTTTAATTTTTTAAATGATGTCATATCGTTAAGCATTATCACTTTTCAAATATTGATCCATAATTTGTATAAATCTTGAGCGTATCTTCAGTGTCAGGTTGCTTATTCCTGGTTTAACACATTTCTTTATTTCTTAAATAGTGTCGCATTGTGAGTGCCGCCCCATAACGATTGAATGAATGAAACTTGGGTTTAACGTCCACTCGGCTGCAAGAACACATGTGGGATGAACCATCAACCAACCACCACAACCATCATTCAGTGCTTGGGGCAGATCAAGGAGGTACTGCAATACATTAGTGATACCATAACGATTGTTATGTCATAACGATTATTGCCTGATAAGTGGGAACATTACGCTTTGATTTAATCGTCAATAATCCGTTGTTTAACCCTTTCACCGCCAACCATATTTCAACCAAAAATGTCCATTACATTTACCTGGGTAGAGAACAAAACCATCTGCAGTATTTGGGGATTATTCTGTGACATATATAAAATAAGGTCTCTCCTTACTTCCCAAAACTAAAACAATAGGGTCTTTGGATAATAGACCCCAATTTGATGCCTTTTAGTGACGTAGGTGTTAAATCACTATGGTGCTAAAATGCGACTTTGGCGGTGAAAGGGTTAACCTATCGTTTTTGAAAGAAATGTTATTTCTTGATCGCTATCTTTGCACAAAATGTAGGTTTATAAAGTATTTCTTTCTTTGTAACGTTAATATCCCTGCATTTTCAACATTTCTTTTTGTAACATGGAGTCACAACTCGATCGTTCCCCTGTTCAAATGTTGCTTGGTAACTTGGAAGATCTTGGATGGTTTAATCGTTAATATTCCTCGGCTTAACCCTTTCACCGCCAATGTCGCATTTTTGCACCACAATAGTTTAACACCCATGTCAGTAAAAGGCATCAAATCATGGCCTGTTATCTGAAGACCCTATTTTCATAATTTTGGGAGGTAAGGATAGGCCTAATGTTATACATGTCACAGAGGAATCCACAATATTGCAGATATATTTTTGTTCTCTACCCAGGCAAGTTAAATGGTATTTTTTGCCTGAAAAATGGCTGGCGGCGAAAGGGTTAATCTCTCCTTTTTGTAAACCGTTGAACGTTCCT